>JARFIW010000124.1:3841738-5055108 GCA_036346225.1 Platerodrilus igneus
ATCGGACACCCCTACCATTAATTCTTCCATCGATATAAATGCTGTCCAGACTCCCCATCGACGATGCAGCACGGATGATAATCTCCGGGGCACTACGCTGTGCTGTCGACGTTCGCCCCCTTACATTGACCTGCTTTAACTCAACCGGTTCTTTCTTTGGTTGAGTACAGCGTCTCTGCATATGACCAACTTCACCGCAGCTCCAGCATCGCAGACGCCATCTCCGCGGTCGTAATCTTTTCAGCCTTTCCGCTTTTCGCTTTTCAAACACACGGTTTACTATTTCATCTATGCTGTTCTGAGCTTGACCAGGTTCCTCTAAGGCAGACCGAACTTTGTGACCCATCATGTGTGATGTCTGCTTAGCTGCTTCAAATTCAAGCGCATGGGCCAGTGCGTCATCCAACATTTTTGGCCGTGCTAATCTTAGCGCTTGCTGTATTTCGCCATCTTTAACGCCATCCACAAATGTTTGTACAGCAAGTTGTTCGAGGAAGCTATCTGGTGCCGTTGGATATGCCAATCTAACTAATCTGGCGATGTCAGCTTCGAATTCTTGCAGGCTTTCACTTGTCTTTTGCGAGCGGTTCTTAACTTGTGCGTGGTAAACCTGTTGAAGGTGAGCATCTCCATATCTCATCTCAAGCTTTGATGTTAAGAGGCCGTAATCATTCTGCTGGTGATCGGGAATCGTTTGTAAGATGTTAAGAGCTTCCCCCCGTAGGGCCACTATTAGAGAGATAGTCTTCTCTTTGTTGCACCAACCGTTGGCTATTGCAGCAGCTTCAAATTGTTTCAAATATGTGGGCCAAGGTGTTTTACCATCGAATGTAGGTGGTTTTACTTTAAATTTAGACGGAATTGACTCGCTTCTTTCCGTGGTTCTTATTTCTGGAATGTTCTGATTAACAACTTGGCTTGGCAATTCAAGTGGCCGCGTTGTTAGTGAAATTACTTGTTCTTGCAGCCTCATCACATCTTCTTCCATTTTTATCAATTTACTGTCCAACTTTTGCTCAGTTTTTACCTGTTCAGTGAAATCTTCTTTCAATGCAATGGAACTTTCCATTAATCTTCGTTCTAACGTGGCTGTATTTTCACTTAACTTTTCCTCTATTTTCTCAGCATTTTCACTAAGTGTCATTTCCATGCCGTATTTAAATTCTTTAAGGGTCGATTCCAGTTCAAATGACTTCACTAAGTTTTCGTTTAGTGTCACTTCCAGTTTAGCCGACCTCTCCTCCATTTTCTCAGCATTTTCACTAAGTGTCAATTCTAGTTTAGCCGACCTTTCCTCCATACCGGATTTAAAATCCTTGAGGAAATTCATTAAAGTGTCTGCCTCCATTTTACTTTGATTTCTTGTCACTGGCATATACAAACTACTTAAATGTCTTTAGACTTGTGTTTTAAATTAATCACTATATACCCCACAAATGCCTGACACCAGTGTAACGGGCTACTACTACCGCGTTTCTTTAATTTAAAACAAGTAATAATAATGGTCTTTATTACTCACTGTTCACAAGTCTAATTAACAGTATATGCCTTATTTATAGATGTTTTCAGTCCACTTAACAATGAAGCACTATTACACTAATGAATTTACAAGCACTAATATCTTCTTAAACTAACTTCTTTACCCTAGGTCCAATAACCACACTAACACAACTATTTGTTTATACACTTCTATTTATTTATGTATACTGCAAGCTGCATGCACATTAGACACAGCATATCATTTATGTATATATTCTAAAAACTCAACTACGTTTACTTTACAACGATATAATTTATATTAGACATTCAAGAATAGACTAACTCTTACATTCATAAGCGGCCTTATATATACCCTGCATTAAGATATGACTCATTATCTAGTACTTTGTAGAAGGATTCTCGAATGCTGAAGAATACGCCGTGCCCCGGGCGTTTGTATGTTTGACGGGTTGCCTAATAGTGGATCGCAACAATAGGATAAACACATAACAACAATATAATTAACTTTAAACTGAGATATGAGCGGTGCAGTTGTAAATGTAATTAATATGCTGAAATAAAACAATTACACATAAAATAGAAATGTCAAATGCATCACGAATAGCAAACATTATAAAACATGTAGGCAGCAAATACATACCAAAATTTTATAGCATAAATACAAGCCCAGATTCAGGCCCTAAATCTTTATATAAATGCATGTTAATTAAATATATTAACTCTAGTAAGCAAATGGTAAAAATTATTCATTATGATTGCATCTGTTAAAATGTATTTTTTAGAAAATTAAACACATCGTGGCATTACAAATTACAAACAGAAAATATACATAACATCGTTGTGGTTAATTCAATTTCTATCTTAAAAACCAAAACAAATGTAACATAGAAATATAATGCTGTTCATATTCAAACTTGCCTAATAATTTAATTCAATATATCTAAAGGATGATATTGATGCTTTTCATAAATTGCAGCTCGTAAAATCCCCGTAAGGGTACATTTAATATTGATTCTGCAATAAGTGCAATGCAATGGAAGTTCAAACTCTGTATTAAATACTAAATAAACATTATTTCAAATAAACAAATATTAGTTTTACCCTGATTTAGGTACTAAATTGTTACATGCCAAAAGTTGGCATAACAAGTGCAATAAACACTATTGCCTAAAGTGGAAGTTCTTATATAAGATTAAAAAAATTTTATGTAACGACGGCTTCTCGGATGAATTTATTATTTCTCCTAAGATGAAACTTTAGTATGTTTTAGAATTATAATTACGAAATATAAGATTCAATAAGGCAATATTAAATTATGCAGCATAACCATAAAGAACACATCACTTACCCTTTATATCTATTTGAATTAGTACAACCTCTCGTTGTAGGTCATGTACCTCTTACACACAGGAAGCATCAAACATCAGCCGTGAACTTCAACGCCAAAGCACATAACACCATGTGAATAGACAATTATAATTGAGCATCACCAGTTGTTGCTATCAAATAAACAACAAACAAAACCGGTTTTTAATACACAAAAATTTTCAATTAATAATTGAATTTTGTTTTTCTGACGATCCTCCAACCGTATATAACGTTGTAGTATAACCGATCTGAAAGCTGACCCAAACGCCCCCGGCGGCTCCGTGGCGTAGTGGTATGTGTGTGACTACTACGCCCTAGGTCCCGGGTTCGAATCGACACGGTCCGCTTGAAAATGTTAGGCGAGCATTTTCGCAAAATACACCCTCGTTCGGATGAGAGGTAAAATGGAGGTCCCGTGTGTGAGTGTTGTCACGCACGTTAAAGATCCCTACCTTACTTGGAACAGCAAGGATTCGGCAAAATTCAAAATTTTCCAGGTAAAAAAAAACTCGCTTCCTGGCCAATGTAGTACCTTCGGGTGGAGCATTGGAAAATCACATGTAATGACCCAAACGCCCTCTATAAACAGCACACCGGGCTCCATGATCTAACATCTAGTGGCAGTGGCTCGACGACTCCTACTACGTTGTGTTGTTATCATGTGACGCAAATTCACACTGGGAACACGACGTTAAGGCGGGAAATTTTGAAATAAAACTACAGTATTTACCTAACCTTACTTTTAATCAATAGAATAGAAGACGTTCGCAGCAGTCCCGTCCATGACGTCACAAAATAAAATTTATAGGAAATCAGATAATTCCAAGTTTTTATCTATATAAATAGTGAATGTGCATAGGGATAGTTCTTATTTATCATTTTCTAAACTACTAAAACGGGTAGAATGCTTAAATTCTGAATTTTATAAACCTCACCAAACTGAAGTGGTTTCCATATTTCCATAATTTTGATACTATATTTAAATATTCCATAGTTATAATAAAAACTGTTTTAAACAAAATTTATAATTACATAACCGAGGCATCATTATCAATTTTAAGCACACAACAGCCGAGAATGATATTCTGTGACGCCATGGACGGAACTACGGTGAACATCTCCTCAAAAGAATAACCAAGAAATAGGCTATTGGCATAAAAGCATAAAAAAACAAGTTGAAAATGCAAGGCATTGTCGCAACGAACTTCCAAATGTAGACTTACTTTAAAACAATTTAAAGAAATTAAAATTATTATGTTGTAATAATTATAAGTATTCAGATAAAATAAAAATTAATTCCCCGGGGGGGTCGGGTATCCGTGGTCAGATTTTGTGGGGGGTACCATATTTCGACTCAGCTATGTTAGGGGAGTCCAAATATGTATCGCACATTAATTTTGGACCTATTTGAAATTTTAATTTTCCCGACGGAATATCGCGGGGGCACGGCGTCCCCGTGGCCCGATTTCAACTGACATCAAAACTTAAGCTCAGGACACCGAGCTGAATCGATTGATGTATCATACATTGATGTCCGACCATTAGAAAGGCCTCGGACGGACAGACGGACGACAAATCGATTTCATAAACGAACGAAGTTCGTTGATGACATTTAAAGCAAACAGTGCCGTACTCAGCCTGGGCGATTGGGGAAAGGGCACGGCAGAGAAAACCCCAAACTGCCCTCACACTTCCAACTGCATTTGGCACATCTCGACAAGGACAAGTAACGTACAAGTGCCCAGATCGCCAACACTAAAATTGACGAGATATCAATCGAATGTTTGTGGTTTCACTTTAAATTTAAACGGTATTGACTCTCGTCTTTCCATGGTTGTTATTTCTGGAATGTTCTGATTTACAACTTGGTTTGCTAATTCAAGTGGCCGCGTTGTTAGTGAAATCACTCGTTCTTGCAGCCTCATCATATCTTCTGCCATTTTTACCAATTTACTGTCCAACTTTTGCTCAACTGCTTTTACCTGTTCATTGACATCTTCTTTCAATGCAATGGAGCTTTCCATTAATCTTTGTTTTAACGTGGCTGTCTTTTCATTCAACTTTTCTTCCTATTTTGCAGCATTTTCACTCAACTTTTCTTCCATTTACTTAGCATTTTTACTTAACCTTTCGGTAAGGTTTGATTCCAGTTCAACTGACCTTACTACGTTTTCATTTAGTGTCACTTCCAGTTTAGCCGACCTCTCCTCCATTTTCTCAGCATTTTCACTAAGCTTTTCATCTATTTTCGCAGCATTTTTACTAAACTTTTCTTCCATACCAGATTTAAAATCCTTAAGGAAATTCATTAAAGTTTCTGCGTCCATCTTACTTTGACTTCTTGTTTCAGGCATATACAAACTACTTAAATGTCTTTAGACTTATGTGTTCTCCTTCTAAATTAATCACTATATTCCCCACACCTGACACCAGTGAAGCGGTCTACTGCTACCGCGTTTCTCTAATTTAAAGACAAGTAATAACAAGAGTCTTTATTACTCACTGTTCACAAGTCTAATTAACAGTATATGCCTTATTTATAGATGTTTTCAGTCCAATTAACAATGAAGCACTATCACACTAATGAATTTGCAAGCACTAATATCTTCTTAAACTAACTTCTTTACCATAGGTCCATTAATAACACTAACACAACTATTATTTATTACACTTCTATCTATTTATGTATACTACAAGCTGCATGTACATTAGACACATAATATAACATTGATGTATACTCTTGGACTTCCAAAAGCTCAACTACTTTTACTTTACAACGATATAATTTATATTAGACATTCTAGTATAGACTAACTCTTACATTTATTAGGGGTCTTATATATACTCTGAATTAAAAAGGATGACTCATTTTCCAGTAATTGCTAGAATTCTCGAACCTTGGAGAATATGCAGAGCCTACGGCACTTGTGTGTTTGACGGGTTTGCTTAATAGTAGCTCGCAACATTATCATTGAAATCATCAAGCTGTAAGAAACAAAACAAACGCAGACAAAATTTTGTTCACAAGAAGCACAATCCGTAAAATAACTACCATCTGAAATTGGTAAATGAGATGTAGCAGAACATATTCTAGTACTATCAATAAACCAATTTTATATCTAGCAACATAACGCAATATTTAAGCAATTGCAATATTTACATAATCAACCGTCCTTCGTGGAAATGTGAAGACCAGTCAAGACGGTTAATTAATGCCAGGCAGACTAACTCAGCGGCGTAGGTCGTGGTTCAAACTAATAGCTAAAACCTTGCTTGTACTTACCAATTATGCAATATAAATATAAATCATCAATATATACATAAACAATTTATAATCAACATGGGCGCCAATCAGCGGAAAAGCACTGATACCTAATAAAAGCAATCATAAAATAAAACTTCGTAGTTTAGAAAAAGGAATAACTTTTTATTAAACCATCAACTGGCAGAAAAATTATAAACAAACAAATAAATGAGCGGTTGAACTTAAAATGAAATAAGGCCTACAGGGCCCACTATTCCGAAATAAATTAAAAGGTAATTCTATCTAACCTAATTGTTTTACAGGGACGTGCACGTCGTCAACATATACCTAATCTTTAGCCTAAATATTATCAACATAAGACATTTAGTTAAATTAACAAAAGTACTTGAAACACAATAAGGCATTACTGTCCTTTAAACAAGGTATCACGTATGTACAAATAAATCAAGGGATTTCATGGGTTAAAACCGCCGTCTCTCTTCAATAATAATTTCAGGAACACGCGAAACGTGATTTAATGTCAATAATAATTCGTATGAAACCAGACCGGCCTTGAGCTCGCAACAACTGCTCCCTTACTCGATGGACGACACTCCCGCACCCCGTCGTTAGCGTCTATATGTAAAACTAACATACCAATTCCGCGAGCAAAAGTAAATACAATATAGCTTGTCTATAGCCATTAAACTTTACAACAACCGCAAAAGTTTGAAACGTAAGTCCGAAAAAGCTTTCATTGCTGAGCTATTAACAAAGGTTAGTTAACGTCTTTATTACGTTCCAATGAGGGGTATTTGAGGCAAAGGAATTTTCTTTTAATTACAACTAAGCAATAGCCCACCATCGTTAGCGTCTATGTAAAATTAAAAGTAGTCCTTCCTTACAAATCAATAATACGCTACAAAAAGTGATGTAGAATCCAGATAAAATTTATAGCAAAGTGTTGCTTTGCATTATCAAAATAAATGTCCTTCAAACAAAATAAATACTCACGTGTTCTAAGCAACACACAAACACGTCTTCTCCCGAAGACCACACGCCGAAAGAAGCCCGGAATCATTACTGTTGTTTCACATCTGCAACCACATTCCGGCAAACTCCCAATGAATTCGTCCGGCCCTGCGGTCGCAGGTCGTTACCATCTGTTGAAATACCAAGAACTCCACCCTCTCAATACATTGAAATGTGAATGTTCTGCGATCACAGAAACCAGGCGTCGCCGTGGCTCAATGTAGTAAGCGTAAGACTACGGATCCCAAGGTCCCGGGTTCAAATCCCGACACGGCCGACTGCTTGAAAAATGGCAGGTGAGCATTTTTCCCAAAAATTACGCCCTCGTTCGGATGAGAGGTTAAATGGAGGTCCCGTGTGTGAGTGTTGTCACGCACGTTAAAAATCCCTACCATGCCTGAAACGGCAAAAGTTCGGGAAAATTCTAAATTTCCAGGCAACAAAAAACTCGCCTCCTGGCCAATGTAGTACCTACGGGTGGAGCATTGGAAATGTAAATGAACGGATCACAGAAACCGTAAACGTAAAACTCAATGCTTTGCTTTTAAGATGCAAGCTTTTAAAATATAGAAGCGTTAGCTTGTATTAAATGATTCCACCACGGTCTATGCAGGCTTTGTAACACGAGTTATGTATCCCCCAATTACCTATATATATTGATATATTGAATCTAATAAGAATTATTAGAAATTATTAAGTAAAAGTATAAGTTTAATGCAACATTGTAACACAAGGATAACCCAGAGAGGTTATCGACAGTTCATGAGAACGGAATGCAACTTTGCATCCGTGAGGGCAGTGATACTGCAGGTGGCAGGTCACAGGCGGTCAACAGACCGCAATTACTTAGAATTAAGTTGTTACATTGTAATAAAGTGTACAATTAAGAGAAACGCAGACATGAGATCTGCAAGTTCCCACAGCCGTGTGGAGGGCAGGTTATTATAAAAGGCCCGGGAGCTCAATGCCCGGCAGTCAGTCTTCGAACTCCATACTTCGTTGTTCAAGCTACTCACTAGTACAATAATTAATTTTTAGTATTATGTACAAGTTATCTAAATTTTAAACTAATAAACTTTTTGTTAAAGTATCAATGTGTTTTTAAAAAAACCAGCTCCAAAGGCCCGAACTTTAACTGGCGCAGTCGTAACGGATGTCAAAAGGGCACTAAAAATCCAAAAATCGGAAGATTGGTGACCAAGAATTTTAATTCGAAATTTTGGCAGAACCCAAACCAAGTTGGAGGAAGAACATAAATCGTCTAAATCCAGCAACAAACCAAGTTGGACAAGGAACAAAAATCGTCTAAGGCCAACAAACAAACCAAGGTGGACAAGATACAGAATCGATCGAACCCACCAAAGAAACAGATGAAATTAATGTAAGTTCATTTCCATAACTTTTTTAACCAAAAACTATAATTGATATATGCTAGTATTATTATTTTATTTATCATTGTTTTATGTATTTTATATTATGAATATTTTTTGAAAATAGTTCAAAGTGAATTATTTTTAAAACGAGAAAGTATTGACCTATGAGACGAATGTTAAAGAGATATTTTTTTTTCTTTCTTTAAAAAGCAAATGAGACTTGAATTTTAAAAAAGAGATTTTCTTTTAAAAGTAAATGAGAATTAATATTAAGAGATTCTTACCATAATTAATAGAACGAACTCAAAATAATCCAAAAATAAACAGGCGCACATTCACTAACACCAAAATAAGAAACATTAATTACCGCGATTCAAACCACGCTATAAACCGGTAAGCTAACGCAATTCAATTTCAAAGCTAATTCGAACAAGCAGTACCGAACGATAATTAAAACCATTGACCTCTATAATACTGAATAAATCACAAGAACTCTGCATTAACTAAAATACGGTAACTTAAAACCACCTAAGAAAACAAAGTTCGCATCTTTTATACACTTAGAACCTCAGAGAAGTGCAATAACTTTCAACTTTCAGTACTAAAGTATAGCTTCAACAACGCAATATCATTATTACCTTAAAGAAATAGCTTTCAGAATCCTTTGCACCACGCAATTTGCATCATAAGTATTAAATCCAGCACGGAATAAATAAAGCAACGCAGTTTTTGCATTTAATACCTACAAGTAATTAATCCATGAAGAGCTATAAATAAATTGTAGTACAAACACGGTATAAAAGATCTAAACGTTTTTCAACTAATTAATCAGCATTATAAAGTGCATTATTCCAATAAGAATACAGAATAACGCTAAACGCTCATAATTGTAAACCTGAAAACGCACGTAACGAAGAGTTCAATTTCAACACTTTATGCAAAAGCATTAGCAAGTAACTTAGTAATTCCTATAAACTGAAAATAACACCTGTAAGTGCAATTACCTCAACGTACGTGACAAAGTAACAAAGATTACATCCTTTAGTATTCAATTTCAACAATAAGGTGCAGACGTAATTAACCTCAGGTCATAATTACGCAACTCAGTAAAACCCACGGAAAGATTATTAGTTACGAGTTAACAGAACTAAAACAACGCTAAACGAGAATAAATCCATCCACTTAAGATTCCTTAAGAAGCAGAAACTCAAGACTACGGTAATTAAATCAACGTTGTTGAATACAAATCTCACAATTACATCACCGCACTGTGTAATTAAAAATAAATAACAGCAACTACGATTTAAAAAATAACCAAACGCAGTCTAAACTCAAAATTAACAAATCCAAACCAACAATTAATATTACAAGTACGAAATTAATCTCAATTTTACCAAATTTTTATTTACCCAATCTAATTGAAAAATTAACAAACCAAAACCGAAGTTAACGTTTCAAATAGCTAAATCAACATTAATTTTTACAAAATTCGAAATTATTCAATCCAAAAGAGAAATTAATACATCCCAAGCATAATTAACGCTACAAATAGCAAACCAACCCCAATTTTTACAAAATTTGAAATTTTACAACCCAAGCGGAAAATTAATAAATCCGAAGCAAAAGTAACAATACAAATAGCGAAATAAAGCTTAATTCAAAAAAAAAAAAATTTTAAATTTCCCAAAAATCGAAAACAACCCTTAACCAACATGAGTAACACAGACTTGCGTCTCTATTTAGAGACAATACAGACATTCGATGGCACACAGGCCCATCTCTCAAATTTCATTGGAGCATGCGAAATGTTCCTAAAAACCTTCTACAAACCCGGAGATGACGCAAGAAATTCATTGCTTATACGCTTGGTAATAAGTAAACCAGCCGGAAGGGCACTAACCTTAATCGCCAGTAGGGACGAATTACAGGAATGGCAGGAGTTTAAACAACTACTAATTGCATATTTTGGGGACCAACTATATATAAAATGCCTGGTACGAGACCTAATAAACCTTAGAATGGAACACAATCAATCCCCCTACCAATTCGGAATGAAATGCCAAGACGTGAGAAGTTTAATTTTAACAAAATTAAAAATCGAAGAACCCGATCAAAACGTTAGACATTTAAAAACAAAAATGTATGACGAAATGGCACTGGACACGTACATAAACGCTTTACCAGAACGACTATCGGATAAAATCAGATTCCAACGACCCCAAAATCTAGAAGAAGCTATGAGCCTAGTCATAGAAGAAGAAAATGTAATGTATTACCGCAACAGACTATACAATCCCAACGCGAATAAAAGTTATTCACCAATAAAAACTATACAAGCTACAAGACAAACAATCCCTCAACAAAAATTCACACCCTTTAACGCACAAACAAATCAACCGCGAAGTAACAACCCAAGTTTTAACAATACAAATTTTAATAATCAATTTAAACATTTTTCAAAACCAACATTTAACCCAACTTTTACGAAACCAGCATTCCAACCAAGATTTAATCAAAACTTAAACCAACAAAGACCAGTATTCAACGCAAACCCCAATAGAAATACACCAATGACTAATAATAATAACAATCCTAATAATTATTACAAACCAACGCCAATGGATACCTCATCTGGTAACACCAGACAAAACACAAAAATAACACATATCCGACCAAACCCTCATCAGAAACGTAATTTTACATCGGAAGAATTATTCCACCAAGAAATAGAAAAATTTGACAATGACCAGAATAATGACATTAAGACACATACAAACAATGAATCAAACCATGCAGAAACTTACGAACGTGACGAACAATACGAAATTTACGAGGAGTACGACGAAGAAAACTCGAACTCAAATTTTCAAATGGACCAATTCATAACCGACCAAACTTAATAAACTTAAATAATATAAATCACTTAGTATTACCATACATAGAAATACCCCACGCCAAATTCAAACTATTAATTGACACCGGATCATCTAAAACATTAATTAGCCCCAGAACCGTACAGAAACATTATTTAGATTATGTAGAAAGAGAACCCTTTAAAATTAAAACAGCCCATCAAACAACACTACACCAATTTGTAGCCAATATACCCTTACCAAGAACATTTAATGTTAAAATGAAACATAAATTTTGTGTATTCGAATTTAACGATAAATATGACGGATTAATAGGAATGGACCTTCTAAGAAAATTAGGAGCCAACATTGACATTAAAAATCGCTTATTAAGGACAAAATACGGAAAAATCCCAATTAAATTTCAAAACACACAAGTTGAACAAAAATACACTATAGAACCCCGAACGGAAAGAAAAATAAAAATCCCAGTAAAATCTAACAAAAATTTAGGAATAATAAATCATATGACATTTCAGCAAGGAGTAGAAACCCCAACTGCCTTAGTGCAAATAAAAGATAACTTTGCAACCACAACAATATTAAATTCAAACGACTATCCCGTAGAATTATCATGGACAGACCCAATTAACGTAGAAGAACTAAATTTTAACGAAATGGAAATAGACGACAATTTAGAAAACGATTACAACCCAATAGAACATGACGAAATGTTAAGAGAAAATTTAACTAACATCCGCTTTAACACCGACATCAATCAAGAAGAAGAAAGTGCAATTAAGAACTTATGTTTCGAATACCGCGACATATTCCATTGTGAAGGAATACCATTAACATTCACCAACACAGTAAAACATAATATCGAGTTAACAGACAATAAACCAATCTTTACAAAAGCATATAGACTACCTCATGCAAGCCAAGAAGAAGCTGACAGACAAGTAGCAGACTTATTAGACCAAGACATAATCCAGCACTCCAATTCACCATGGAGCAGCCCCGTGTTAATAGTACCTAAGAAATTAGACGCGACCGGAAAGAGAAAGTACAGAATGGTAATAGATTATAGAAAGTTAAATGAAAAAACGGTAGATGACAAATACCCACTTCCAAATATAACCGAAATTTTAGACAAATTAGGCAAATGCCAATATTTTACAACATTAGACCTAGCATCAGGATACCATCAGGTAGAGAAGGAAGAGAAAGATATATCAAAAACAGCCTTCAGCACACCTAGAGGACATTACGAGTACAAACGAATGCCATTTGGATTAAAGAACGCACCTGCTACTTTCCAGAGAGTCATGGACAATATACTACGAGGAATACGCAATGAAAAATGCCTTGTATACCTTGACGACATCATAGTTTATTCCACATCATTGGTAGAACACATAGAAAGATTGAAAGAAGTATTCGAAAGACTTAGACAAGCACATTTTAAAGTACAATTAGACAAAAGTGAATTCTTACAAAAGAAGTATCATTTTAGGACATGTAATAACACCCCAAGGAGTAATGCCAAATCCAGACAAAACAAATGCAGTTCTAAATTACCCATTGCCAAAAACAAACAAAGAAATTAAAGGATTTCTAGGACTTAGTGGTTACTACCGCAAATTCATTAAAGGTTACGCTCAGATAACCAAACCCCTGACAAACTGTTTAAAAAAGGGAAACAAAATTGAACACACCCCAGAATTTATTAAAGCTGTAGACAAAATTAAAAACATATTACACCCTGTATTAGAATACCCAGACTTTACAAAACCATTTATACTGACGACAGACGCATCGAATGTAGCATTAGGCGCAGTATTGAGCCAAGGAAAAGTAGGTAGCGATAAACCTATCAGCTACGCATCCAGAACCCTAAATGAAACCGAACAAAAATATAGCACTATAGAAAAAGAGTTATTAGCCATAATTTGGGCAATAAAATATTTTAGACCTTATTTATACGGAAGAAAATTTTACATATACACCGATCATAGACCACTAGTATGGTTATGCAAACTGAAGGAACCGAATTCAAAATTACAGAGATGGAGAATCAGACTCGAAGAGTATGATTACGAAATTATATATAAAAAAGGAATTTATAATAACAACGCAGACGCTCTAAGCAGAATCCAACTCAATGCATTAGAAACGGAATCCATTATAGGAAACGTAGACGAAGAAGAAATAAGGGAAGATCCAGACGAGATCGACACAATACATTCGACACAAAACGAAGAACCAAAAAACGCGATTAAAATTTTTAACGAAGCAATCGATATGAAACCTAACCAATTTATAATAACAGAAGTTTTAAATAACCCCAATCCAGTAAAATATACAAAAGTAGATAACAAAAAGATATATCAAATTCAAATAACTAAAGATGACAACGAGGAACAAATAATTAAAATTTTAAAGGAATACACCCCCGAGAAAAAACGATTTTATTTTTATTTCAACACCGAACATTTATACCAAAGATTTTCAGAATTATACATTAAACTATTCAATAACTCTGGACCTGAACTCATCAGATGTACTAGAAAACTAATAACACTAGACGACCCTGACGAAATAAACGATGTAATTAGAAATCAACACGAATGAAAAACCAACCATCGTGGAATTAACGAAACAATAAAACAACTCATAAGACGTTATTATTTTAAAGACATGAAGGACTTGACCACAGATTTCATTAACCAATGCGAATTATGTGACAGAGCGAAATACGATAGGAAACCCCCAAAGATACCCTTAATGTTAACCAAAACACCCGACAAACCATTTCAAAAACTACATGCCGATACTCTAGTAGTAGAAGCACAAAACTATCTAACAATTATAGACGCATTCACAAAAATAGGCCAAGCAATAGCCAATCACATCCAAAAATAGCATCAACGTGACCCAAGGATTTTTACAATATTTCACATTTTACGGAACACCCGAATCAATAACTTTAGACAATGGTAGCGAATTTAAAAACGAGACAATACAAAACACTTTAGAACTCCACAAAATAAAAATTCATTTCATAACGGAAAACCACCCTGAATCAAACGGACTAATCGAACGATTACATTTAACCCTGTTAGAACAAATTCGATTATTAAGAATAAATTATAAAAAGGAACATATAACCAATTTAATGTCATACGCACTAATCGCCTATAATAACACTATTCACTCATCAACAAATTTTACACCCTTAGAATTAACCTTAGGACATTCAGATTCACGAAATCCCTATGACATACACTACAATAAAGAAGTATATCAACAATATGCGAAAGATCACAAACAAAAACTAAAATAACTTATGACAAAGTAAAAGATAAATTAGAAAACGATAAGGAACGTATCACCACAACCCGAAATAAAAATACCGACTCAAATAAATTTTCAATAGGACAAACCGTATATGAGAAAAACTTTCAAAGCAAGCGACATAAAACAGCACCCAGAAATTTAGGACCATTTAAAATTAAGAAAATATCAGATAAAAACATAGCAGTAGTAGACAACGGTAAAATAACAAAATACATTCATTTGAAAAACCTAAGACACCCTGTAATTTCAGATGGACAGTCATCACCCTTACTGTCAACCTCCACCCAGGTAGAACGGACAACCAAGTAACAATAGAAGATATAAAAAACAACCCCGGTATACTACCAATTAAATTAGGCAGTATGCAAAACACGATCGACTATTGGACATTCGCACAAAAATTCGACCTAACGGAATTAAAACAAGAATTTCAAACAATCACAGAAAATTATGACCGATTAAAACAATCAATGGACACAGCAAAATTCGGAAAAGAATACGCAATAGAAATGATGAATTACAACAGTATAATAGAAAGCATTTTAAGAAACATAGAAGATAAATTTAATAGACTAATACCCAACGAACAAACTACTAGACGAAAAAGAGGACTAATCAACGGATTAGGTAACATAATAAAAGCTATCACAGGCAATTTAGATAACCAAGACGCAGAACGTTATGACAACACAATACAACAAATAATTGAGAATCAAAACGACATAAAAACCATAATCAGCAACCAATTATCGTTAACCCAATCAACGATTATAAAGTTCAACGAAACATTGAGAAAGTTAGTAATAAATCAAGACAGTATAGCCAACCGAATGCAAACCCTTGAAACCACCATGCAAACTACCTCGTTAGGCATGCGAGATTTAATTAGATTTAATACAATATTTACTCAAATAATATCCACCCTTACTTTAATGCAACAAATTTTAGCAACGTTAGAAAACGCAGTAACATTTGCAAAACTAAATACCTTACACTCTAGTATTATTGAACCAATCGATTTATTAAACGAATTAATAAGAATTAGATCATTTATAATTAACAGTAAATTACCTTTTGATGTAACAGAATCGAACATACTAATATTTGAAAAGATAGCTATAGTAAAGGCTACACTAAGAATAACGAAATAATATTTTAATAGAAATCCCGATAGTAGAAAGTAACAATTATCAATATTATCATTTATTTGCTTTTCCAACAAAAGTTACTAGCACATACCAAGTAATCATACCCAAAACCAAATTCCTATCCCTAAATGAACTGAGATATGGTTATACAAACGAAAATGTACTGAAGTAACACCAAACCAATATTTATGTCAATCGATGACGACAACAACCATTCAAGAAGACAGCCCTTGTGAAGTACAACTATTAAAATTCTCAAATCATTACGAAAACTGTGAAACCAAACAAGTGCAAATAACTAATATGAAAATTCAAAAAGTTACAGATAACAAATGGATAGCCATTTTCCCAACAGAAGTAATAGCAACCATCCACTGCAACCAAGATGAAAATAACCAAGCATTAATCGGAAGCAAACTAATTACCCTCAAAGAAGATTGTTATGTGAAATTGAAAGATGAAGTTATCAGAGTTTATCAAGATCCCATAGCAACAAAGAAACTTGCAAACCTACCGGAAATACAATTCAAAATACAACAAGAAGACAAAGAAATAATCAAGAAACCTATGAAGCTAGAGCATCTAGACTTAGACGACCTCAACCACGCCGTGAAATTAGTGGAAAGTTATAAAGAACAATTAAATGAACTCAAAACGCCAAAGTTACATTATAATAATATAAGTGTTTGGACAATTGTATTGATCATTTTAATAATTTTTGTAATCATGTATGTATTATACAAAATGTACCTTAGATATAAGAATGAAAGAAACAGTTCTAGATTTAAGGAAACAAAGAGAAAAAAGGAAACAATAAGTATATCCTTAGAAACAATGAATTTTAAATGAAATTGAATTATGTATTTAATGTATTTAAAAATTAAGAAAAACCTTAATTTTTCATTTACGGTGGGAGGAGTTATGTATCCCCCAATTACCTATATATATTGATATATTGAATCTAATAAGAATTATTAGAAATTATTAAGTAAAAGTATAAGTTCAATGCAACATTGTAACACAAGGATAACCCAGAGAGGTTATCGACAGTTCATGAGAACGGAATGCAACTTTGCATCCGTGAGGGCAGTGATACTGCAGGTGGCAGGTCACAGGCGGTCAACAGACCGCAATTACTTAGAATTAAGTTGTTACATTGTAATAAAGTGTACAATTAAGAGAAACGCAGACATGAGATCTGCAAGTTCCCACAGCCGTGTGGAGGGCAGGTTATTATAAAAGGCCCGGGAGCTCAATGCCCGGCAGTCAGTCTTCGAACTCCATACTTCGTTGTTCAAGCTACTCACTAGTACAATAATTAATTTTTAGTATTATGTACAAGTTATCTAAATTTTAAACTAATAAACTTTTTGTTAAAGTATCAATGTGTTTTTAAAAAAACCAGCTCCAAAGGCCCGAACTTTAACTCACGTACATATAATTCAACCACGGTTCGTGAAGTATAAAAGTAATAATTAAAATTGTGTCAACTAATAATAATATAAGTATTGGTACGCAGTAGCATAACATTATATAAGAAATAATGATAAAATATATGCTTAACAAGGCGATTGAAAATCGGGTTGTTACACAATAACCGATAAATTATTACGTTTTTAGAAAAACATATTGTTTGCAATGCTAAAAAATATCATATAACTACTAAGGGAAACGATAAGCAAGTATATAATAATAAACTAGTAAGTGCATTATCGTTCATTGATCAATCAGTTTCAACTAGAAAACAGCTATAGTTGAAAGCACAAATGGAAACTTCCATGCTGTGCTAAATGCTACTTCAAAATATACTCAATTCACAAAAATGGCCTTAGTTTTTCTGATTATGTGCATAGACTGTGGCTGGAAATACGTGGGAAATATTAAACAATTCCCTCATCAAAGATTTTGAAAACGTAAAACGCAGTTCAAACAAAAATTAACAATATACAATTTTGGCTCTACATACAATTAAATATTGTTTTAATTTATCTTCAGATATGCAAATATTTTAGGCACTGAAATAAATAATGATAAAGGAATATTATGGAAGTGTGTGTGTGTGTGTGTGTGTGTGTGTGTGTGTGTGTTACGTGTGTATGTGCGTGCGCGCGTGTGTTGGATAAGCTGTGTTTTGTAAAGTTTTTTTATATGTAACTGTAGTTAGTGTTCTCGTACAATTTGCTACAGATTTCACTATATAGCAGTCAGTGATAAATAGCAAGTATTGTCTTAAATACTTGAAAATAGAAACCTTGAGTTTTGTTGAAGCAGTATGAGAAATACTTTCTAACCCAAGCTTGTTAGTCAATATTATAGAACACACTTCTTTTTATTATGTGGTTAGTAATAAGAAACTGTATTGAAATACTGTAAAATTGTTTGTTTTGTCCACCAACTTCATAATTCCTTTGTATAACCATGTACATTAATTAGTTTGATCAATGAGTGAATTAGTTAAAGCAACGTTGTGGTAGCCTAGATACCCAAGCAATTATAACCTTATTTAGCAGTGTGTTATTAAGTGAGATTTGTAGGTTAATTTAATTCCCAGTATTTTTGATTTACTTATTCAGAGCATAATACCATATGTCTTTATCCGGTATATGCAATATAAAACCTGAGTATATTATCCTATTTATTTAAAAAAATTTTGATGGCATTACTTTTTTAGATTTTTAGTGGATCACACTAGGGAATTGACCTTAAACTGTGTCTCTAAAGTAGATGTTGAAAAACTCAAGGAAAGTGAAGAAGAACCTATTCTCAAGAAACCGAAGTTGTCGAAGAAAGAGAAAAGGAAGTTACGTGGACAGAACAAAGCTCGACCAACGTTTAGAGTCAATAAGGAACAAGAATTATGTAAAGAGTTAATCAATGTACAAGAAAGCAATGGATTTCCAACGTGCAGTAAAAAGAACTGCAATTATATGCACGATATTCAAGAATATTTAAATAATAAACCAGATGATATTGGTACGAATTTGTAAGATACCTGATTTCTCAAATTATTAATTTTACTTTAGACAATACTTGTTATAACTTCAACTCTTCTGGTTGTTGCACACGTGGGTTAACTTGTCGTTTTGCACGGTCCCATGTTACATCTGAAGGCTATAACAAAGTTGATCATGAAAAACTGCAACAATTTAAAACGTCTAGTAACCAACTATCATATGATTTGCAAAACTCGCTAAGAAAGCGACTCTATGATTTCAGTTTAGCAGAAGCAGTAGTAAAATACAATGACCAACAAAAATTGGTAAGATCTAATAAAGATTAGGAAATTAATACATATTTTATTTGATACTGATTTATTACAAATAGTGTGCATTATTTGAGATATATTGTCAAGCTAGTAGATAACTAAAACATGGTTTACTTTAATTTCGTGGGTATGTTTGTCTTATCGTATTATAGTTCAGAATTTGCTTGTTTATTTATAAACTTATGCCAATTTGTATGTAAAATAAAGCTTTCCCTTAAGAAAATAACTCGTTAACAGCAAATTATTTTACGTATTTACTTTTTACAGTAGCAAATTCAGTTATTTAGTGTTGTCTTATTTTTTGCTACTATGACTAAACAAATATTGTAAATCTATGTAACATAGGTAAAAACCACTGGTACCAATTTTCTAGAGAACATGAGCGATTGATGAACAAAACTGAATATGCCTATCGACCTATCAACAAAAAAACGTAGATTTTACCAAGAAATAAGTTATAAATCCTATATAATTGAGACATAAAACCAGTTAATCCATTAGTTCTGCTTGCTTCACTGAATACAGAATTATGGAGTATTGTTTAATAGATTTTTTTGTTCGATTTTACTTAATAACTCATTTAAAAGCTTGTACAAACAAGTGAGCCATACTATTCTAGTCTTGCTGTTGCAAACTAAATGTTGCAGAGCCCGTATTCGATACATATTTTATGTTTTAGTACATATTTTTTGGTTATATACGTAAATGTACATAATTTTCCAATAAAACGATAAAAATGCATATTTATTACATAATTTTTAACTTCACGGAACATCACAATATGCTATAAAACGTCACTCAATAAAGTATAACCTTTGTGGTATTTAATGCATCTTTGCGAGATGCATTTCATCTCGAAGACCTTATATACAAAGGCGTAATTAGAATTAAAGGAATTTTAAAAATAAAACATTTAGAAATGGTTTTTGTATTTTATTTAGATTTGGTATACTTAATATTGATACATTTCGGTGTTCTGCCATGTTTTATAATAATAAAATAAATCCCTACAGTTGAACTTCCTTTAGAAATATTCAAATGCCAGCAGTGTCACGTGTTGCTCAATCGTAAGTCGTTGTCATTCGTATAAATCTGCGTCGGCTATCCTTGTCTAAATTATTTGATTGTGTAACAGCAGTCAGGAAAACTTTAATTGTGGGCAGCTGTAAACAGATGCCTGTTCCTTTTCTTCGGTTTGTTTACTTTAAGGAAGTGTTAATAATATGTCTTGCAAGTTGAATATTTCTTGGTTTGAAAATAAAGATATAAATGGACATGTAATTAATTCTTGGAGTAAATCATGTCAAGGTGATGATAAATGTATTTATTGTTGCGGCTGTGACACAAAGATCTCTGTTTTACATGGGAAAACTGCAATTAATCAACACTGTATAGGTAAGTGGAATAAATTTACAGTAAACATAGACGTATTATGTAGAAGTAATGTTCGTGCTATAACTTTACCGTGTATTTGGAATTATTGTTTCTATATTAATTTTTATATTAAAAATGCGTTTGTATTGTTATGGCGTCACGGTTATTTTTTGTGTTTTTATCTTAGGGATCCAGTCGAATGATAAATACAACCTCAAGTGCAATCAGAACCAACTCTATTTAAATAATAGTAATTACGCCTATGTTATTAAGCCAAAGCATGAAGCTACACAAGCAGAAATAGTATGGGCTTTGAGGATTATCAGTAAAAATCAATCATTTGAATCTGCAGATGGTATAAAGAAGATCTTAACGTCTCTATTTCCCAATACAGAATGGTTGCAGTATTTCTCCTTATTAACAAAAAAATCGTCTTATTTAACTGTGTATGCCCAAGCTCCATTTTACAGAACAAATTAACTTCTGATATTAAAGGTAGGTTAGGATAGCATAATTAATTTTTATAATTAAATCTTTGTTTCAGGGTATTATAGCTTACTCTACGATGAAACAATAAATGCATCTTCCGAAAAGGAATTACAAATCAAGATTTTATATTGGTTCACTTCACAAAATGAGATCGCTATAAGACATTTATCTACATTTTTTTGAGGCATGCACGATCTGAAGATATAGTAGCATTTATCTATAAAGCTATTGAAAATTGCAAATTGAATGTTAATTACTTACTTACATTAGGAAGTGATGGACCGTATGTCATTAAAAAAGTGTTTAGATTAATTCATACCGAATTAATAGCAAAACGAGGTTCGGGGCTTATAGATATCGGTACATGCAATTTACACGTAATGAACAATGCTTTTTTAAAAGGCCTTGATGTCTTTGGACAAAATGTAGGTGACTTGCTAGTAGCAATAAAATATTTTTTCAAAAATAGACCTAGATTTGCTGACTTTGAAGTATGCCAGAAAAAAACTAATGTCCCTAATCGTGCACTAATTAAGTTTGTTCTCTCCAGGTGGCTTAGAACCTACAGCGAATCGCATGCTTTAACAGTGGCCAGCGTTAATTGAATATTTTTTGAAGTATATACCCCAAGAACAAAAATGTATCGAGAAAACTAAAACATACAAAACTATTAAAGAACTGATTTCTGTTAAAACAATTAGAGCAGAAGCCATGTTTATTATTACAAGTGCAAAAGTATTTAATAAATATTCTACTTTTTTTCAAAGAAGTGAACCATTAATTCATGTTATGTATGAAGAAGTTAGTAGCTTATTTTTAAATATTATGGTGCGATTCTGTAAACCAGCAACTGTAGCAAAAGTTAAAGTTGCAGATTTTGCAAACAATACTTTTGACGTTAATAATTTAATACCATTACAAAACTAAAACTTTATCATAAGTCCAGAAATTGAAGCCGAATTAAATTTAACCTTTCTTGTAGGTGAACCAGAAAAAATGTTATTTGCTGATAAAGTACGGAAGCACTATATAGCTTCCTTTCAGTATGTTTCCAACAAATTTCCTCTTTTTTTAAGAATCAGTTATTAAGAAAACGGCATGCTTAAATCCGTGTAATATCAAACAAACATCATCTTTAAATACTGTTAATTTGACCAAACAATTACCAGGATCTGTAGATCTTCAGGAATTACAAGATGAGTGGAAGTTGTTGCAGTTAGAAAATATATAAGATTTATTATAACAAACTAGGATTGACCATTTTTGGCACCAGTGTTTTAATTTTAAACTAAACGGTGTTAAAAAAAATCCTAACATTGAGAAAGTGGTGAAAGCTGTACTTTCATTATCACACGGCAACGCTGATGTAGAAAGAGGCTTTTCTTCTTCAGGCAGAATTTTGACACTTGCTAGAAATTCCTTAAAGGAATCTACACTAAATGCTATTTCAACTGTAGCAGAAGCATTAAAGTCCTTTTACGACAATCATGTTGAAATCATCATAACTAAAGAATTAATAGATTTGGCACTTAATGCTCATAACAAAACTTACCTTAATGAAGAAAAGGCAAGAGAAAGATTAAAACATGCGGAGCAACTTGAAAATGGGAAAAAGAAAGAATAAAAGCGAAAGCAAAAGAACCACGTAAAATAACAGACTTAGAAAAGGATTTGCTGACCATACATATGCAAGAAGAAACAAAAACAAAAGCTGCAGAACATTTATTGGTTGAAGCAAACAAGAAACTGGAGAAAGATATCAAAAATCGAAATTTGGTTGAAGCAAACATTGCTTATGGATTTATCGGAGCTGTTCGAAATATTTTAGAGCAAGAACATCAACTTCATAATCAAGTTCGAGATATCAGAGGAATGGTAAAATGGTAAATAAAACAAAAGGGGATTTATTAGATTATTTTGTTAAGAAGAATCAAGCACAGTAGTTTGCTTATAAAATTTCTTATTTTTTGTAAATAAATAACGTGAAACACATTTTTTAGGCATTTTGTATTTTAGCGTAACATAAACTAATAACTTTCGTTTAAAATAAAAATCAGGAATTTACACACCATGTTAATAGAAAATGTTAATAAAATAAAGTTATTCATGCTAAGACTAACTTTAACAAAATATAAGATGTACTGATTATTTTTCATCATAAAAGTGTTTAAAGTTACTTAATTTGGTACATCTTTTTTGATTTTATTATACATAAAATTACATATTTTTGAAATAGTTTGTACATAATTACATATTATCTTGCCGAGGGATTGCTACGGGCCCTGATGTTGCTAATAGCTTTTATGTAGTCTATAATAGAGATTTTTTTACATAAAAAATCAAGGTGTCTCAGTAATAGTTATTTATAGTGCAAGCTGCACAAGTACACTTTTAGGTGTGAGGTGTTTTAAAATGGCCAAAGCATAAATGTAACCGAGGCTAGTTAAAAAGTCCAAGCATTTAAAATGGCTTTCACGTCATCTAATGTATTAAACCTTTCATTCTCTCCTCGATATTTAACTATCATTTAAGAAGATATTATAATGAAATAAAATGTATCAGTGATTATAATAAAATTAGTAAATTATTATAAGATGGCTTGCTGTGAACATTACATTGGTAACAATGCTGTTCTGTTGAAGAACTGTATTTTATGACATTTGTTAAACATCTTTGTGATTTAGTTTACAATGAACTTACATTTAAATTTCAATTTAAATAAATATTAATCTATAGTGCATCTAAGCAGCAGTAAGTATTCCTGCAAATGAGCGGCAAGTTTAAATAAAAATTTTGTATTGTTGGCCGGGTTCATACAACCATTCAATTAATGTAATACTACTAACCTACAAATGTCGATTAGTTTCTCATTTTCGTTGTTTATGTGTAATTTTTTTTATTATGCTGTTCTCATTGTTTTTGCTGCTGTACTTTATCCTTTAAAAACCAGTATTTTTTATACTTGCTACAGTTATGTAGGTTGTTTGTAATTGATTACGTGTATATGGATCAAGTCTTTCATCCCCTAAAAAACTCTCGTCTAGGCATTTTTTAATTGATTATAAGCTGTAGATGTCAATCCGTGTCGAGCATGAAGAAAGACGTGATACTCTTAATTGTTCTCTGGGGTTCGGATTAGCAAATATACAACAACAGACTGGGGGCAATATAACATTTATTAACTGTTGAAATACATACAGAAACTACTTCACACGTCGTACCGCTGGTAATAAAAAGCCAACTTAACAATGTTTATAACGTTTTATAATATGCCCAATTAAATACCCCTTAATGCGAACCAATTACAGCACATGCTAGCGCAAAAATTATACAAATTATCTGGTTAAATAAAAGGTAAACACTTATGTTCTAGAAGTCTTTGCAGGTGCAAGTGTATAAATACCTGCCGGTGTGTCGGGTGGCTTCACGTTATCTTTCACATGGAGTTTACACTAACACCATCGTCAACACCTTAAATTACGCTACAAAAGCATCTTCATTACCCGTAACGCTAAATCTCTAAGACACCACTAGCAAATATCTGCAATTGATATTTACAGAGTAAATATCAAAGCTTTTATACTAGAGTTATG
This sequence comes from Platerodrilus igneus, assembly GCA_036346225.1. Taxonomy (NCBI): domain Eukaryota; kingdom Metazoa; phylum Arthropoda; class Insecta; order Coleoptera; family Lycidae; genus Platerodrilus; species Platerodrilus igneus. The sequence goes on from JARFIW010000124.1 coordinate 3,866,337, forward strand.
TGAACATCTGACCAAATAGCTTCTAATTAATAAACCTGATACACCCTCGGCATAGACAGCTGGCATAGCCACCTGTATCCACGCGCATCTAAACATCAACCCATCCCCTCGATTGACCTTTCTAGCTAAGCTCCCTATATTTTATCAGCACGGCTGGAAATACCAGGCTCATGTATTTACTGCACAGCGCCCATATTTTAAAGAATCTTATGACATATAAGATTAATATATGTTTACATCTATGGCACGTTACAAAGCGTATCTTGAATATTTTCATACTTTTGTCGTGAGCAAAATCCCAAAACCAATAAGACGGGAAATGTTGTTTTTACTGCAAAAACGGCAGGTAAAGTAATAACTTCGTATAAACATAATTTATTCCTTATGCCATTATTATAGGCATTACTGGCAAAAGTGTGTAAAACATTTTACGTTAGTACAAGCTGACGCGTATTACATTCATCTAAACTATACCATCGTCAGCGTGCAATTTCGGACAACATTGACAATGAAACTGTCATTTTAGACATAAGCTCCATTCCCTTTTTGAAAATAATGTTCCACCTGCACTAGACGAAGTCTTATATGCCACGTCTGAATATAAAGAAATATCTCAATTATAACAAAGCACTCTGAGAACCCTCTTGAATAAATTGGTTTTAAGTATATAGTTTAGCAACATAGATGTGGTTATATGTATTGATTTACAGATACTCAGAGGTCAAGAAATAATGTTCTTAAATAATTTTTGTTTTGTGTGAATACTAGAATTGAGGTTATAAATTAGTTTGAGGTGACTAAGGAGTGTATTAATTATTTTTGCGATAAATTTTATACTGTGTAAAACCTCCGGGATATATTGGATAAATATTGTCTTCTGTGCAGGTTGATTTTGCTTTTTAATAACATGTTTTTGTATTAAAAGTTTTGTATATAAACTTTTTCTTTTCAGGTTCTCTTTTTTTTGTGACCCACCCTGCTCTATGACTTTCTAGCTAACACGATATTCTTTCGATTTCTTTCTTTTTGTTGTGGTACTCGGTGCGGATTATTTTTGTCATGTATGTTATTTTTTTCTTGTTCGCACAGAATACAGTAACAAGGGGCTTTCTGATAAATAATTCCTTGTAGAAAACACTTTAAATAAATCGCTGTGTGTGTAATGATATGATAAGATTCTAACTTCTAAAAATAAAACACATCCGAATTTACAATTTCTAAAAAGAAGATTTCAGAGTTTCGAAATGCATCTTCCCACAGGCGAGAGTCATTAAAATTTAGGCAAAATGAAAAGCATGGAAAGAAGCGAGAGGTTTAACAGTTGCATAATGATATTAAGACACGAGTTAAAGAAAGTTGAGGTAACAGAAAAATGCAAGATCGATTCTGAATTAGAAGAGTTAAAAAGACTCAAAAGTTCATAAATAAAATTAATACCTTCTATGCACTTTAATCTTGTATGTATTATTACATAATTTTTTGTTTTTTATATACACACTCCGAACTAATTAAAGTATTTGATTGTTTTGACTTTTTCTTGTTCAACAAAAAGTACTGCATTTTTTCATTTGGGGTACTGAACAGTACTGAATTTTTATTCAGTTGTTCCACTAGACGTCCCTGTACAGACATTTTTTGCATGCAGCGCTGTTTCGATCATACAACTAATTTTTGACAAACAGGCAGGTGAAAATAATGTATTTTTAAGAATTTTTTAAGAATTTCTTTTAGTAGGTTTTAGTATATACTGAAATATTAATTATGAATCCTATTCTATAATTAGGCTTTTTAGCTTGTGGAATATAGTAATAAATAAAATTGCCCGAATGCATCAACTAATTGGAGTATCGGAGTTTAATTTTCAACAAGTACATTGTCTGCCTATGTTGAAACAAACTCATATATAAATCTTTCAAAGTATTTCGGTATATTATGATAATCGTATCAGGTGGAAACAAAGTAAAAAAAATTATCTACATTCATCATAATCGTGAAAAATATTCAAGTATTCCACTTAGCTATGTTGAAGATTATGTAGAACATTTTGCTATTCGCCAATCTTGCCCCGCCATTTGTTGTATTTGTCTATACAACAGACAGATGTGTTGTGTTCTCCGTACGTTTGGCATCTCAAGCCAACATGTATATAAAAAGTTCAATGTACTCTTTAATAGAAAGAAGTTATATTATTTAAAATACAGTCCACTAATAATTTTAAAAAAAACAGCGTATTCTTCCTATGAAATGTACATCACCTTCAAAAAACGAGTTAAGGTTGTATGCCTAAACAGTCATGTGCAATTGGAAAGAATGGTTTCAGCATCTAAGTTAGTTATTAAATTATGTATCCAAAACAAAATTTTATTTTTATTGGTTATAGGCATTTCAATTAACGGTCAAAAACATTGAAACATACAAATTAAATATAAACTACATTTTTTGTACACCACGTTAATTTTCCCTCTTCATATAAAAACATATACAGCTGGTCACACTACTTTCAAGTTGACTTAATATGCACTCTTACATATTTGTCAAAATTAAAATATATTAACATTATTAACATTAACCATTTTTCGAAGCAACAAATTTTTTACACATTTTCATTTTTAGGGTATTAAGACATCAGGAGCAGTCACGAACGAAGATGTAATAAAATTATTAGAATGCAAAAAACCTAAAATTGATTGGAAGGGTAAACTATTTCTTAGTCCACTTACAACTGTTGGCAATTTACCATTTCGTCGGATTTGCAAAGGATTTGGTGCTGATGTTACTTGTGGTGAGATGGCTATGTGCTCAGCATTATTACAGGGAGCACCACAGGAATGGGCATTAGTAAAACGTCATCATACTGAAGATATTTTTGGTGTACAACTTTGTGCTAATAATCCATATCTTTTAGCTAAATGCGGACAAATGTTAGAACAAGAAATAGAAGTAGATTTTATTGATCTAAATTTAGGATGCCCTATCGAATTGGTGTATAAGGAGGGCGGTGGTTGTGGATTGTTGAGACGACCAAAAGTATTGGAAGCATGTATACGCAGTTTAAGCCACGTTGTTACTATACCTCTCACAGTAAAAACACGTACTGGGGTTTATAGTAATGAAAGTGTTGCACATCATCTGATTCCAAAATTTTTCCAATGGGGAGCAAGTTTGGTAACATTGCATGGTCGATCTCGAGAACAGCGTTATACTAAATTAGCAGACTGGGATTATATCACACAGTGTGTTCAACAAGCATCTCCACTTCCTGTATTAGGCAATGGTGATATTTTGAACTATGAAGACTATAAAACTGCATATGAAAAATGCCCTGAACTAACAGGTGTTATGATAGGACGAGGGGCTCTTATAAAACCTTGGATATTTACCGAAATTAAAGAACAAAAGTTGTGGGATATTTCTAGTTCAGAAAGATTTGGTATAGTTAAGACGTATGTCAATTATGGTTTAGAACATTGGGGTTCTGATACAAAGGGTGTTGAAAATACAAGAAGATTTTTATTAGAATGGCTATCATTTCTTCACAGATATGTACCAGTAGGTTTGTTAGAGTACCCTCCTCAAAAAGTGAATGAACGACCACCACGATACCGAGGTAGAGATGATCTTGAAACATTAATGTCATCTCCATCTGCATCTGATTGGATTAAAATTAGTGAAATGTTATTGGGACGCATTCCTGAAGGTTTTGTCTTTTTACCTAAACATAAAGCCAATGCGTACACATAAAAGTATCGAAACTTACAAGTAGTTTTATTCTAGAATAAATAATTATTGACAATAATGTGTTAAGGTAAGTCTTGCGTTTATATTCATTGCTTGAAGTTCTGTTAACAACAGTTTACATGCATAAGGCATAGTGATGGTTGACACCCGTCCAGAACTTTTACAGCTGTTACACCAACCACAATATCCTAAACGACCACAGCTATTACATACATCAACTTCACATTGATCGCTTGATACCATTAGTCTCTCAACAAGCATCATACTGAAACAAAAGAAAAATATTAGTTTGAAGCATTATTTTCACAATTGATTAACCCATTAGTGCATAGTGTCCCTTTTAGGGGACATCAACATTTTAGCGGTTTTATACACCTTATAGGCACATACAACTCAAAATATGTCATTGTTTCAACTGCAGTATTAGTATTTAAATATAATCATCAATTCCGCATAAAAAGTAATTATTTCTGGCTAATAAAGTGAACGCTAAAAAATAAATCCTACTCGATATCCAACAAGGCACTGCAGGCAAGTCAATTTTATACAATAAGGTTACAGAAATCGTTCGAACTGAAATTGTTAGGTTATGCTACTGTAAAATCCTTGTAAAGTGATGTACTAATAGCAGCGATGTGTTTTTTATATTTCAATACAACTTGCATTTAGAAATTGTCTCTTTGAAGCGACACTATGCATAATAGCATTCTATATTTAAAATAATGATGTCTCAGATTACCATAGCACGAAGTGGTATCGATTCTAGAAAGTGAAGACTTACATCGACCTGCAGATGTATACATACATTACTCCGCTACAAGTTGGTCAAACCGCATCAGGATATCGATGAATCCTATGATGAACACGAGCGTGATATACAATCGTTTTGGTCCTGTGATGCTAAAAGCTAAAGTGGATTGTTTTTACACAACAAATCAACCTACAAATTCCAAAAAAATAGATGATCCATTATTTCTATCAGATGATAACCAGAATTAACGCATTTAATTTAATTGAAGACAATTACTCGTCGCTTTTGCAAGCACACCACAACTAACAAACCATCCCACCTCAGAATAATTTATCTCCGACAGCTTAAACTAAAAGAACATCTGTTACCAAACCAGCAAAATCTCGAAAATTCATAAAATCAGGTAAACGTTTACAGGCAATAGAAAAACGGCATGCAAAAGTAAACAAAAAAGCCATAACTAGTACTCAAGAAGTAAAATGGAGTAACTCAGAATCTTGTTTTATGTTGGGCAAACCCTTCAGTGTCAAAAATCTGCCTTCAAACCTGTAAGATAAAAAATGTTCAATTGATTTTTTTATGTTATTTTTTTATGAGAGTATTATACAGAATATTGTAAAGTAAAGCAATACCTATACTCTAGCAAAAGTTACAAATGTACCGCTTAATCTTACAGTAGAAGTCTGTCTTTTTTGGCGGTTTATTATTGTCTGACTATGACACTAAACAATGAATCGGTCTCAAAAAAATGATGTTCCAAAACTTCTGTCTGAAGGAATGCATCTAAATTGCTTTGAATTTGTTAGGTTAGAGGAAAATTTAAGTATTGACGAGAGCACAATTGTATATATGGAAAACATTATGCTAAACAATATATCAAAGGCAAACCTATTAGGTTTGACTTCAAAATGGGGTTCTGTGTATTAATAATGGTTACATGTTGATATTTGATTATACACTGATATGTCTACCGAGATAGACAAATATAAATTTGGGTTAGGAGGGCAGGTAGTGCTTTCTTTAGTGGAACTAGCAAAAATGCTTCCATACGAAAGAAAAAATTATTACGCCATCTCTCTGATAAAGGATATAATATTGTGCTAGTGGCACACTTTGTGACAATGGGCTAAAAAGCTGCCCTTTGAAAGGTGGCAATACAAATGCAATTCGGAAAAGGTCAAGGACATTCAAGTATAAAACTTCTGAAAAGGTAATAGTTGTTCACTGGAAGGACAATAAAACCATTTATGCTGGTATTTTGATGGAATTGATAGTAAAAATGTTATACGATATTCAAGGGATGCAAAATCAGAAATAAATGTTCCACAACCAGAATTATAAACAATTATAGTAAGGGAATTTGCGGAGTCGACAAACTGGATGGAATGGTTGTAAAATATCGAACTCGCATATGCTAAAATGACGGTGGCCAATCTTTGCTTATTTATTTGACATATCTGTAGTCAATTCTCGGCTATGGATGAGAAAATCTTTTTCAAAAGAACTAGTGTGTAAAAGTTTACTAAATTTTAGAAGAAACCTATGTCAAAATTTTCTGAACACATCTATCGGGGATAAGTTGCCTGCAAAATCAATCGCCTCGGTAAGTAATGTGTAGTTGAGTAAACAACCTCTACAAAATAATTAAATTTGTCATGTATAAACATTGATCTTAAAAGTACAACTTTGCAAAGTGCTAACGTTAACCGTGATGTATAACATTGACTAATTTAAAAAATATATACAACATAAATAAATAGTAATTAGCAAATTTTCAATAAGAGATACTGAAATTCATTATTAAAATTTATCAACTCACCTTCATTCTTATCATTATCATAATTACATTTGTGTATACAAGTATATCCAATAGTGCATTTATCTTTACAAACAGGAAAGGCTTTAGGTTAAATACCAGTGAAAGTGTTATTCGTATTCAACAGAGTATTTCAATAATTATTAAATAATGTTTAATATTCACTACATCTAAAATGTGATACAATTGATAACAGGAAATATATTTACTGTGATAGCCCCATACATTTTGACAAGGCAGAAGGAACAAATTCTCAGTGGCCTTCAGCATCAGAACTCAAATGTATGGAATTGAAAGATAATAGTACTCTTAGATACTTCTTTCCTGAATGTTAACGTCTAAAAATTGTGCTGAAACTATTAAATCAAATGCAAGAATTGAAGAAGGGAATTATCAAATTAAAAAGTTACAGTAGTAAAGAAACAATTACGTACAAGAGAGGATTGTGAGAACAAGGAATGTAATATTATAAATCTTTAAGAATCTGAGAAAAATACAGCTAAAGAAACAGAAGAAGAACAATCATCATCATCATTAGGTCTTCAGTCCTGAAACTGGTTAGACGCATACCATCATTGTGTCCTATTCTGAACTAACCTGCAGATTTCCCTGAAATTTGCACAGTCTCTTACAATTAAAAAAACGATAATTCTTACAATTAAAGAGTCGATAATTACAGTTAAAAAGTCGATAAATACATCGCGCAAGCGTGATAAAAAAGCGACTCCATGGGCTGTCAGTAACGCTAACCTTATTACAGATTTGCACGCCCAACTGCCAATGATGTCACCAATGCACAATTTATATTGCACAATAATCGGAAATTTATATAAAAAATAAGACAATAGATAATACAGCGAACAAATTAGATAATGGACTACTTACATCAGAAATCCTAACGTCCTGCGGGGTTGAGCTAAAGTAGGCCTCTATTAAAGTCCATCAGGGCTCCATCCCGGAGGGATTAAAGATGGTACGCCCGACGCTCTTCCAACGCGTTCGGACCAGCTCCGGCAATCATGGGGCTCTTTCATCCAGGGTCGTGCAGTTCGGTTCACCTACGGCTCAAATTGTCACCTACCTATGCAGGGATCGGATAAGGAAACATGGTAAGGGCGACAAACAAAGATAAGCAAGCAAGGAAATCTACATAGGTAAAGATAAGGCACGATACGATACCTGACACGACCACACTCCTTGAAGATCAAAGGCAAACAGCCACGTTCCAGCGTCTAACGGAAACTTCACCCTACTTTTGTCTTTTCCGCGTCGGCGCGAAATATTCGTCCAACCCACTACTGACGTGACGGAAATACGTGCACCGCGTCTTTTGAAATTATGGCGCGAAACTTCCGTACATCAAAATTATCCTAAGACATGTTTAAGGGCCAATTTGATTGGCACGTAACAAGTCTGCATCTATTACTATCTGATCTAGGTCTACATCCGCCTCTTTTTTCCTACCTCTGCTTGTCATAATCCCATACTATTCTCCAAAAATGCCTTAGAACGTATTCTGCCCTTCTATTTCTCCTATTTTTTTCCAAAGATATCCTTGTTCCCCTACTGTTTCTATAACCTATTTGTTATTACCTTTGTCTGTCCATCCTCATACATCTGAAGCATGGCATTTCAAAGACTGCTACTGTTCATCTGTCTGCTTTTCAGACTGTCCGTATTTCATAGGCACACTGTCTGTGCTGTGCTCCACACATATGCTTTCAGCAAGTTATTGTTCTGTTTGTTGTCTTTCATCATAGGAGTTGTTCTTTCGCGTTGGATGCAGTTCGGTCTCCTTCTATTGTTTTACAATTATATACCCTATTTCTCCAACATTCAGTGGTTGTGAAGGGGGGTAAGCAGCCTGTGGCTGCCAAGTTCCCCCAGCACTTGAGCATTTACCGATTTTATATTTTTTCCAATATATCTTTTCGCACAGTCAACATTAGTTGCAGATATTTCACAACCAACACCTGTAGTTGTTTATAATAATCATCAGATTTAACTGTGCTTATTTTTTTGTCATTAGGTTTTCCGTCTCAAAACTGGTTGTACACGTACTTGCACTTATTTATTCTCTGAACTAGCCTACATAGTTCCCTGAAATTCTTACACAGCAGGTATACAGCTCGGTTCCCCTTCTATTGTTTTCTAATTTTATTCTCTATTTCACCGAGATTCGGTGAAGCGGGTTAAGCAGGGTGTGGCTGCCAAGATTCCACAACACTTAGACATTTGCCGAAATAATGGTTTTCCCATAAATCCTTTCACACAATTACCATTATTCGAGAATATTGCCCACCTAATACTTGTAGTTACTTATAATAATCATCATGTTTAAGTGCAGTTACTTTCTTCGTCATTAATTTATCCATCTTGGGACTGGTTGGATGCGTATCTCCATTGATTTCTATTCTGAGCTAGCCTACACATTTCCCTGAAACTCCTACAGCCTACATCTTTCACTATCTGTGTGCGGTAGTCTACCCTAGGTCTACCTCTTCTCTTTTTTCCTATATCTGCTTCTAATATATTCCGCACTATTCCCTCATGCCCTAGTATGTGTTCTATCATCCTACTTCTCCTATTTTTTACCGTTTTCCACATATTTCGTTCTTCCCCTACCATTTTTAGTACCGCTTCGTTCTTAAGTTTGTCTGTCCATGATATCTTCATCATTCGTCTGTAGCACCACATTTCAAAGGCTTCTACCTTTTTCTTGTCCGCTTCTCCTACTGTCCAGACTTCATAGCCGTACAGTGCTGTGCTCCACACATATGTTTAAAGCAATCTTTTCCTTGTTTCTATGTTTGTGGTCTTTGAAGACAGTAGTTGCTTTTTCTTGTTACGTCTAGCACGACCTTGTGCTAATTTTTGTTTTATATCTTTTGTACTTTTCCCATCTTGCGTTATTTGGAAGAAGAACAAAAAGAAAGGAAAACTGCAAGTGAATTATATATAAGAATAAAATACATTGAAGGAATTCCTAAAATTATCTTATCACAAAATTAATTAGGTATCTTTACCTTCAGTAGTTTATAGTAGTAGTGAAACATAGTGAATTTACTTGAATTATATTTGCACAAAATTAACCTTATGCTTTATAGCTCCCCATCGTACCTGATTGAAGATGATATAGAAGGGAGCGTATTGAGAAAATGACTACAAAGACAATTAAATTGGGGGAAATCTTATCAGAACAAATGCTTGGTGCCCACGTGCCAATCCTTGAAGTATATTGTGAACAATAGAATGTTTACATAGACTTTGAAAAGATTATGCTATTTACGATTTTTCAACCAGGTTTCAAAACACCTTAATTGTTTGCTACATGGTTGTGGGTATAAAATGTTGTCTTAGCCTTGCAATTTAACCAGACTAGGAAATAACAGATCGCATGTTGTTTTCCATATGGGGCCAAGGATTTATTAAGAATTCAAAGATCCATGTAAATTTGCAAATAAATATACTTGGCATATTACCTTAATACCTCATGTTCTGAAAAGAAATTTTTTATATAGCCAACAAAAAAATTGTTACATTACATTTGAATTACAAACTATTCTTTTAGAAGCAATATTACTGTTATTGTGCTTTGTTTGCTACAATGTCGGGTCATCATTATTTTGCCTTTACTGACTCTAATACTCTTTTTGGTATGTCAATTGTATAATACAATAGCAACATTTAAAATTAAATGTCTTCGTCTTTAACCGCAAACGATAATGATACTACTTCTTAACTAAATAACTTATAATTTCTACTTTCTTATTATATAATAACACAGTTTGAAAAAACGAGAACTCCAAACTAACCAATCATTTCCCCTGTGAATATTTACAATAAACATCGATAAAACTATTTAACCGCTAATCATGCTTGTAATCATAAGGCTTTAATATTTTCAGTGGCAATGGTGCTTCATGACATCATAAATATTAGTGACACACATAGGAATTTAAATTGCTTGAATTTTATTATACACCAAAAAACCAGTGGTTGTACAAAAGATAGAGTTTGTCCGCATGACAATTTCAGTCCTACCTTTACACAGTATCATATTTGTATTTACATTCAGAAAGAATATATATAATAGTATTAAATAAACTTTGGTTATTCATATTTTATTCCTAATCACATTTGGAACTTGACTAAAGTTTTAAGCTTATTGACTAACATGGCTGTGATTTCAATCATGCATTTGTTCATTATCTTCGCCACAACATAAGAAAATCCACACAAATAATTTTGTGTTGTTTGGGTATAACTAAGTTGGAATTGAAATTGATTTTACCAATGATGAATTTCGTTATGGTGTTTCAGTCTTCAGTAAAGATATTCTGGAGTCTTTGTTGTAAGAACTTTGTATGTAAAACATATGATATACAACTCTTTTCTTTCATCCATCCTTAACCATCACATGCCATTAATATGCTGACTGGTAGGTTCTCGCCTGGGGAATTTCAGACAATAGTGTGCAAATGAGTTTTGCAATCTTCGTATCACCGATTTACTTCTTTCTCTTACGAAAGGTGCATGTATACAATCAATAACGGTAATTAAATACTGATAGCACTGACGAGTTTGTAGTATTATCTTCCGTGAACTCGCTATAAGCGACACAATGACAGTTGGTAGCGCTAATCTTTATACAGATTTCGGCGCGCCCATCTGTCAATGACGTCACCCAACATGCAAAATTAAATGCGCAATTACGCAATAAATAAATGTTCGAAATGCAGTATAACAATCAAGGCACTTACCTAAATAGGTACAGCTTCCTTCAGGTTAAATAAAGATGTCGTCAGCACGTCCATCAGGGCTGCTGATGGCCCCCTTTAAGATATTTACCGTAGGGTATGCCCAGCGTCCTTCCAAAACGCTCCAACCAGCTACGGCAGTCATGGGCTCCGATTCGTTCCCCGGGTCGTGGGCTGCCCAAGGTCGTATCAAAATTCCTATATGCAGCGGAACAATAAGGAACGGGTTTATCAGGTAAAGACAAACAAAGATAAGCAAGGGAAATCTACATAATAAAAATAAAGATACTATACCAAGCACGACAACTGCACTTCTCGAAGTTCAAAGGCAAACAGCCACGTTATAGAGTTCCCCGGAAAACACTTCCCCACTCTTGTTCTAGCACTCGCGTCGCGCGATCTGGCACAAACGCACTCTGACGTGACGTAAATACACGCCAAGTCTTTTGAATTTTAACGCGCGAAAACTTCCGCACATCAAAATTAAGCTCAGGAATGTTTAGTGCCAATTTGGCACGTAACAATCGCGACAAAGCCATAAAAGAAAAAACTTAAAAAAAAGAAAAAGTCTGTTAGCACACTAACAGCTTAAAATCTAAATCCTAGTTACCCTACATAAAACCTAACTTAAAACCTACAAAAATGTTTATATATGGCGCCACCTGGTTTTTTCGACCGATAACACGTCTACCGAATTACCAGGAAACGGAAAATGTAGCCCCATTGTTTTTGACTACACTAATAATCGACAGCACAAATTTGTCGGGGAGCATGAAACACTACTTAAATTAAAACAAATGCAACAAGTCGCCTAACCTATCTAAACTAAAGCTAACATTAAAGTTTCCTACGTGCAAACGCACATGAGCGTTGCATCAAAACTGTTGTTTGTTGGCAAAAAGTGCCCAAATTTAAAATGTTCATGAGAGTGCGTTAGTCTACACTCTAGCAAATTTTTGTTACTGGTACCTTGGTTTACTAACAATACACATCAAAACTTGTCCATGACATGGTTGTGAATCAACAAATTAACCAAAAGTACCACCCTACTAAATCCTTTTACATCGCTAACCTAACAAATTACATTTCTACATCAGGTTAGCTTTTTCACTTAAATTCAAGAAAATAATTCCCACATCTGGTCATAAATACCAAACGTTAGGAAGATAAAAAGATAAAACAAGATCTCAAATTGTTGTTAAAGACAATAGATAAGATAACGATATTAAGCTTTAGTTATTATTTCAGATACTAGGTAAGATAATGCAATATTAAGCTAAAGTTATTATTAGAGATAGTAGGTAAGGTAACGCGATATTAAATAAAAGTTACTACTAAATATAATAGGTAAGATAACGCGAAATTAACTAAAGTTATTACTAACGGTAGTCGGTAAGATAACGATATTAAACTAAGAGTATTATCAAAGATAATAAACAAGATAAAGGTATTAGCTTAGTTATTACCAAAGATAATAGATAAAGGTAACAATAGAGTGGCTCCGTGGTACCGTTAAATGGGCATTTCTCGTACCCTCTAAAAAGAGTGCCCTGTGAAGCAGGCCCGTTTGCAAGAAACGGCACGAGGGACCGGCAAAGGCATTTGGGTGCATCCCTGCACCCGGCGTTAATCGATATCGGTGATACAATTACCCGATACCCACACAATATATATATATATAATTAATAGAGAAGAATAATCCACATTTGGAATGCAAATGAATGCTTAATATATATTAATAGTTATTAAGATGAAATGAAAACCCAACTTTGTATTTAAAGTTGAATTACCATTTCAAATCGAACTAGTAATTGAAAACCACTAAAAGAACGGCTACAGCAGGACTTGAACCTGCAACCTCTGATTTTCCGGATCAGCGCTCTAACCAATTGAGCTATCTAGCCTAATTGTTTAGATGATGTTATACTTAATACTTTTTAAATTCAAGACGTAATTGAAAATCGTTAACAAGAGCCAAGCTTCAGTAGTATTAAGTATAACATCATCTAAACAATTAGGCTAGATAGCTCAATTGGTTAGAGCGCTGATCCAGAAAATCAGAGGTTGCAGGTTCAAGTCCTGCTGTAGCCGTTCTTTTAGTGGTTTTCAATTACTAGTTCGATTTGAAATGGTAATTCAACTTTAAATACAAAGTTGGGTTTTCATTTCATCTTAATAACTATTTATATATATATATATATATATATATATATATATATATACAGGGTGTCCACGTCTTCCGTGAAAGTTCTATAACTTTTATGTTATTTAAGATATCAACTTCCGGTTTTTTTTTTAAACGATAGCCACGGCTAAGTTGCACAATTTAAAAATATTTTCACCTATATACAGGGTGTGCCAATATGGTTTCCAACCCAAAGTTATGTTTTTTTAAATGAAACACCCTAGATTTGATACCATATTCTAAAAGCTCTTTTGATGCTTATCAAAATTATATAGAGGTAATAGGTCTATAATGGACGGTTTGCCTTTTATGAGTCATTTTATGTCAAAATCATGTCAACTTTGAAAAATTGCAGAAGTTTTCTTATTGAACTTGGAGAGTTGATTCTTTCACGACATAATTTTCCATATCCTGTTGTATTAATATTGATAGCGCGATGTGCTTGTTTTTTCCTTTTATTGTACAAGGTGAAGCAAAACGCAAAAGAACAAAAAGTCAATTTTTTTAAATGGCACTCGCCATATTGGATTTTGCCATTGAATAGCGTTTTTGTGGAGCTTTCTATTGATATATAATGTTTTATAGGTTACATGAAAAAAAATTCTGAAAAATTGAGAAAACATGTTTTTTATGCAGTTTTGGGACTAGAGAAAACTAAGTAGGCTACTAGCATCAATTACGAGTTTTAATTTTTACGAAATACAAGGTGTGCAAAAAGTATAGGTCAAAATTGTTTGATAACCCCTCCTTATTCCACGCCAATGGATTATCCTATTTTGTCGAAATAAAGTGTAACAATTCGTATTAGTAAACAACTAACATGTACCTATCTTCAAGTTAAAGTCTCTACCCTAAATGAAAATATTCTAAAAGGCATGTATTTTTCAATATCACTTCATCACCCCGTATAATGGAAATGGATGGGTTTACAGGAAACTGTTAGCTAACTTTTCTTAATAACTTGTCAAGATTTATATATTCCTCAATTTACGGTACTTTATTCTGAAACACCCTGTATGGCTATTAATTATAGTTTATTTAATCTAAACTTGACATTCTTAACTATTCGAGTACTGTTGACTTTTTGGTTTTAGTCAGTACTCGAAGTATTTTAATCATTCACGTTTTGTCACATCCTATATAATACCTATCAGGGGTTTTGTCACGTTATTTTTTACAATCACAATTACCTCGCTCCATAACCAATTAGACAATCACGTTCCATTTCACCCAAACGTAGTCCTCCATCTCTGCTTCTTCCTTCAGTAGGTTGCCTTGTTAATACTGCTCTAGGTCCACGTGCTCTGTAAAGTTCCCAACATTTAGATTAACATCTACCAATTCGTTTACATACCTAGCATGCATTTTATCCTGAACCATATGCTTCAACTTCTGATAATAAACAGGTCCTGAATAAATATAAGCTTCTAATGGCTCTCCCGTTATACCTGAATAAAATACATCTTTGCCTTGATAGTTAAAACCATGCCTAACTAATTCTTCACTTACATCCAAAACTTTAGAACCCCCAAAAGCAGTACCATAATGAAATTTGCCTGCAACAGAACGAAGGTTTACCGTTATTTATTTCAGAAATATTAAACCAATCAGTATAATTCTAATGCTAAAAAATATGAAATCTGCTCAAGTCAAGCTTAATATGTCTGTCATACTGATTAGCTACAATCTAAGTATGCACTACATAAAATTTTCTTTACTATAACAATGCGATGGATTACACGATTTTGAATAACAAACATTTATAGTTGAAAAATTAAATATTGTGTTCCTCAATATATCTCCCAAAACGTCTACCAACAGTTGGCTACATGTCCTTCGCATTTATGTACATGCTCATGAGACTTAAGACTCTTAATGCCATCCTGATTAGACCCAGATATAGTGTGTTGAACATCTTATGGTACAAACAGTTTATTTATTCCTCATTCTAGAATTTCATATGAACCATTCCTAAAGGTGACACTGGTTGCGATAATTTTAGGTGTTCATGCACTCAGGGCTGGCACATGTTATGTCTGCGAAGTGTTTGGCATACACAGGTGCCATATGGCAAAGGTAACTAAAGGATTTTCATATAAACATTAATTACTTATTAATTTAGAAAAAAATGTTTGTGGGAGAATAACAAACAAATATGTTGTTGAAATGTAGTGATTTGGGTGATTAAAGGATGTTACGTGCCATTGCACTTTAACATTGTATTTAGGTTAAGTTGATATACGGAAGTTTCCCGCCATAATTTTCAAATACGCGGTACCGGGAACTTTTAAATGGACTAGGCGGTACTTCCGTACGTCATGGTAGTGAGTTTGCGTAGTGTGCTTATCCCTAGAGGGTTAGGGCAATACTAGACAATGGGATGGGAGAGTTCTCCGCTTCTCTCGCGATAACGTGGCTTTTTACCTGGTATCGTCGTGTTAAGTGCACGTTTCTATCTTTGGTAACGTATCGTTAGGGTTTACCTATGTAGTTCCTTCTCTAATTATCTTTTTGTTTGTCTACCTCTACCTCCTTCCTGTCAAATCCCTACATAGGTGTGAATCTGCGTCGCCTAGGGCCTACCGACCTCCACATCTGTAGATGGAGAGATCTCATGTCTACCACAGCTAGCCGAAGCTGCTCAGCACGCATTTGGTAGCGTCGACGTTCACCTCTAATTCCTCCGGGAGGAGCCCGACTGGAGTGGTTAGAGGCCTACCGAGTGAAATTGCAGGCGGAAGCAGAATACCTGATGTGAGTAATTTTTTACGTATTTTTATTTTGTGCATGCCTTATTTTTGGTTTTAAAAATGTAGTAAATTTGCGTAGGATTGCGTAATATTGATGACATCATTGATAGTTGACGCGCCCTAAATCTGTATAAGAATAAGTGCAGCCAACTGTTGATAGTGTCTATTACACCATGCTACCGGTGTTGTAATTATCGAACTTTTAATTTTAACCACCGTGTTAAACGTAAGAAGGAACTGCAAGAAGGAAGGCGGTAGGTGTCAGATGGTCAGTTGAGAGTTGGACAGCGTGCAGTAAGCATTGTGTTGCTCGAAATTGACCAGATAGTCATGAATTATTACTTTTATTTTTGTTGCAATGAAAATTAATTATTTAAAATTTTTATGTGATTTTTAAATTGTTAGAAGATAAAATGGATCGGAAGCAAAAATTATCTGGTTGGCAAAAAAATAAATTAAAAAAGAAACTGGTAGAATAACAAAAACAATATTTATAATTCCTTGTAAGGTAACCAAAAAGATAATTCTGTTATGCCTGCTGAACGAGTGAATATAGGTGAACTTCATCATAGTGATGATGTAACAATCAAAGAAAGGCGTGAGACTGAAACTGATCTTGAAACGGTTTTTCTCACTCTTTCTAGCTGGGCGCTAGAGTAAAGTTTCTTGCTCTAATAATCCGAACCAGCATGCTAAAAGCCTTCCGCTTCCCTCACAGATAATCGAAGGAAGGGACATCTTCTGACATAACTAGGGGTATTCCTGGGTAGGGGAATGGGAAATGGGGGGGGGGGCAATTTTTGTTTCTAAACAAAAATTGAACAAAATTAAATAGGCTCCACCAAGTCCTATGATAAACAAGTTAAGGGCAAAGCAATATTCTTGGTTCACAAAAATCTGTCATAAAAATAAGACACAGCTCCTGCAAGAAATTATAAAGGTTAAACAAAAAAATATAGAACACATGTTGTGTCTTTAAAGTATATGATAATATATAATCAATTAGTTATAGCTTTTTGGCACAAAAATTGTTAAACAAAAGTTCTACTTTTATATTGTTAGATTTGATTGCGTTTGACCAAAATAAAAGTCTAAATATTTTATCTAATTGTTTAATGTAGCAAAAAAACTTTCTCTTCAATAATCATGATTTTTAACATGTAAATTAACATCAATAATATTTATAACGAAATCAAAATTGTCTTTTTAAAGCAAAAGACGGCTCCTTGAACACAAAAGTCTATTTACACCTTTTAGATATTTGAATTTAGTAAAAATTTGTAAACACAGTGCATTTAAATATCATTTCTATCCTGGGCAGATCTTATCAGGTAGATTACATGTGCATTATAAGTACTCAGCTTGTATTTAAATTTGCAAAGAAGTGAGATAAACTTTACTGTATATCAAAAAATAAAGAGTAAACAAAAGTTCACTGCTATTTCTTATCAAGCACTTTCTACATAGAAGATATAATTTTGTATGAACACCAATGCAAACACTGCATTTATTACTAAATGAATTTAAATCTTTGTACTCAATTTCTAAAAGCTAACCTCAAGATTAGTGTTGCGGTTGGCTAATCCACAAATTGGCTATCGAGATGCAAAGAAATAGAACCTCTACAAGATTAGGCGGGAGGTGTAGACAGGCAAAGTACACACAATAAAACTATAAATCTTGTAATTTTGGGTAAGGTTTATTTCTGATATGCTTTCCCCTTTCAAAAACTAATGACAACTATATGACAAATTTAAATATAATAACCATGGCATCAACATATGCCTTCTTAAGCTTTCATAAATTCAAAACAAATCCAAAGTTCACTATTATTTATGTTGTACTGCAACAATTAGAGAAATGTTTAATTTGAATTATAGAAAAGCTGTGATGAGGTTATCCTCTAACGGTAAGTATTTCAAATTTATCTGAAGTTTGAATGTAAACAAATCCAGTAAATATAAACCTAAACAAACAAAAATACAACTACGGTTAGTAACATACCGGTTTATAAACTATTTTATGACTATCTGTTTAACAAAGACTAACAATATTTTGTGGACATGCAAAAATTTAAACTTATATTAAATAACGAACCAAAGTGCATCTAATTCCGTTGACACGTTCCATTAGAAATTTCATCAGCTGCAAACAACACCATTAACCATTCCAAATTTAAGGAGTTGCAAAAAAATTTCTGGACAACAATAAATACGACCACATATTTGTAATTTCCTAATCTTGTAGCATCACACAATTTATCAAGTGAAATTACTCCTGCATTCTTTGTTGCTTTATGTTCGTGCTTCTTTTTCTAATATTTACGTCACGTGTTAATGGAAGTTATTCTAAATTTTTCAATCAATCAAACACTAATCGCAGGTTGCAGGCCTCTAATTTCAAAAACATCTTGAGGGCTTGATAGTGTGGCTGCGACTAACTAAAACGAACGTTGATGATCTCCAAGGACTCGTCATTAGAGATTGGAAATTACCTGTGCTACAAAATTCCTAGAGATACTAAACGAAATAGATTTATATTACACAGATATTCTACTATAGAACTAATAAAATGAAGCGTTCCATTATGTATTATGTGGAACATTAATAATGATAACGAATAAAGCACGCTTGGTGTAATATACTTAAAATTTAATGCAAATAATTAGTGGGCAAATTAAACATGCTACAACCTTAATATTGAATCAAATATTCATAGAAATACAACCAATGAAGTTGATGGTGTTTTAATGGGCGAAAATTCTCATGAAAATAAATTTGTAGAAATGAATAGCTGTTTTGGTTATGACAACATTGCGAACTGGACAGAAAATGTAGTTTCCAAATTAAAAAAATACTTTCAAATTAATTAATTATACCCATCATGTACCAGTGTGTAGACTCTTTTAAAAATTACAGTCTCTGTTTAGTTGGTGATTTTGATCTGCAAGCAATACCTGTATTAGTTCCGATTGTGAAGTATTCCTTGTGGTTTGGTCTTCTGTGAATTATCTCTTAATTTTTAGTAAAAGCAATGACATCAAAATAAATCAGGTAAAACCTCTTATTGAACCAAATGACACAAATCATCCATCATAAAGGATGACCTTATTTATGAAAGTCAAAATAATAGTACTTACCACGATTAAAAATATGCTCCTTATCAGTTAAAAAATAATTATCTAAAAGCATTCGATTTGGCAATATCTAGATTTTACTGTATCTATTGAAGGAGATATTGAAGAGTTTTTTTCTGTTTTACCAAAAAGATTAGTATGTTTGTTGCTCATAAAAAATAAGTAAAAAAGGATACTCTTTCTTACATGGCTAAATACGGCAACCAGGAGTATAATTTAAGAAAATCCTACATAAGAAATTTAAAAATAGCGGATTATAAAAGAATTGTAACAATTTTTCTAATGCTCGTAGACAAAGCACCAAAGCTATTCAACCATGTTTGAATATTACTACTGCACAGCTGGAAAAACCAATAGAAGTCTTTAAAGAACGAGAATGCTCAAGATATTTCTAATCTTTTTGTAGATTACATTGAATCTATTTATCATGATGATGAAACTGACAATAACTACAACAAATGGGATGCTAATATTCAAGAGTTTATCAATAATAGCAAAATTGTTACCACAGAAGAACAGATACGTTACGAAATTAAAAATTCAGACTAGTAGTATACCAGGGTCAGATGATATACCTACCATCTATGTAAAGATATATTCTGAAAATCTAATCAAGCGTTGGTTATAATGTTTAACAAGTCGTTAACATGCAGAATATTCCCTACAGTTTGGAAGATTTCGTATGTTGTACCAGTTTTTAAAACAGGCAATAGACGTTACATGAACAACTATAGGACTATCAGCACCTCGTCAGTTATTCCTAAATTATTTGATGCTACTACAGCTAGGAAACTAAAGTTTGAAACGACACTTGTAATCATCAGTTAGTGACATGGGTTTGTCTCCAAGAGGGTCACTACTACTAACCTACTTACTCTTATGCAGTACGTAGTAGTGAATAACGTAGATACCGTTGGTGTCATATATTCGAATTTTAGGAAAGCATTTGACACAGTAAATATTAAAAGGTTAATTCATAAACTTATTTTACTCAACATTGGTGCTCCTTTAGTACAGTGGCTGGAATCATACCCAATGAATTGATTTCAAAAAGTTATTATAAATGGGGCCGGGCTGCCTCAAAAAATATTAAAATTACATTGGCATACCTCAGAATTCTCTCATAAGTACAATTTTATACATCTTATTTATAAACAATGTACTTTCTGCTTTTCAAGATTGTCATATTCTTCTACATGCTGACAACTTAAAGATCTACCGTAAAGTCGTAAACTCAAAATGACAGCCTACTTATTCAACAAGGTGTTGATTTTTTTAATAACTTGATTGTCTAGAAGAACTCAAAAATGTTTAAGAAACCGCACTATCTATATTACTCAAAAGCAAAGTAACTTCACTAAAACATATTTTCCGGACAGTTGAGTCGAATATCAAACATGTGCAAGTTATATTAAGCAATCCGTAGGTTACCTGAAGTGTACTGTAATTAGGGCGCAATATTAATTAGAGAAAGTAGAACACAATGCAATGGTCAGTAATAAGTGTCAACTAGGAAAGTATTGTGAAACTGCATAGATTAACAATCTAAACTAGATGTGCAGAAATTAAGCAGAATAGCTCGTAAGGAATGCGACCCAGATTGTGAATATATTAACCGAGTTTTAAACATTAAGAAGGAGACAATAAACGTGAGTTCCGAATAGAACTGTTGTTTTATTTCAGGTAAAGAGTCTGTTTCCTATACCACGCAAGACGAGACTTTACAGAAGTAAGGGGCACAATTGAGCTTCAACTGGCATGCCTAAGGTTATTCATACACTTATAGTAATGGAACTTATCCACGTCTTCATGAATTCGAAAATTATAGAGTAAAGTAATATAAAGTAGTGGTAGCCTAAAATGTTCACCAGCAAGGCTCTCTGGATTTTGTTTTGAGATACGATATCATAACCTGGCAGTCGCAGCAGAGAGTATAAAAGTTTCAATATTGTACAAACATTAATATGTTCCATTGTGAGCGAATTGCTATTGGAAAGCAAACCAAAGTCTAGTTCAAATATTTGTAAGACTGTTAGATTTGCGTGTTAGTTTGTATGGATATGTATATGTCCTTATTTATGGCGTTAGCAGAGAGTGAATGAAAATGTTTTCTAAAGGACCATTGAATAATTACAGTGATATTCGTATATGTCTTTATTTATTAATTATGGTGGTAGCCAAAAGTGAATTAGAGTATTTTTAAAGAATTATTGAGTATATGTAAGTTTCTTTGCATTAAAAATTGTATATAATGCTGTTTATTGCTAAGTAGGATGTTAGTGAAAAATTAAATTAGAACATTACCAGATCGATCAGTATTTTCATAAAAGTAAAGAGCATACTTAGGTATTTGAATTCTTTTCTATTAACATTAAGTTTTCAGAGATGTACTTGCCGACCTGACCAGCAGTAGGAAAGCTTAGGAAAAATTAGTTTCCTGTCGGTTTTATTATTATATTATGAACAAACTTTGTATAAAAATTTTCATGTTTAATATAGGTTAAGAACAGTTGCGTACCGAGTTTTATTTACCAAATGAGACCAGTCCAATTAATATGTTATAGTCATGTTTACGTATGTCAAAGACTAACATAAAATCATAATAAAATGTAAACGTGCAAATATTATATTGCACTAGAGCACTTTCAATTCATTAAGTCACCATTAATGCTTCTAAAAACAAATTTTATCAATAACAAGAAATAGCATATTAAGAATGTTTAAACTACACTCCGGAGACAGTATATACGTTCAACAATAAAAATATACGAATACTACAATAAACGTAGTTAAACATTTAAATAAGACACAACAAAACATATAGAATGTACAATGAAGGCTCTGATAACTGAGTACTGTAAGCTAGCAAAGCATCTAGCAAGGTTAACAAGAAGATAATCAAACCAGAAAGAATTAAAATCTTTTGTAGAGTGGGAAATAATTTAGACATTTAGATTAGCGCGATTTTTAGATGCTTCCTGTTGTATTTCTAAATCTTCCAAAAGTTGTAAATGGACGAGAGATGATGAATAAGATTACTGATAATATTAGAGTTAAATTAATGGCTATTAATTTGAAGGTAGAAACCAAATGCTGATTGGGAAGAAAGATTTACATGTTCCTTCATGTTTATATCTAAGAGTCTAAAAGTGTAATCAACATAAGCAACATCACAAGAGTTGCAGAAAAGCTTATATATACCACTTTTAGAAGAAAAAGGAATGTTATCTTTGCTATTGACCAGGGAAACGAAGAAAATGAGAGGTTTTGCAAGCAATGCAAATAGTAATATTTTTTAAATAAATTGTGTATCTTACTGTTTGCGTGTAGATTAATAAAAGGAAATGATACAAACTTGTTATTGTGGTTGGCGGAAGTGGATAAATAAGCTTCAGCTTTTATCCTTTTAAATTTTTTGCTCAATTTTTCAATAATATTAAGGTCGTAGCCGTTCTGGTGTCAATATATTTAAGTATGTTGTTTTCTTTTTGAAATTCTTAATCCTGCAAAGGAATATTGAAGAGTCTGTGGGCATGTGTTGAAAGCATTTAGTTTTTGTTGCCAAGGAATATAATTGGCCAGAATGACATGATCAGTTTGAGTTATTTTTCCTAAAAAATGGAGAAGCCAAACATCTTGGCAGAAATTTTCTTTATGGTCAAGTCTAAGTAGTTTAGACTCATTCTCAAATTCAATGGTAAAAGTTAAATGAGGGTTAATAGATTTGATTTTATATGAAAGCAAGAGAGCGGTGTCGTTGTTGCCTTCTATAAGAACCCGACAGACGGTCCTTTACGTTGCAAACCACCTTAAAATTTCAAAATTCTGAGGGATAAAAGGTAGTTCGATTTGATACATGGATAGTTTTGCTAACAACGGCGATGAAGAACTCTGCATGGCTAGTTAGGGAGGTTGGCTATAGTGCATATTGTTAAAAACAAAAAAAAGTTTTTAAAGAGCCAGAACTGAAGAAGAGAGAGACATCCATTTGGAACAACCACCTTACAAGTAGGAAAACACATCGTACAGTAAATAGCTTGGATAATGGGGTGTTTAGTGCCCTAAAGACTGTGATTTTAATTAAAACTCTTCAAATTAAGTGTATCGGAAATTGCAGCAAGAGTTTTGGCTGACATTATAATATGGATATGTTAATTGTATATCCCCATGTTTGTTCTTTTTCTTTTTTTTTCTTCTTAGGAACCCCTCTCAACATCACTGCAGCTGGTCGATACATTTTAAATAAACTGTTATGGTGTTGTAAGAGCTATATAATAGTATCATATCAGTACCACGCTTATCTTCAGCATTAAATGTAATACAATAACACTAGCACTCTATGCCTCACATTGCACAATATTTCATAAGGTTTAAGAGTTATTCACAGATCTTTACCTTCAACAAGTCCAGCTTTGCCAGCTAATAGTTCAATCAATTTGCCAACTGTCATACGGGATGGAAATCCATGAGGGTTCATGATTATATCAGGGCATATACCATATTCATTAAAGGGCATGTCTTCTTGTTCAACAATAAGACCTATAAAACAATAATTTTCGAAAAGAAGAAGTTAATACACTCAAGAACAATACCTACTACACCCTTTTGTCCATGTCTAGAACTAAATTTATCTCCAATTTCAGGCCTCCTTGTCTGACGTAATAGAACTTTAATTAAACCTGAATCCTCTTCATTTGTGGAAACAATAACTTTTTCAATATAGCTGGGTTCAGTATTCCGATATGACATAGCTACTTCTTTAAATTCAACATTACTACCACCCGATGCTGCTCCTGGCACTGAAGAAGTTACAGGCATTGATTTGTTAACAAGAACCTACAACAGCTTGCAATACATATCTAATTAAATAAATTTAATTAAAAAAAAACCTGACGATTTTCTACCATTTCACCAGGAGATGCTATGCCATCACTATCTAAAATGCTATGTTTCCAAATGACTTGATTTGAGACTGGATCTATTAAAGGTCCTTGAACTCTATCAAAAGTTTGATTAGCATAACGTTTTAAAATACATTTTGAATTTTTGTAAACTAAACAACGTCCAAAGCCCCGATCAATTGATGCTTTGTTTATAATTAATGCATCTTCTATATCATAACCACTATAACTCATTACAGCAACTGTAGCATTTTGACCAGCAGGCAATTTATCAAAATGAGTTAATTCTATTGTTTTTGTTTTAACAATTGGTGCTTGAGGATAAACTAAACTATATAAAAGTGTGTCAATTCGATTCCTTTGATTGTAACCTATTGTACCTGTAACATAACATCATAAGCAATAACAAATTGGCACAGTAAAAATACCCATAGCTTGCTTTCCCATGGCACACTGATAAGTATTTCTAGGAGATTGATTATGATGAGGATATGGAATAAGTCCTGCACATACACCCAACAATGTAAATGTAGCTATTTCTAAATGAGTGGTCTCAAACGTAATGTCATGCTCAGTACAAGCTATAAAACTATCATTTTCTTCATTCACATCAAGAAATTCGATGAGGCCTAAAATGAGAACAGTATTTAATATTAAAGATTGATGAAATTAATAAAGTACTTTACTCTAAACATTTTTAAATAAATTGCAGTTTAAAACTTAAATAACAATAATTATTTAGAAAATTCATGAAAAAAAGTGATATTCAAAGTATGAAATTTGTTTAAAGACACAATTGAATCATTGCAGCTACATTTTCAAGAAGGTTTTGTCACATATTTGCAGTATCAAACAAGCAGCATAATCAACTAAAAAATTTCATTTGAATATTATAGTATAATTTGAGTGATTTATTTGCAAGCATAAGCTCATAACAGTTTGTCTCGCTATTATTTTTAAATAGAAGATTTAGTGACACCAGCCGAAATGAAAATTTTTGTAAAATTGCTTTACTTGTACTGAATACAGATTGATAACTTATGGAAACTGTAAATTTTATTTAACTACATAATGAATGATAAATATGTAACAAAAACAATGTGATTCCGAAAGAGGGGTTATTAGCTTGGCAGTGATTCAATACTGATTTGTACCATTTTTTATACGTAACAACAGCTTTACTATTAGTAGGCTTTGTATTCGCAAGTCTGATGTTTCTCTAATAAGAGTATTGCAAAAATCAGAACAGAAGACTATATTCACGGAGGAATCTAGGGGGATAGAAATAAACACCAGATTGACCATACTATGGTGAAGTAAATGTTTAGAAATAAAATAAAAAGTACATGGCATGTGCACAAGCAGATATGTGGTGATCATAACTTAGTTATTTTGAAACGGCAACGAAGTTTTAAAAATTTGACAAAGCACAAGGAAACAAAACTTAGAGAAATTGTTAGTAGAGGAAGAGAAATAAAATAAGAAAAATATAGAAGAGAAGTGGTTAGCTATTAGACGAGAAATTTATACATCAATATAAATGAACTTTGGCAGAACCAAACGATTGATAAGAAGCTTTAGATAATCTTCACTTTTTTGTAATTCTGGCAACAGAAACATTAGAAAAATAAAGTGAACTGCCAATAACATTTATCAAAAATAAAATTAGTAGACCCTACAACATAAAACTTATAAATTATTTTTTTTAAACCGTCCTTGTATAAAACTTTGTTTAATATAATATCTCTCCAAAACAGTTATTTTTCTAGCATTTTAATGCCATGATTCTGTATAGAACTTTCTTGCCGCTTCCATAATTGCGAATGGTTGATTGATTACAGTTTTTAGTTGACACACCTGCTTTATTGGATACACTAATGGGATCTGAGACATGATAGAGTGCGCATATGACTTTGGGCGTAAAAATTTCGGACGTCCCAGAAGAAATGTAAAGCATGCTTTTTTTTAAATGTCCTGCCTCGCATGAAAGGCAAGCCGTAGGTCCCACTATTGTGCACAATAATAGTATATTATATACCTAGGTTGAGAAGTGATCAATTATAAATCGAGCACTTTTATATCCTGAGGTGCGAAGCACCGAAAGATATAAGGTGCGAAGCACCGAAAGATATAAGGTGCGAGATTTATAATTTCACTTCTCAACCGAGGTATATATAGATCTTTTTTATTACTAACACTAAAACCTATAAATTTTGTTAGTTTAAATCATTATGTTAGCAAGTCAAAATTATTTTTAAGTTTTTCGAATACCGCAAAACACCAAGTTGGTTGACTGGACCGATAAAGAAAATGATAAAATTAAAGAATATGGCTTTAAAAAAGTATAATAGATCGAGGAAGGCATCAGACTTCCTATATTTTAAGAACTTACGAAATT
Source organism: Platerodrilus igneus (assembly GCA_036346225.1). Lineage (NCBI taxonomy): Eukaryota > Metazoa > Arthropoda > Insecta > Coleoptera > Lycidae > Platerodrilus > Platerodrilus igneus. Next base: position 3,892,772 of record JARFIW010000124.1, read on the forward strand.
ACGTCACTCTTGCCATCAAAAATGAGAAGAAAGCTTATTTCAAATCACACATTTTCTTACTCAGGAACAGCTCAATTAAATTATGGAAATTTTTTGAAAAAACTTACATACACAGGAAACCATTCAACACTATTAAGTTATCTAACAATGATCCTTCTGTGATTAACAATTTTTTTATTAAAAACATACCTGCAACAAATTTTAACAAAGATTTGCCGACTTATTTCACAAACAAGAAATTTCCATCCATAAAAAAAGAATTAATTTTTACTACTCTTAGCAGTGAAGATGTGATCTCAGCTATCAATATGCAAAGGTCAAATGCGGTTGGAGTGGATGGGATTTCCTTAAAAATGTTGGAGCTAATACTACCTTTTTGTATAGATCATCTTACTTATCTCTTAAATCATATCATTCAAACATCCTCCATTCCAGATATCTGGAAGAAGTCAATCTTTAAACCGTTAGCAAAAATTGCAGTAGCCACCACCTACTATGAACTATGCCCAATTAGCATATTACCAACTCTCTCGAAGATATTGGAATACTTAATGTACAAGCAAATTCATAGTCATATTGAAGCTTATTAATTCTTACCTGAGGTACAGTCAGGATTTAGAATAAAACACAGTACAGCAACTGCACTGTGCAAAATAACTAACGATGCCGTTCAGAACATTGATGCATCTACGTTAATTGTCTATTTAGAAAACAGTAAGGCTTTTGATCTCATCAATCACACATTAATCCAAGCAAAATTTCACTATTATGGTTGGAGTTTGTCTGCTCAAAAATTGATGTTTGGTTACTTTACTGAGAGATCCCAACAAGTTTCGTTTGATGTCTTATGAGTTACCTATTTCTCGAGGCGTTCCCCAGGGAAGCATCCTTGGCCCTTTGTTATAAGCCATTTTCAAGGCTGATCTGCCTTCAGTAATTTCTAGCAACTGTGAGATTCGTATGTACACGGACGATACACAGATATGTGCCTTGCGATCCTTACTATCCTAATCAGGCAATCACAGTGATCAATAATAACTTATCAGCAGTGCTGAATTGGAATTTGAATAATGGCCTAGTATTAAACCCAAAAAAACAGTTGTGCAATGCATAGGTATTCCTCACTATTGTGCAGTGTTTCGAAATCGCCGTTCGTTAGATGTTGTTTTAAGCAATTCTAAAATCAGTTTTAGTGATAAACATAAAAATCTGGGTGTTATTTGCGATGCTAGTCTCTTATTCGACAGCCACGTCAATAAAATTTGCAGTACTGGCTATTACAAACTTAGGTCCCTCTATAAATATAAAATGTTGCTGTCTTCTTCTACAAAATGGCGTCTCTGTCAGTGCCTAGTTTTAAGCCATGTCTATTATTGTTGTATTGTATATTTTAACAGAATTTAATAAGAACAAACTGCAAGTGCTTCAAAATTCATGTCTTTGATTTTCATATAATATTAATTATAGAGAACATGTTACTCCGATTTACAATGAGTTAAAAATTTTAAAAATAAAATCTAGATGCGAAGTACTACTTGCAGTTAGTCTCTTTAATATCTATTTGTTCAAAATATTTAAATTTAGAAGTACTAACTATACACCACATATCAAAATTTAAAAGTTCATTTGAATATCAATGTGTTAAAGTTTTCAATAAACATGCAGATCTATTTGTAAGTTTAGACTCCATGCGCATTTTTAAATCTAGACTATCTACTCGCTTTTTACGAAACTCCTAGTTTTGGTATATGTGAAAATCAGCTTTGCTGACATAATACCAATTAAACAATTATGTAACTGTTTTAGAAATTTCCACGCTATCTATGTAATGATTTGCCAAATCTCTAGCATCTGCAACTGAATTGTTTTGTTACTAAATGTTTAATAAATAAATAAGTAGGCTGGATGTCAGTGTATGTCAAATGATAAAAAGTTGATTGATGTTATTAAATGTTATGTTACTTGAAGTAGTTTTTATTGGTTTAAAAGTAGAAATGGGTGATAGTGGCTCAGAGTAGAAATAAACGGGACCCCACCTGAGCTTGCACAACTTGTAAATAATGCTAGTTGTGATTTGTTGCCAGATAAGAATATAAAATTGTATATATGTGTATACACTCAGTGCAAAGAATGGTGTGAAAAAAGAAAGCTACAAAAATATCAGAAAAATTGTTTTTGACTTCTCAGTAAGTTAATATAGCTAAATATTAAATGTTTCAACTTACTGACAAATTGGTCTGAAAGTTTTACACAGGTAATCTGTCAAACTAAATATTTTGATTGGTAGTATTAAACATCATTTGACTAGAATAGTAGGCATTTTTTCATTACTGACCTAGGGACTTTGACTGTTAGTATTAACCTAGGGAGAGAACTACTTCTTATTCAAGCAATGAAGTAAATAATGGCAACTTTTCAAGTTAGTAGTAAAAACAGATCCTTACCTTGCATGGAACAGCAAAGGCTCTGCAAAATTATAAATTTTCAAATATGGTTGTTCTCGCTTCATGGAGTCAGTGATTAATTAAGTAGCAAAAATAGGTCAATAAAAAATAGTTAGAAATACTAAAAATTAAAATGGAACACATCAGCATATTATAACAAACATTTAATGCATATTTAAATTTTATACCACACAATTGTTTCCACATTCAATCATGATTCAGTAAGAATTCGTATCATCCTTGATGCTTCAGGACAGTGATACAACAATCTTTTAACAATTCTTCATTTAGTGGTATCAGCCTTCAAGCAAACATTTCTATATTTTTGATTTTCTTCGTAAATATAATTGTTTTTACATCCAACATTCATCAGATATTACAAGGACATGTTAGAAAATTTTGCCAGTAAATCCAATCGACACGAAGAGTGACATTTGAAGTTTCCCTTAGTATCGATAGAAATTCGTTGCTTACTTCAATTGATCAAAGAATGCAAGACTTAATTCCTTGCATGTCTTACTAGGGTTGAGCAGTTTTTGAACTAGATTTTTTAAGGGAAGTTGATACACTGAAAAACAGGTTTCACTTAAAAAATATGTTGTAAGTCTAGACATATCAAATAGAAAATAATTACTTACAACACGTATTTAGAATTCCTAGCAATCATTGATATTAATTTAAGTACAAATGTACTTGATAAAGTCGATGTTTCCTAAAGACATGGTCAAGATATTAATAGAAGATTTTCCCTCTCGAATTAGCCTGTGCACAGAAAAGATGGAATAAATGGCTAAAGTAGATGGAAAACCTCTGGAAGAAAAAATTGCTAACCGAGGTTAAGACCGTGAAGGCGTGAGCAAGGGTGGGAAAAATAATAGGACCAATCTTAAAAAGGAAAAGGGTACCACCGAACCAGAAATTGAAGCAAACAAAGGGGGTTAAGGCCCCTTTTAATGGAGGATGAAATTCAATGGAAATTACTAAATTCTGCTAGCTAAGAGATTTGCCTGAAATACATTAACTTTGCTCTAATTTTTAAATTTTTCTAAACTCTGTAAATCCAAAATACGTGAAACACACGCATGTTCCCGCATCTAACTGAATAAACGCAAAACAAAAACTATTTGAAGCCAACAACCAATAAAACTCTCCCTAACCCTTTAATCTCATGCCACATCAATTATTATAACATAATGGAATTATACGCATATAATTTTAGAACCAAATTATTTTCTTACCTTTGGATCGGCCTTTAGAACAATTTTCAATCTTAGAGGTGGAATCTAGGCCTTTTTAAATTACTGAATAAACAAATAATTCAACGGCCAAGAGAAATAAATAAAAATCATAAATTTAATATCCTTAACCTAACTTAATTTTAACAAACATTTTTTTTATAAATATAAGGTAGAAAAAACTAAAAATTTTTATGCTGAGGGAGATTTTATTATTTGTTAGTATTTAATCTTTCGTGCTACATAAGCATTAAACTGTTATTTTAAATATTTCACTTTCATAATTAATTTAAAATCTTTTAACAAAAATTAATTATTTCTCACGAGGTGCGCATTCTGTTCACAAATTAAAAACTTGATAATGTAAATATAAAAACTAGTTTGTTAAACTGCAAGCATTAAATTTTCTTGAATATACTAAATTGTTTGTAAAACTGTGAACTTTATGATTTGTGCTATGAATAACAATAAAATGTGATTTTCGAAATACAAATGTACGATTACTTACCATTGTAATCACTTCAAAACCAACTAAACAACAATTAGGGTGGAAGAGCCCTAATCACTACTGCTAACATTTTGTTACTGTTATGCTTATGGTGGACGCAACTGGGGTTCCATCAGAAAAATTAAAAACATCAACTTACAAGGTAAAGATCTAAATCAATACATTCTTAATCTATTTGATACACATGCTCCTATTACTATAGTAAAACAAAAGAAATACAATGGTAAACTTACAACAATAAACTAATGATAAAAGAGGAAAACAGGTCGCAAGAAAGGTATTTGGCACCTGGTTACGATTAACATATCATTTAGAGCTTAAATGGTATATATGTGTAGCAATGGAAAGAAAAATTGGCACTTGTGAATTACCAATTAGGCCACGTTAAAAATAACAGTTATCTGTTATAACAGAGTTTACAAAAATGGGAAATATATGGGTCCAAAACCAATATTATAAACAATCTGCTGATTGAAATAAATAACATCCTACATTTGATTTTCCATCGCTCCACCCGAAGCTACTACATTTGACAGGAAGCGAATTTTTTTTTATCTGGAAATTTTGAATTTTGCCAAACCGTTTGCTATTACAGACAAGGTAGGTATGTTTAACGTGCATGAAAACACACATACTAAAACTACATGTTACCTCTCATCCGAACAAGGCCGAATTTTTGTGGAAAATGCTCACTTAAGATTTTTTAACGGTGCGTTTCAAGAACAACCCAGGACCTTAGGATTAGTAGTCATACGCGAATCTATCTGACCCACAAAGCCGCTAATGAACAACCCCAACATAATAAATGAATGCTTCATTAACAAAGCAAACACAAAGACCATTGATGAATCCTCTTCATTATTTCAAAAACAGCATACTACATGCAAGTTTAAATTGTTCATTTAAAACCAGTACAGGATATTGATATACTGAAAACACTAACGATTAAGTCTAAAGCATATGGATGTGATCACATAAATATCAAAATGTTAATACTGGTAATATAATACTGCATCGATATAGTGAAAGCCATAATTAACAAATCCATAAACACTGGAGATTTGCCAATGCTATGTACGTCGGCAATAGTGTTACCTCTGCCAAAAACATCAAATCCTACTAGTCTAAATCACCTTAGACCTATAAGTATACTCCCTGTACTATTAAAAGTATCTGAACAACTAGTTGTATGTCAATTTAAACAGTGATTGGAAAATTATTCGATTCTCCCAAAAGTTCAGTCTGGTTTTAGGGGACAATGGAGTACCAACACAGCACTTATGAAAATAGTTGAGGATTTAACCAAGAACACACATAAGATAATGGTGAACTTCCTCGACCTGCCGGATAAAAGCAAAGTTTTTGGCACTCTTAGTCACAAGCTACTATTTGCAAAGCTGAAATTACAGGATAAATCTTTACTGAAGTTTGTAAACTACTTATCCTCAAGAATGCAGACTGAAAAACTGAATAACACTTTTCAATTTTGCACACAACTGTAAGTGGTGCACCACAGGATAGTATGCTAGGACCATTGTTGTACGCTATATTCACTCTAGATTTACCTAAAGTTACAGAAATTTGTAACGTTCACATGAATGCAGATGATGCACAGCTTTATCATGGATATAAAATTAACAATATTCAAAAAGAAGTGACATAAACTTCGATGTAGATAATTTACATAAATGGTGCCTTAACAATAGATTAACTATAAATCCAAATAAAAACTGTTCGTTTGTAGTAATAAACTGCGGAAGCAGTTCAACTCAGAGAACCTTGACATTTACGATTAATCAAAAAGATATAAAAATTGAAATGTAGCTGTGGATCTAGGAGTGACTATCGATAGCAATTTGAAATTTGATAAATACATAATAAACATTCTTAAAATGTCGTTTATGATACTGAAGACACTATATCAATTTAAATTTACTCTAACGGAAGATATTGAAGCATAAATGTATGGTTAGGCATTCTTGGAGATAAGTTGCTTTGGCTTGTAGAATGGTGATCATTATCTAGAATTTTACAAAATGCTTTAACCCATTTATTGAATGGTATTAATTTACATTTTTTGCAGAACTTGTAGTTTCTACACAATGGTTGCCCAGCTAACTTCAGCAGAATTGTTCGTGAATTTATAGACAATAACTACCGAAAGCGATGAATCGGAAGAGGTGGTCCAGTTGCTTGACCAGCTAGGTCTCCAAATTTAAATCATTGTGATTTTTGTGTGTGGGGATACGTAAAATCAATTGTTTATTCACAACCAATAGAAGCACGTGATGAGCTTAGGAGATTAATTCAGGATGCATGCATTGAGTTTAGAAACAATATTGGAATTTTTGCAAGAATTCGACGATGTTTGCCTAAGAGACTAAATTTGTGCTTAGAAACGGGTGGCTGTCATGTGGAGTATCTGTTATACATTTATTTTTGTGTTTTCTGCTTTCAGTTGTCGTTTGGTTCTATTCTTTTCCATTACTAATTTCATCATCTACAAGTTTGTATCATAATAAAAAGTTTATTTTTACCCGCATTTATTTTTTACTTTGGAAAAGCCAAATCGTTAGTTGGAAACACTTTATGACATGAAAACAGTGACATTTATACAATTATTATTACATTTATTTTCCATAGCCATCTTTCATAATTTAGAAATGAATATGTTAATCAATGGAAAGTATGCATCGACATAAAAGTTCTAATCGATTTTGTTCGAAAACAGTGTGCTATAGCAACTTTAGATAAGAGAATTATCTTTTTCTAATAAAAACAAATTTTGTTAAATGCTGTCAAAATGGCAAAATTTTAATGACATAAATTATGAATAAAAATGTTCAATACCCCTCCTCAAACGAGCTGCTTAGGGCTACAATTAAAAAATCGTTTCCACACCATATGATTGAGCATATTCCACAAAATAAATATACAAAATGTTATCACTTAAAAGGAACCCATTTTCAAGATATTTAAATTAAGCTGACTTACAGCGCCATCTTTAAAGAGTTCTAACTTCCTTAGTAAGCATGTTTCGACAACAACATTTACATCAAATTGACATGGAATGAGCTTTAGAATTTGCGGTTTAGTTTTGTGAAGGACATTTCTGTACATCCTGCATTGTTGTATTCTACACTATAACGGACTAGTAAATTGTATAGCTTCTTCTAGGTACATATGTCACAAGTATCTTTATGACCATTAATTATAATGCCCTAAAAATTAGTCCAAATGCAAGATAACAAAGGTTTCGATCTAATACAATAAATACCTAATATATTGCTAATGTTTACTATTGATTCCAAGAAAATGCTCTTAATTAAATAAGTAAACTCCAAAAGTTTCAGACATCTGTAAGAAAGTAATCGTTGTTTTACATTTTGCCAGGTTGGGACTTGGAATAATTATATCCCAATATAAAACTGAGTTATTTAAATCATCATAGCTGTAAAACTTTAGCTTATGAGCATAAACATAAACACTGAAAAATCGAACATTCATGCCAAATTTTAAAAAAAATAGAATAAGTCTAAAACAAAAACTTATAGAACTACAGAAACATTAATAATAGCTTCAAATTAACATTCTATGAATACTTATCCCATGCATTACCTGTTAGATAAGATTTAACCACAACAAATATACTTATTTACTCAAAATATGAATTTTTCAAAAGCACGCAGTGATCTGATCTGTCAACGGCTTTCAACAACTGGGTACATAAAACCTTACCACTCACTGCTTATTCTAGCTGACGAATTAATTTTAAGTTGTTTACCCTACCTACATTTGACTTTCCAATGCTCCATCCGTACGATACACAATCATGTATAATTAAATATTTTTCATATACGGTAAATGTAATGTTGGTGATAAATTGATTATAGAATATTTATTTGCATCTTAAGTGGTAGCAGAGCATTGTTACGTGCTTAAATTCCATAATAATTATAGTATGCTGACATGTTGGAATTTGGTATGTACGCCAAAAATGAAATCATCATCACTTAAAATTATTTATGAAAAAGAATTTACGTCCAGACTTGATTTCTCGTTATTATAGTTATACATTTTACGAAATTAATTAGATGGTATTTAGTCATTTAGTTAACCTGATGAGTGGTTGTTGGTGAATGTACAAGGTGTTTTTTGAATATTCACATTTATTACATAGCACCTTTGCTAAATTCCATCTCTGTAGGTATTTTTTTAAGACTTATAAAGGATCCTGGTACTTAGTATTTTTGTTTTGTTGACTGTATGATGGAAGGAAACCGGGAATCTGCAATGACATTCAAAAAGCTTAATGTGTCAAATTACACTGGCTGAAAATGATTTTAAATAACAGAGGCCTATTCAACTTTATAAAGCAGAAACAGCAATCCCGGGAAAAGGTTCCACACAAAAGGAGAAGGATGGTTTGAAATAAAGCATGGTAGAGCGCTTGACACAATTTACCAAACCTTGGAAAAAGAAATTCTGCCCTTATTAACCAACACTGATGATCCTCACGATGCTTGGACTATTCTTCAAAGCGAGCTTAAACCATTTTCATTACTTCGATTAGCCTTAATTTATAAAGATCTTTTTACCATTAAAAAATCAGAGCGAATCGATGGGTGTCTATATTTCTAGGATTTTAAAAATTGTAAGTAAGTTAGAGCGCTTAAAGGAAAAAGTTTGAGATAGATTAGTTGCAATCGTAATGTTGCTAGGATTAGGGGAATCTTTATGATGCAGTATCTCAGTTAATTTGCCAAATACCTCCACATAAATTGTCTAAAAAATAGTCAAAGTTTGTTAATTGAGGAAAACAGGTTGAGGAAAACAGCTTGGGTAAAGGTGTTGCGCTTTATTTTAAAGCTCCTAGATATTAGTGTATTAATTTAGGATAAGGAACTATTTTTTAGACAACTTCGTAAACATTTCCCCGCAGATTACCACAAGACCTCCAAAGCCGTGAAAACCATGCTTAATTGGTGTTCGCATAGTTGTTGATGTCATCGACTTTACTCTGAGGTCGCAAGCATGCTGACATAACAGTTAATACTTGGGTACAAGTTCGGTTCTCACCAATGTGAGCGGTAGTGCGTCGACCTCAGTTGGAGGGGTAGATGCAGCATAGCTTACCTTACCGTCTTCGTAGAGTGAACATTACCGTACTGTCTTCCATAGAGTGACCACTTCCTTACCGCCTGCCATGTAATGCTGACGGGAGTGATCGTTCTCGTTCCACCCTCTTTACCTATTGCCTATTATCGTATCGTCAAGCATCACCAGCAGAAATGCCAGAAGCAGTTACAATCCACAACAAGAACAGGAACCGACTCCTGGAGGACGACTTCCTGCACTCCGCTAGAGTCCCAGGGGTGAGTGCTTTTAAATAGATTCATCTACCCTGGGTTTTATCAGGATGCAGTTGAACATTATAAGGGGATTATTAAAGTTAATGCTCATTCGTCTAAGTTTAATTAAACGAGAACAAAGAAATTCTTTAAATGTAGACAAACGTCAAGATGCTAATATTGCCAAGCAATGTTTTAGATGCGGCAAAATATGGTACTTTAAATGAAATTGCCGCAAAAACCTCAATGATAATGCTAATATTGTTGGATATAATAATGATAAAAGCATTTCAAAACCTCAACATTATGCCAAAGGTAATTATTCTGATACTCATGAAAAACCAGGTGCCTTTTAATGGGTTTGATTAAACCAATGAAGCAATTAGATAACAGTTGGATAATAGATAGTGATGCAACTCATCATTTTTCTTACAATAAAATTGTGTTTTACAAATTAGATAGAAATTGAACCTATTCCAATTTTACAAGGGCATGGAAACAATCGTACTTTAAAATTGTATAATGTATACTACGGCACGGCCATATACCCAATGTCAATTATTTTAAAAGGTTGGAATCATTGTCGTTTTACCACATTCCGAAACCATATCCTTTAACAACTGCAGGGTAAGTTGCAGGAAAATCCTTCAGTGATAGATCCATTTATGTTTATTGTGGATGATGACTGAACCTCGATTAGAAGTTAGTGACAATACAGTTGTAAAATCTGTTTCTCCAGGGTGGTAGAGAGCTGTGTTACGTGCCGAAAAATTCGGCACTAAACCTTCTTAATTAAGTTTTAATTTGTAAGGATTTTGCGCCAATGAATTTAAAAAGACTTGTGCGCGTATTTCCGTCACTTAAAAGAGTGTGTTGCGCGAGATATGCGCCGACGCGGTGGGCCAAGGAGGAAGTGGTGGATTTCCGAATACGTGTCTGGACTAGCCTCCGAGACGTGAACAAGTGTAGTTGGTTGGTATCGTATCGTGTCTTTTTTTGATATGTAGGTTTCCTGTGACTCTAAATTATCGTGCCTTTACCTGTCTCCCTTACGTTATTTGTATCTACATATAGAGAGAAGACAATTTGAATTTGCATTCAACCGGGCTCAAGAATTCCCACGCCCAAAAGATCAGCGAAGCTGTCGACGCCCGAAAGACTAGCGAAGCCACCGCCGACATCATGGAGTATTTCTGCAAAAAGCCCTGCAAATTATGTGAGTAGCATTTCCGTTTCTTTTTTTATGTGATGGAGAAATTTTATATAATTGTGTTACGTCATCTATAATATGCGCGTAAATATTTACATTATCTAACATTGCTACCAACTGACCTAGTGGCTCGCGTACCTCGCCGACGGGATTATAATAGTGACGCATCCAACGTGGTTAGGTTGTTATTCATTTGTTTTCTTTTCTTTTTATACATTATAATGTATTAATTAACTATGTTTGTAGCTTTTTCATTTAAAAAATAAATAATTATGAACATTTTTAATATCTATTAACTCATAAAATTTAGAGTGGTAGCACTGGAAGTTACTATATAATCATCTGAAGTGAAATGACAGCTGTTATGCTAATTTAATATCAGTGGCCATATTGACATTGATTTTTCTGGTATATTTTTTACAATGTATTGCAAATTCAAGTAATTCTCGAAATATTATAAAAATAGTGCGTTTCTAACTTAAATTCTCTTAAATAAGTACCTAATTCGGTTTGGAATAAAATTAAAAGTGCATATCTTTCAGGTCTGTCTATTACATAACATAACCTCACTTAAAAACATGTTTGGATTATATAATTTTGCCTATAAGTATTTTTAATTAAGAGTAAATAGCTCTATTTCCTATACATTATGAACAAGAAGAGGAAAAATCTCTTAAACTGACTTAAGGTTAGTTAAAATAATCATTTTACTTTTGAAATTTTCCCTGGCCTATCTTAACTTGATTTTGAAATCAATTTTTAAAGCTACCGTTTAAATAACACATATAATGTATTTTTCTATAATTTTGAGTGTCAGTTTATAACCTAAATATTTAATTGTAAATTACAATTACCTTTAGAAAGAAAATTTCCTTCCAAAATGCAGATTTTGTAATTAACTGAGTTTTTAGTACATCTTTTAAAACGTTATGGTAACGTAATCTTGTTATACTTGTTCCCTTAAACATTATCTTGCTCTCATATCGTGCTAAAAGTGTTTTCTTAGTAATTTAAACAGCTGTAACCTACAAATCCCTTTTTAAAGAAAATTTTGTCTTCAAATACAGTTAACGCAATTATCTAACTATACCTTTTACCTTTCAAAATGCTGTAATAAACTGGATCTCTTTATATCTGCTCCTTTAAACACTGCAATAATGAAGTTGTTCTTAACGTTTTGTATCTAAGCTCATTTACGATAGTTGTTGATAATTTCCGTGATATCAAAAGAATATTTTAATAATTTGGAATACTGTGTCTCTATACATGTATCGTAGAATATTTCTTTTGTGTAGCGAGTATGATTTTGTCCTGATAGCATATTTTTTACATATATCGATATTCCAACGCAACATTTTAAGATCTATTAAACAAGATTTACTGTCGAATTTGGTCGCCCAGCTGTATATAAGTCTAGACGAGACCCAAGAAGGACCGGTCGCTCAGCATTACGTAACTCTAGACGAGAATTTGGCTGGTAAGTTTGTCGTTTTAGCAATTTGTGAGTCATTTTTTTAAGAATGATGTTGGGATTTTTCTTCATTAGTATGGGTGGAACTCAAACGAGAGCTTGTCATCCTAGCAAGTATATGTGTTACAAGATATCTTTCCGTTCTTCAACAATTTTATCAGTGAATCGAGTTTTGATAACTGTTATCTCTTCACATATCGATTTAAACCACACTAGATGGCATAAAATTATCTTTAAAATCGTTCAACCCTACGTACATTCAAAATGTTTTTTACGTTTCATTTCCCTAACGATTTGCCGAATGGTTTTTGTCCTTACTACCAATTAATTAACCTTAATTACTTATTCCTTCTCTTATAGAGCATATACCGTCTACACGTTTAAGTTATTTACCTTAATGTACCTATCTTTTTGCTTTTGGTTGACTTTTCCTTGAACTTACCGTTAGTTATATATCGCTTTATTGTCTAGGTCTCCCAGTATAACTCTGTCGCTTCATTTAATTAATCCTCGCACCTTTCATACAACATATTATTTTGTTTTTAGTATTTATCTTACATCGTTTAATTTTGTGGTAATTGTCGTAACTTTGGTTGTAATAACTCATTGAATTTTTATGATTGGTTTGAGCTGATAGAGTGGATGCTTTTTTCTTTGGGCTCACATAGGAAACGCGGCCTATGCCATTGTAAGAAATAGTTCATATTCGCAGTTGCAAAACACTAGGACTTTCTATTCCATGTGTTTTTCCTCTGAATTATTACAGTTGCCCACATTATCCTATATCATTACTTGTTTCTCCTTCTACTAAATCATCATAACATATAAACATTTTTTTCGTTGTTTTTTATTGAACTTCGTGGTGAGGTGTTATCGCTTTTTATTGATATCTTATCAAATTCTCGGTTGTTCTAGCATATTGGGACAGCGTGTCTGTATTTAACTGCTTATAATTAAGCATTTTTGTGTATTTAGAGCGTTACCGTTTTGAAAACTACCTTGAAACAGTTGGGTTTTTGTGTGAATGTAGCTGTAGCGATACTTCTAAGTTGTGTCAACTTTTGTCTGATTTTCTTATCGTAGTGGATGCACTCGTCAGGAAAATGATTGTACTAGTTCTCTTAAGAGTCTAGTAGATTTTTTAACTTATGATATACCTTAACTTGTCGGATTAATATCGCAGGTGGTCCTTCAGACCGACCCGTGTTTTATAGGGACAATTCTCTACCTTCTCTCGGACGCTTGTCCAAAAACTCTACTTTTTCATATCCCGATGTCTCCGTTTCTGCCTTATCTTTCTTTCGGTAGACCTGTTCTCGTCCCGGAACACCCGTCTATCACATAAGAGTGATTTTTCCCTCACTCCGAGCTACTGACTACATTGGCTGATTGAGTAGTGCTTTGCTATCTACCTTTTCTGTCTCTTTAGCTCAATGCAAGCCCTTCCTCTATTTTTTCTACCTGGAAGTGCCTCTTATGAATTCCAAATACCCATCTCCCTCTTTCTACCGTTCCTATTTCTACTGCCTTTTCATTTCCGTTAGTCACAGTGTGGTTGCACGGTGGGTTTTCACAGACACCCGGACCACGTCTCTGAGAATCTTTCGTGAGGTCATGCGGTGCCGCTGTTAGCACACATGGTCGCTAACAGTGAAGATATGTATGAGTGTGTGAGTGTATGTAGAAATATCGTGTGGATATCGGGTGATTATATCACCGATATCAATTAACGCCGGGAGCAGGGATGCACCCAAATGCCTTTGCCGGTCCCTCGCACCGTTTACTGCAAACGAGCCTGCTTCACAGGTTGCTCTTTTTAGGGGGTACGAGAAATTCCCATTTAACGGCTCCAAGGAGCCACTCTATCGCTATCTTATCTATTATCTTTGATAATAACTTAAGTTAATATCTTTTCCTTATTTATTATCTTTGATAATAACCTTAGTTTAATATCGTTATCTTATCTATTACCTTTAAAAATAATTTTAGTTTAATATCGCGTTATCTTACCTATTATCTTTAATAATAACTTTAGGTTAATATCGTTATCTTATCTACTACCTTTGATAATAACTTAAGCTTAATATCGTTATCTTATCTATTATCTTCGATAATAACTTGAGATTTTGTTTTATCCTTTTTATCTTCCTAACGTTTGGTATTTTTGACCAGACGTGGGAATTATCTTTCTTGAATATTAAGTGAAAAAGCTAACCTGATGGTAGAAATGTAATTTGTTAGGTTAGCAATGTAAGGATTTAGTAAGGTGGTACGTTTGGTAAATTTGTTGATTCACAAGCATGTCATAGACAAGTTTTGATGTGTATTGTTTATTAAATCAGAGTACCAGTAACTAAAAATTTGCTAGAGTGTAGAGTAACTCGCTCTTTTGAACATTTATAAATTTGGGCATTTTTTTGCCAACGAAGAAACAGTCTAGATGCAACGCTCATGTGCGTCTGCACTTAGGAAACTAATGCTAGCTTTAGTTTAGTATATAAGTTAGGCGACTTGTCGCATTTGTTTTAGTTTAAGTAGTGTTTCATGCTCCCCGACAAATTTGTACTGTCGATTATAACTGCGCCACACCAAGGACTTGTGTGTGCACTTTTCCGTTTCCTGGTAATCCGGAAGACGTGTTATCGGTCGAAAAACCAGGTGGCGCCTCAAATAAACATTTTGTAGGATTTAAGTTAGGATTTATGTAGGTTAGTTAGGATTTAGATTACTGTGCTAACAGTCATTTTCTTTTTTTAAGTTTTTTCTTTTATGGCTTTGTCGCAATTGTTACGTGCCGAAAAATTCGGCACTAAACCTTCTTAATTAAGTTTTAATTTGTAAGGATTTCGCGCCAATGAATTTAAAAAGACTTGTGCGCGTATTTCCCTCACTTAAGAGAGTGCGTTGCGCGAGATTTGCGCCGACGCGGTGGGCCAAGGAGGAAGTGATGGATTTCCGGATACGTGTCTGGACTAGCCTCCGAGACGTGAACAAGTGTAGTTGGCTGGTATCGTATCGTGACTTTTTTTGATATGTAGGTTTCCTGTGACTCCAAATTATCGTGCCTTTACCTGTCTCCCTTACCTTATTTGTATCTACATATAGAGAGAAGACAATTTGAATTTGCATTCAACCGGGCTCAAGAATTCCCACACCCGAAAGAACAGCAAAGCAGTCGACGCCCGAAAGACTAGCGAAGCCGCCACCGACATCATGGAGTATTTCTGCAAGAAGGCCTGCAAATTATGTGAGTAGCACTTCCGTTTCTTTTTTTATGTGATGGAGAAATTTTATATAATTGTGTTAGGTCATCTATAATTTGCACGTCAATTTATACATTATCTAACATTGCTACCAACTGACCTAGTGGCTCTCGTACCGGCGCCGACGGGGTTATAATAGCTGTTTACACTTGTCAGTCGAGTAGATCTAAGGGTCGACAGGATATTTATTAAGAATATAAAGGTCATTCAAAGCCAAGATCACTGCTGTGAAGGGATTTTGTAAAACTAAAAATATAGGGATTAACAAAAACTGCTTTGATTTTAGGATATCATGTGGACTAGCTATGAATCCAAATAATAGAGAAATGTTGATATAAATTTAGATAAAGTCGATGTTGGAAGCTCTACAGATAATAGTATAGAAGAACACGAGGCTCAATTTAGTAAGAATGAAGAATCTTTTTGTATTGGACTAGCAGGTGTCCCACATAATTATGAAGATGCATTGGTGTCTATTACAGAGCAAAATGGATTGATGCAATAGAGAAGGAATTGAACACATAAGAAATGCATCTGTGGGAAATTGTCATGCATCCCGATAGTCATGGTAACTAATAGAGGGATTTTCAATAAAAAGATAAATCGTGACAGGACAGAAGGTAAATATAAGGTGAGACGGGTAGCTTGTGCTTCAGTAATATGGTATAGACTATAATGACATGTGTGCTCCTTTTGTAGTTTATTCTTATCAACTTTTTTGTTTCATTTTTAGCGTGTTTGCAGGGATATGTTGATGCGCATGTAGATGTTTAATGCGCATACTTGTATGCTGATTTACAAGAACCAGTATACATGGAGCAACCCAAAGGTTTTGTAGTTCACAATACAAGGGATTTTGTTATTAAACACATCAAGGCTTAAACAGTCTGGAAGGGAGTGGAACTCCTATATTGATTTAGCACTGCGTAAATTAGGTTTTACTGCCTCGGAATACAGTTCTTGTTTATATCATAAAGACTACTGTATTTATTTTGATTTATGTTGACGACATGGCCATTTTTGCGAAAGACATTGTCTTATTGAACTCTGTAATTGATCAACTAAAATTAGAATTTAAATGTGCAAATCTTCATCCAATCCATAGGTTCCCGGGTGTTCAATTTGAATAGGTAGACCAAAGTATTTTATTAACCAAAGAATATTCATTGGAAAGCTAGCAGAAACATAAAATATAAATAAAGAACAAAGGGTTCGAGATTCCTTTAGATCCTGCAATAAATTTAAGAACTTTGGGAAATGAGAAAAATGAACATCCCTGTCAATGCAAACAATTATTATGTAGTTTATTATTCATCGCTTCTAGAACTAGGTTACCCTATGCCACAATTCAATTGGCACAATTTGCCGCAAAGCCGAATAAACTAGCTTTGCAATTATTAGTGAAAACTTTACAATATTTGTACACCACTAGGACATCTCTTGATTTGTCATGGGTAAATGAAGGTATTATTAATATGTACTCGGATACTTCTTTTGGTAACTCCTTGAATTGTAGGAAATGAATTAGCGGATTTTTGTTATGTTTAGATTATGCTCCCATTGGCTGGAGATGCTCCATCCAAAAATATGCTAGCCAGTCCTTTATGGAGACAGAGTATGTAGAATTAAGTAGTGCAGCTGTAGAACTACAGTGGCTTATTAGGGTTTTGCGACAATATAAGGATTTGGAGGAAGTACAGAAAGTACCAATTTTGTACAGTAATAGCCAGATTGCAATCTATTTTGTGGAAAATCATGCAATGAACATTTGTTCTACGCACATAGACATTCAGTATTATTATATTAGGCAACTTTATGCTGAACAATGGTTTGATTTAATATTTCATGCTAAGATGAATTGGGCAGATATTTTAACAAAAGCCTTCTATTCACTAAACCTACAGGGGTTTTGAACCAATAGTACGTTGTATGATTTTGTAGGCATCAACGAGAATGCAGACCTTGTTATTATTTGCAGTATGTTCTCGTTGATGCAAATTTATTATATTTTGAATTTAAATTAAGTTGTTTTCGCACTGCAACTTTTCAACTGTTGCGATTTGTTCATGGCACCGGTCATGTTCACATGTGCAAATTTTGTGATTGGTACTTGCGCTTTGTGCATGTGAAAAATGAGATGGCAATGTAACAGCTGATATAAATACTTGTAATTGATATGTGATCATGTATAATTAAATATTTTTCATGTGCACTAAATGTAATGTTGGTGATAAATTGATTATTAGAATATTTATTTGTGTCTTAAGGACCTTGGGATCAGCAGTTAATACGCGGGCCAGTCTGATCCACGGAGCCACCTCTACCATTTTTTGTATCACAAAATGTAATGCAAAAATTGTTAAAATAGAATTTACTATAAAATTGTGATAAATGCCTGTACAGGCAGAATCAACATAAATCTGTGTCCTGGTGACTGCAGAGAAGGTGCTACTCTTTTTCATTTATAGTGTTGTAATGTAAAATGAGCTTTTTTCGAAACAATATGCCCTCTTGAATGAGAGGTAAACATATAAAAGTATTATCGTATAGGTAAAAAAATTATTTCTATACACAAAACAGCAGATTCTGAAAAACATAAATTTTCAGGTATGATGAATCTCACCTCTTGGGATCGGTAATTAGACAAGTAGCAAAAGCACATCAATATAATATGAATAAATACAATAAAAACATTTACAAATATTAAAAATTAAAATGCTGTTTAACCCAATTCCAAACTATAAGGTATTAAACAATTCTTCATATTTGCAAGTTTGTGTTAATGAAACATATTTATTCAAGTTTTTAATTTACAAACCTCTTTTACCTACCATGATGAAGGAAATCTTCAAAGGTACGTAATTTGCCAATCCCTTTTTCAAATTCGATTATATGTCGTGAAGTTACAGTTGGTACACCATTTACAACTATTATATAAGGCCGGCATAAACGACCCCCATCTGAACTAATATAAATACATCGAGAAGCCTGATTTGAATATATTGAAGTATACTGAGATATTTTTCCCGAACGTCGCAACATTCTGAATGACTTTTTAAGATGATCATGTTGTTTGGTTATACCAAGTATATTACCTAAAAAATATACATATGCAATTTATTATTTTTGCTGATTATTGGCATAATTAAACACTACAAACCAAATAGATCTGTGTAGATTAGCAATACAAAAATTTATTTGTTCGTTAAACGTACTATAGTTGTCTGTATTTTTGTATGAACTATTCAGGTACAATAAATACATTTCACACTATTTAAAAAAAATGAGAAAAACCATTTAGAAAGAAATATTGTAAATACTACCTGTATGTTTGTTATGGTTTGTTTTCTATTTTTCTTAATCTCCTTTGGGAATTAAACCACTCACAGTTGTTAAAATTGTCTTTATTTACATTTCGATCCATGACCCAGAATCGTTGTCAAAATAATAAAAATTTCAAGTTTGACATTTATTACACAAATTGAAGGTAACTTTGATTTCTAAATGTTTGATATATTTGGCTTGAATACATTAGGTGAAAATTTTTAAAGTTTAGAAGAATGAATGCCTTCAATTTGTATATATATATATATATATATATATATATATATATATATATATATATATAGTACTATGTAATTTGTAGGTTAGAAGTAAATAGATAGGTAGATCAGCTTAGGGTAGGCTAGTGTGTGTAAATACCGCATATTAAAAAGTTAAATACGTATTGTAGAAAGCTAATGTAACAATTAAGTAATTTAATGTAGGAATTTTAGGATTAATTTCATTTTAGTTTCAACTTTGCACTTATTTGCAAGGAAAATTCAATATTTAGGGAGCAGAGTCAATAAATGTTAAGCGACTATCAAACAGGTCAATTAATTTGTGTACAGGATAAGAATGCAGCTTTAATTTAGCATAACCGCATACAATAGTTAAAAAGCTTTCTCATTTTAATTTCATTGAGATTAATAATTTACGGGTATAATTGTAGTGAAGTAGAAACATTTCAATATCATTTAGCATAAGATAGCATTTAAAAACACGAGCTTGTTGGAAAGGGATAGGAAAGAAAATCAATAAACGAAAACTCGATGGTTACAACAGGTAACAATTATCTACATTCATGGGGCGCGTGTTGTCAACAACCTCATCAGAAAATCAATAATTTCTACGAATGCAAATAGACATTAAGACAGGCACGGATCGATAGAAAAACAGAGACAGATTGGTTATACAGTCGACTCTCGTTAATTCAAACCTGCGATAATTCGAACCTCTCTATAATTCAAAGTTATCGCGAGTTCCCTACAAAATCTCTTTATATTTCGAACTAGATCAATACATTTTTATGAACTTGGTAATTCGAACGAAAAAATCTGCTATATACTAACAAAACGACGCGTTAATTCGAACTCATCGGCGTCCAACACTCGACAATTCGAAGTTGCAACGAGTATCAACGAGCTTTTGTTCTTGTTCTGATTAGTTTGACTATTTGACACACATTCTTTTGTTTAGTTATCATTCAGTTATGTACTGTTACTTTTTCGTTGGTATACAGATTAAAATTTTCTGTTAGTCATGAGCCCTAGAAAGTATAAATGTTTAACGATTGCTGAAAAGAAGAAGTTAATCGAAAAAGTAGAGAAAGGTGAGAAGAAGAGTGATATTGCAAAAGAATTTAAGATTCCTCTGAGTACTCTCTCAACCATAATAAAGCACAAGGAGAAAATTAATGCTGCTCAAACTGCTGGAGTACGGAAAAGAACTACTAAAGGTGAATTTCCTCGTCTGGAAGAAAGCCTGGTCATTTGGCTAAGACAGTGTAGAGGACAAAAGTGTCTATTAGCGGAAACTTGTTGAAAGAAAAAGCAAAAGAGTTCGCGTCTATTCTAAGCATCAAAAACTTTGCGGCAAGTGAAGGGTGGCTTACAAATTTCAAAAGAGAAATGGAGTTGTGTTTAAAAAGTTTGTGGGGAAAGTGGAAGTGTTGATAATGTAGTTTGCTTAGATTGGCACGATAAATTGAAGACCTTGATTGAAAACTATGATGCCGAAACATTTTAATACTGATGAAACTGGCCTATTTTTCAAATGTTTACCGGACAAGACGCTTACCTTTAAAGATGAAAAATGTCATGGGGAAAACATAGTAAAGAGAGGTTGACAGTTTTACTTGCAGTAAATATGGACGGATCGGAAAAACTTAAACCCTTACTGATAGGAAAAGCAATGAAACCGCGATGTTTCAGAGGAGTGAAATCGTTTCCTACTGATTATCGTGCTAACAAAAAGCTTGGATGACGACAGAATTTTTAACAATTGGCTTTTAACAGTTAATGGGGACATGAAACGACAAAAGCGGAAAATTTTACTATTTTTAGACAATTGCACTGTCCACAACAGTCCTCCTACATTGTCCAACGTGAAACTCTACTTCTTTCCGCCAAATACAACTTCTAAATTGCAACCATTGGACCAAGGGATCATCCATAATTTTAAGACGTTCTATCGCAAAGAAATTGTTAAGCTCGTTTTAGAATCTCTCGACAAGCAGCTAACTGCAATCACGGTTCTGACAGCTATTTTACTGATTGACAAGGCATGGAGAGCTGTAACACCCTAACGATTCTCAACTGCTTCAAAAATCCGGTTTCTCAAAAGAAGATCAGGAAAATCTTCCAATACTTATGGATGATGAAGAACCAGCAATAGAACCATTAGTTGACATCAGCGGTGTGAGTTTTTCTGACTTTGTTCAAGTGGATGAAGATGTTGCTGTCTCAGGTTCACTAACCGATGGCGAAATTTTATCTGCGACAGATACGAATGCAAAAAGTAACGATGAAAATGAGGACGATACATCAGAACCTTTGGCAGAGGTGTCAGTTAAGGAAGCAAGATCCACATTCGATACCTTACAAACCTTCTGTCTACAAAACGAAAGTGATGAAAAACATTTCAGGCACTTTTCTCTTAAAAAATTATTGAGCAGTCTGAGCAGCAGCAACGTGCTTTGAAGCAAACCAGTATAACAAAGTTCTTTCGAAAGACTAATTAATTCACATTATGAATACATGTATGTACACGAATGTACCTCTAAACTTTTGTCATTGTTATAGAATAGCAGTTAATAAATAATAATTGATCAACACTTACTAATTCGAAGTTTTATTTATTTTCTCTCACAAATTTCGAACCATTTGATATTTCAAACACTCGATAATTCGTAATATTTTAAAAGTCCCTCGAGTTTCGAATTAACGAGAGTCGACTGTACCATATAAAGGAGTGAGATGCAAATGTCAGATATCGGTTAGATTTGGTAATGAACGAACAAGGACAGTTTCAAAGCTATAAGCAAGATAGAGGTGGAAGATGTTTGTATAAGATATCGATTTTAAATAGGGAGAGAAATTAATAAATGTAATTGGACGTTACAGGTAGAAGGGGACACGTGACTGTCTAAGATTCAGAGTGGGTACATATCTGAATGGGATTTGTATAACGAAGCATGAGAGAGGTGGTATGAGATAAAGGAAGAAAGAGCTAGGTTCGTCTTACATGTGGGGACGTGAATCTTATAGGAATTGATTTTCAGTTGAGGCTAGTTTCGGCGAAACAGACCAGCCGTTACACAGGTAGAAACGATTTTCGTGGTATTTTGTGGAGTACGTGCTTGAAAATTCCGGAACGATGAAGACCGTTGATGTTTGGTGGGAAAATTATGTAGCATTTTGAAGTGCTAGAGATTGTAAAATGTGAACGTAACTATGAACGTATTTTTAATGATATTAGGATTTAGTGTGTAGCAGTTGGAGTTCTGTTCGGTGTTGCAACACTTTTTACTTCTATTACTTTGACATTTCTCATTTTATTGTCATTATTTAGTTTTGTAGTAAATCGTTTTTGCTTTATATTTGCTAAATAAAACAGTTCTTTTCAGAACTAAAACACTTTATACATTGAAAGTTTCGAGTATTTAACATTTAGAATGCCTAAATATTTTGATTCGCGCTCACAAGAAATGGTTACTTCTCTAATTCAGTACTTTGAGAAAGAACCGGATAATGGTGGCCCATTTTTCCCTTTAGCAGCTGTAAGAGACGTAAGTAACTGAATTATGTGTTTTACGTATAATTTTTTCATATCGAGTAGAAAATAACATGTATTATGAAAGTGCATTGTCATTGTTAGGTTTAAGTGAGGTTACAACTTATATTTTTTAAGTCAAATGTTTATATAAAATAACTTAACCATGACAACACAGCATTTATTTGAATTATGATATCATCCCATATTTAACGTGAATAGGGTAAACTTAACCATGACAACGCAGCATTTATTTGAATTATGATGTCATCCCATATTTAACGTGAATAGGGTATACCAAGAAAGTATTTATGTGTTGTGGAAACTTAAACAACAGTGGGGGAGGGGGTGTTTCTGGTCTATATAGCCAGATGTAAGGGGGTGAGAAGCTCTCTTCTTTTCTTCGATTGTCATCAAAATGAATTCTAATAGTAGTAAATATTATTCAGTCCTTTTCAAACGTTGTTATTACACACAAGTGGGTGTGCTGTAGTACAAACAAAAGCAAAGCCTCTGTAAATCACGTAAGTACAGACTACAATTATTTTGGTTGTTGGGAATTGCAAAGCGTCCCAAGATGGATTTGCAATTGTGAATTCATCGAGGAGTGATTTGCTGATGGTACGTGAAATAGTAGAGGAATAGAGGAAGTTTGGATGCACTAATAAAGGTTAGTTAGTGAGATTTGAATAGCTGCATGCTGACTGGAATGATGTGACTCAACTTAAAAATTTATTGAACTTTATATTTGAATGAAAATATGTTTATGTAGAAAAGGATCATTAATATGATACAAAGGCTGTTTATCTACAAAGTAAAGGGGACTTTTGTTATTGCAGTGCTATAATTTTTGCACACAGGTTTAAAAGGGTTTTACTGTGAGCTCACATTAAGACAAGGGTTAAAGTCAGGTATGAGGTTAGCCCACTTACATTAAATAGGATATATGTATAATGAAAAATATTTGATCCAAACACATTTTAAAAATGAATTGTTTTCTTCGCAATGGTATGTAATTTTATGTATGTTGACTGTTGTAATGGACAATGATTTGGAAGGTAATTTATTTATTTGTGTAAATAGTGTGTGATGTATTTTGGTAGTTGCGTTTTTTTTTAAAGGATTGGAGGGAAGTATTTTTCAAATTATAGCTTAATGGCAGTTAGGTGAAGTTCGATTTTCAGCAGTACAGGTAAGCTTCTTTGAAAGATTCAGAAGAATTTTAGAGCAAGAGCAGAGCAGCCGAGGTAAACTTCACAATAAATGATGCCCAAAGTTAGGGGCACAAATTTAACTACAGGTAATCAGAGCGATTCACCCAGAGGACATCACTGTATTATGACGGACCAATGCTGGGGCTATTTCCAAAGGAGACTTCACAATAATATATATATATATATATATATATATATATATACAATCTTCGTTGAACGGCATTGGTATCTGATAAAACCTGCCATAGAGCCGCCTTAGAACCATATAAAATATTTGTAGGACAACATTGGTATCTGACAAGTGTAAACCCACCATAGGGTCGCCTCAGAACCATGTAACAACAAAGGAGATTTTTTGTCAGTGAAAGTCTAGCACTACCAAAGAAGTAGCATGAATCATAATGGTTTTCCTCAAGATATATATAAAAAAAACATATGCTTAAGCCTTACAGTAACATAACCGCACACTTCTTTAATAACCATCCTCTCAATCATATAAATAGAAACATGTTAAAAAATGTTTTCCAATCCTCAAGTTATTGAATTTATATAAAATTTAACTATATAAAAATTAATCAGCTGATTTCATGTTAAGCGTATTGGTTACCTTATAGCCTTTTCATTTATATTAAGGGATTTTTCCTATTAGGTTTTCTTTCTATGTGACCAGCTGAAAGGCACAAGAAAGTTTTACGAGGATTTCCAGTAAGTGTATAGAGCCCACGGCAAGTTTCGGTGGAAAATGGCTCGTAGATGAGGAAACCTCAAAAGGCTAAGCGGCTAGTCGAACTATTTGCTCTGGGTAGAACATGAGCTGTGGGTCGGGGTTGGACTGCGACCAAAAATGTAAAGAATATGGCGCCACCGAATTTTTCTATACGAAGAAGACCTTACTTAAGTCCCTTGTATAAGGCGAATGCGGAAACCTTGATTCAATTACCGGTATACAATATATTTCTGCAACACAATCCCTAAAGTTTCTTACCTTATGGCTCGACTTTGACCTTTATAGAAGCACTGCTACACCTGTGAACAGATTAAACAAAGATAGCACTGTTTGTGCATTTATACCCAAAATTTAAAAATTAATTCTAATCAACCTTCATTCATTCCAATTAAAAAGAATAGTCTTGACCAAAATAAAAATCTATTCCTTAAGTATTTAGCATGTTATTTACAAGACATCTTTTTTCTTTAATATAAGTTTGATCAAATTAAATTATTGAAAGATATGTACATAAGTACTTCTCACAGTTAAAACATGGTCATTTCTATTAGAAATGTCTAGCAAAATTTATTTAAAAATGAGTAAGCATGAGTTTCTTTTCTGAATATTTAACTATATGTAACAATTTCGGTTGGTTTGAGTAGTACTACTTAACCTCACAAAAATATTCCACTCGGCAATTAGTGAAATATGAAATGTAAAAATCTAATTTCTAAGATTTGAGTAAATTATGTTTCAAATAATTAAATCAATTTTCATGAAATAAAGAATTTAACTTTTCTTATCTCATAATGACATCTTCCGTATATTAAATGTATTAATAAAAAGATTTAAAGTGAAAATTTACAGTTTCCTGTTGCTTAATTTAATAAAAAGATTTAAAGTGAAAATTTACAGTTTCCTGTTGCTTAATTTAATAAAAAGATTTAAAGTGAAAATTTACAGGTTCCTGTTGCTTAATTTGAAAAATAAATAGTCTGTCATTCACCTAACGAACTTGAAGTTCAGATCACGTGATCAAACAAAAAAATTATTTGTCTGCTATATCCATGCTACAGCTGACATATATGAAAGTAGTTTACATACCAGATGTTCATCCGATGGAAAAATACCTGCTAGGCATCTTGTCTCAGCACTTAAATACAGGAAATCTCCAATTCCATACAACCAAATTAGCTGCTTACTGAAATTCCAAACAATATCACAGCGTCCATATTAAATAATTGATGCACGCCAAATCAACATTCGTACAAAGGTTAAACTTTACTAAATACTGATAAATTTCATTTCTTAATTTTCCTAAATTTTCCTACGTTATATGTTAACCAAAATTGCATGCTAACTAAAATTGCATGTTAACTAAAATTTCATGTTAACTAAAAGTTGCACTAAAAAATATTTATTTAGTAAGATTATCTATTCAGTACTACTTACTGTTAACCAAAGGCCCTTCAAACAAAATAACATCTCGTCATCTGCGAGCTACTTTCCAGCGAGTGTGGACAACTAAAGTGCGCGTCCGAGACGATATCGTATCAAGAAAACAATTTAATTTTCGTGTGCTTCCAACACGTGGACTCAATAAACGTCATTGTCCTTGCGTTCAAGGAACAATTGACCTCTTCTGACGACAGCTGAGTTGGAAGTGACAATATCACGCAAGTTACCGCCTGCCAACAAGCTTAATACTACAATCGTCTAACAGAGGGAGCTCTAAGGATGACACTAACAAAAAGTATCTTTTGTCACCGCATAATTTAAAATTTTACACTTTCGAATTGAAAGCTAATATTGTATTTGACAATATGTAATATGTATTTCTTAGATTGTGTAGCATCATTATGCATTAAGTTGGTTATTAATAAATTAAATAGGTTAAATATCTGTAGATATAATGACAGAAAATAAAATCGTCACAACCTCAAAATCGCTCCCAGGGCGCAACACAAATTGAAGGTACTCATTCTTCTAAACTTTAAAAATTTTCACCTAATGTATTCAAGCCAAATATATCAAACATTGATAAATCAAAGTCACCATCAATTTATGTAATAAATGTCAAACTTGAAATTTTTATTAGTTTGACAACGAATCTAGGTCATGGATCGAAACGTAAATAAAGATAATTTCAACAACTATGAATGATTTAATTCCCAAAGAAGATTAAGAAAAATACATAAATATTGAATTAAAATAAAATTTTAAAAGTTGTTTTAGCAAGATTGTTGAAGCAACAGCAGCACAAAAATTTGTTAGGGTATTCAATTTCAGATGTATTTAGCTACTATTCAAAATAGTTTGGATATTTTCAAATATACATTTCTGTTAGTAACAACTTACCATTTAAAAATACTGTATAATGTCGAGGTGAATGTAACATTTCCCCACTAACAATACTGATACTTTCAACTCCACTGTTAGTAGCTAAACGTATTAATGGATAATCATCACCTTCTGTTGTAATATGTGTCATAAGGGCAAGATTCTTCACAAGCCCACATGCCTAAAACATCAAAATTATATAAATATAATAACACATCAATTCTTAAGATATTGTAAAAAACATATTTCAGAAAAACCACATTGGAAAGAACTACAAAGGTAACTTAGTTATTCAAAGAAATAAACTGATAGGTTAACGTGTTTGTAATAGAAATATACCAAAAACAAACATAAAAGTATGTTTAAATTTTGAGATCACTAAAATTTTAACAGTTTTGAATGAAATGCCATCTTATTACATGTTTGGGGATCTTTAACATAACAGAATGATGGAAGCATAATAAATAAGAAATACAGAATCATAATCTATTACCAAATTTTGATAGAAATCTACACGAACAAAAAATAATTAGTTCTGTTAGCTGTAATTTTTTGGGGGATTCACAAAGGAAAACAGAAAACCATGGAACAATTTTAACCAAATAGAAGAAAACTGATTTGCACTTATTACATGTTTGGGAGAATTCATCTAAAAACACCCTTTCTCTAGACAGCTCAAAACCTATGATTTAAAATTAGTAGTAACATAGTACTTTGGTAAGCTCTAGTAGTTCTTACTTGAACAGCTTAGATTATAAAAAAATAGTATCCGGCATTAATAGTTGATTTAAAACCTACTAAAGTTTTCAATATACTATATTAAGTAAGGTCGTTATACAAAACAAACTAGTGTAATGAAAACTTTTACAGTAACAGCAGTTCTTTATTATCAACTGATTATACAAGCCTTTGCGAATGCTCATAGCCATAGTGAAATTACTAAAGTACTGAGAATCATCTATTCCACTTAATCGCTACACAGTGTTACAGGCAGAAAAGCTACTAAGGATATTATTTTCTTTAAAATTATAAAATGGGGGCAGCCTGTAAAACAAAAATTAAGGGTGGTCACTGGCACTAGCTAGCGGAAGGTCGTGGATCGTATAGAGGGTTAGAATTATGCAGAAAGGGCTAAATTAATATATATTATACAACAAAAAAATTTGGCACTTACCTTTCATAAATATTGTGGCTTAATGACAATTACCAAGGATGCCAGACAAGTCGAGAATATCCAAATGTTCATGCAAAACCTTGAGAGACTTGTCATCCCAAGGAGGACAATTGTTTCTTTTAATCAATTCTTACCTTTTTGACTACTTATGCAAATTCCATGATCAAAAATAAAAAACTATTGACTTAATCAACGGCAAACAAAACTATTTAATCAACAGAGCAATAAACGTGATCCTCTTACGTTAGGAAATTCATTGATTTTATTTTAGAAAATTGATTGAATGGTTGAGATGGAATTCTGATAATTTTATGTACATACGTAATTCCCAAAAACTTTATATAGAACAAAACTTATCTTATAAATTTTACACTAAATTAATCCTACAGTTTATGGCCAAAACGTCCTAACAATTAAATTAACTAAAAATTCGTCATGCTAGCTTAACTATAAAAACTTACTAAAAATCGTCAATTGTTTGATGGCTTGCTTTCCAATCCAGAACAGCTCTTAAATTGGGGGAGAGAATCTCGTTTGTTGCTCTTTGTTGCTACTTAAAATTACTTGCAATCTTTGAACAAATCAAATTGGAAAATAGTTTAGCTATTCGTAATGTTTCGTTTTCTATAACCCTTGTCAATCAACGAAATATTAAGAAAATTAAGTTTTACAACTGAAAATTGCTGTTCTTTGTGTACGTTAAAAGGTAATATTCTATTTAAATTTATCAGATTCGTCAATCTATAACCGACCATAAGTTTTAAAAGGGTTATTGTATTCGGTTTGCAAGGTTGGACCTTTAAATTATGATGACAGCCGCTGGAATTTATAATATTTAAGGGTAAAGCTATTTCTAAACCTGGTCTTTATCACAAGGGATGCTTACTAAAATATAACGGTAATTTATTATGGAATTTCTGCCTATAAGTTATACAAGTTAATGAAATTTAATTAATTAATCTGTTTATACAATAACATTTCAAAATAATGTTACAAAAGCTACAAAGCTGTTTTTTAATTACTACCTTGATCATGGTTTTAATATACCAAAATGTGTAATGTTTATATACAAATATTAAAAAGCATTTTGCATTTATGACCTACATTCCAAGAAATTACAAACAAATATATATATATATATATATATATATATATGACATGATAGGGGGTCACGAGAGATCATTGAAACTCAAACTCTGCAAATAGATCCCACCAAAATATAAAAGAATCCGGAAAAATTGAAATTTCCGTAAATTCATGGTTACACCCTATAAAATACAAGCGTACTTTTATTCACTAAAGTGCCATGCAAAAACGCAAATTGTGCATGTATAAATAATCACCCTGTATATATAAGCATATTATAAATATAGCAAGTAACATAAGTTGTATATGTAAAAATAATTAATTGTAAGATACCGTAAAACCCATTTAAAAACAAATGCAAATTGATCATTTTAAGATAAATACAAAGCCATTTATTTTCACTTGTTTAATTATCAATACATTTTTGATAAAAAATGCTTTTGATTTGCTGTAAATAGCATAGAATAGTACTAGCTTTACGCATTTAGCATAAAAACTGTAATCAATGTATATTTAAAAACCTCAATTTTAATAAATTTTGTGTACTAAAACATTAAAAAGCAATTAAAGTTTAAATTAATTATCCTGTGGATTACAAAAATTTATTTTAAATATAGAATTATCTAGAATATTAGGAATATAGAACGATGTACCTATTTACTTAATTATTAAAATATTCCTTACCTAATCTTTTTTTAAAATTTACAGAACTCAAATCTCTTCTCTTGTGGATAATTTACCTATGTTTTACTTCCACACTTGTAGGGGTGTTTGGTCAAAAAATCCTTGACAAATAGTCTATTTAAAAGTCAAAATGTTTCAAACTCTGTCCTCAAAACTTTCTGGTAAATATCCTTACAAAAAAATATTATGATTAAGACTTATTATACCTTAAACTCAAATGACAAAATACTCAAATATCAGTTACAAACAAAGAAATCTAAAATTAATACTTGCAAAATCCATTGCACTTTTCGTAATTAACGATAGTAAATACCTTCTGCTTCCATTTTTAAATTGGTTTTAAAGGCTCAATTTATCAGTTTTATTCATATAATTTTACATCTCCATTTAGAATTTTAATTTTCCAAATGGGTTTTCTATTTTTAATTAATTAGCTTTAGCGTCGTTTCTGTATTGAAGAACATTCAATTTTTATAAAACAAATGATACTTCAAACTTCCATGCTTGATGACGGTCATAAGATGGTTCTCAAACTATCTGTATAATAGAACTCAAGTTGTGCAAGTAAATAATCAAATATCAAGTGAAGTTGTTCTCAGACAAGGTCTTCCTCAAGGTAGTGTTTTAGGGCCGCTTCTATTTGTACTTTTTACATCTGATCTAGTGTCTAAACTGACTACTGATTGTATCGTACATTTCTATGCTGACGATACTCAGTGCTATATGTCATGTGATCCACTAAAAATAAATCACACTGTAAAACTGCTAAACTTTAATCTTTCAGCAATTTCTGCCTGGTCAAACAACCATGGTCTCCTACTTAATAGATCTAAATCTCTGTTGATGTGTGTTGGTACAAGTGCTTTGCGTCAAAAATCTTTTTCTGTGCTAACCAACAGTGTTTGTGTTGATGGGGTCAATCTGGTGTTCTCAGAGTATGTAAAAAACCTGGGTGTTTATTTGGACTGCAACTTAAACTTCCAAACGCATGTACTTAAAAAATCATCACTATGTTAAGTTAAACTTAAAACCTTATACCAATTTAAGTACATCTTGCCAAAATCTATTAAGTGGTACCTCATTCATTCCTTACTACTAAGTAACATAGACTACTGTTGTGGAGTATACTATTATCACCTGACCTCGTGTTTTAAAAATAAGTTACAAATTCTTCAGAACTGCTGTTTTCGCTATGCTTTCAATGTAAATATACTGCTGTTAGTATTCTTAACAAATGGCCCCACCTGTTTATAGAAAGTAATACAATTTACAATTTCCGAGTTAAGCTTAAGGAACTATTGTTTTTAAATCAGAGTAATTTATAATTACATTCATTATGTATGATACATTTTATTATACTTGCATTTTATCGTTTTGGGTAGGGTTGAAAAACTGTCTTATACAGAACTCCACCTATTGGGTTTTTCTTTCTTTTTATTAAGGTTTAATTTGTTTTGTATGTTTGTTTATACTATTTGTTTACTTTATATGTTTTTTTTAATTTTAACCCAATAAAGCTTATAATAATAATAATAATAAATTATTTAAATGTATAAGCTTCATGCAACTTAATGTGTTATTTTGCTTTGCAATCAAACGCGAATGTTACGTATCACTTGGTTTAGGAACAAATCCATTTTCGATTCTTATATGGTATTTAGCAAGACACGAATTAATGAATGAATCAAACTTGAATAAAGTTTCCGCTTATATATTAAATTATCTCCATTCGAGAATTTTCCGTTTCTGTTTGGAACATAATACACCGTAATGATGTCATTTTTCCAAGAATGATTCACTTTATTATCTAATTAGTGTCAAATGGCATGGTTTATATATGTAGTAAAATATGCTGTTTACCTTTACCCAACGCACACAGTTAATGGTTCGCGGTCTTCTTCACTAATATGCCAGGCTATTAAACCGCGTTCTTATCTATCTTTTTATTGCCTGTTTAACGCTAACGCCAGTTCCATGAACCGGCACTTTATTCTTAATTTGTTTAATACAACATCTCTGAGGATATGATGTATTTGTCTAGATTAATAAATAATATTCCTAATTTGTTTCATTTAAAACCCCTAAATGAATTTAAATATCATATCTGCATACATAATTAATAAGGGCTTGTCTATATTTTGCAAATGCGGTAAGATTTGTATGCTTAACAACTGTAAAAAGAACATATTTTCTTTCATGGTAAATAAAACGTGTTTTTATACACAAAATTATTTATTTTATACACAGGTGTATTTTTATGATAAATGAATGGCTTTAATCTAAATTATTTCTAGTACTTTTGATGAGAGCTTTGCTTATAAACTCTTTATGAATGCAAAAAATTGATAGTTTTCACACACATGTATTAACTGGCTTTGTATTTATAATGCGCTTTAAAAGATTGATTTGCAAAAGATATAAACTACACACGGCTGTATTATTGATTTAAAACTGGGGTTTTTAAATATACAAGAAGTGTGGTTTTATGAAAGAATGGCTTAAATTTAAGTTATTTCTAGTACTTTTGATGAGCTTCGGTTTTTCATTAAGTATAGTTTTATTACATACATGGAAAAATATACTTCACCTTGCTTTCTTAATAATTGATTTTCTTTACACACACGGCTTGCTTTTATACATAGAACAATAAATATTCGGAGATTTCAATTTTTTTCTGTTACCTTCCATTTAAGTAGGCTTTATTTAGATGATTTGGGTTCCATGACCTCTCGTGATCTCTTTATCACATCATTTTCCCCCAAATTAAAATATAAAATTCCAAATTTGCATCATTTTTTTGCATGAATGAATAATTTTACTATTTTTATTTCTAACTCCTTGCTATCTACAACTATTTCTATAAGATTTCTAAGACACATGCATAATCATCTTCATGCCATGACCTTTCTCTTTAGTAATCTATCTATTTCTATCTTATAATTAACTAAACTTTCCTTAACTCTATCCTGACATCATCTATAACCTTAAAGGAAGGCATAAAATGCCACTTTTCACAAATGCCTATAAAATACAAATTTACCTCTCCTTCAGGTGTATCACTTGGACAAAGCATACCCCACTGACTCCCTTGCAGAGAACGAGGTCCAGAAACTTTTCGAGTCTTCTCAAATTGTGAATTAATTCGTGTCATCATTCCCAGAGCCGAAATATAACTAAGACGGGATAAAACTTGGGTTACACCTTGACGTTCCATTTTAAACCGTTTAATCGTCCAATTTCCCTAAAACATGAAAACTAAAATCAATAATTTAACAAGAAGTATTACGTACCGTAGAAATAGCAAAAACTAAACAATTAGTTATCAAATCAGGTCTCATATACTTTATAACATCAAACTGTGTAGCTCGTATTTTGGGAATTGTCTTTTCAGCAATTGACTTTAAATCCCAATTAAAACGTTTAAATACATCTTCAAACATCAAGGAAAGAAGCGATCCAGCCAATTCAAGACGTTTATTTCCATAATAATCCCTGTCATCAAGCCTATGTTTATCAGTATGAGCATCTATGACCCGCTTAACCTAAAAATATAAATTACTTTGAAAGTCATACTTCATTTACTAGTACCATAACCGCTAAATATACAGCCTTCATGTGGAAATTATATTTTTCTACGGGAACATGAGCTAAAACGGTATTAGCAAGTAAATCACGGGCTTCATCAGTAGGTGTTTTTACTTTAGCAGCAGCCGTAACAAAACGCTTTGCAACCAATTTGGATCCTAAATAACGAAGAGCTGATTCTTGTGTATAAATATCTAAATTATGGCATTCTTCAAGAGTAGGTGTAAACTTTGGTATATCCAATGGGCACACATATTGACAAATTTCTTGGTCACTTGTAATACCAAGAGCTTTAAAGACTATTGAAACTGGAACTGGCTGTACACCAATTATTAAAAAAATACATCAATTACCACACTTACTTACATCGGTAAAACTATTGTGTGTTACATAATATTTATTTCCTTTACAAAATACAGTTGTTTTGGATTTTTTCTCATGTGTGGAACTTGTAACTTGACACTGAATTCCCAACTTGGATTCCTCAACAATCATGCGATTTTTTAAAAGCTGTTCCTGTATTAAAATCACCTTTTCTTGCCCCTTAACAACAAAATAACCACCAGGATCTAAAGGACATTCACTCATTTTTGCTAATTCATATTCTGATTTGCCAGTTAAAACACAGTTTGATGATCGAAGCATGATTGGCATTCTGAAAAACTAAAAAATATAACAATTTACAAATTAATTTTATACCTTCCAATCAACACGCCGGTCTTAGACACTCGTTGATTTCCCCTTGTATATTCAATGTCCACAGTAATTGGTGCAGAATATGTCATGTCACGTAAACGACACTCATGTGGTGTAACAGGTTTACTTATGTTAAATCCTTCGTCAACATCTGGTGCTCCAACATAAACATTTGTGTATCTAAAAGCACCACTATTACTTTTTTATGGTCAAAAGTTATTGAAAGAAGAATATGAGACTTTTAAATGCTAGAAAATGATTTTGAAAATCATCTCAAAATCAATTTATAAAACACACAAAGTTCAGTTACTTTCTACACTTTTATAAATATTATTAAACTAAAATCGTGTAGTAGTATATTAACAAAAACTTGTTACTTGCTGGTTCATATAACCTTTTCACGATAAACATAGTATGGCATCATAAGTAGTAATAAAATATTTCTAATGGGTTGAAAGGCAAAGTTATTATTTATATTTATTTTCATCTCAGATATTTCAATCTGATTTTTGTAGATCAACACAGCAGATAGGACACTGCCAAACGTGTTTCTTTTATATCTGTTAATTTTTATGCATTTAAGAACTTTCGGGTGACTGAACATGTGTCGAACGCGATTGATTTCTAAAGTTATATGTGCTCGAGTGTACTCGTAGTATTTGAATGCATTGATGTACGTTAATTGGCACGATTCCTGTGGGAATATGTTTTAACGTGTCACTGTCCCCACTGAAGCACATTAAATTACACATAATTAATGGCACCTTGAGGAAAAAAATTTTTATTTACCAAAGGCACTGTTTTATAATATTAACATTATTTTGACAGTAAACAATAAAAACAATCTAGCACACTATCAACAATTTATAAACTGTTGCGTTTTATAACAACTCTGTACTCGATATTATGATTAGTATAATTTCTACGTTATCTTAGTGATACAAGCTTCTGATTTCCTCAGTTATAGTTGAATGTATTCTTCTTTCCTGCATTTTTCTGTTAATTGGATACGTTAAGGATGGATATTTCTATTAATTGTGCTATTTTCTTTTGTGTGTGAATGAGTGTGATGTCTGATTTGTTGTGTGGTGTTGTTTAGTTGGTTCAGATATACCAGCATAGTTTATGTTCAATATTTTTGAGCATGCTTTATAGTGCATGTTTTTCTAATAGTTCGTGTCGTGGGATTGGTTGTTGACATAAGCAACAGGTTTAAACCAGGATAGTTTTAACCAGGAAGTTGAAACCGTCCTGAAAAATCCAGTTTTGATTATAATTTTTTTATAATTTATAATTTATTTTAACGGAACGCCATTTTCAGAATTAACAATATGCATTTATAATTCAATGTACATGTACAAAATTAATACGTAAATGAAGTATTAAAAACTAAAAATTATTAAAAAACTCATAAAGAATTACTTAAGATAGAACAAAATTTAATTAAAAAAAAAGAAATAAAATTTGTTTCCCTTTTTAAAAAATAAAAACTAAATGTTATAAAAGCTACTAAATCATAGAGATATAAACTATAGATGTCATATCTTTACTAATCTGGGTATTGCTCCAATGAATATTTTAAGTTTACTTTAAACAGTTTCAGTGAAAGATTAAAGAAGTCCAATTTACATGCATTGCCTAATCTAACCAGTCTACAAACAAATCCATTGTAGGTGCAGTTATTTAATATACGTTCCTTATTTGGAATATTGACCATATACTAAAGGCACACCGCCCTTCCTATAAATGTAATAACAAAAAAGCGGACTCCGGAGGTAGTAGAGTGATCCCGTAAGGAACTTGAAATGAAGTTTTTACTCATGCCCTCCAAAAAGAGAAGTTCTGTGAAGCAGCACTTGTTCATACAAATCGCATGAGGGACCAAATAGAAAGGAGAATGCAATCTCTGCATCCCAGCATCGATTAAGAGGTTCGGCGTCGAATCAAATAACAAGTTCACTATTGATGGCTATAACATACATCAGGGGAAGAGAGTAGCAATACACAGCTAAACGAAGGTTCTAATGTGCAAAACCCAATGTCGTGAAGTAACAAACCTTCTAACTATGCAGCGACTTCGAAAATAAATGAAAAAGTAGAAAAGATAAAAGAGGGAGGTGGGAGGTTTGGAGCTATATAGCAACCCAGATAGAAGAGAGAAGACAAAGGGTTCGCATTGAGCAATAGCGATAGAAAAACGGTGGATAGTGAATCACTACTCAACCAGCCAAAGTGTACCCAGTAGCCCGGAGTGGGGGAACACCATTCTTATGTGATGGGCGGTTGTCTTGAGACGAACACAGGTCCACCAGAGGAAAAATTAAGGTTTAAAATGAAGATAGGGAGATAAGAAAAAAGTAGATACTAAACACTGTGTAGATACTTAAAAACAACTAGGTTCCAAATGAGACCCAAACAAATCATTTTCCTACCGAGTACATCCACTGCGATAAGAAAAAAATCAAATAAAGGTAACGTAATGAACTAAAATATACCACACAACAATTTCAAAGACATAATTACTATGGACACAGCAGTAATTGTACAATAGACAGTTAATTAAAGATAAAAATAGAAAATTTTCAATATAACTTCACGATAAGGAATAATATTGGAAAAGACAAAGGCGATAACCATTTGCCAACATGTTCAGAAAAAATTTAAAAAATGAATGACCATTTCTATGATATAAAACGATTAATAACGGAAATTATAAAAAATGAATGAAATATATGCATAATAAAACACATCGAATAAAAATTTCTTGTATTCGCAACTGTGTTACTACAGAGGAATAGATTGTGATCTTATGGGTACTCAAATAGTAAAGCATCACCCCGAAACACATCAGCTAGCACAAGTCCTAAAGATTCGCTGGGTTGTTCAGTTGAAAAATATATCAACCACGATAATTACTATATTAGATTGTGGAATATAACAAAATAGAAAATGAAAATTTAAAAGAAATTGGATTTATTTACGTGTAATGACCAGCAAAAAAAAAATTTATAACTAAGCGTGAGAATCTATCTTTTAAAATCAAAAACTATATAGCAGGAAATAGTGTGCAACGCGTGTAGATTAAAGGGTTAATATTCGTTTAGATGTACAAGGTCCTTCAAGGGTTAAAAACTAAATTTACCTAGAAATAAACAATATGAAAACCCGAAAATTAGAAAATGTTACAGAAAATTTTTTTTCCATAATATTAAAAAAGGCAAGGTTTATTTACATAATTAAAGGTAAGGTAAAGAGTAAAAATTT
The DNA here is from genome assembly GCA_036346225.1 of Platerodrilus igneus. NCBI lineage: Eukaryota > Metazoa > Arthropoda > Insecta > Coleoptera > Lycidae > Platerodrilus > Platerodrilus igneus. Next base: position 3,930,101 of record JARFIW010000124.1, read on the forward strand.
GACGTTAATCGTTAAGGTGTTACGGGCGGATTTGATATGACGAATTTAATTTCGATAATAAAGGGAGAAAAAGCCTGTAACAAGAATTAAAGGTTTAATCTCGACTAGCTCGCGTAGGTCATGGGTTTTGTTTACAATGGGGATTAATGCAAATAATGCCACAAATTATAAGGGCTAAAGTGCATACCACCGTTAATTTAATGTACCAATTCTGATTTAAATATCTTACCTGTAATCCTGCATTCTCTGGTCTTCTTTCATAGGGTGCTAGACCGTCAATCAGGGACTGGTATCGAAGGACGATCACCTCAATACTAGTTATCAATATTTATCACTTTTCTACTCACATCGAACTATGAACACTGCTAAATAATTACTAAAATACCTTTACTGAAGTTAATCCCCAAAAATATTAAGTATCCGCGTTCAATCTTTCAAATAAACTTTGTCCATAAATTAACTAACCAATTAGTCTTAATCCAAAATTACACCTGAAATGGTAGTTTCGATCGAACAAAAGCTCCCTTCACAATGAATTAATTTAAATTTTGAATATTCTACCACAAATTGTAATTAATGACAACTCCGTTGAACAACTTAACAAGCTACTTTATTTTTACAATTAATAAAATTAACGACGGTCACATATAACATAATAATGATATCTACATTAGCAGATGTACCCTACTGATAGTGCACTAAAAAATCCTAACAATAATTTCTATTTAAATATTAAACTACATTGGCACGTACTAATTCTACTTCTTCGATCAAGCGTAAAGTCAGCAATACAATCAGGAAAGAAAAAAAAGAGGTTTATTGACTTACAGTTGTGTATTCCTCCTCGTATCCTAAATGGCAAATTCAGGAGAGCTGTTGTTGCAGTCTGCTTTACAAACCCGTGCGTGTGCCTTATGCAATGTTCAAAGTTATTGGTAGTGATACCTCACTCACTAATACATCAAGTACTGGTTTATTGTTAAATCCGCGAAAGTCCCTCAGGAAGTTTTCTGCGCTGAATGTAGATAACGTTTGTCTAATTACATAATTATCAAAAACCCAGTAACTTTCTTGCACCGCCGCCAAAATTTAAGCTTACATGCCTATTCAACTCTGTCGGAATCTGACTCTGAAATTCGCTTTCTGTTCCTAAAAATTATTTCTTATAGTAACTTTCATTCACGCCTCTTCTTTTTATGATGTCACTATGACATCAAACGTTCGCCAATGAAAAACAACATTCTTTTGGAAAAATTCGTCCTCTCGGGTGTAGTTCTTAGAACTGCATTTTTGAAGAGATAACTTGTTATGATTAAAGTGGCTATTTTAAATTCCTTACCCCTTGGTGTTTTACAGACAGAATGTTGGTATTTCCTTTGAATTCTTAAACTGTCTGATAATGAGAAACGGATTTGAGTGACAGTTTCGCTAAGTTTGATAAAGAATCTACACCTACATAATAAGTGATTTTACTAATCTAAAATTGAAAACATGTATCCATTAATTTTTATCTATGTTAGTACTTGGACGCTGAATGGTAAAATTTGAAATGACCAATACGACAGGAAGCTATTTTAATTATTTTCAGGACCGCATTCATTTCCTTCGGTGACTAAGAGAGATTAGTGTCTGCTTCTTCAACCCTTCTCAACAATACACTGACTGAGTAATAACGGTACTTTAACTGTTTGACGATTCTCGTTCGCTTCAAAATAGAAACTGAATTATACGGTTGGTTGTTGAGAATTTATTTAATAAAATGTGTGGTTGCTTTAATTATTTTTATGGTATTGAATTGGAGTAGTTGTTACAATTAATTTACATTTTCGTGATTATTTACAATAATGTTACAAAGGTAAAATTTATAATTAAAATCATGTAATCCCTGAGTTAATGATGGTACCATATGCTATAATTTACATAAAATATCATTAGAAATTAGTTTTTGAGAAAATCTGCTAATTGTATCAAACAAATAATTTGAATTCATTTTCCGTTTTTAAAATAACAAATATTATTTTGAAGATTGGGTTAATTTAGCAATATAAACGAACTTGTATTATTTTCCATTTTTAAACGACATTTTTAAATATGAATAAATAACACAAAACGACACCATATAGAAAGACTGATACATACTAGGAAAAACAACGTTAGCTCTTTACCAAAACACTCAATAAAAATTGAAAATAATACACGAGGAATTTAGACATGCCTGCATAAGCAGGTTATTTATTAGACTCTTAATGAGATCTAACAAATCCACAAAAAGAGAAGGTAATTTTTATTTAAGGTTATATACACAGAAGATTACATTGATATTGTAAATAAGTTATGAAATTTAATTAAAAAGCTATTTTGTAATTAACAAAAGCTTTATAAATACATGAAGTTAAAGTTGGTTATTCCTATTTTCAGATGTTATTTTTTAAATACAGGCAATCAAAGTAAAAATTTGTTACAAGTATGCGTCATATTTACGCGCACTATTTTTACGTTAGGCGTGGCTCTAACGCCATTGTTATATTTCTGCAGATCACGTTTTACCAGGTGATGCAAACGCTGTCTAAGTCAAATTTACATGCACTGATTTAGGTAAAATCAAATTACTTACGTGAGGTGTATCTCGGAACTTAATCTCAGGATACAGCATGTGGTTGGGTTTGGTTATGCCATGTTGAACATCAAATTTGCTATCCGTCCCGTAACTTCTGTTGCACTCGTAGGGGGTTAAAGGAAGATAGGTAATGGGTACGATAAAGGCAAGGTACAGGAAACCTACATACCTGTTGCTTAAAAACTACACTACACTCAGATAGTTGTTGCTTCGTCCATGTCTCGTGGCTTAATCCCCGCTTTCGACACTCGTGCACATCCGCATTCCTTCTGCGCAGACGCGACTGTCAGCGACGACGGAAGTTAGCGTATTATTTGAAAAATACGCAGCAATTAACTTACAAATTATATCTAAATCTAAAAATGATACATGGCCAGTTAGGCATGTAACAAATTGTGGATTCAAATCAAAAGTTTATTTGCTTAACCAAAAGAAAGGTTTTCACATCTGATTTTTACCTAATACAAACAAACACCAGTTTGTAAGGTTAGGATCTTTTTTATTAGAAGTTTTTCAAGGAACCTGATTAGAAATTAAAACATGGCATTCTAACAGTAACGAACAATAATTAGAGCTTACTTTAGATATTATTAATCCAAAAATATCAAAGATTTTCGGTAATCTATATAACCAACAGTTGTTCCATGTAGTGGAAAGCTCACAGAAACTCACCACAACACAATTATCTAAATGTTTCTTTAAAATTATTCACTGGACACAATAAAATCCGTTTAATTGTAACAAAATATGAATTCATGTTTTTATAATGCCAAATGCAAATTAATTTAGACCATAAAATGACGTATCAGCCATATTTAATATTATATTTACGGCACTGCCAACATGGAATCGTAAGTTACCAAAAATATTACAAGGGATAAAATTTTAGAATCAATAATTAAAGATTTGTATCGAATTTTTAGCATATTTTCAGGTTTAAACATACAAATTGTTGTTTCCTGGTTAGGTATTAGATACAAGACAAAAATAAAATTAAATAGATAATAAGCTAAGCAAAACAATTTAGATGTGAGAAACAAAATTTTTGTATAAACAGTCATATTTATAAAAAAGAAGGCCCATATTTTTGGGCATTCCTAAAACGTTAATTTTACTACAATAACGCTACATATAATTATTAACAAATTTACAAGGGGTTAAATTCCTCGGGGTGGCAAATGTGCCTCAAATTATAGCAACGGCACTTACCCCATGAATATCCTGATCCCGCTGTTTCTACTCTCATGAGTGTGGCATTCAACAAAGCGTGGGTATGTTGTGTAACCTAAACAGGAAAAAGGTAAGAAGAAAAACGGACCACTTCGACGACTGTTGGAACACTACACTCAAAGAAGTCTGGAAGTAAAGACCCTTTGTTTCAACACGTCCGCCCCACGAATCATCTTCCCCTCTTCAAGATAGATTAATCTCTGATGAACATTAGTGGGTACAGCTGCTTTGTTGTAGCTTGAAAAGGTCGATTCCGAGGTTGACTACTATGTCTCCTGTACTCTATTGTCCGCAAGTTGTTGAGCAAGTCGATCAGCAAGAAACTTTGACTTGAGGGAAACCACATCCGTAGCAGAAAATTTTTCTTTTCAATTTATAGGTAGGGTATGTATGTCCTTTTTAAAAACAATTCCAACAATAGGTTTCATTTGGTATATTAATATTTGAATTATATTGAATAGTATTTAAATGGGATGGTCCTACAGATGATAAGTTTTTTTAGTTATTATTTTATGTTGTGAGGAATTGTTATATGGAGTTATAGATTGTATATTTTGAGAGAATTTTGGTTTATAATTTGTGTTAGGAAGATTATTTTTGTATCGTCAATAGGTAGAAAAAGTTGGTTTAGAATTAGTATTTAGTGAATAAGTAGAGGCACTTGGTTTAATGTGAGTAGATGAAGAGAGTAGATTATTTTTCAGACTTATTGCTTCTTCTACTTTTCTAGTAGTAGAAAGTAATTCAGAAATTGTATTAATGTCAGTGAGAGCAAAGGGAGTGATAAAAGCAAGAAGTAAATTTTGTTAGATTATATTTATTCGGGTTGATTCCAAGGGTTTTATATATAGATGATACAACTTCATATCATCAAGGCAATGATATTGAGGATCTACTTCAAGAGAGTTAGGTAGCTATTGAAACTGCTAATAATTGGTTTAAGATTAATAAGCTAGCTTTAAATAATGATAAAACTGAACAACTGATCTTTACCATAAAAAAAGATTTGCCTGATAAAGACTACCGTGTACAGTTTATGAGCATAACACTGGACTATTCATTAACTTGGGACAAACATTGTGACAAGCTGAGTAGTACATTATCTCAGTTTATTTACTTCTTGTGCTTAAAAAATTCTGTTTCTTAAGAGGTTTTAAAATCTCATATTTTGGCATCCTTCATTGCAGTTCCATCATGGGGACATGCAAATGCTACTGAACGTATATTTAGATTGCAGCGCCGTGCTATTCGTGTTATTACGAACCAAGGGTATCGATCTGATTGTCGTGAGTTTTTCATTAAATTTAAAATTCTTATATTTCCCAGTATTTATAATTTGAATTGTTTATTATTTGTTAAAAAAAACATTCAACTTAATATATGCAGCGTAGTGATCTTCATATGTTCAATGCCCGTTGCAGAACGAATTTGGTTATACCATTTCATCGACTATCTAGGCATAGGTATGGCGCTAATTACTATGGTTGTATATTTTACAACTCCTTACACATTAGTATTAAGAATTTGCCTATAAATCATTTAAAAGGGTTATTAAAAATTAGTTGCTTGATAATGGTCTTTACTCCATTGTTGAGTTTTTGAGCAAAGTGAACTGCTTTAGACTTTCTGTGGACTCTTCTACTAGTTAAACTCTAAGCTGTATTATAGAGAAGTTTTTTTTTGACAATATGTTATTCACCATTGTGACAATGCATGTATTTAAAATAAATAAATAAATGAAAATGATTAAATAAATTTTCCATTTGTAAAATAAATATTGTTATTGTTTCTTTTGGTTTTTGTTTTCTTGTTTTAATTACACCCTACAACAATTGTTCGGTATTTAACAATAAAAAATCAGTTTTAAGTCATGCGATTACTGAATCTCAATCTGTAATAGTGTTTCTTATTCCTCGAAACCAAATAATCCCTTCATTTGTAAATAATTCTACCACTGAATTGAATAGCTTTTTTTTGAAATCTTTCTTGACCAAACAAGTTCTGACACATATTCCAAGAATTCGTAAACTGTTGATTACCATCAAATTTAATAGGCCAACCAGAAATTGAAGAATGATTTTAGATATGTAAGTTAATGTAGGGGTATGTACATTGATTGTGGGAGTTGTATGTAAGAAAATATCGTTAACAGTTGGGGATGATTCTGTTTTGTTTATTTTATCATAAAGGTCTGCCTCCAATCGAAATGCAGTTGCATAACATTCATTTTTAAAAACTGTTGCTGCATCACTATTGTATTTAAGAATAATTAAACAATTTATTCTACCACATACATGTATTAAACATGATCCAATCTTATTAAATACCGAGTCGCTACTACCACCTTCATAGTCATTCAGTAAAGAAATGATCGAATTTAGTAGAGGAAATAGCTTCACTCTCATCATCAAAAGTTTTTGTATAGGTGGTAAGATTTATCGTTGGACCAGGTTTGTGTAATTTCTTTAGATAATAAACGTGCTAAAATTTTTCTTTTATCTTGCATAGTTTTTGTAGAATAGACAGAACATATCATTAATAATTGATACTCCAATTCGTCCTTTAATAAATGAACAACTTAGTTTTCCTCCATTTTTAAAAATATTTATGTTTCCAATTACTTACATAAAAATTGCTCAGAATAAAGATAAATTTTGGTAGGACATTCAGCATGGACCATCTAAAGAGACTTGGGGTAAGGTAAGGTGCCTAACTTGACATACTATAATTTAGAATATACAGCACTAGCAGAAATGTATTATGTAATTAAATAAACAGTAGACCTGGAAGCAGGAAAATAAACGTAACTAACTCAAAAATAGTGGTACCATGAAATTTAATTATTTAAAAGAGAAAAATTATGTAACAATAAAATAACCACAGAAGCAGAAAAATTGCTAAGGGACAAAATGGTAACACTCATGAGAGACAGATGGTCAAATGTGTTAGGACTCTATAATCATTTCATGCCTCCCTTCCACATTTATTGTAATATTGATAATTGTTCTATATCAATAAGTTGTTGTTGAGATATCAATGGAAACGTCACGTTTAGAATGTTTGATCAACACTTTTAATAATAAATTATTTCTTGACGTTATTGTGTTTATTTCCGGTATCTTACAGCATCCAAAGAGTACAATAACAAAATGTGCATAATGATTCCTTCATTGCAAACTGCATATCGTATGGAAACAGGTCTTACTTTATTTTAACTGTTGGTGTTAAAGGTTATCAAAGTATGTGATCTACAATATGGATGTCAAGTTAAAAGTGTTGGGAATAATAATGAAAGTAAAATAAGAAATACGACTGAAATTTAAAAACAGGAAGATTGGTGAAAATCTAAATTTAGAAAATGATAATGAAATCATTTGTAAATGTAGTATGTTTTTTATTTCATATGGTTGTGCAGCCGATTTCCTAAATTGCTTGGGACAAGATATATGCAAAATAAAAATTGTTTATACAATTCTTAGTCAAGTAGTTCTGGTATCAAAATACTTCAGAAACCATCATACTTTGAAGGGTCTTCTAAAACAATATAGTGATTTATTGGAACTACAAATTCTAAGGTATACCAGATGAAATAGTCAAATTGTTTGCTAAGAAGTGTTTCTAAAAAACAGAGAATTTTACAACAAATATCTCTTGAAATTGAAAATGAAACAAACAATAAAATTTCAAAATTAATATATAAAACCTATTGCAATTGTAGTAAATAGATTGCAGGCTGATAACGCTTCTATTGCTGACATGTTGGGAGTTTTTAAATAATAGATTTAATGATTCAATGACTACTGCACATATTGCAAGTCAAAAACAATGAGTGATATATATGAAAATTCTGTTAGTGGCATCATAATTATCACAAAAAAGTAGCACCAGTTCGCAACAACCGCAAATTTCTAACTACAATAACAATCGAAATAACCATGTTTTGCAATGAATCTAGGAGACACTGTTCAGTGCACTACGGTAAGAGTAACTCCTTATACGAATAGCCATATCAAATTTATAAATACCGTAATTTTGTGTACTATTAAAGAAACAATCTTAGATTTAGTGAAATTAAGCATTAACTTACGACTAGACAAAGTCGATATGTGTCAGTGCACATCATGTTCCTCCTAGTGGTCGTAGCATAGGCAACTTTCTGCTGGCTTACAAGCCACTCCATGGAAAGGGAAGTTTTAGCTTGTATTGATAAACATTAGGCATACCTGGAGGACTGGAAATTGTGACGAAATCTGTGGCAGAGAGGCTAAATATGCCAACACTGAACAGTAAGGTGTTGTTACCGTTAGTAAGGAAAGCTACAACAACACGGTTGCGATCTAGGCTGGTAAACTGGTTCAATCTAATTAAAACTTACTAACAAGGCCTTTGCGAAAGGCTCATACTGCAAAGTCATGGTGGGCAACTCAGATGGAAAATATCTGATCAAATAATGACCGCACGAATCAGATTTGGTACGTGCAATGTCAGGGAAGTGTATGGTAAATAGTATAAAATCATAAATGAAATGAAAGAAAGACGCATGGTGTAACACCCAAGAACATTTTTAAATTAATTTAAATTGCAAAGGATATTTTCGGCCAATCACAAACAATTCTATCTAAAATGTAACCTATCACTGACCTGAATTAAGATAGTTATCCAATCCTAGTTCGACTTTGGGGTGACAATTGACACTTTAAATGAACATAACCTATCAACTGATATCTAACATCCCGTGAAATTTAGAAGATTTTAAATTAAGGCGCCAAAGGAAATACTAGTTTGTTCTAGAAAATTCAAAACCGGAAGTACGTAATAAAATGTAATTTTTCGTGATATCTATAGAAATATTAACAGGATACTTCAGAATATTGCAGAATAAGTTAAATTTAATTATAGGGTAATTTCAATTAGCAATGGCAATAATAAAAGTGGATTTAAACCATTAACCTAAACGCACATGTAGGCATGATGTACAATTGTGACATATGTAACATTTTTGATTGGCTAGAACAATCATGTGATCAAAGGTATATAAATAAGGGGAGTAGAAAAATTCAGACACACAAGACACACAAAGACTCAACAAGACACACAAAGACAAAAGATATTACGAAATGAAAACTAACTAGCCCAAAGCTAGTGTGGAGTTAGGCGGTAATGTCGCATAGCGGTATTGGTTATACGGCCGTGTTAATTTAATCAATGGTTAGTGAACAGGGCTAATGAATTAGTATGTTTACTACGGGAAGAATATTGAATTTAAGTAGTGGATAAAGAGCACAGATACGTTTCGCTCTTAAAGTAGAATTAAATAGGCGGTTAATGGTTGGAGGCGCCGGCTTATTAACAGCAGAATAGATGATAACTAACCCCACCTATACGGTTCATTATTGATTGATTGTGGAAGTTCGGGTTTTGGAAGTTCAATTCCAAACCAAGTTGGTACAAGAATAGAGAGATATCAAGAGTTTCCAGCATAAAATGTATCAACACCCGTGTTAAGTATCATCAACTCTGGTGAGGATAAGTTACCTCGGGAGCATTGTAGAGAGTGGAGCAACAGTGGGTATTGCATACCCAACACAGGTATTGAGTGAATCTTTGCATACATGGTTCGAGAGAACGGACGTGTATTTGCATTCATACATGGGAGTTGCAAGTATGAATTTTTATATAGTTATATATATATATATATAATATATATATATATATATATATATATATATATTATAGTGGTTTTAAAAGATCAAAAATAAATATAAACAAAGCAATTTCAAAACACCCTGTATAAAGGAACCACCAGAAATTACGTGCGAAAATTATATTAGTTAATTCATTTTTAAGTATCTGGTATTAACGAAATTTTATAAATAATTAATGAAATTTAAGTAGGTTTGCAAAGAAATTAAATGGTAGAAGCCAATGCCATTAATTTATTAATTAATTTGAATTTAATTGAACGATTATAAGTTAAAAACCCGGCAATATCAAAATGAGATGCGTTGCTAATGTACAAATATATCAGGAGGGTTAAAATACGTGGAATATCCAAATCGTAGAAGTGTTATTTAAAATATTACGATTGAACACCTGCGTATTTTTCTAAAGGTCAAGTTCTGCTTAAATTGTGTAGATAACAAATGGTTACAGAGAATGTCGGATAAACCGTTGCTTATATTCACGGGAAATGCTAATGAGGGGGTTATTTAATGCACGCAGACAGTCCACGTGTGTAAACAGTGAACAAACAAGGATATCGATTTTTCAACCACTCAAGCGAGGTTAGACTGAGACGTACAAAACGTATAAGCATGCGACCACAATAGTAGAGGAGGGATTTGAGAAACGTCATTAAGTCTACGATTGGTCGATAGGTTAGTTTGACTTGACATAGACACGAGGATAGTGTAGCGTAAGTTTCTTAAAAATTTATAACGAGGTATTGAAATTCGCAGATTTGAAATTGGGGTTGAGTGCAAAATTGTGAGAATGTGTTGTTGTGAGCGGGATTTCGGATAACTGGGGGCCTGGAGAGGTTACAGTCGAAAGGCATAAATACTCTAGAGAACTAGGACTCGCTCTCTTGTCTTTTAACTTCGGGTCTTATTATTTCGATCGTCCCGAAAGCACATATGAAAGTTAAACATAAGTTGTAAGTATTAACAAATAATTTAACGTGTATTGCTTAGTGATAGCCTCTAAATTAATTAAAACGCGGTTAATGTGCCGAGATTATCTTATTGAGGTATCACCTATAATTTTTAATCAACCCGTGTCGGGACATTAAGTAACGTAGATTACTGTGAAATGAAATTTGGAATTTGGTTACACCGAGAAGGAGACGTTGGCGGATCAACTGAAATGGAAGTCGTCTAGTAATTGAGAGAAACATCCTGCCGATCAGATAGAAAATTACATGGCATCATCTACAGGGCGAAGATCTTCTAGAAATTCCAGGTAACGATTTAACATTGTGATTCCTATAAACTGTAAATATTGAGGTGGCGTATGAGAGTGTTTTTCAAGGTAGTGTGAATTATTTGAGTATTGAACAGAATTTGTGTAAATAACTTTATTACGGTATTCAACTAGAAATTGAAGGTGTCTAGAAAGCTTCTAAACGTTCCATCAGAACGTGAAATTTTGTGAAGAGTACATGACTTTGTTTTTTTTTAGTTTTAGAGTATGCAAAGTACAAGGGCATACATTAATTGGGTTATTATGAGCTCACCATATCCCACAGTTTACGTAGAGTATTAAAATAAATAAATAAATTGTAATGAAGAAATTTCAGAGAAGATATTATTCAAGGTCCATTTACTCCGAGTACATTTTATGTGTTTGATGAGTTTAAAATTAAATAAAGGACATTACAAAATAAGGGTTACTGAAATGTAACGTGAACAATAAAATAATAATGAATTGCATTTGTAAATAGGAATAAATAAAAGATTGTATGTTTGTTGTATTTTGTGGTTTTATTGGGCGTGTGCATGAATGATAGGATTTATGAATGAATATAGCTATCCAAAAGGAGGTCCTAATGAGCTAGCCGGAAGCAGTTGAAGAAGGCCATTCAACCGAGGAAGAGAGGAAAACAGGTAAGCAATATTTTTTTTTGACTTATTTAAATTTTTGGAAATTTTTCTATCTTCGAATTTAAAAATTTAATAAATTTTTCGAAAATATTTTTGTTGGTGTGGAGGTTACTCGAGTACCACGGCAATATATATATATATATATATATATATATATAATATATAATATATATAATAACTCTTGATATTCTCTACAAAATTCATAATAATAAGCGGTAGCGTTAATAAAGTCCAAGAATTCCAACCTTAATCTAGCAACTTAACATATTCATGTAAAAACATATATATATATATATATATATATATATATATATATATATATATATAATATGCTAGATTAAGGTTGGAATTCTTGGACTTTATTAACGCTACTGCTTATTATTATAATTTTGTAGAGAATATCAAGAGTTATAGGCTATGTTTCAGTTGGAAGCCAATTTGTTTTAACTGTAGAATTATATATATAAATATATATATAAATATATATATAAATATATATATAAATATATATATATATATATATATATATTGCTGTGAAACCTCTTCTTGTCCGCAGGTACTGGCCCTTTAAAAAAAAACATTCGAGCCCCACAGTTTGGGCGTCAAGAATGCTGTGAAACCTTTTAAATCACCTGGTCCGTTGATTCCTTCTGTTAATCGCCTCGGCTGCTCCTCTAGATAACTTCCATCCTCAATCATAAAAATTAAACAACACATTCCTACCACAAACATCAACGTTAACTCTATTTACATCAATATTCAGAATACATTAAATTTTCAAATTAAATTTCAGCATAAAATTCAGTTTTAAAAAGAATTTCCGGATTAATTTTATTATCATTTTACTGTGCATCCAAAATTAAAGTCCTTGTTGGATGCCTACTAATTAATATAACAATATAAGCAGACCGGAGTCTGAGTATAAAGGGAGCATCTACCACCCCTTTACGTTAATTAACCAGGTTTGTCTAATTGAGCTCAAAGACATACCCAAAGTTTCATCATATTCCCGAACATCAAAACAAAATACCCCTTTTTACTTAAACAAGCAAATTTCATCTTAAAATTAAACTTTTATGGTTAGAACAATTTCACTAATGTCCATTTAAAGTAAATCAATTATAAAGTCATTCAATACACACAAAAATGTCAAACAAAATAGTATAATTTACCTGAAGGTTACTGTCCTCGTAGCTTCAAAGTATCGTTTCTTTAGTTAATCACACCATTCACCAGGATTATATTTACGGCTTCTGATTCTCTACGCTTTTAAATTTTCTCCATCACCATCCATTCAAAGTCGTTTCTGGGCCTTTCCGGAACTCATCTGTGTTTATCTGACCCTTGTTTCATGGATCCAGACACGTATTTGAACCATTTAATTATTAACACCCCCGAAAAATAGCAAAGAAATTCATGCTTCTGTCACCAATATATACGCCAAAACTGCCTACTTTTGTGTATACATTCGTCGTTGTAAATTTTGCTAATTGGTACAGTGAAACTAAATTTTATTACCTTGTATCTAAGTGCACTGAAGTACATTCATGTTAGCACGTCAATAACAAGCTATTTTGAATCACTAAAATATACTAGCAAACTTTAAATTATTTAATCAAACTAAAATGCACGGTTTAATATCTTCAATCAAGTCGCGTATGAACGAGCTTTTAACGCATCGAATCGTCAAAAGTCTAAGAGTCTAAGAGAGCTTGTTTATATTCATCTCGGTATATATAGCAAAAAGCCTGTCTGTCGGTCGGTTCCCCAAAACGGGTAATTCTAAAGAATTTCTCATGCCATGTTCCCAGTCTGCCGCTCACGCGTCGATTTTTACGAATTTTCACTCGCCCCATTTAAATCTCAGAAAATTTCCACACGGCACGCAAGCATGTCCGAGAAAAACTAATTAATTTTGTACAGAAATTGTTGTTCTACCTCTGATATTTGCATCCTATTTTTAACCAATCGTGACCCCCGTGACGTTGCTTAAATCCCGCCTTTTACAATATGTGTCTTTGCTTGACGCATTTTCTCTTTCCTTCTCTACCGTGTTCTTATTGGTGCAACTTGATATTCTTTATTATCGATTATTTTAGTCCACATGGAGTGTGAAATACCCAGCTTTAGCAATTCTCGTAACTATTATGCGACGTTTTCCCCAAGATTCTTTGAAACATTAATTATCTGCAAACTTTACGCCGAATGTGACATTTAAACTACGCAGGTGTTCAAAATAATATTAATTCTCAGAGCCTTATTCCGTGGTATTTTAATCTTGGATTTTCACAAGTTTTTATAGGTATTATATGTTACTAACGGTTTAATTAACTCCAATTAAAATTGATTTCTATCCTTTTCATTTTTAGCGAATACAACTTAAATATTAATTATTATATGTACACTTTGTTTTACTACCGGTTACTTAAAATAGGGTTAATTAATATAAACTTTGCACGTAATTTCTCTTTGTTTAGGAATAATTACATTACACGCAGAGCTTTTCAATACTGCTTCTTTTGATATAAAGCGTCTTATAAATAATTTAAATTTCTTATTTTTACTGAAACAACCGAGTTTATTTATGCTTCATGGTTTTAATAACGCGTATTATTTAATGAAATTCCTTATACACGGTGATTAAAATTATTTGATGTGATTATTTAATTTTCTACCCTGGTCTAAATATGAGTATTTTATATATATATATATATATATATTCTACTGTCTCACCCCCCCCCCTTTTTCTTTTATTATTTATTTAAATTATAAATTTATTATACACTACTTTTGTCGTCGCGCCTATTTTTCTTATTCAATGAATGACTTTTATATAATGTGCTTTAGCAAAGTTTGGTTGGTTATCTAATTGAAATGTTTACTATTGTTATGCCTCGACTGTATGAATTCTTTATCTCAGGGTGTTCATCTACTTACCGTGGGTTCAGTCGTAGTAGATGTACTGCTAACAAACTGCACACTCTTTTGTTTTACTACTTTTATATGAATTTACTACTGTATATGCCAAATTTTACTGATCAACGTAGCTTTGTGCCAAATTAATTAATGTACACAATTTCTGATTTTTTTGACGTTTTATGATATTGCACGGTACTCACCTGGATTATACTTCGCTGATGCCCTTTTTAAATGCTGCTGGCTCACGATCTTAGTCGCCGTATGCGTCTTTACATGGACTCACAATCACTATTGAACTTTCGTATCGCCTCCAGGTGTCTTAGTACAATTTGATGACCAAATCTGAAATGAATAACCCGAATTTTAGATTTTGACAAACCGTTGTAATTACTTCCCTGCGCTAATCCTTCCGTGTTCCTTTTCGTTGAATCTTCCTGCAATTGCTGCTATCCTAATTTCCTCTTCGTGCTCCAATTAATCCGTCCGCCTTTTCGTAATCAATCCAAATCTAACCGCCGTCCTGTTCCAAATCACTCAATGCCCTGCTATAAATTCGATGTCCCACTCGATGTCCTACGCCTTCAAATCTCTATCCAAATCAATCCCAAATCTATTTTAATATTCGTTGCTTCGCCGTCGCTTGTATAACCACTCTATGTCCTTCTGCCTTTCCAATATCGTCCAAATCCAATTAAATATCCGTCGCTTTCCGTCCATTCACCAATCTTTACACTTCTTTTAACGTCGCTGTTGCTTATTTAACCACCGATGCTTCTTGTACCTCCACTTTAATAAATCAGACTATTTAAATTCAAACACATTTATTTTCAAAATATATAACAACTTTAACGCAGGTTTGCAAAACACGTCTTTATACTAAATTTAATCGAAAAGAATCATCTTGTTTACTCCCTAGGCAATAAGCAAACAAACACTTAACTTACATTTACATACATAAAATATCCAATAACAATTTGTCCTTTTTGGTGTCACAAATACCTTCACTATTGTCTTTATACATTCCTAAATTCTATCATTGGTCCTAAACATCACAATTCTCCAATTATATTTGATATTGCTATTAACTTATAATTTTGAATTTACAATTCGTCCAAAGTTGATTCTATTTAAATAAAGCCAAAATAATTCACACAAGACCTGGATGCTTGGTTGATAGTAGACATCCGTAGACGCATCCGGTTTCAGACGCAAATGTACTTTCAATGGCCTATTACATTTCAACAGTATAAAACCTTGAGCACTGTGCATTTTATCAGCGTCATCAGTCATTTAGTTTACCTTTTGGCACATACGTTTCAAACTAATATGGTAAATACTTTAGCATATGTAAGTAGGGCAAAATATAGTTTTGAATTACTGGATCTGATATATGAATCATTTTATTTGGCATACACCTTTTAACACAAATCTATTACGTCAATATATATATATATATATATATATATATATATATATATATATATTTAATGTCAGGGGAGGTACAAGGCTTCTAAGGGTAGATTTGTGTTAAAGGGGTGATGCCAAATAAAAATGATTCATATCAGATCCAGTAATTCAAAACTATATTTTCGATGCTTACATATGCTAAAGTATTTACCTATTAGTTTGAAACGTATGTGCCAAAAGGTAAACTAAATGACTTGATGACGTTGATAAAATGCACAGTGCTCAAGGTTTTATACTGTTGAAATGTAAAGGCCATTGAAAGTACATTTGCCGTCTGAAAACCGGATGCGTCTACGGATGTCTACTATCAACCAAGCATCCAGGTCTGTGTGAATTATTTTGGCTTTTTATTTAAATAGAATCAACTTTTGAACGAATTTGTAAATTCAAAATTATAAGTTAATAGCAATATCAAATATAATTGGAGAATTAGAAGTGTTTGGACCAATGATAGAATTTAGGAATGTGTATAAAGACAATAGTGAAGGTATTTGTGACACCAAAAAGGACAAATTGTTATTGGATATTTTTATGTGTAAATGTAATTAAGCTAGTTTATGTTGTGCTTATTGCCTAGGGAGTAAACAAGATGATTCTTTTCGATTAAATTTAGTATAAAGACGTGTTTTGCAAACCTGCGTTAAAGTTGTTATATATTTTGAAAAAATATGTGTTTGAATTTAAATAGTCTGATTTATTAAAGTGGAGGTACAAGAAGCATCGGTGGTTAAATAAGCAACAGCGACGTTAAAAGAAGTGTAAAGATTGGTGATAAGGACGGGAAAGCGACGGATATTTAATTGGATTTGAACAATTGGGAAAGGCAGAAGGACATAGAGTGGTTATACAAGCGACGGCGAAGCAACGAATATATAAATAGATTTTGGAATTGATTTGGATAGAGATTTGAAGGCAGTAGGACATCGAGTGGACATCGAGTTTATAGCAGGGCATTGAGTGATTTGGAACAGGACGGCGGTTAGATTGGGATTGAATACGAAAAGGCGGACGGATTAGTTGGAGCACGAAGAGTGGAATTAGGAGAGCAGCAATTGCAGGGGAAGATTCAACGAAAAAGGAACACGGAAGGATTAGCGCAGGGGAAGTAATTACAACGGTTTGTCAAAATTCTAAAATTCGGGTTATTCATTTCAGATTTGGGGTCATCAAATTGTACTAAGACACCTGGAGGCGATACGAAAGTTTCAATAGTGATTGTGAGTCCATGTAAAGACGCATACGGCGACTAAGATCGTGAGCCAGCAGCATTTAAAAGGGCATCAGCGAAGTATAATCCAGGTGAGTACCGTGCAATATCATAACGTCAAAAAATCAGAAATTGTGTACATTAATTAATTTGGCACAAAGCTACGTTGATCAGTAAAATTTGGCATACAGTAGTAAATTCATAAAGGTAGTAAAACAAAAGAGTGTGCAGTTTGGTTGGCAGTCACATCTACTACGACTGAACCCACGGTAAGTAGGTGAACACCCTGAGATAAAGAGTTCATATAGTCGAGGCATAATAATAGTAAACATTGTAATTAGATAACCAACCAAACGTTGCTAAAGCACATTATATAGAAGTCATTCATTGAATAATAAAAATAGGCGCGACGACAAAAGTAGTGTATAATAATTTATAATTTAAATAAATAAAATAAAAGTAAAGGGGGGGGGGGGTGAGACAGTAGAAGGTGGCAAAACCAACGTGAGGCTAGAAAAAAAGGGCTAGAAAAAAAAGCTAGATAGAGTGAAAGCTAGAAGGATACAGGATCCCGAGATTAGGTGGGGCCCGTAGTTTTTTTTTAATTTTGCAGAAAAAGGAGTTCAAAACTAGGCAGCAGAGATGACGGACGCGGACACGAAAAGGATTACGAGATCAGGACGAATATACGGAGTTGAAATGGAATTAGGGACACATGACATGGAGCTAGACGCAGGGGGAGACATACAGGAGACGGACGTGAGGCAGACAGATCCGGAGGTGATAGGCATGGACACGGACCAGGCGACGGTACCGGAGGTCGAGGTAGCAGAAGCCGCCGGAACCCAGGACATAATGCGATTCCTAATGAGTATGCAAGACAAAATGGAAAAATCACACACGGAACTACAAACGAATTTGACAAACAAAATTACAGAGACACATACGGAACTAAAAACCGTTAAAACAGAGTTGACAAACAAAATCACAGATTCACACAACGAATTGAGGAATGAGTTTAGGACGGCGCACGCGGAACTGACGGCAAAAATGAACTACACGCAGGACTATCTACTCACACAAATGCAAAATGTAAAGGACGACCTAAGGACAGAGGTACAACAACAAGTAGACAGGGTTGACGACAAGCTGGAAAACACACGGGTACAGTTTCAGGGAGACTTGAACGCGACAAGGACGGACCTAAGATCGGAATTCAAGACACGTGTGGATACAGTAGAAGAGACGATGATCAGCGGTTTTTCGACATTAAATACGGAAATACAGACATGTGAAAAAAGACATACGACACATTACAGAAATTTAGGACAGACGTTAGAGACCCTACAAAATGAAAATGTAAACGTTAGGACGCAACTGGACGAAAAACTTGACGACAAAGTTACGGTATTAGAAAACAGGGTCGGACATGAAGTAAGACAAATACAGGACAAGTTGGACGAACTAGAAAGGAGGCGCGTTGGACTGGACTACGGACAGCACATTAAATTAAACCGGGACGCATTACCAAAGTTTGAAGGACGGAGGACGGAACAACCAATGGGATTTTTAGACCGACTGGACGAAATCGTAGGGACTGAAAATGAAAGAACTAAATTACAGATCGTGGGGGCGACTTTGACAGGCAACGCCGAAAAATGGCATAATATCATCCGCAGACAATACGACACTTACGCTGAATTTCGACGACTTTTTATAGAGCAATTTTGGAGCAACACACACCAGACAGACATACGGACGAATTTAATCACCGGACATTACAGCAGGACACACGGAACACGCGAAGAATACGCGATTGACAAATTTAACCAGGCACAACACTTGACACCAAAATTGGGCGAGGACGACATAGTACTAGTACTGCAGGACATATGGAACCGGAAGTGACAAAGGTGGTCGTGGTACAGAACGTCAAGACATTGCGGAATTTTAGGGTGATGAGGAACTTTGATTTAGCAACAGCACTGGAGGCAAAAACGCGGACAAATTATTGGGAGCAAAACCGGGGTTATAGGAAGACAACCGGCGACAGGCGTACCACGAACACCGACCTAATTACAGACAGGACAACTTCAACCACGGACATCGGAATCATTGGGGACACGACGGAAACAGACGACCTTATTACAATAGGGAACACCGGGCGAACGAATACCATGGACAAAACAGATACCAGCACAGCAACAACGAGGGTGACGGCCGGATTACGGGAGGCGGAACGCACAATGGAAACAGCCGGACGGACAGGGACGTAAACGTCCAACACATGACGACAAGCGCGATGACACCGGACCCAGATAGGATTGAGGTGGTGCAGGTACACGAGGCGCCGTCGGGACAAAAAAAAACGCAAATTTTTGGACGACCAAATGCTTAGGGATGAATATAGACGTGTGTTATAGTATAAGAGATTTATTGTTAAATAGTTATATCTTTAATAAAAAGAACTTGTTGTTTATTAATATTAGTTTAAGGGATTGTTTATATGTTGCTTTAGTTGATAGTGCTTCACAGTTGTCGCTGGTAGATGAGAATGTGGTGATAAAACACGAAGAATTTTTAAAGGGACGAATAGGAACAATTGATGGGGTTAATTTATGGTCGGCAATGAACAAAAAGCTAACGACGATTTATAGGGTTATCCGTGTACCGATATATATAGGGAATAAAGAAGCAGGAGATGCAGAGTTTTTAATTACAAAGGGGTTGCAGCTTGATTTCATATTAGGAATGGATTTTATAGAGGATTTCGGATTGAATATAGATGGAAAGGATAGGTCGATTAGGATATTTGATAAAGATAAGTTATGGGTGGTGCCTACGGTTAGTTCGGAATATAGGAATGGAAATGATATAGATAGTTCAGGATTAGGAATGATTAAAGAGAATAATTATAGACGGGTTGAAGTGAGATTATGTAATGTGTTTGCGAGATTAATTAATGATGAACAGATAGGAAAAGTGAGTATTGAGATTAAGGCGAAGCTAGGGGAACTGTTTAATAAAAATATAGGGTTGTTTAAAGAAGAGCCAAGATTTGCGAGGCGATATATGCATAAGTTGGAGGTCACGGAAGACAACGGGTTTAATACAAAGGTGTATCCAATTCCGTTTGCAATTAGAAATAGGGTTAAAGCCGAGATAAACAAAATGTTAAAAGAAGGTATCATCGAACCAGCGAAAACACCATATGTGAACCCGGTAGTTATTGTACCTAAACCCAACAAAAGGGATATAAGGATTTGTTTGGATGCGAGGAAGTTGAATTCGATTACGAAACCATGAGTACGAACAACCACAAGGGTTGGATAATTTGTTGTATAAAGTGTATGAGATGAAGATTTTCAGTAAATTAGATTTAAAAATTCATTTTGGTTAATTCCGTTGCATGAAGACAGTAAGAAGTTTACGGGTTTAGTATCGAAGGGAGATTTATATGTTTTCTGTAGTTCCGTTTGGTTTAAGTAGTTCTTCAGCAGCACTTGTTAGGGCCATGCAGAAGCTGTTTAACGAGTATGAATGTTTCTGTTCGCACTATGTGGATGATTTGTTGATTTTTCAAGGAACGAGCAAGAACACATGGAGCATTTAGAAAAGGTGATCCAACGACTGGACGAAGGGGGTTTGAAGCTGAACGTGGAGAAATGCGAGTTGTTTAAGAGCAAGGTTACGTATTTAGGGTTTGAAATTAGTGAACATGGGATGAAAATTTGTAATAAAAGATTGGACGAGTTGAAAAATATTGCGCAACCAAAGAATGTAAGAGGATTGCGAGGATTTTTAGGGGTTCTAAATTATTACAAATGGTTTATACCGAGGTATTCTGAGTTGTGTGCCGTTGGTGAGTTTGTTAAAGAAAAACGAAAGATGGAAATGGACTGCTGATCGGGAGAAGGCGTTCCAGGATTTAAAAAGTGCGTTTTATAAAGAGTTGTCGTTAAAATATCCAAATTTCAAAGACGAATTTATTTTGAGGACGGATGCGTCGAAATATGCAATCGGGGCTGAGTTGGTGCAGATTCAGGACGGAGCTGAGGTACCAATTGTATTTATTTCCAGGGTATTAAAAGACTGCGAAACCAGGTATGCGACGGCAGAGAAGGAGAATGTGACGACGGATTTTCTAAGCAGACCGCAAGTGGAAGCGAATCAAGACGTAAAAGATTGTTTAGTTGCTTTGCAGGAGTTCAGGGATGTTGGTCGGTGGACAAACGCCAAGCTTATAGAGACGCAGAGGCACAGTGAGGTGAGCTCGATACGCGAGAAATTAACAAGGGAAAAATGTGGAAGAGTACCGTGGATTTACCATCGTAAGGCAGTTTGTGGTAAAAAGGATAGGTGATGCAGAGCTGGTAGTGTTATCCAGAGACGCGGCTGTTGAAATTATAGACGAAATTCATTTAAAATTTGGACATATAGGCATCAGAAAAACATTTTTGGTATTTAGAGAGGCGTTTTATACAAGAAATGATATCACGGTGGTTAAAGAAAGGATCAATCGGTGTAAAATTTGTATTCTAGGTAAAGACAAGAACGTGGTGCTGCAGAACATACCGATGAACGTGAGCGTAAATGGACCGTTAGAATTGGTAGCTATTGATTACTTGAGCAACCTGATTACGAGTGAACAGGGGTATCGACACATATTGGTGATGGTGGACGTTTTTTCGAAATTTGTTAAATTATTTCCGGCAAGACGAAGTAACACGGTGCATGCGTTACAGTCGATTAGAGAATTTGGATGCCAGGTCGGGAAGATGGAAAGGATTTTGGTAGACAACGCGACGTATTTCAACAATCAAAGATTCAGGAACGGGTTAAATAGGGCGAATATTAAGGTATCATTTAGCAGTATACGGCATCCGAAAGCAAATCCATGCGAACGTTATATACGAGAGGTAATAAAATATCTACGGTTGGCGACGCAGGAGCATCACGATAGATGGATTAGATATCTGCCACAAATTGAAAATTTTATGAATTGAGTACCGAGTTCGGTTACAAAAACATGTCCGGTAACATTGATTCGAAGGGTTATACCAGCTAGGCCATGGAGGGAGGAAGTCGAGGTGCAAGACATCACAGAGTTGTTGGATAGTGTTAGGCGTAGAATCGAAAGGATGCAGCGTAGGGACAGCGAGCGAAGGTGTAGTAAAATTAAAAAAAGGACGACTTTTGAAATAGGGGATCTGGTGGTAGTAAAACGATTAAGGGTTTCAAACCGCGACAGAAACATTTGCGCAAAGTTGTTGTTTCCTTATGAAGGGCCGTACAAGATCACGCGTATTTTTGCTGAAGGAAATACATTTGAGTTAGATAATATGACAGGGTAATATCGCGGGCGTTTTCACTTGGAAAATTTATACCCATATAAAATTGTACAGGAAGAGGGTTTAGTAGGATAGTTTATTATGTAGTTCATGTGACGGAAAGTTTAGTTTGTTTTTGTTTATAGTATAGGTTAGTATATAGCGTAGTTAGATAGACGTGAGAGAAAGGCGAATAGGGGTTGACTAATTGATATGTAAAAATGCGGGGGTTATTTTAAATAAAAATTAGAAATTTATGCACACCAAGAGAAGAGTAAAAACAGACGAAATTTCCAATTTCATTCAAAATCAGTGGGGCCAATGTAATGTCAGGGGGAGGTACAAGGCTTCTAAGGGTAGATTTGTGTTAAAAGGGGTGTATGCCAAATAAAATGATTCATATATCAGATCCAGTAATTCAAAAACTATATTTTGCCGTACTTTACATATGCTAAAGTATTTACCATATTAGTTTGAAACGTATGTGCCAAAAGGTAAACTAAATGACTTGATGACGCTGATAAAATGCACAGTGCTCAAGGTTTTATACTAAGTTGAAATGTAATAGGCCATTGAAAGTACATTTGCCGTCTGAAAACCGGATGCGTCTACGGATGTCTACTATCAACCAAGCATCCAGGTCTTGTGTGAATTATTTTGGCTTTTTATTTAAATAGAATCAACTTTTGGACGAATTTGTAAATTCAAAATTATAAGTTAATAGCAATATCAAATATAATTGGAGAATTGTGAAGTGTTTAGGACCAATGATAGAATTTAGGAATGTGTATAAAGACAATAGTGAAGGTATTTGTGACACCAAAAAGGACAAATTGTTATTGGATATTTTTATGTATGTAAAATGTAATTAAGTAAGCTAGTTTTGTTGTGCTTATTGCCTAGGGGAGTAAACAAGATGATTCTTTTTCGATTAAATTTAGTATAAAGACGTGTTTTTGCAAACCTGCGTTAAAGTTGTTATATATTTTGAAAAAATAAATGTGTTTGAATTTAAATAGTCTGATTTATTAAAGTGGAGGTACAAGAAGCATCGGTGGTTAAATAAGCAACAGCGACGTTAAAAGAAGTGTAAAGATTGGTGATAGTGCGACGGGAAAGCGACGGATATTTAATTGGATTTGGAACGATATTGGGAAAGGCAGAAGGACATAGAGTGGTTATACAAGCGACGGCGAAGCAACGAATATATAAATAGATTTTGGGATTGATTTGGATAGAGATTTGAAGGCAGTAGGACATCGAGTGGGACATCGAGTTTATAGCAGGGCATTGAGTGATTTGGAACAGGACGGCGGTTAGATTGGGATTAAATACGAAAAGGCGGACGGATTAATTGGAGCACGAAGAGTGGAATTAGGAGAGCAGCAATTGCAGGGGAAGATTCAACGAAAAAAAGGAACACGGAAGGATTAGCGCAGGGGAAGTAATTACAACGGTTTGTCAAAATTCTAAAATTCGGGTTATTCATTTCAGATTTGGGGTCATCAAAATTGTACTAAGACACCTGGAGGCGATACGAAAGTTTCAATAGTGATTGTGAGTCCATGTAAAGACGCATACGGCGACTAAGATCGTGAGCCAGCAGCATTTAAAAAGGGCATCAGCGAAGTATAATCCAGGTGAGTACCGTGCAATATCATAAAACGTCAAAAAAATCAGAAATTGTGTACATTAATTAATTTGGCACAAAGCTACGTTGATCAGTAAAATTTGGCATATACAGTAGTAAATTCATATAAAGGTAGTAAAACAAAAGAGTGTGCAGTTTGGTTGGGCAGTGCACATCTACTTACAACTGAACCCACGGTAAGTAGGTGAACACCCTGAGATAAAGAGTTCATATAGTCGAGGCATAATAATAGTAAACATTGTAATTAGATAACCAACCAAACGTTGCTAAAGCACATTATATAGAAGTCATTCATTGAATAATAAAAATAGGCGCGACGACAAAAGTAGTGTATAATAATTTA
The DNA here is from genome assembly GCA_036346225.1 of Platerodrilus igneus. Taxonomy (NCBI): domain Eukaryota; kingdom Metazoa; phylum Arthropoda; class Insecta; order Coleoptera; family Lycidae; genus Platerodrilus; species Platerodrilus igneus. The sequence goes on from JARFIW010000124.1 coordinate 3,954,466, forward strand.
TAATTTAAATAAATAAAATAAAAGTAAGGGGGTGAGACAGTAGAATATATATCAAGTAAAAGGGGTTTGTTGAAATACATTTAAGTACAGATACTTTGTAAACTTTTGGCTAAGTTAACTCACCAGTATTGGTTTCAGAATTCTAGGCCTATCCACCCCGGGACATGTCCATGTACTCTCCGCTGTAGAGCAGACGAGGCGTTTGAGGAAAGTAGAGTAAAGACTATTGGAATAGGTAAGTGGGCCCTTGTATTGCAATTTTGAACCATAAAAAATGATATAGAGGTGGCATTCGATTATACATGTATTAGGTAACTCGGTCCTTGTTTCTTTGACTGCTAGATTGGTCAGGGAAGGAGGGCAAAGTGTTACAATGGATGTGCTGGGTGTGAGTGGAACAAAGCAGAAGAGGAAAAAATGTTGTTTAATTAGATGACGGTATGTTGGGTTTGTGGTCTGGAGTACAGAGCAATGTGTTCGGGGCAAAACGTGTTGGTTTAAGATGTATCAAACATCCCATGAAAAAATAATAAATGCATACGATTAGGGTCAACTTATGTAAGAATCGGACCAATCAAAATAGGCGGTGTAGTACCAGTTAGCGCACCAAAGACGTCACGATTTGATCAAGCACAAAAGTGGTAAATGGAGGTGGATTGTTCGGCATTTATACATGAATAAAATGCACTGCTGTGCTAGGTCGCTATCATATCTGTATAAAAACAAGAAAATGGACAAGTCGGTCATTTCATCACATAACAGATATGGCCATGGTAAATGTTTATTTGTTGTATAAAAGAATACATCAAAGACAGTCCAAAAAGCTAAACATACAACTACCTATGTTTAGAAGACAAGTTGCTGCTATGTTAAATGCAAGCAAGAAAACTTTACTGCAACCAGAAAAAGAAGTAGACGTCCAAAGAGTCTAATACCAACTGTCAAAAAGCAGTCCAAGAAAACCTTTTTACCTACCATTGACACCCGTTCGTACGGTTTCAATCACTATCCCGTATGGTTGGATCGCAAGCAGCAGTGTAAATTATCTGGATGCAAATTCGAAATCAATGTACATGTTCTAAATGTAAAATACATATTTGTTGCACAATGGCAAAAAATCATTTTGCCAAGTTTCACAACAGTTTATATATTTGTTAAGTACAATATTCATTTAAAATTACTAATTAAATTATAATATAAAACTTTTTTGAATTTCCGCTTTACTAGTTACATGCATGAATAAATCCACATATAATTTATAAAACTGTACTTTAATAATATTAATGTGTTGTATCTTAGTCTGTATTGTTCTCATAAATATTTGTTATTGTTCTGTAATTGGAGTGTATTCTGTTGAACAATAAATGTCTTATTATTATTATTATTATTATTATTATATTAACTTTTTTTGGCCCAGATCCACTGGTGGGAATATCTTTAGCAGGTGTAGCAAATGACGGTATACCGATAACCAATATTTGAATACAGATTCATTATCAGCAGTCTTTAATTATATGAGTAACATTTTTGCACAACGATAAAAAATTTGGGCATTAGAAACAAAAGTAAACTTGTTTGTATTTTTTTTTGCTCAAAACCTACATTTTTATTTAGAACTGAAAACAGAGACTAACACTTTTTAAAGCAAGATATCATAATCTAACATGCTTAAATGAGCATCTGAAACGCTAACTACCGATACTTCTCTCTTATAACTATTATCAACAATAGCAAGTGCATAAATGATATCTATAAAAATATACTCCCATTTTAATTCATCTTAAAAGTTGATAAAAAGTATAACAGGCCATTTTTAAAAATGACAAACAATAACAAATATTAAAGCACATCCTACTGAATATGCCAACCACTAAATCAAACTTATTTGTTTTATACTAGCTGTAAATTGGTACTGCAGTTGGAAAACAAACCCGAGACACAACACAACAAAACATTATAAATTACTTACTTAAGGTAAAATAAAGGATCAGCATCACAATTAACAACAGTATTGGCTTCAACAATTTTCTTAATTTCAACGTTAATAAAATAGTTAAAAGAATCAATATGCTGTTTAACTAATCCCTTCACATGCAAAAAGGCTGGTACTAATTTCCATTTTTCCTAAAAATTAATATAAATAAACAAATAAGTCCCAAGTGTTTGATGCATACTTCAATTTCTAACACTGGTTTACCATAAGCCGAAGGGTCTCCAAAAATATCCATTAACGGCTTCGTGTCTAGGTCGCTTGAATCGAAAATAATTTTATTGTTAATATCATCATCTTTTAGAATCATTTGTAACGCAAACAAATAAAATTTTTCAAAAATTTAAGTTTTCTAGGTTATGGTAGCAGTTTGTACAATAAATGCTTCACTAGTAGTTGCCGGTAAAGTAATAGAAATAAAATTATGAACCACAAATTATTTTTTGCTCTCAAAATGCCGTAACATATAGATATAATTATATGGTTGATATAAGTATTAATACTTCAATCAACGATCATATTTTATTTTATCACAATTTACTTCTAACTAGTAAGTCACAAGTTTAAAAGTTTGATGAATACTAATCCTTGTTCTTATAATTAAGTGTTTACAAATTGAAATCAATACTGGCTTCGACCTTTTATGCACCAGAAAGGGACTTTCTTAGTAATCATAAATAAACATTTTTTCTAATATAATTAACTTAATGATCATAATTAAAGTATACGAATATAAAATATTATTCATGAATTATGTGAAAGCAAAAAGCTTATCCTAATGGTACTAAAACTTACAACGGTATGCAAATATAATTATATATTTAATTAGTTAATATTAGCTAAGGTTTTCCTCAAAACCGGAAAAATTGCAATTTACAAATATTTAATATCGATATCCTGTATAATACAAACGTACTTATTTTCCATTAAAAGACAAAGCTCTTATTAATTATGTAATTAAATTACCCGTGTGTAGATATAAAAGCAAAGCGTAATACATTTTCGTGCTTTTATTAGATTGCAAATTAATTTATATATATATATATATATATATATATATATATATATATATATATATATATATATTTAATATGAAGATGAAATTAATGTGTTGGGATGTTTTTGGTCATAAATAAAACAACTGTCAAATAATCATTCGTTTTGAACTTGACGTTTCGATCTATTATTCAGATCTTATTCATAAGCTAAAAGTTAGGTAATTAGAAACTAAACAATACATATCTCAAAACTTACATAAAACTTGATTATTCTTAAATTTAAGGCTAGTGTAAAATAATTTTAAATGACATTAAGCAAAACTTGAGTGACAGAATTAAAATTGTTTTGTGTATGCAATTTTGATGTTACAAAAACCAAGCTTATTTAAGTACAATGATTTTAGATATAAATATTATAAAAATAAAAAGAATGTCTAAATATTGTCCATTAAATAACAGCACTACAATTAATGTTTATACAGTTCGGAGTAAACAACACTTAAGTTATTTAAGTTTTGTTTGTTGTTGATGCACTTTTTTTCTTTTTGTATATGAAATGATTCAAGTAATAACCGTTTTTTGTAATTTTGTTCTATTTCTAAAATTTTGGTATCTTTGAGCGAAGGTGTATGTTTGGTAGAATGTATATGTGTTGAGAAAGCACAGTTGTTTTTTCCCAATTTTGCATCACTGCGGTGTTGAGTTAATCTGTACTTTAACCACTGACTAGTTTGACCAATGTAGGAGCGGTTGCATATACATGGAATCTTATATACAACGTTACTGCACATTTCGGTGTTTGTTCTATCTTTAAGAGACGAAAAAAGATTTTTTATTGACTTCACATAGTAGTATGCAATGCCTATATTTGGTTTTCTTAGGGCCATATGCACCGTACATAAATAAACCTAGCTTAAGATTTAAGCTCGCTTAAGGTACACATTTCATATGTACCGTGAATAAAGCAACGTTTAAGCGTGTTTTATGTTAAGCCCTAAATTTTGGCGGCTTATTAATATTAAGCCGAGCTTAAGTAAACATAACCAAACTTTTTTCACATTTTAATTATAAATTTTTATTCATTAAAACTCTTGATCGCTCTTGACTTACTTAGTTCGGCTTCAGGGTATTTATTTTATAAAAATGGAAATTGAAGACGAGATATTCCTCGAAGATGACATTGAAATATCGGACATTAAAGAGTTTGGTTTTCCTAAACAAATTTATAAAAGACCCAACTATATACAGGACATGGACGAAATGGCATTTTTTCGGAGGTTTCGGCTGACGAAAGTAGCTGCAGTTGCCGTTTTGGAGCTAATCGAAGATAGATTGGAATTTGAAAATGATCTGTAAAATAAATATTTTTGTAGATAATAAGTATTCATTGGACCTGTTCAAATTTTTAGGAATAACAGTGTATCACCGATTAACCAGCTATTAACAGCACTTTTATATTATGCGAGTAATTGACACCAGATAAATGTTGCAGATTTTATGCAAATGAATCAAGGGACAGCATCTCGTAAAATAAAGAAAGTGTCTGAAGCAGTTGCTAGTTTGCACAATACTTTTATTAAAATTCCTGAGACTCGGGGAGGAAGAATATCATTGCAAAATAATTTTTACAGCCTAGCACGTTTTCCTCGTGTCATTGGCAGTATTGACTGCACCCACATTAGAATCCGTTCTTCAGGTAATAAGAAAATATAACTATACAATAGTAGGTTACTATTGTTTCAATATTAGGTGGAGAAGATGGTGAAGTCTATAGAAATAGAAAGTCTTATTTTTCTCTAAATGTTCAAGTGGTATGTGACAGAACCTAGAAATAATAAATATCGTAGCAAGATGGCCAGGATCAAGTCATGATTCTACTATATTTAACAACAGTAGATTGAGAATGAGATTTGAGGCTGGTGAATTTGGAAATAGCATTCTTCTTGGTAGGTATCACAAATTAATATTGTACCTACATACAATATAGCTAGCATGCAAATCATGTTTTACCCTACCAATTACCAATTTACAAGAAGTGAGGGTTACAGCAACTTTATTGTACTTAATTTTAACTAGATTATGATTATAGTGATTCCAGTACTCACAGGTTTATAAATTTTAGGTGAAGGAGGATATCCTTTAAAACCCTATTTATTAACACCATTAACAAATGCCGTGACTCAGGCTTAGCAACTTTATAATGAGTCGCATATTCGCACTAGGAATACAGTCGAACGCACATTTGGTGTATGGAAAAGAAGGTTTCCGGTTCTGTGTTACGGCGTGAGATGTAAAGTGGAAACTACATTAAGCATAATTGTTGCCACAGCTGTACTGCACAATATTGCTCGTAGAATGAACAATGATGTTCCACCACCTCCAATAGGCATTAATGCGGAAGAATTGGATTATTTAATTGAACAGGGACAAATTGCCCCGCTAAATCTTCACCACAATATACAACATGATTTTAGAAATGAATTAGTAGATAATTATTTCGCACATTTATAAATTGTTATAATGTATAAAATAATCAATTTTTATCCTATATTAAACTATTTTGGACTATTTCACATTTTTTTATTTATTAATTCTAATTCTAGGAGTTCTATCTCTAAATTGCGTTTTTTGATTCCAAGAGCATTTTCATTCTCAGCATGTTTCAATTGTGTGTCGATTAGTGCTAGGCGTTTATCTAACAAAAGATTATATTTCTGAGCGATATCTGACGAAGTAAGCGTTTTAATCAATGTAGTAGGTCTTCTGCGAGATGCGGTCCTTGGCGTTACAATATTTTTCTATAACAAAAAAATCACATTTTTAGCAGGTGTGCAGCAGTAAGGCATCTATAACGACCTCACCTTGTTTTTGTTTGGCGTGTTGGTTTCATGGGAGTTATAATCATGGCATGTCAATTGGGTGCTGACAGGATTTTTTAATTTCAAAGAAGAAAACTTTTTGCAATCCAAAACAGGAATGTCATTACTATCTGGTGACGGAGTAATACTAGTACTTGAACTCTGTAAAAACAACTGGTTTTAATTAAGAAAAATTGTAACAGCCGCAATTATTCAATTATAACCTTAAAATAGAATACAGTTATAAAAGCATTTTTTATTCTATAAATCGGTTATGTTCCACAACATTCTACATCTCATGAACTATTAAAAACTATTCTTACCGGTAGTATATCGATGACTTGCTCTTCCTCTATTGGAAACTCAATGGCAGTGTCACCATTTTCATTCAATGCTACATTTGCATCATCGTTAAACCGACTATGAAGTCCAAGCAGTATTTTGCTGTTAACGATGTTCATAAGTAACTCGTCCGTCTCATCTTTCTTAATTTTAGCAGGAGGCCCTCCTCCTGTAGCATTAGCTTCTCTCTTTTCTTCCGCCAATGTCTTCCGAAGTTCTTTTTTCCTATTTTCGTAACACTTTTTTTAGAGATGATGCACTTCGGAAGATACCATTTGCTGATGTAGCATTGAAATTTGCTTCAATATTACTCCATGCATTGTTTTTTTGTTGGACAGAAGTCCGGTCTGTTTTCTTATCCTCTAAAATTTCTGCATATTTATCAGCGATTATTCTTAATAAATGGCACTTTTTCGTATACGTAAAATTAGAAACCCTTGTTTTAGGGAAATTATTCATGATGAATACAACTGAAGATTGCAATGCAATTAATAATTATAAAATACGATTTGATATTTGCGTCTCGCGGTAGAAATAACGCGGCTGTAATGACAGTTGTAAACAGATTAAGGTTACGTAATTTTTTTGTTTACATATAGTCAATTAGATCCATGGAAATTACCTATTAATTTTGTTTATCCTGCTATTTGTAAACGAGGAGTAAAAATGAATACTTGCGAAGATTGTGGTTTTGAGTTTACACAAAAGAAGAATTTGTATGCCCATTTAAGAAAGATTCATAATTTTGAATATAGGAAACCAGTTACTTTAACTAGTAAATTTTTGTGTGATACATGTGGCAAATCCTTGACCAGTAAAGCAACTTTACGTCGTCATTGCAGAACTGTTCATAAAAGTATTCCAATAATTCTCAACTCGTCAAGAATCAAGTGCTTTTATGAAAATTGTACAACACATCTAAAGGGATATAAAAAAACTTCGACATTTGGCAAATGAACATCAAATTGAAACTAAACTTTATCAACTACATTTTAATTTACAATTAGGTTTAAAGATTATTATGCAAAGTGTTAATTATATACTAATTTTATTCTGTTCAACAGAGTTCAAAAACTGAAAAAACCAAGAACAGGAACAATCTTTGGCAATGTATATACTTCACACTTCAGTTAAATTATTGTCTGATGGCACCAAAAAGGAGTACTATAATTGCCATCGATCGTACAACTACATTCCAAAAGGCAAGAATTTTAGAAGCTTAAAAAGCACAGGCACTAATAAAATTGGAAGTGTTTGTCCCTCAAGAATGGAAGCGACGATAAAGAACGATGGATCTGTTGCAGTAGACTTCTGGACAACTCATGTTGGACATACCAACGATATTGGTCGAGTTTTTTTAAGTAAAGAGAGTAAAGCAGAAATTGCAGGTATTTTCGAACATAAAGTTCTAGTTTGAAATTTTACAATTGATGTGTTTCAGGAAAAGTAAAGGAAGGTATTACATTTCTACATATATTGGATGTTGTTCGTGGTTCTGCTTTAAAACAAGAAAATTCACAGAGTTTTGTTGTTAGAAACAAAAGATATGCACAATATTGTTAGGGACTTCAATATTGAGTATGGTGTGAAACGTCACCTAAATGATGCAATTAGCGTACGGCTCTGGGTGGAGGAGATGTTGAACTTAGGAAGCGACTGCCCACTGTTATATTATAAAAGCCAAGATGTAGAAGGAAACCCAAATGACTCAAAAATAATTTTAGATGTTCAAGATTTTGCATTAGTCATAATCACTTCTTTTCACCGTGAACAGTTGCTTAAATTTGGGAACGACAAGGTGTGCGTTGATGGTACACACGGTACAAATAGTTACAATTTTCAGCTCTACACACTAATGACAGTGGATGAATTTGGTTCAGGGTGCCCAGTGGCAATTTGTTTTTCAAATCGTGCTGACGAAATGATTTTCAAGTTGTTTTTTGGAAAAATTAAATCAAGAGTGGGTATTATATCAACTACTGTTTTTATGTCTGATGATGCTCCAGCATTTTATAATGCATGGTCTTATGTTATGACCAAGGTACCTCACCAGTTGCTATGTACCTGGCATGTGGATCGTAATTAGTGCAAGAATTTGTCAAAAATCAATGGAGGGATTGAAAAGAAAGTAGTAGTATATAAATCCGATCGTGTTTTATTACAGTGTGTATCTATTGATGAATTTAATGACATTTTAAATCAGGTAGTAGAAGATCTTTATGACGATGTTGATACACAATCATTTGCTGAATATTTTCATAATAATTATGCAAATCGTCCAACATCTTGGGCATATTGCTATCGATTGGGTTTAGGAATAAACACTAACATGTATCTTGAATCGATGCACAAAGTTTTGAAGTATGTGTATTTGGAAGGTCGGAAAGTAAAACGTTTGGACAAAAGCATTAATGCAGTAATGAAGATTGCTCGAGATAGCTTGTTTAAACGTATAATTAAACTTGCAAAGAATTCTTCCAATGACAAAATTAATAGAATTAAACAAAGTCATAAAGCAAGTCTAACAATTACATCAGATTTTATTAGACGTCTTGAAAATGATAAGGAATTTTTAGTTACGTCGTCCAATTGTGCTTTTCAACAGTATCAAGTTACTAGAGTAGGTGAGACCTGTGAAGGTTCATGCCTAAGTTGTACAAAGTGCAGCATATGTGTTCATACATTTCAATGCACCTGTATTGACAACATGATAAAGCTTAACATTTGCAAAACGTACATGCTTGTGCGATACAGTTTTACAAATCGAATCTTGACACCTTTGCATATTAGTAACGTTAATGAACTTTTCAGCAGTAATATTTTACATGAAGCAAAATCTTCAAAAAATGATATTATTAAAAAAAAGAGCCGAGCTAATAATAGGCCTATGTGAGAATGCTTCGTTAATCGACGACGTACATCTGGTTATAATGAGGCAATTTGATAAAATCATTGACACATTAAATAAAGCAAAATCTATTGGTCTAAAAACTACAGAGGAGATTAATATTAATAAAAAAGTTGAACATCAGGTGCGGCTTTTTTCAACAAAGAAGAAATCAACAAGGAATAATGATCTTAAAAAGCCTACCCTAACAGAAGAAATTTTTATTAGGGATGGTTTGGTTAATAACTCAAACCTTAATGTTAATGTTCATACAAGATCTGATCATACATCACCTGATTTTATGTTAAGATAAGACAGTGTATGATCTCAGTAGAAAGTAGGTTTAATTAACACTAAAGCTTATAAGGTTAGATTTTGTTCTGCTTTCTCTTGTTTGGGAATAAAATCCGATGGGAAAACCACTCGCAGAAATACATGTACAAATTACTGGAAATTATTACAATCCCAGCGATTTTGATGGGAAACCTACAAGTACGCGACTAATCTAAACAAATCCTCAGTTCTCACTTTGTTTTATCAGTGTTACAAGTGCTGGTAAGTTATTGTAATTTCGTCAAATCTGTCGGATTGAGTGTTCATATATTAACAGTGCAGTATTTTAGTTTTACTTTTAGTCGGAGTACCAAAATAATCTTAATTTTCTACCTGGTTTTTTTACATATTTTAGTCGACTGACAGTGCAAACGAAAATCTCGATAAAATAAAATTAGTTTCTTTCTTAATTAATTTAGGTATTTATTGAGAATGTATATGGGTACATAACGTGTTTATTTTTTAAAAAATAAAAATACAATTATTGAAACCTCAAGCCTCTATTACTATTATTAAACACATTTCACTCAAGTAATTAATAATTTACAAATCAAATTAAAGAAATCCCAGCAAACTACCTTTAAACTGCATATTGACACAAGTACGAAGGATACCTAGAATAGCAAGTTAGTACAAAATACCAAGTTGTTTACATACAAGAGCTAACATATATAGATAACATTCGTGTAAAGTTAATTTCCTTCATTGCACTAAATTTAACTTTTTTATCCAAAGTTGGTTGCTTATAGAAACTGGTCTCCTATATTCTAATCATGAAATTTTCTAAGTGGCCATACAAAGTTTTATTTTACGTACATTCAGAACCACAATCTAGGCAAATATTCATTTTTTACTTCTCCTATATAAATAAGGAGATAAACAATCAATTTAACATTAACACAGACCTCATCCAATTTATGTAAACAAAAAAAATTACGTAACCTCAATCTGTTTACAACTGTCATTACAGCCGCGTTATTTCTACCGCGAGACGCTCGTTTATAGAATGGTGGATTGTCAAAACAAATTGAAATATACAACGTTGCCAAACTACTAATTATCTGCTTCAAGGCTTAGCTAAGCTGCCCACTAATTAGTAATTTCTACGGAACATACCAAACATTTTTAAGCTAAGCTTTATTAAATAAACTCGCTTAACATAGCCGAGTTTAAAATGCAAACGGTGCATATGGTCCTTAAAATTCTAGTAAGTTGTGGAGTTAGTTTTTCAATATATGTGCCTACTCAATATTTTAAATTAAATTTGTAGGCGGCGTAGTTTAATAATCTGAAAATCGACATTTGATAATGACGTTTCCAAAATTACTGTAAATAAAAATATTCGCTACTCTTTTAGAAGTCACTAACACAGAAGTTTGTAAAATGGCAAAACGTGGACGATCACGGTCTACCAGTAATTTAAATCGCCAGCACTCAAAACCTCCACTTTCGGCAAGCGGCAGAAGATATCACACTGGTGTAAATACTCATTCAAACTCGAAATCAGGAGTAGATTTAGTAAATACTAAAATGCCCGAAAAGCAACAAACCAACAGTGGTGTTAAGAAATTTTGGCAAACGGGACCAGTAACTCGCAGTACCTTTTTAAATTTTCTCAGGGAATACCGACAGACCCGTGAAGCAATTAGCGTCAAAGAACTTGCAGTTGAAGCAGGCGCTTTGTGGAGAAATATGGGTGAAGATGAAAAAAAACCATATTATCAGCAAGCCAGTGCGGTTCCAAAAACAAAAAATGCGCGTCACACAAGATATAGGCGACGTAGACGAGTTCGACGTTCGTCGTCCAGTTCAAGTCATTCAAGACAACAACGCCGCAGATAGACATCCCAGGTTTACTTTTTCCGTATTGTTCTAAATTATTTAAGAATGTATTCATAAGAAATAGATGACCTCTTCTATATAAATTTTGGTTCATTTAGGGTTATTGAGAGTAATCATGATTATAGGGTGCTACTTTTAAGTTACAACCATTGTGTATATTACGCATTCTAAAGCTAAACCGATAAGGTAACAATCTGCACTATAATTGTGGATGTCGATAAGATGAGTTTCTGTTTTAGGCGCCTTATGTAAAAGGAAAATAACAAATTAGAATTTTTTGTCTGACGGTTGTGTTGATGTCCGTTCTGAATTGAAGAAGTTAGAGATTACAAAAACGGGTAGAATGGCTAGAGCATTCCAGTGATCTAAAGAGCCAAACTACAGGTCCAACCAAAGTAGTAGGGCCTTTAGTGAGGAATCTGACTAAGACAGGTCACAGAATGAGCGCAGCAGCTCTTTCGGTACGTAGATTGGCAGAGACCATAAGAGTCGATATGGCGTTCTAAGACACATTACTGCTACGTGGAAGGCAACGGGAAACCACCACATTACATCCCAAGTACAAACGACTATTCACTGTCCATCACAACTTATACCACGCCTTCAGGAGCTACTGCAGGGACAGGTACGTAACGCTACTAGACACGGAGAGCACTATTAAACATATAAACAAGAATTGCACGCAGCGCTCCGTATGCGGGCCACTGTTTTGAAAAATTATAATGGATAAATTCCTGAAAAAGCTGCACACTGTTGACGAAGTATTGTCGAAGATTGCCTACGCCGACGACAACTTGCTGGTGGCTGAGGGCAATTTCAGAAGGAAAATCAAACGAAAAACGGAATTATTTAACACATTAACACCGTGTGTGCAAGTGCAACTTCTACAATGCCTAACATTGCAACGCTGACCCAAGGGACTTATAAGATACCACTTAATTGCGTAAGGCTTTATCTCAACAGTGTGCTCGGAGCTATGGTATCATACGCCGTGAGCGCCTGGGGACATTGCCTTAACACAATCAAATCTAGACAAAAAATTAACAGTACACAACGAAGGGTTTTACTGCGACTGACGGGGGCTTATAGGACTACCGCACATGATGCACTTCATGTACTGGTAGGAACTATACCCTTGGACCTATTAGTGAAACAGAGAGCTGCAGTGTACTATCTTACACACATAAACAACCAACAACTAAACGCATCTTACACACAAACCAACTGCCCACGACAAAAATGGAAACAAAGAACTACATACTTGCAGAATGGCACACACATTGCGATCAAAGCACAAGCGGTAGAAGTGTGAATGCAATGTTTCCAAATATTAAAGTCCGCCTAAAAGCCAAATACCTGGTGCCAGTCAAGAATTTATTCTTTACCTAACTGGTCACGGACCCTATCCAACATACAGAGAATGCATGAACTTAGTTGACAACAACATACGTACGTGCTGATGAATAGGAACACCGGAATATCTAGTATTCGAGTGTAATGACTTACAACCACACCTTCACGCACATAGACAAATATTGTTCAACAAGAACCTACACACCATGATTTGAAGCGTAAACTTTTTTCCGCACTTAAATGCACTCGCACAAAAAACCACACCACGGCACTCATCCACCAACGTTATCTTGACTGATGAAGGACACAACAAAACTGCCCAGACAGAGACATAAAAATACCACCTCTCTTCTGACATGGTCCCTGCCCCGGAGACCGGCGACCGATCTCCTGGAATTCCAAGAGCTCATCTCCTGATGACCAGAAGCAACAAGATCAAAGCATCAACTCGACTTTGAAACAACCCAACCCCCTAAGATGTAGTATCGGTTAATCTTAAGTAGTAGAATAGGGAATTCCTTTTCTTTTTGCTAACGCTAAATTTTCTGTACCAAACTTACACATACCTGAGGCAAATAATATAACAAACAAATCTTTTCGTTTGAGTGAACCTAGTTTTTAATGTATGCCTTAATAATATATTAAACACTTCTGGAAGTAGTAGAAGTATTTAATCTGAAAACTCTCTAAAAGTTGTATATGATATAAATTTACATAATATGATAAGCTTGTTTTCAGGATACCTAGCACCATAAAAATCTTGACTACATACATAACACTTGTCCCCCTTAAACAACATAATCACTTAACCACACCGGTGGTTACTTAATTCGTTGCGGTCTCTCTTACGTAGCTGAAATTGGAGCAACTTTGTCCTGATCATCCGTTGACCGTGCATTAGAAACGGCCGGCATATACGGGTCACATAGAACATCCGAATGATTATAATGTCGGTGAGTAATTGAATTCTGTTTATTACCCTCGCCATTTAAAGTAACACGAAATCTAAGTTTCATTTGATCTGCATGCCTGCGCAAAATGCTTCCATCATGCAATTTAACCTTGTAAGAAACGGGCTTGTTAACTTGAGAGATTTTCGCAGGAATCCATTTATCACCGTTACTATACTTCTTAATGAAGCCGGTGTCGTTAACGCTAAATGTTCGTGCGTTAGGTGACTCTAAAACACTGTCAAAAGATTCTTCCCTTTTAAGTTGTAACTCCGAAGACAAATCAATCCAACACAATTTGTAACTTCCTGTCCATAAAAATCTCGCTAGGACTCCGACCAGTAGTTGAGCTAGGAGTGATGTGCTGGTATAATAAAAATTTAGGAAATTTAAATTTCCAATTTCCAGTAATATTCTTTTTTTAGAAAATCTTTAGTTGTTTGAACCATTCTTTCTGCCATTCCGTTTCCTTGTGGTCGATGAGAAGCGGCGGTCACTAAACGAATTCCAAGCATTTTCCCAAATTGTTTAAACCGTTCGCTAGTAAATGCAGTTCCATTATCAGATTCATTGTATCTGGCAATCCGTGAGTAGTAATCAACCCATACAATGTTGATATGACTGCTTCAGTAGAAGTATTTGGAACGATTCCAACTTCAAGCCATTTAGAAAATAAATCCACCACTATTAGAAAAACCTTTCCCATAAATGGCCCCGTAAAATCTAAATGTAATATCGACCGTGGTTTATTTGTAGGTGCCCAAGGAAGTACTGGGCAAGCTGGAGGTGAGCGTGCATTTGTTTGACACTCTCTACAACCTTTAACATTTTCTAATTCAGCATCAATTTCTGGTCACCAAACTTCTTGCTATTACTTTCATCTGGACAATGCCGGGATGACACGCATGCGGTACTTCAAGAATTTTTACGGTAGCTACCTTTGGAATAACCACGCGACATCCGCGGAGGATATAACCTTTATGTGATGATAATTTGTTCCTGTTCTTTAGGCAATTCATTCAATATCCAGTTTAACACACGTGCCAGAATGGGATCCTTAGCCGTTAGCGAAGAAATTTGCTTAGCATCTAAAGGCGGATCTTCCATCAATTCCAATAATATAACTTCTTTTGGGTTTTCAATATTTTGTTCTATGATAGACAAAAGTAGTCTGCTTAACCCATCTGCATTAGAAATTTGCTTGCCAGGTTTGTAATTAATTTCGTAATCATAAGTACTTAACGTAATTATCCAACGTTGTATTCTAGGAGAAATAATATTTGGAGTTGGCTTCTTTGGAGCAAAAGTGCTTTATTGTCCGTAACAATTGTGAATTTCCTGTCATACCAGTAATTATGGAATTTTTTAATTCCTGCAATAATGCTTAAAGCTTCCCGATCTAATTGTGAATAAAGTCTTTCTGTAGAATTCATCGTTCTAGAGTAAAATGCATCTGAAGCTTGCACTCCATTGGGTAAAACGTGGCTAGGAACAGCACCAACGCCATATTGAGAAGCATCGCAAATAATCGTTATTGGTTTTATTGGATCGTAGTGTACCACCACCGCATTTGAAGTAATTAGTTTTTTTACATTCTTAAAAGCTTTGTCATGGATAGCAGTCTAAACCCAATCGCTTGAGCAGTTCAGGGGCCTATGTAAAGCTTCAACAATTGTAACTTTGCCCTTTTGAAAAATGTGATAAAAATTAAGCATGCCCAAAAATGCTTGCAACTCCGCTTTATTTTTTGGAACTGGTGCATCATCTATAGCTTTGTACTTTTCTTCGGTTAGGTGGATGCCTACAAAATCAAAACGAAACCCAAGATATGTAACAGACGATGACCCAAGAATACATTTTTCTTTATTCAGTTTTAGGCCGCTATCTTTGAAAATTGTAAAAACTCGTGTAATGTGACTTGCAAGTTCCTCTTCATTTTAAGCAGAGATCAGAACATCGTCAAAAAAATGGCACAGCGCCTTTGTCATTCCGCAAGAATTTTCCATAATAATAATAATTCTAGGAATATTCCAGGTGCTGTAACGTATTTTTTTTCTAGTTACACTTGGTTCTTTAACATAAAAATAAAACAGCTTTAATTTAAAATATTTAATTTGTAAATTTCCGTTCAGTAAAAATAAATACATAAAATTAATAATAACATAGATTCCCTTACCTTTATGGTCTATGCTTTGTTGAGTTGTCAATTTGTTCACTTCATTATAAGCGTTCGAACAGGTAAGCTGCTCTACAAGATAGTGGAGTCAAGATGGTCGTGTGTAGGCACGTGGCCTCTAACAGAATAAGAAAAAAAGAATAGATAATTAATTGAAATGGAAGCTCACCCACATCATTAATACAGTTGGTATAAATTAATTAAATAGATTATATTAATATTTTTTCTCATAGTGCAATATCTTAATGCAGCATCTTAAGGCAATATCATATATGGCTACATCTTATATAATATCATAGAATGCAGTAACATAGAAGGCAATTTCATATAAGTTCCAAATTCTGTTGGAGTATTAAATTCAATCAAGCAGAAGTTAGTTTCGTTAAATAATAGTTGTGTTCAGAAGAACTTTGATAATCGATGGTTAAGGAAATTTCCGACAGCTGAGGTCAAGGTCCTATTTCTTTCGTTCAGAGCAGTATCATAACACGTGAGTGTTTTTTAGAATTTAATCACTTTCAATATTAATTAAGTTGCAATAAGAAAATAGAACATTAAAAATTTTGTAACGTATAAAGCTTTTAAGGAAACAGCGAACTAAATAACAAATCTATTGTTTGTCAGAATGTTTGCATGTGCACACAAAGTGTACATTTAAAAAGTTGTGAATGACATTTTATGTCAGATATATAAAAAACATAGATTCAGTTGTCCTATTTAGACCGCACATGTCGTCTTACGTTAATTTAAAGTATGTTTGAATATTTTGAGGTCATGAACTTTCACTTTTCATCGACATGTGGAATTCGAGTATTAACTGTTAAATAAAAGTAACTTAGAGTAACTATATAATATTTTATCAACGTTTTGATAATTAAATTTTACTGTGAGGATCGAAGAAGTACTTCTATGGCTTAAAGAAAATTATGTATTATGAATAACTTAGAAAATTTCAAGTCAGCATATTTAAATTTTGTAGAAAGATCCATTCAGAGATCTTTAGATTATAAAATACAATTCTTTACTAGTATATTTCTGTTCCATAAAAATTATTAAGTGAAAATTTTATAAAGATACGAATTTAAATATTATAGTAACATGAATCCAGAAATTTATTCAAATAGAATCTATTTTGTTTTTGAATGACTTTTTATTATTTAGAATTCAAGTAAAAAAATTACAAGTTATCCCTGATTAGAAATTGTGTGTAATGAAAACAAATTCCTTGGGTGTATATTTTAGAAGCCTAAATTCTATTATTTTATTTTTGGCAAATATTTTTGAGGACACAAATGGTGTCCATGTTGTACCTTTGTTCGTTCACAGGTCAAGCCGAGACATCTGGTGTTTTGAGATTTTGGTAAGTGTGTTTAAAAGAGTGAAATTCAGGTTTTATGGCTATGTTACTGGTGTTGACATAAGGTTTCCGCATTCCCCTTATACAAGCACAGTTAAATTTTGTTGGTTATTGTATTGAAAAATACGGTGGCGCTCATTAAATATATTTTTGGTCTTTTAACAACCCATGATCCAAGCTCATGATCTACCCAGAGCTAACACTCGAATAGCCGTTTATGTCTTAAGAGTTTTTCTTTTTCTCAAGCCATTTTCCATCCAACTTTACCTTGGGCTTGCATTAATAATAAGAAATTCTCGACCTTGTGATATCAGGTTAGGGATTAGGAAATTTAAAGGTATAATTTTTTAGCTGATAGTCACGAGGATAGATAAATATAATAAAAAATCAAGTTAGAAATAATTTTTTATTACAGTGCTACCGAAATGCCAAATTGTAGACGCCTAACAGCGAACGCTCCCTTATGAGTTATAATCGTCTGAGCAATTGCTGAATCTTCATCAACCACTAGTTGTTGATAAGCGTGAGATAAATCAATCATCCCAAACACCTTTCGATCGGCCAAATTAGATAATAATTTGTTCACAGAAGGAATAGGATACGGATGCTTGGGCAATGCTTTGTTAAGCGTACTTTTATAATCTCCGCATATTCTGATTTTGTTTGATTCTTTCTTATGCACTACCACAAACTGCAAATAAAGTTGCACGTTTAAGATTGTCCTCTTTAATATTATTAGCCTATGAAGTACTCTAACCTTTCGGCATAGGATTTCCATTCTTCAGGTTGAGTGGTATTAAATTCCTCAATTTTTCCAATATTAGCCATAACCTTATCCTCGTCGTCAATTGTGTAATGTATATCTTAATAATATATTAAACAATTCTGTAAGTAGTAGAAGTATTTAATCTGAGAACTTTTTAAAAGTTGTATACGATATGAATCTACATAATATGACAAGATTGTTTTCAGGATACCCAGCATCATAAAAATTTTGGCTAACTATTTTATGAACACAAACAACAATACCTGTACAAAATTAAACCAATTCAATCCAAACTTTTGGTAACCTGAGCAAACATAAACACAAATTAACATTTCAAACACACTTCAAGTACATCTGCTAAACATTCTTCCCCGAAGACTGGATTTTTGGCTGCCGATCGTCCTAGTACTAAGGGCGGAATGCAAGGCGAATCCAAATAACACACAAACATCTCCCAAACACTGTACAAATACAAACACCTATTCACACACTTACATTGCCTTTTCAACATCTGGATTTCCGGCTGCCAATGGTCTGGCCTGATAAGGCAATATCCGTTGAGTGTTTTTCCTTGACGGCTGGGATATCGGCTGCCGATGGTCTTGGTCTTAAAGAGAAAACGTAACACGGATTTTAACATCACATACACAACACACATACACACACACCCACACGCACACACACACACACACCTTACTCACTGTTATTTTCGCAAACGTTGTACCAATACAAACGTCTATTCGCACACTTACATTGGCTTTTCAACATCTGAATTTCCGGCTGCTGATGGTCTGGACTGATAAGGCAATATCCGTTGAGCATTACATCTTATTTGTTCCAAATCTCGCATTCTTTTATTCAAGCTCTGAAAATTTCCGTCAACTCCATCAAATTCTAAACTAACCTGTGTGTTTAGAGTATCCGGATTGCTCTCTATGTCATTCGTTTTGTCACCATTCCTGTTAATATGTTCCAATAATTCTCTTCCTCTTGATCCAGATGTACAATTTCCACTATATTCTTATAATTTCCTATGTGATTACCATCCACATCCTCTAAGTTCTTTTTAACATCGTCTATTCCAGTCTTATAATTTCACAACTTAAAATTATTCTGCTAACTTCCTGGTCTAGTTCTATTTTATAGCCCTCAAACGTCTCCTGCGACATTACCTTGACACTGCCTATAACCTTGGTTTCTATTTTGTTCTCCATCATAGTCATGGTTTCCCTAAATTCCGCCTGGTTTTCTTCTAATTTCAGGTCTGTCTTAGCCTAATTTTCTCTTAATGTTGCATCATTCCTAACCTGGTTATCTGCAAGCCTTGTATGGTCTTCTTCCTCATCGCCAGCATTTTGAGTAGAATTTTCAATATGTCCGGAATTTTATCTACAGTTTCACTACGGTTTTCTGTTTGTCCTCTTATTTCTAAAACAACTTCTGGTTCAATATGGATTTCATCAACTGGACTTCTAAATACGTCCCAATGCTCATACACTCTGATCTCAATTGCCTTCTCTCCTCCGCACTCATCTCTGAAACAGACACCAAGTTACCACTAGTTCTACGTATAACTTTTTGAAAAAACTCTTCGCGCTCTACAAAAATGGCCCCACTCCTACCTTGCTTATTTACTTACGTTGTCATTTCTTTGAACCTCACATTGGGATTGCCATTTATTCTAACCATTGCACACGTTGGGCGGTTATATACTCAGCTGAAGCCCTCCTTTATTCAAAATTACGGGGGATGTGTTGCTGCTTTATTTTATGTATAAAAACGTAGTAGATAATTTTACTCGCATCGCCGAACAACAGAAAGGTCTTCCTCCTTCAATGCAGGAATAATGAAGTCTTATCAAGTCATATTTCTAAATCACTTAAAAATGTTTACAATTTATTAAACAATAGTACTAAATCTATGGCTAACAGAATAAAAAAATTTAATGATAATTTAACTATAAAAATACTAATACTTGAAATACAAATTACACATCAACTGGTTACCAATTTCAACAAAGAACTCAAAGCAATAGAAAACAAGGTCAACAATATTTTACCAAATCATATACGTTCTGAATACCAACGACGATTTAATATAACATGCAACAAATCTTTTTATAAAATCAAAAATATTAACCTAGAAAAATTTAATTTCATTTTAAAAAAGCAATATGTCATAATATGTCATACAGACAAGTGATTTAAAAATAGTAGTGATCTTGAAATTAAACTTGATGTGCAACAATTTTGGTAGAGATTGGGTTTAGCGCCAACAGAAATTTTATGAATATAGGGTATCAATCGACGCAGAATGACAAGCTGAGTCGAATGGTACCCCTATGTGCGGAAACTTCCAGTTAAAAAGTTATGATTTTTTAAATATTATAATGTTTTTACATAGAAATCAATAGTAACCTAACCTAACCTAACCTAACCTGACCTGACCTGACCTAACCTAACCTAACATAACTTAATTAATTAATAATATTTGCTGACCGTTTAGCCGCATACAGCGTTTCCAGAGAGCACCGCCTGGAGGCGGTCAGCTTCACTCTCCTGTCCCTCAGTAAACCATCATTGGGACTAGCCTTAAGGCCTAGGCGCGGAAGTCGCCATACTCTCGGCGAACTGCATCCAAAAGAGCCTCCATTGAGTCGAGTTTACGTTTACGAACGTCTCGACGCCAAAGCTACTCACACAAGAAGAAGGCAAACTCTTCATGAGGCACCGAGTTCCGTTTACGGAACCAGTCCTTGGCTGGGCGCCAAGATGCCTCAATCCGTTGTGTATGAGTACCATCTGGAGCTAAGAAAAAAATAATTAGAAAATAAAAATAAATTACTTACCAACAAACCGATTCTCAAGGTCGCTGTGGTTGACCGTCTTATGAATGAACCCATGTTCACTCAGCTGGTTGTAGGCCGCCCACGAGTACGTGTGAATCTCGGTTCCGGGAAGAACTTTCTCCTTGATGGCCGGGATCAAAGTGGCAGAATCGCGATAATCAACCACTTGCATTACAATATCTTCCCGACCATCTTCGATCATACCGAGGACCCAATGGCCCTCAATAATTCGGCCCCTCTCGTATTTGCGGCGCCCGAACTTCGTCTCGTCGATTTGGACTATATGTTCAGGTCCTCCAAGCATAACGTCTGATTGCCGAAAACTAAAGTCATCGACAATCATTTCTCGGCAATATCGGTTCCTAAAAATAAAATTTAGATAAAAAAATAATAAATTACTTACCAAGCAACAATGGTGTCTTGTCCCAAGAGCGTCTGGTCTTCTTGATCGAGATCAACGCATTCATCGCGCACCAACTCTACTGGCCAATCATGGGCAAAGCCGTACATGAGCCATGCGACCTGGTACGGCTTGAGATGGGCATGGGCAAGCCAGGTTCCATCCGCCACGGACTTAGAGCTGTTGCACGCTCGTTTGGGGCATTTAAAGCGGCCAATACCATGTTGGCCCTCGGTGTACAGCCTCATCGCTGTCCGGTGACTCCTGCAATCAGGAGTCACTCTAGGAATGAGGCCCTGGTCAACGGCCCATCGCCGACCATCTGCTTCCATAGGAAGCCTCCGCGTATTCCAAATACGCTGATAGCCACTCATTCTAAATAAAAAAGAAATAAAGAATTAAAATAAACAAGAATTCACTTACCTTAACAAAATGCGACTGATGTGGTTGAAAGCTGAAGCACAAATGAAGAATAAAGCAAGAAAAAGCAAGAAAAACTGAAAATGAAAAATTGCTGACCTGTAGCGTCTGAAAGCTAACTGACAACTGAAACGTAATTTCAGTAGTTGCTAGAGTTATATCTTATTATCCCGTGATGAGGAGCAGCCAATAGGAAGAGAGGTAGAGTCTATTTAGAAAAGGGGTGGTACCTTCTCACCTGCACATGCGTATAAACACATATTGACATTCTTTTCGATTATCGATGGTCGATAATCATTTTCTTTTTGATAAATTCATTATAATTTTAATTTATAATTTTAGCTTAGGTTAGTTAAGGATAGGTTTCCTAAGGATAAGTCACTTAAGGATAGGTTATGTCCTGGGAGGCTAGGAGAGTGTTGTTTAGTGTTGATTTCTATGTAAAAACATTATAATATTTAAAAAAATCATAACTTTTTAACCGGAAGTTTCCGCACATAGGGACCGGTACCATTCGACTCAGCTCGTCATTCTGCTTCGATTGATACCCTATATTAATAAAATTTCTGCTGGCGCTAAATCCAACCTGAGCCACAATTTTTGCCGTTGGAATCAAAATTTAGTGTTAATTCAAAAATAGATAGCAACTTAATTTCTAACCTTTTAGCCGAATTAGAAGATATTATACAAAATACTAATAACGAAGAGAAGAGACATTTGTACAAACCTATGTTAATAATATCATAACAAAAGTTTATTGAAGAAAACTCAAAAAGGAAACCAAAAATGTTAATGAAATTTATAAAATGCCATAAATTTTTGAAAGATAACAGTAATTTAATTATTTGCAAAGTTGATGATGTTCAAGTGCTGGGGGAACTTGGCAGCCACAGGCTGCTTACCCCTCTTCGCAACCACTGAATGTCGGAAAAATAGGGTATATAATTGTAAAACAATGCATCTAACAAGAAAGAACGGCGCCTATGATGAAAGACAACAAACATAGAACAAAAAGTTGTTGAAAGCGTATGTGTGGAGCACAGCACAGACAGTATGCCTACGAAATACGAGCAGTCTGAAAAGCAGACAGAAGAACAGTAGCGGCCTTTGAAATGCCGTGCTTCAGATGTTTGAGGATGGACATACAAAGGTAATAACAAATAGGTTATAGAAACAGTAAGGGAACAAGGATATCTTTGGGAAAAAAATATGAGAAATAGAAGGGCAAAATACGTTCTAAGGCATTTTTGGGGAATAGCATGGGATATATGACAAGCAGAGATAGGAAAAAAAGAGGTGGATGTAGACCTAGATCAGATAGCGATAGATGCAGACTGTGCAAATTTCGGGGAAATCTGTAGGTTAGTTCAGAATAGGAAACAATGATGGTACGCGTCTAACCAGTTTCAGGACTGAAGACCCAATGATGATGATGATGCAAAGTTGATAAAGGCAATACAACAGTGTTAATGTCCAAAAAAGACTACACCAATAAATTAATAGACCTATTAAGTGATGAAATGACACATAAAGAATTAAAGAAAGATCCCACATATTCAATTCAAAATAAACCTTTATTTATAATAAGAACATTAAAAAATAAAAATCTTATAAATCAAGCAGATGCCAAGATACTTAATAACTACAGCAACACTGCACCTCGACTATATGCACTTCCAAAAATTCATAAACCCGGAAATCCATTATGACCAATTGTATCATCCAACAATTCTTCAACTAAAAATGTATTCAAATACCTTTCAGAAATTATAAAAACCTGTTTGGAAAATAAACACAATGTCAAAGATTCAATCACCTGAAGATTATGTATTAATTAGTTTACATGTAGTTTTATTATTCACAAACATACCTAAAAACTTAGTAAACTAAAATTTATCACTTATTTGGAATAAAATAGGATTGAGCTGCAAAATCAGCAATGAACTTTATTTAGATATAATAGATTAGTTTAACTTCTCATGCTTCCAAAATACTAACAATAATAATTAAAAATAGAGTAGAAGCTTTGACTGAGAATTATTTAGGCGAAGACCAATATGGTTTTCGTAAAGACAGAGGGACTAGAGAACCGATACTAATGATTAGGGTAATTATCGAAAAAGGTTACAAAAAATAAACAGACTCATTTCGCGTTTGTAGATTTAGAAAAAGCATTTGATAGGGTTAATTGGATTGTTATGTTCAGGGTTTTGCAAAAAATAGGAATCTCTCATAGGGATAGAAAAATTATTTACAGTCTATATAAAAACCAAAGCGTAGTAATTAGATTTGATGAAATAGAAAAGGAAGCTAAGATTAGAAATGGTGTTAGACAGGGTTGTATACTGTCTCCCTTGATTTTTAATGTTTATATTGAGGAAGCTTTAAACTTAGCTAGAGAGAGAAAAGAGATAGGTATTAGTGTACAGGGACAGAAAATAGACATGTTACGTTTTGCAGATGATATAGCCATTATAGCAGAGTCTAGAAAAGAGTTAGGAGAGTTTTTAAATATTTTAGATGAGATACTACGGAGTAACTATAGTATGAGAATTAACTCAGTAACGACAAAGATAATGACAAGTGAGTTACAGCCTAGTTCTAAACCAAAATTAAAAATAGGTAATACCGAGTTAGAGGAGGTAGATGAATTTTGCTATTTAGGTAGTACAATTACAAAAGATGGACGTAGCAGAAGGGATATAGTAGCTAGAATAGCTCAAGCTAGAAAAATGTTTTTAAAAAAGAAAAACTTACTAATAGCTAATAGTATTAGTTTAGATAATAGAAAAAGTTTCTTAAAGTCGTACGAATGGAGCATTCTACTACACGGTAGTGAGACTTGGACAATTAAAGAAGTAGATAAGAAAAGGATAGAAGCTTTTGAAACTTGGTGTTATAGGAGAATGTTAAAGATTAGTTGGACAGATAGAGTAACAAACGAGGAAGTTTATAGAAGGATAGGTGAGGATCCCTGTATGTGGAAACAATTGAAGGTCAGGAGAGATAGAATGATAGGGCACCAGTTAAGACATGAGGGACTATTTAGTAAAGTCTTAGATTATAGACTACCAAATAAAAATAGAGTAGGAAGGCCTAGACAAAGCTATATTAGTCAAATTATTAGAGATGTAGGTAGTGAAGGGTATGTAGACCTTTTTAAACTAGCTCAGAATAGAAAACAATTTAGAGCTGCGTCAAACCGACTTTAAGTAAGTTCGAAAACAAAACAAAAAGAATAAGTAAATAAAAATCAGTTAACTAAATGTCACCAGGACATGATTCACAATTGGTTAGCGGTCTGGCATGTTGGTAACGTTTCGTTGCTTAAACCTTACCATAACATAATTTAATAAACGTCACCATGGCATAACTCACAATTAGGTAGCGGTCGGGCATGTTGGCAGCGATTCGTTGCTTAAGCCTTACCATAACATATAATTTAACACTTTTCCTTTTTGAAGCGGATAACCAGGTTATATTTCATTTCCTTATAAATGGTAATCATGTAAACATGTTAGAGTTCTTTAACAACCATCAGGTTGCTAATATCTATGTAGAGCCAGCTGGATAGGAAAACGATAGAAGGATATAGGAAGACCTAGACCAAACTATATTAGTCAAATTATTAGAAATTTAGGTTGTGAAGGGTATGTAGAGCTTTTTAGATTAGCACAGAATAGAAAAGAAGTTAGAGCTGCGTCAAACCGACCTTAAGTAAGGTCGATAACAAAATGATGATGAATAGATTTTATTTTTGAAAGTAGTTACTTTAGTTTTAATAATAAATTTTTTCAGCAAATATTTGGATGCCCTATGGGTTCAAACATCAGTTTGATACTTGCTGATCTAGTCATGATTACTTTATTGGACAATGCCATAGCTATTTTACCATTTAAAATACTTTTTCTTAAAAATTTGTCTATGACACCATAACAGCAGTTCCTGAAGATAAAATAGAAGAAACTCTATATATATTTAATAATCATAATCCACACATACAATTTACGGTTGAAAAAGAATATAACAGAGCAGTTCCATTCGTTAACACGTTACTAATAAGAAACCATGAAAACAATATTATTTTAGATTGGTATTAGAAAGCAATGCATTCAGAGAGATATTTGAATTTTTATTACTACCATCCACTAGCAACAAAAATAAATATAATATTAGGTTTGAAACAAAGAATAAAAAGAATTTCTCATCCCTTTTTTACCCAAGAAACAAAATTCCTTACTAGTATATTAAGAACTAACAGTTATCCAATTCATTTAATAAAAAATTACTATCCGAACAATTTAATCCTAACACAAACAAATTAAATGACAATGATCAAAACAGTACCAATCAATTATTCACTTACAAAACAATATCATATATTCAACGTTTAACACCAAGATTAATAAAGATTTTTAAAAATGAAAAATAAAGTTTACTAAGCGTAACGTACTAACATTACAAAATATTTTTACTAAAACTAAAGACAAAATATCTAAAATGAACTAGAGAAATTTAATATATAAAATTAATTGTTTAAATTGCATTCACTCGTATATTGGGCAGACCTCTCAACTATTAAAACAAAGAATAGCCCAACAGAAAAGTGATATAACTATTAAACTAAAAGCATGTGCATTAACCACACATGTAATAGATACAAATCACAGTATGGATTTTGAAAATCCAAACATTTTAAAAATAGAAAGCAACAAATCAAAAAGAATCTTTTTGGAAATGTATCATATTTATAAAACTAAGAATACAATAAATAAGAAAACAGATATTAGTAACTTAAATTCCATATACACAAATTTATTAAATTTTGAACAAAATTAATGACAAAAATTAAACTAAACAAACCCCAGCATGCACAAACTTTCATACACTATACACTCACATCATATAATATACAAGCACACACACACACGCATACAATCGATACTCTGTCATCAAACAAATTAGAGTCATCTTATATCCTATGAAACAAATAATGTTTACATCAAAATTTATGACATCAAATTGATGTATATACAAGTTTAATGTTTATAATTTATATTTAAAAATTTTTAATTTTGTTAGTTTTACAAGTTTTTCCAAGATTTTTATTATGTTCGTTATGCTAGTTTTCAACTAACCTCAAGTTTGTAAGTTTATAATTTATGTACCATATTTATAATCTAACGTATAAAAAAATGTTTAGATAGCCTGAGATTAAGAATTTAAAATAAATTCGAAAATTTAGGCCATAAAAAAGAGTTTTCAATTTAATTCAGAGACCTCAAACCCACAAATCAATTTTATTAATATATATATAGGCGTATTGTAAATACAAAGCCGTTAAAATAAAAAGTAAAACACGCTTCCCATATATGTAAATAATCATTTTAAGAGATAAATGTAGAGCCATTAAAATGCAAATAAATACTATCCTCCCATGATGTTGCAATCATTAAGATATAAATACAGAAACCGTTTAATCTACGTAAAAGCAATATCAATTTGTTGCCTTTATTAAAGCAATGGAAGCTTTAATTAACTATATTAAAATGTGTACTTTATTAGTATGCAAATAAACCATAAAGAAAGCAAACGCATACTTCAGTTGTTTTCCGTATATGTACAATATCAAAAAATAGCTAACTAATAAATAAATATGTATTCAAGGAACTTGTGTTATCGTTAAAAAAGCATTAAAATCGACAAGAATTATTTTATAGCTTTCCAGGTTACTATAAGTTAGGATGCATCGCGACCATTACCTCCGTACGTTAGAAAAAGATCAACAACGGCTCTCTATGTTCGTAAAACATTTGGTCGCATAGTTTGACGCTAATTGGATCGTTAAAACCATATAATGCGCGGAAATATTACATCACGTAGGGGACTAAGATTCAAATAAAATTGCAAAAACTCTGTAAGAATGACGTAGTGAGATAATTTTATATATAGATGTGGAAGTAATCCACGTCCATCCATTCGTTTCAATTTACGAGATCGACCTTGTTACTTTGTGTAAAGTCATTTATCAAGTATGTAGCATGAATACAAACGTAACTTTGCATAAATAAACTAATACAAGAGCTACTCTGAAGTTAATTAATTAAAAATAAAACAATGCACTTTTGCTAAATGATGTTCTAAATGAAGATTTGAAATAATATGAACAATCTTGTAAACTGAGATTATAACATCAATTTAAAAATGGAATCAGAAGGAATATAATACCATTAA
Source organism: Platerodrilus igneus (assembly GCA_036346225.1). Lineage (NCBI taxonomy): Eukaryota > Metazoa > Arthropoda > Insecta > Coleoptera > Lycidae > Platerodrilus > Platerodrilus igneus. Next base: position 3,982,220 of record JARFIW010000124.1, read on the forward strand.
TTACGATGGAATGAAAGCGCTATTTTTCATAAGTATAAATTTAGATTTCTTTGTTTGTTAATTGTTAAAAATATTTGAGTATTTGGTTATTTGTAAGCTAGCATACGTATTCATCCTATCATATTTTTTGTTTTGTAAGCGGATATTTTCCAAAAAATTTGAGGTCGAAATTCGAAGCATTTTGACCTATAATAGAGCATTTGTCAAGGATAATTAGACAATCACCCTTACAAGTGTGTTAATAAAGAGATACATAAATTATCCACAAGAAAAGAGTTTTGAGTTCTGTAAATGTTAACAAAAATTAGGTAAGGATTATGTAGTAATAATTTAGGAATGATTTTATGTATGAACTGAAGTTGTAAAAAGTTCTATATTTTTTTGTATGAAAGAAAATCGTTTTTGAATGTATCGATGTTGTCCTGATATTGATGTATTTTATTTCAATTTGTAAATTCCATAGCACAAATTTTCGTTAGGCTAACCAGGCGAAGTAAAGGAAAGGAAGACAAGATAATAATTTCAATCCCATTTTTGTACCCGTGTCATGGCACTCTTTTAGTGGCGAACCAAAAGTTCGGTCGTGTCATAGCACTCTTTTAGAAACGCACCAATACAATATATATACATATTGCTGTGTTATTCGTCCCACGATTGGGCGTACCATAAAATTACTATCATATTCACCCCACGATTAGGCGTGTCATAAAATTGTTGTGTTACTCGATTTTAGGATTAACGAGCCCCTACGGTGGGTGCCATAAGTTTTCTATGATTTTCCCTTCTGATTATTTTGTCGTAATAAATTTCCCGTGATATTACCTGTCTGATTTCTATATTATCTTAAGCCCCAATGTTATGAAATGTTAGATTAGGATTTTTACCCCGACTAGCTTACTGAATGGATCTTATTGAATCAAATAAAGCAATTCTATAATACACAATATAATAATTGATAATATTTACAACACTCAAAATTTTCCTTTTTGTACAAAATATCTACATATACCAGATTTATGTTTTTCTGAAAGCCAGCAAAAATATCTTTTACTTATTCAGGGACCTTCGAACGTTCCAAGATACCTATTCCATTTTATAAATCTTTAAGTGACTTTTTTTGATGACTCTTTACAAATATATACTGTGACAAATATTAAATCAAAACAGTTTTCAATAATAATGTGTATTAAGATTGTTAACCTGGAATGGGTTTTGTAGTTCCATACTAGTCTTTTATCGGCATCCCCTTCCTATGTTCGGTTTGCTTATTGATATGCCGACCCCATATAAGAATCGCCTCTCATAAATCGATTCCAATTAAACTCATACCAAGTCGGAATATGTCCAAATTAAAATACACTCATTTTTAAAATTATCTCCAAAATTAGAGTATGTTCAAAGTTAGAAGTCCCAAATTAAAGTCGTCTTAAATATCCCAAATTAAAACCATCTCAATCCAATATGTTTCTAATTATAGTCCAAATTAAAGCCGGAATTAAAATCTAAGATTAAAATCCAAATTATATGTCGGAATTAAAAGCCCTGTTTTATTAATATTAGAAAAGAATTTAATTAAGTCGCTTTACTTACGTCTATTTATAGATCGGCTTATTTTCGTTGCACAAATTCTCTCACTTTCTGATTTATTTTGGTTTATACTTCACCACTAGTCACGTAAGCTTTTAACACCTTTGAACATAGTTGTTGTTCAGTTTGAATATAGACTAACTTGTCGCTTCGTCACTATCATATATATAAGCTCTACCTCCAATTGATTTTATTGGCTTGTTGACGTTATAGGGCGATACTTCGACCTTATCTCGCATACCTTGGAATTTTCACCAATTATTTAGTTTAAATCTTTCAATGCATGCCTTGTCTGTCACGTATGCATCCCGCATATCGTGGCATTATCCGAGAATTTCCAACTTTTTACTTTTATTAACTCACGCATTCGGATGTTTGTTAAATTTTATCATCTAAATTGAATCGCCTCGTGCTTGTTTATTTCTACAGAATATTGGATTTTTGAACAAATGTGTGTTGTTCCAGTCACGTAACGATTTTCTAATAATGAATTATTTAGAATACGTGTACGATGATATTTTGGACGCAATTGTTAAATATTTGTAATGCCAATTTATCTATGCTTCCCGGGGATTTAATTTTAATGCAATTTGTTGCGTTTTAAAATCTTATCTTTACTTGTAAACTACACTTAGACATCTTTATGTTCTCATGCATTTAATCCCGTGTATTTTATATACAGTGTCCTCTCAATTAACAATATGTAGAGTGACCGTTTTACTCTTATGACTTCTGGAATTATGTGTTTTTCTTAAAGTAGAAGTTGTTTATATTCATTCTACGACCCCCATGACTTAACCTACCTTTAAACTACCCTATTATATATATATATATATATATATATATTGCTATGATGAGAGGGTAGTGTAAGGGTAGATTAAGGCATAGAGGTCGTAGGATAGATATAAATAACTTTAACTTTAAGAAAATCAAATAATTCCATCAAATATAGAAGTAAATCGACTATTCTACAAAAAGTCAATTGCGAGGATACTGTATATAAAGGATATTTGACCTGATGCTTAAGAAAAAAGCTCATTTAGTAATAATCCGATACCATTTAATTAGAATAGTAATGTGTGCGTCGTATAATATGTTTAAGTATAATTTACGAGGAAAAATAAGATTTTAAAAGTAACTAATCGCATAAAATAAATTATCGGGAAACATAGATAAATTGGCGTTCCAAATATTTAATAATTACGTCGAAAATATCAACGTATGTATAAGAAAATGCATTCTAATACATCACTAAATACGTGACTAGAAAGAATACATTTGTTCAGAAAACCAACATTCTTTAATAAACAAATAAACACCAGACGGTTCATTATATGATAATTTTTGGACTTTAAACTACAAACATAAAATTACGTGATTGAATGTGGGTAATAATTGAATCCTGAGAAATAACCATATAATACAGAACGCTTACGTGACTGATAAAGCATTGTCACCAATAATTCGACAAGGATTTTGAGAAATACCGAGCTTTGCCAAAGATAAGGCAAAGCACAAGCCTTGATCAATAAACACACCAATAGAAAGAGTTCATATTCAACCAAGCACAAAATATGCACAAATGCAGTAGAAATTTATGTGATGAAATTAATTAATGAAACGTTAAAATTAAGAATAAGTAAAATTTGAAAGTGCAAAAATTGTGCGACGAAAAATAAGCCGATCTACAAATAGACGTAAGTTAAACAATTAATTAAATTTATTTTTAATATTTAACGAAACAGGGCATTTGTTGAGACGGCTTTTCTTGATGCCATTTTGTTGAGACGGCTTTTGAGGATTCCACTTTCTTTGATGTCAGTTTCGTTGATGTCATATGTACTAAGTAGATATTTAAGTTTATATGCAAGTCGATGTTCATGTCGAGATTTAAGCCTTAACACAAATCTAAAAATACGTCTGAAAGTGCGATCGAAAGGGTACTCAAAATTAATTCAAAGAAAATACCAGAAATCAAAAATGGATAATTCTGGCCAATAAGTAGAGCGGACAGAGCAAAGGATGCAGATCACAGACACTATGAGGCAACTCCAGTGACCGTTCCAGGTTAGCGATTTTTAAACATTTATTATTTAAAGACTATTTCAAATTTAATATTTGCTATACAATATATATTTGTAAGAGTCATCAAAAGGGTCATTTGAAAATCTGAAAACAGGGAATTCATTTTAGAACGTTTGAAGATACTTCAGGGTTATTAAAAGATATTTTTGCTGGCTTTCAGGAAAACAAAAATTTGGTAAATGTAAATATACTATCCAGGGAAAAATTTGGGGTTACACAACATTGAACATATTATCAATTATTATATTGTGTAATCTTTGAACTGCTTTATTTGAATCTATTTAAATGGTAAAATAAGATTTATTAGGAAGTCGAGCATTCAGTGAGCTAGTCGTGGTAAGCAGGAAAGTATAGAAACTTAATAGGGCATATCACAGCAATAAATATGACACGCCCAATCGTGAGGCAATGCATAACAATAAAAATCGCGCACCAATCGTAGGGATAATTTCATATCAAATAAATATGGCACCCATCGTAGTGGCTTAAAATCCAAAAATGCTATTTCATAGCAATATATATATATATATATATATATATATATATATATATATATAAAGCAAAACTTTCTCTGCAATCTGCAGTTACAATTAAACCAATTACATGAGATGTATCTGTAAATACACATTGTATTTACCTATACAAATCGAACTGGTATTTGCATAGCGATTACAAAACAATTACTTGATCATTTTGTAGGGGAAAAAACATCCATTGACCAGGTTTCGACCTCTTGTGTCTCGTCAGAATGGACTAGTCTTAACCCTAACAAAATATCAAGAAACCTCAAAGTATAGGCACGAAGAAACCCCTGTACGTTGGCGAAAGGAAGATAGAGCGCCATCAGTTGGCTAGAACTAGCACTAAGGCTGAAACTGTACAGAAGTTGATTCGAAACTATACTGTGTTCTATAGATGGCTATCACAAATACGTTCTGCCTTTGGGATATTAACAATGTACATGCATATATTTAATGCAATAGTAACATTATTTCCCGTGGCGGCGTCCAATTCTTGCCTTTAAGGCACACAAAATATATAAAAAAGCAAAACTTTCTCTGCAATCTGCAGTTACAATTAAACCAATTACATGAGATGTATCTGTAAATACACATTGTATTTACCTATACAAATCGAACTGGTATTTGCATAGCCATTACAAAACAATTACTTGATCATTTTGTAGGGGAAAAAACATCCATTGACCAGGTTTCGACCTCTTGTGTCTCGTCAGAATGGACTAGTCTTAACCCTAACAAAATATCAAGAAACCTCAAAGTATAGGCACGAAGAAACCCCTGTACGTTGGCGAAAGGAAGATAGAGCGCCATCAGTTGGCTAGAACTAGCACTAAGGCTGAAACTGTACAGAAGTTGATTCGAAACTATACTGTGTTCTATAGATGGCTATCACAAATACGTTCTGCCTTTGGGATATTAACAATGTACATGCATATATTTAATGCAATAGTAACATTATTTCCCGTGGCGGCGTCCAATTCTTGCCTTTAAGGCACACAAAATATATAAAAAAGCAAAACTTTCTCTGCAATCTGCAGTTACAATTAAACCAATTACATGAGATGTATCTGTAAATACACATTGTATTTACCTATACAAATTGAACTGGTATTTGCATAGCCATTACAAAACAATTACTTGATCATTTTGTAGGGGAAAAAACATCCATTGACCAGGTTTCGACCTCTTGGGTCTCGTCAGAATGGACTAGTCTTAACCCTAACAAAATATCAAGAAACCTCAAAGTATAGGCACGAAGATATATATATATACCAAAAAAAAGGCACGGATAGATGTGAAAATTTTCGAACAATAAGTTTGACAGCACACGTGTCAAAAATATTAACTAGAATTGTACAAAGAGGAATGGAAAACGAGCTGAAGAAATACTAGGATAAGATCAATTTGGGTTTAGGCGAAACAGGGGTACACGGGAGGCTATTTTAGCTCTGAGAGTGATAATGGAGAAAAGAATAGAAAAAGGGGAAAGCGTGTATATAGGGTTTGTAGATCTGGAAAAAGCATTCGACCATCTAAAATGGAGAAAAATATTCGAAATATTCAAAAATAATGGAAAGAGTTGTAGGGATAGACGAATAGTACATAGCTTATACAAAGAGTAAACAGCAATAATAGAATTAGAGCAGGAACGTAGAGAAGTGTACATTAGAAAAGGAGTGAAACAGGGATGTGCCTTATCCCCATTAATTTTAAGATTGTACATTGAAGAGGCAATGAATAATGTCAAACGCAGGAAGGCATTTGGAATTACTATGCAAGGACAAAAAATCGATATGCTTAGATTTCAGATGATATAGCGGTATTAGCATCTAGCAAGAAAAAGTTATAAACTGTTCTTAATGAAATGGAAACGGTTCTAACAGAGAAATTCGGTGTGAAAATTAACAAAAATAAAACCAAAGTACTAGTATGCAAAGGAGGGGAAAATAAATCAAAAACAAGAATACAAATAGTTAACAAGAACTTACAAGAGGTTATGGTTTTCTGCTATCTAGGAAGCCAAATAACGCAAGATGGGAAAAGCGCAAAAAATATAAAACAAAGATTAGCACAAAGTCGTGCTACATTTAACAAGAAAAAAGCAACTACTGTGTTCAAAGACAACAAACATAGAAACAAGGAAAAGATTGCTTACAACATATGTGTGGAGGACAGCACTGTATGGCTGTGAAGCCTGGACAGTAGGAGAAGTAGACAAGAAAAAGACAGAAGCCTTTGAAATGTGGTGCTACAGACGAATGATGAGGATATCATGTCTAGACAAAGTTAAGAACGAAGAGGTACTAAAAATGGTAGGGGAAGAAAGAAATATGTGGAAAACGGTAAAAAATAGGAGAGATAGGATGATAGGCCATATACCACGGCATGAGGGAATAGTGCGAAATATATTAGAAGCAGGGAAATGTGCAGGCTAGCTCAGAATAGAAATCAATGGAGGTACGCACCCAACCAGTCCCAAGATGGATAAACTTATGACGAAAAAAATAACTGTACTTAAACATGATGATTATTAAAAGAAACTACAGGTATTTGTTGTGCAATATTCTCGAATAATATTGTGTGTAAGGATTTGCTGATAAAACTATTAATTCGGCAAATGTCTAAGTGTTGAGGGTTCTTGGCATTCACAGGCTGTTTAACCCCCTGCACATACCACTGAATCTCAGTTAAATAGGGCATATAATTAGAAAACAATAGAAGGGGAACCGAGCTGTATATAGGCTGTGTGAGAATTTCAGGGAACTGTGTAGGCTAGCTCAGAATATAAATAAGTGCAGGTACGTGCCCAACCAGTTTTAACTTAATGACGAAAAAATAAGCGCAGATAAATCTGATGATTATTATAAACAACTACATGCGTTGATTGTGAAATATCTGTAACTAATGTTGACTGTGCGAAAAGATATATTGGGAAAAATATTAAATTTGCAAATGTTCAAGAACTGGGAGAACTTGGCAGCCACAGGCTGCTTACCCCCCTTCACAACCTTACATGTGATTTTCCAATGCACTACCCGAAGGTACTACATTTGCCAGGAGGCAATATTTTTTACTTGGAAAATTTGGAATTTTGCCGAACCCTTGCTGTTGCAAGCAAGGTAGGGATCTTTAACGTACGTGACAACACACACGCGCGACCTCCACTTTACCTCTCATCCGAACGAGGGAGTATTTTTGTGAAAAATGCTCGCCTAAAATTTTTCAAGCGGACCGTGTCGGGATTCGAACCCGGAACTTTGGGCGTAGTAGTCACACACATACCACTACGCCACGGTGCACCCCCCTTCGCAATCACTGAATGTCAAAGAAATAGAGTATATAATTGTAAAACAATAGAAGGGGACCGAACTGCACCTAACAAGAAAGATCTGCGTCTATGATCAAAGACATCAAACACAGAAACAAGAAGAAAATTGTTGAAAGCATATGTATGGAGCACAGCACAGTATGCCTATGAAATGCGGGTAGTAGGAAAAGCAGACAGTAAGGCAGTACAGACTTTTGAAATGTTGTGCTTCAGATGTATGAGGATAATAGCATGGACAGACAAAGTTAATAATAAATAGGTTATAGAAATAGTAGTTGAACAAGGATATCTGTGGAAAAAAATAGGAGAAATAGAAAGGCAAAATACGTTCTAAGGCATTTTTGGGGAATAGTATGGGATATATTACAAACAGAGATAAGAAAAAGGAGGTAGATGTAGACCTAGATCATATACTGATAGGTGCAGGCTGTGCAAATTTTAGGGAAATGTGTAGGTTCGTTCAAAATAGATTCAGGGTATGTATAAGACCGTTGATGAAATACAGAGTTGGTCTATATCCAAATTTCGAATATAAATTATATCCTGTAAAGTTAATTAGTTACGATTTTGAAAGTTCAATAGTAAATATAAATTTGTGTTATGTGAACGTGTATATTGTACCGCCAGCTTGAACATAAATAGACAAAAGTGTAATAAATAAATTATAGTAGTGTTAATGTTGTTAAGAAGACTTATGGTTAAGAATTTAGTTTAAGAAAATAGTAGTGCTTGTAAAGAACATTAATGTTATAGTGCGTCATTGTTAATTGGACTGAAAACATCTATAAATAAGGCATATACTGTTAATTAGACTTGTAAACAGTAAGTAATAAAGACTTTTGTTACTACTTGTTTTAAATTGGTGAAACGCGTTAATAGTAGCCCGCTACAATATGTATATATAATAATAATACTAAATTCTCGGACGTAAGTAAGTAGTTAATATAATAGTTGTTAAAATCTTGGGATGCAATCGTTCATACAGCAATAAAAACTACAGTATCAAATTATAATTCTATTCGACGTTTCGGCACACGAATTAAGCCTTCTTCAAAGACTAAAATTATGCTGACATAGTCACAAGGTCTGAAACAATATAATCCATCTACTTACATGATTACTTTGACTTTATATAAATACGAGTAACAAAATAAAAAACGCAGTTCCATACACAACGCACACCATTAATAAATAATTACATAACACTAGAGTTAAAAGTAGCAGGTCAAAAATTTAAAATTACATTAAACACTACAATCAGAATGATATATAACTGTGTTAGAGTAACACACGACAGTTGTTATATGATAATGGTTCTTACAAAATTATCATCGGAAAGCAAGGAATAACACGACAACGGAAAATAACAGTATAAATCTAATACAAGATGATAACAAGGAACTATAAAGCTAAACGTGATTCCTTTATATAGCAAAATTTGCTATCTCAATCCGCTTTTATTATTGAGACTATATAACCCCGAATATATCACATTTAAATTATTAATTATTTAAAGGATTAGGTTGTCGGTAAATATGAAACGATTCTAGGAACAGTTTTTGTAGTGTTTACTTTCAATATCCAAAATCTTGACGTTATCAAAATTCACATTATGTTTAGAATCATAAAGATGCCAAGCCAATGCATGGCACGATTTACTAATCTTGGCATTGCTTTTATGTTGAAAGTTATATTGTGACCATGGCAGAGTAAGCCACGCGTGCAACCGATCCCAGCTATTCTCAATTATAGTGTTAATACTGTGCATTAATTATAAATTTAAACGATAACTCAGCTTTGAATAGAAATTGTTAGTGTCCAACGTCGAAATTTGGTTTAATAATTTAAAAGGTATTGGAATACCATTTCAATTAATGAAGTAAATTGAAGACTAGATACTTTACTTTATCTATCTAATATTGCAAACAGCACAACTGGTTTTGTGTATACGAGCTAGAAATATAGTGTAATTGCATTGTTATCAAAGTTGAGATATTTAAAGACACGTTTAATTATTTTTAAATGGATCATGGGGATGTAAACAAATCAGTTAAATCGTTAGAAGAACAGTTTGAAATAAAAATGCGTGATTTTGAAAATAAACTACAAACCGCCATAAGCGGAAATTTACAAGCTATAGGAGTGAAAAATATTCAAATAGAATTTGAGGAATTTAGAAACCAAATGGTAGTAAGTGTGTCTGCACTAAAGGAACTCGTGGCTAATGTAAATGAAAGGATTGATCAACTAGAGCAGTACAGCCGTAGAAACTTGCTAGTAGTTCATGGTATACCGGAGGAAACTAAGGAGGATTTATCTGATAAGCTATTTAAGCTGTTTCATGACACGCTATGTATTGCGGATTTCTGCACTGATACTATGATTGATCGCTGTCATCGCATTGACGTGGGTAAAGCGAATACAAGCAGACCTAGGGCGATCATAGTAAAATTCTGCTCCTATCGGTTTCGAAAGCAAGTATGGATTCTCAAGAGTAAACTTAAAGGAACCCCTTTACTTATCGCCGAGTCTCTAACCAAAAGGAGGCTAGACCTTTATAAAGAAATGCAAACTAAATTAGGAAACAAAAGGACTTGGACATCTGATGGAAGAGTATATTGTTCCTTACCAAATGGCAGAATTATGTCGGTTAAAAATGCGTCAGATATTGAACAAGTTGATATCGGCATTAAGAAAGGCGGAGCTTATAATACACGCTGTGGAGGTAATACTACATCATTGCAACTTTCACAGCGATGATGTTTTTGTTTTTTTTTCCTTTGTTTTTGTTATTGTTACTCATTCATGCTTTCTAACTTTCTGTTTTATTGCGTGCAACAGTAAACATTTAATATTTAACTGAATATAGACATTGTTATACAAATTGCTCACTCACTTAATTAGTAAACTACGGTTCCTATATCATACATCCGTTTTATTTTATCTATAAATATTAAATTGATTAACAATTTATTAACACATATGATATTCATTAAACATCCCACCTTAGTTAAAAATGGGTTGAGGTTGCTTCATATCTCATATTTCACAAATATTGCGTGAATGCATATGGTGTGGAATACTCTTTTGTATACTTATATTACAATTAATGAGTACTATCTATTATTTATGTACTTCTTAGGATATGCTTGTTTTTGTGTTTATTGGTGTATGAATGATGGGTTCGCTATTTTTCTCCAAACCGTATTTTACTTATTGTTATATTTATTTTATTTAATTGAATATGGCTGACAGTTTTATAAATTTATGCAAGATGTATGTGGAAATTCCTGAGGATGTTTATGTTCTCGATGTCTTGTCTATTCTTCCGAGTGTTCCGTCAGCATCTGCACTTCTTCAGGAAGCTCTGAATATCCATCCGAAGGCTTTTCACTGTTGTCACGTAAATGCACAATCCCTTTTGAGTAAATTTGACGATTTTACTAATACATTTGAAAATAGTGGCACTCGCTGTGTTGCCGTATCAGAGACCTGGTTAAAACCCTCTCTGCCTGATAATTTAGTTCAATTACACGGATACCGCCTTTTCAGGAATGATCGTAAACAACAACGTGGCGGCGGTGTTGCCTTATACATAAGAGAGGGGTTAAAAGCTCTAGAAATTGTCAAGTCACAAACTACTCATCGTGATAGGCCCGAATATATATGTGTTGAGATCTTATTCAAACACTGCAAAATGCTCGTTATGACAGTGTATCGCCCTCCAAATATTGGTTATTTGTCTGACATAGAAGAGATTCTTTGTGGCTTTCTACCTATATATAATGTCATTATCTTGTTAGGCGACTTCAATATAAATTTGAATGCCGACGCTTCGGATGCTCGTTACCTAAGGAACATTGCAGATATCTGCAATTTCTACATATTACCACTACAACCAACTCATCATCTTATAACTGCAACTACTGAGGTGCACACCACTATAGATCATATTATCACCTTAAACAGGGATAAAGTTATCAACTTTGGGCAAATTCCTATTTTAGAACTCTCTAAACACGACCTAATTTACGCGTCATTTTCAGTGAAGCTGCCGCAGCTTATTCCAAAATATAAGAAATTTAGGAACTTCAAAGATATGGATGTTGGCAGAGTTGTGAGTGACGCTGGCAGAATTTCTTGGAGTGATATTGACTTATTTGATGACGTAAACTGCAAACTCCATAAATTTAATCTTATTGTTACACATCTCTTTGATTTTCATGCTCCGTACAAAACTATTCGTATCACAAAACCGAAGGCTCCCTGGCTAAATGATCAAATCAATGAAATGCGGTGAATTAGAAATGCTGCGGCATTTAGGTTTAAACCTACAGTTGAAAATTATAACTACTTCAAGTACCTGCGAAATAAAACCAAGCAGCTAATTAGAAACTCCAAGCTACGCTACTATTATTCGCTATCCACGAATTTAAATTCCGCTAAAACTTGGAAAGAGCTGAAATCACTAGGGGTTGGGAAAGCGCCTGTTCGTATTCCCAGTGGCGTACCTAGAACTTTTGCCGCCCGGGGCGATCTCCAGTTTGCCGCCCTTTCTATTATAAGTCAATCAAATAGTGGTTTTTATAAATTAATACACATAAATAAATTATTTAGTTATTTAATCAATATTAATTAATACACAGAGTAAATTTTTTTAGACATATTTGTATGCACTCGTAAACATATTTATATAATATCTACTCTTCTAGCTTTCATACTAGAAAAATCGTGTATAATGCTCTCAAAATTTATATTATTTGTAATTTCTTGTTCTATTGACAATATTGCAAAATTTTGTAGTCTTAATTGACTCATTGTAGAACGAAGATAATTTTTTATCAACTTCAATTTTGAGAAGCTTCTTTCGCAACTAGCGACACTGATTGAAATTGTTAAAAAAATTCTTAACAAAATTACAATGTTGGGAACAGAATTTTCCAACCTATACTGCTGAATAAATTTTAGCAGATCAAGAGGGCCCTTCTCCCCGTTTTTCCAATGTTTTGCCTCTTCTTTTAGTGTAGGTACAGCCATAAAAACCTGGATCCTTTTTCTTTCAATATGGAACTGTTCTTTATCAATGTCAATCAAGTCATTTATTTGACAATCAAATTCTTCATTTAGTAGGTTACACGGTATTATACACAAATATTTTCTTACAAGGCCATGCAACTGATCGAAGCGTTCTTTTATTTCCTTTATAATTCTGTCCATAGATGAAAACATTTCTCTTCGTACTTCTTCTTCTAAGGATAGCCCCACGTCTCGCGAATTTTCTCCACTCATATTTTTTCTCCTTCTAACTCGACGCTCAGTCGATATCTCCAACTCTTCACAAATTATTTTGGCTGCTATAACAGCGTTTTGTACTAGCGTATCTCTTTGTTCCATGAAATGTGTTTGCAAAGAATTTAGTTTTATATGGCATTGGTGGACATTTAACCCTTTTATTTGCAGGTATTTTTGAGCGTCATTAATTTCCAAAAGGACGGGTTCCCATAAATGAAGGTAACATAGAAAAGAAAAAGATTGCATAGAATTGAGTAATACTCCAGCATCTGATCTCGTTTTACTATTTTCTTCTTCAGATGTCAAATTTTTTCCAAAGCGCTTAAAATGTAAAAAAAATGTTTTTTACTATAGTTACCGCGGCAGCTCTAGCGCACCAGCGAGTCTCTACACTACGTTTAACACCGTGACCAGTGACAGAAAGTAAAACATTCCATCTATGAGTGGAAGAAGAAAACAACTGTTCGATAGTTCAAAAAAATGTGATGGAATTGATAGCTGTAGAAGCTGCGTGTAAACATGCCAGGTTTAAAGAATGATTTGTACATGCTACAAATTCTGCATTTGGATTTATTTCTTTAATACGAGTTTGAACACCGCTGTGCTATCCTGCCATGACGGCAGCATTGTCGTAAGCCTGTCCTCTGCAATTTTTTATATCTAAACCGTCATTTTCTAATTTCGTTAAAATCATATCTGTGATTTCACCAGCAGTTTTTCCTTTAGTTTCTACAAAGTCAATAAACGATTCTACAACTTTAACTTCGCTACCATCAATAACTACATATCTAATAATTTGACTGGTTTGATCTTTGTGTGAAATGTCAGGAGTGCTGTCAAATATAATACAAAAGTATTTAGCCTGCTTTATTTGATCCATAATTGTTTTTCTGACTGCGCCTCCCAATAGCTCTATGAATTCGTTCTGAATCTTCGGCGACAAATAAGAGATACTATATTTATTACCCATCTTAATTTTTACTACGTGTTCTCGTAATACTGGGTCGTACTTAGCCAATAAGTCAACAAGCTCAAGAAAATTTTCTCTATTTTCCATTGAATCGATGTTTTCCTGATGAACACTTTCACGATGTCCTCGAAACGCCAAATTTTGTTTTGCTAAGAATCTAATTATATCAAGTATTCTTGTTAGAATTTCCTTCCATTTTTTTTATTTCTTTATCAATATTCTGTTGTTGTAGTTTGTCAATAGTTGCGCCACGTCCAAGTCTTATTTCTAATTCCTTCCATTTGGAATGTGATCGAATGTGCAGTGGACTCACCTCATGTTGACTAATTTTGGGATTAAGTTTCCACCATTTGTTAAAACTATTTTCCGTATTAAAACCTGCTTGACAAAGATTATCAAACAGTTTGCAGCAGAAACAATAAATACTTTTCTTCCATGGTGAATATACCATCCACGATCTTAAGAGCTTTTCGCCATTAGGCAAAATTTGAAAATACCAGTCCTGACTCAGTTTTCTTGTTTCACCTTTGGCTTTGATTGTATTATTAGGACGTTTTACTCCTTTGCTGAAGTCGGCGTCCAAATTTTGAATTGCAAAGGGACCTTGACGTACCAGAAATACTCTTGTATTGTCGTCAATTTTGTTAGGCCATAATCCAATATCTTTCATAGAAGTAGACGGAATAATTTGTGCAGCAGATTCTTCATCAGAACTTGATGAACTTTCTACTTCTTCGCCAGTGTGTGAAGCAGGTCTTTCCTCTTGAACAACATTGGAAAATGTTTTTTCGCCTTCGAGGGCTGCTTCTTCGCCCGTATTTGAGGCAACAATACTAAAAGAACTAGAAGTTGACTTATGGGAGATATATTTGAGTAGTGCTCCAGCATTTTTAGTCTGTATTTCCTCCCTTCTCTTCCTTTTCTTTCTAAATGACGCACCACTTTCTTTTACTCGTTTCATCCTAGGGATATATAATAAAAATATAAGTTGTCGAAATAAATAGTATATTATGTATAGAAAACGGCAAAGTCATTTTACTACTCTGAATAGCATTTAGAATAACATCTATATCTATAATACGTAATATAATATACTTACCTATAATAAACTCTCCAAATGCACTGGCACCCTAATAATTTGTTTCACTATTCACTGTTAAAAGATTGAATCGCGAATGAACAAAATGGTTTATAAGCAATTTATCATTCTGTAACGGACAGTTTACATTTCAACAGTGCGTGCAGTCGTGCACCCCAAAGCAATTTAAATTTTTCCGCCATAGGCATTCGGGTACCATCGGAGTGCCGTTTAAGTGGTGAAGGCGCGAAGTGGACAGTGGTGCTTCGGCGTGCAACGAAAGAGGAAGTCCAACTTGGCTTCCACTCGATCCGTGTTGTGACCGCGCTTTTATATTTATTTAATTAAGAATTTATGTAATAATCGGGGATACGAGATGTACTCGTGTATTGTGTCAGTTCTATAAAGATTGTGTATATTATTGTCTTTACGATCACTCTTCGCAGTGTTAATAAATTAATATTGTAACCACACGTCGTTGTTTACATAGGCCAGTAAGCTTAAAATTCCAAATACAATTCTTCAAAATGGACCGAGTATATTTATCTATTTGCGATTCTTGATATTGTAACTTCGTCAGTATTTTTGTTTTGTCTCGTTTAGATTTTGTTGTTTGAAAAAGATAGTTCTTATGCCGGCGCCCTAATGCTTTGCAGACCGCCTTCCGCCGGCCCTGCTTTTCAAAAGAAAAATCGATGATTTAAAAAAATATTGATATATCACTTCAAAGTAATCATGTAAACTTTTCAAAAGAAATGACATTTATAAACTGATATCAAAAAATTTTAGTTAGGAAAAATTGCCGAACAAAATCGTAAAGATCCTTTTACGAATTCAACGAATTTTAATGAATACAATAAAATAAAATTATTGTCTTGTTCTTGAATTAGAATTCAAAATTTACACTAAAATGCATTTATATACACCGAGGAATAATATTCGAAATCATATAGTTAATCATAATTTATATAAATCAAATATTAAACTTATAATAATCATAATAATAATTTATTATTCAAGAAAGAAAATAAATATGAAATGAATAAGTTGCTTTTTACAACTATAAGTAAATATAAAAAATGCCGTCCCAAGGTAAGTGCCGCCCGGTGCGGACCGCACCCACCGCCCCCCCCCCCGCCCTAGGTACGCCACTGCGTATTCCACACAATTTATGCCTAAATTCTCTAAATGACCATTTTAATTCTAAAAAGATCCCTGATCAAGAGCGCATGGATAACTTTACTATAAGTTTATCTTCCTTAAATACTCCAATGTGCCCTAAGTTTGCTTTCCATCAAGTTACAAATGACATCGTGTATAAATCAATTCAGCGCATTAAATCAAGTGCAATAGGCGCTGACCAAATATCCAAGGCAATGCTTTTATTGGTGCTTCCTCATGCTCTACAGTCTCTTGTCTCTATCATTAACCATTCATTTAGTACAAATACTTTCCCTCATCATTGGAAACAGGCGCTTATTCATCCACTTCCTAAAAAGTCATCCCCTTTATTACCATCTGACTACCGCCCAATTAGTATTCTTCCTGCCCTCTCTAAATCTATTTAATATATTGCTTTTGATCAATTATCAAATTTTCTAAATTCAAATAAGCTATTTGACCAATTTCAATCCGGTTTTCGTAAGCACCACTCTACAACTTCGGCCTTAATGCGCATAATCGATGATGCGAAGGAAGCCATGGACTGCAAACAGCTAACTATTATACTATTACTTGATTTCTGTTCAGCTTTCAACAGTGTGAACTTCAAAATTTTACTTGCCAAGTTAAAGATGCTCAATAATTTCTCAGATGATGCTTTGCAATGGTTTGAGTCGTACTTGAGCGGTTGTCGACAGCGTGTCATTACGGAGGATGGGGCTAACTTGTCAGATTGGCTGAATTTGGAAGCTGGAATACCACAGGGAAGTGTGCTTGGCCCTATTCTCTTTTGCTTGTATATACAGGATGTTTCTAGAGTCTTGAAATTCAGTAAATATCACTGTTACGCAGATGATATACAGGTATATTCACATTTTCATCCCAACGATATTTTCCATACTATTAATAATCTTAACACTGTTCTTGCTAGTATAAATTCGTGGGGACTGGACAACCAACTAACTATAAATCCGTTAAAATGCCAAGCAATCTTATTTGGGTCATTCAAATTGTTGAGTAACATCGATATTTTAACTTTTCCACTCTTATATTTAAATGGCTTAGCAATTCCACTGTCTACTACAGTAAAGAATCTTGGTATAATGATCGACTCGAATCTGTCATGGAAAGCCCACACAATGTATATATGTAAAAAGGTGTATGCTTCGTTACATAGTCTTAAGAGGGTAAAACGATTTTTACCAGTTCGTTTAAGAATACAACTTATTAGGTCGCTTATTCAACCGATTTTTGACTATGGAGATGTTTTATATCATCATTTGTCTATGGACAACAGTAATCGTTTACAGCGAGTTCACAACAGTTGCATTCGGTTTGTTTTTGACATCAAACGTCGTCAGCATGTTACACCATATTTCAATAAGCTCTCTTGGTTAAAATTAGTGAAACAGCGACAGTTACATCAGGCAATAATGCTCTATAAACTCTTACATGGTCTTGGACCTTCGTACTTAACCTCAAATTTCTCTTACGTTTCCACAGGACACCATAACACACGAGATGAAAAACAACTGCTAATACCAATGCACCGTACTGAAATGTATCATTCATCGTTCTTGGTATCCGGGTCGTCTCTCTGGAACTGTATACCCATAAATATAAGAAATTGCACAACATTACTTAAATTTAGAAAAGCATATCAGGCGTATCTACTATCTTGCAACTAAACTTGTTAATATGGAATGGGGGAATAGTGGGCCCAGCGTGCGTGATGTGTTTTTGTACGTGTGTGTGGGGAGGGGGGTGGTGGATGTTTGTGTAAAAATGTTCATGCAAGTGTGGTGGCGTATGTAAGTATATATAGTTATTGTTTGTACTAAATAAATATTTTATTGTACAAGATATGTCCTAGTTAGGTGTAAGAGTGGACTTTATAGCTTAAACCTCGCTAGGAGTATCTTTTCTTTCTCATATGTATCGAGATTTGCTTATAAATAATAAAGATATTATTATTATTATTATTATTGTATAGTCCGATTTTTTAACCATTGTTTGGATTGTCCTCCGTACGTTCTTTCGATCTGATAAATAATGTTACTACACAAAGAATTATCTGTCTTGTCTTTTAATTTAGTAAACAACCTACCTATAGAATTACAATAGGTGGAGTAGAATTTATTTAAGAAGAGCCTATACGTCATTTGACATATGGGCAAACTTTGAAAATCAGAGGCGTAGCGGATTTTAATAATTTTTGTCAAACTCCCATGGAGTAAACATTCTAAAATCAAGTTTTATATTGTTGGTGATTTAAATTTACATGGCAAATACGCGAATAAGCAAGGCATAAAACACACAGAAACAGAAAGAAAACTATGAAAGTGTAAGAAATAAATGTAGAATATTGTTGCGAGCTACTACTAGGCAACCCATCAAACACACAAGCGCTGTAGACTCTGCATAGTTTTCAGGATACGAGAATTCTTCTAGCAATCAATTACACACAAAACGCTCGGGGCACAGCGCATTCTCAAGGATTCCAGAATTGTTCTAGAAATTACGGGAGCATGAGTCATCCTTGTAATCCAGAGTATATATAAGACCGCTAATGAACGCAAGAGTCAGTCTATACTAGAATGTCGTATATAAATTATAACGTTGTAAAGTCGTAGTAGTTTTGAGCTTTTGAGAGGTGTACATAAATGTGATATGCTGTGTCTAATGTACATGCAGCTTGTAGTATACATAAATAAATAGAAGTGTATAAATAAATAGTTGTGTTAGTGGTTAATGGACTTATGGTAGAGGAGTTAGTTTAAGAAGGTATTAGTGCTTGTCAATTCATTAGTGTAGTAGTGCTTCATTGTTAAGTGGACTGAAAACATCTATAAATAAGGCACATACTGTTAACTAGACTTGTGAACAGTAAGCAATAAAGACTATTATTATTACTTGTTTTAAATTAAAGAAACGCGGTAGTAGTAGCCCGTTACACTGGTGTCAGGCATTTGTGGGGTTTATAGTGATTAATTTAAAACACAAGTCTAAAGACATTTAAGTAGTTTGTATATGCCAGTTACAAGAAATCAAAAGAAAATGGAGGCCGAAACTTTAATGAATTTCCTTAAGGATTTTAAATCCGGTATAGAAGAAAAGTTAAGTGAAAACTCACTGAGGTCCGTTGAACTGGAATCAAACCTTACAGAAAGGTTAAGTGAAAATGCTAAGAAAATGGAAAAAAGATTTAGTGAAAATGCTGTGAAAATAGAGGAAAAGTTAAGTGAAAATACAGCCACGTTAGAACGAAGATTAATGGAAAGTTCCATTGCATTGAAAGAAGATTTCACTGAACAGGTAAAAACGGTTGAGCAAAAGTTGGACAATAAATTGGTAAAAATGGAAGAAGATATGATGAGGCTGCAAGAACAGGTGATTTCACTGACAACACGGCCACTTGAAATACCAAGCCAAGTTGTTAATCAGAACATTCCAGAAACAGGAATCATGGAAAGAAGCGAGTCAATTCCGTCTAAATTTAAAGTAAAACCACCTACATTCGATGGTAAAACACCTTGGCCCACATATTTGAAACAATTTGAAGCTGCTGCAATAGCCAACGGTTGGTGCAACAAAGAGAAGGCTATCTCTCTAATAGTGGCCCTACGGGGGGAGGCTCTTAACATCTTACAAACGATTCCCGATCACCAGCAGAATGATTACGACCTCTTAACATCAAAGCTTGAGATGAGATATGGAGATGCTCACCTCCAACAGGTTTACCACGCACAAGTTAAGAACCGCTCGCAAAAGACAAGTGAAAGCCTGCAAGAATTCGAAGCTGACATTGCCAGGTTAGTTAGATTGGCATACCCAACGGCACCAGATAGCTTCCTCGAACAACTTGCTGTCCAAACATTTGTGGATGGCGTTAAGGATGGCGAAATACAGCAAGCGCTAAGACTAGCACGTCCAAAAATGTTGGATGACGCACTGGCCCATGCGCTTGAATTTGAAGCAGCTAAGCAGACATCACACAGGATGGGTCACAAAGTTCGGTCTGCCTTAGAGGAACCTGATCAAGCTCAGAACAGCATAGATGAAATAGTCAACCGTGTGGCAGAAAGGCTGGAACTACAACGACCGCGGCGATGGCGTCTGCGATGCTGGAACTGCGGTGAAGTTGGTCACATACAGAGACGCTGTACTCAACCAAAAAAACAACCGGTTGAGCAGCAGGAAAACTAAAGCAAGTCGACGAAAGGGGGCGAACGTCGACAGCACAACGTAGTGCCCCGGAGATTATCATCCGTGCTGCATCGACGATGGGGAGTCTGGACAGCATTTATATCGATGGAAGAATTAATGGTAGGGGTGTCCGATTACTCGTGGATACAGGAGCGACAAAAACTATTGTGAGATTAGATTTGGTTGGTCGTGGAAAAGTGCTACCTGTATCGGTGTGTCTCCGAACGGCAAGTGGTGAGAAAATTTGTACTCACGGAGAGACTGCCGTTATGTTGACAATTGGGGACAAATTAATTAATCATCGAGTGTTGGTAGCTGAAATCACAGAAGAAGTGATCTTGGGAATGGATCTCATGAGAGAATATGGGTTTCATGTAAACATGAAAGAAAATGTGCTTCGGATAGATGATGATGAGATTCCATTTCAAGGGACGAGTAACCAGACGATGCAAGTTCGAATGATTTGCGATATGAAAATACCCGAGAAGGCGGAGATGATAGTAATGGGACGCCCGGATGGTACGCTCCGGGAAGGACAAGTATGCATGATGGAAGCAACTGAATCGGGGATGGGTCAGGAGGGACTTCTGATTGGAAGAACGCTGGTAAAGTTTCGAAATATGGTACCAGTAAGGGTGCTGAACATTAACCCTCATACAGTGACCCTGAAGAAAGGTATGATTGTGGGAAGTTGCATTCCAGTATGTCATATTAAACGTTGTATGGACGACACGAAAAATAAACCAACCAACGGTTGCTCACAGAAATTGCTGGATATGTTGATACCCTCGTGTCAAGGATTAAATGGCGATCAACTGGGCGAGGTAAAAGAACTGGTCGGACGATATCGAGGTGTGTTTGCACTGGATGATAGTGAGAAGGGAAGGACGAATGTTGTGCAACACAAGATCAATACTGGAGATGCGCAACCGATAAGACAACACCCCAGGCGGCTTCCTTTGGCAAAACGTAAGGAAGCTGAGCAAATTATCACCGATATGGAAGAACAGGGAGTGATTGAACCTCGAATAGTCCATGGGCATCCCCGGTAGTGCTTGTCAAGAAAAGGACGGGTCGACAAGGTTTTGTGTAGACTACCGGCGGCTTAACAATGTGACAAAGAAAGACAGCTATCCTTTGCCCAGAATTGATGACACCTTAGATACTCTATCCGGATCTAAATGGTTTTCGACCTTGGACTTGAAAAGCGGATACTGGCAGGTAGGCTTGGAGCCAAACGATAAAGAAAAGACTGCCTTTACAATTGGAACTGGATTATGGCAGTTCAAGGTCATGCCATTTGGATTATGCAATGCTCCTGCTACTTTTGAACGATTAATGGAGTCGGTACTGCGTGGACTGTCCTGGAAGACATGTCTGGTGTACCTGGACGACGTGATAGTGTTAGGCCGGTCTTTTGAAGAACATCTTAAGAACCTAGAGGAGATATTCCAAAGATTACGCGGGCAAACCTTACATTAAGCCCCAAGAAGTGCCACCTATTTGGAAAAGAGGTGAAATACCTAGGACATGTCGTTTCGGAGACCGGAATAAGAGCTGACCCTGACAAAATAAAAACGGTACAAGAGTGGCCTACACCAGCAGATATACACCAACTACGCAGTTTTCTAGGATTGTGCACATATTACCGACGTTTTATACTTGGGTTTGCGAACATTGCCAAACCGTTAACAAAATTAACCGAAGATGGACAAGAATATGATTGGAATGACGACTGCCACAGGGCATTTGAACAACTGAAACGGCTACTAGTTACAGCACCAATTTTGAGTTATCTGCGGATGGAGGGGAAATTTGTGTTGGATACCGACGCCAGTAACACAGCTATAGGAGGCGTTCTTTCTCAAGTGCAGGACGGACAAGAAAAAGTTAGTGGGTATTTCAGCAAGGTCTTGTCGCGGCCAGAAAGGAACTATTGTGTGACAAGAAGGGAGCTGTTGGCCGTCGTCAAATCCGTAGAGCACTTTTATAAGTACTTATACGGCCGTAAATTCCTGTTGAGAACAGACCATGCTGCACTGAAATGGTTATTGCAGTTTCGAAATACTGAAGGGCAAGTGGCAAGGTGGATAGAGCGGCTGCAGGAATATGACTTTGATACGGAACATCGTGTAGGAACTAGCCATCGGAATGCAGACGCTCTGTCAAGGAGACCTTGTCCGGTAGACTGCAGTCATTGCTCCAAGATGGAGGAGAAAATAAGTGTCATCCATAGAATGGCAGTGACCGATGATACTTGGCAACTCGAAAGAATACGAGAAGACCAGGAGAATGACGCCGAATTGGGACGTATTATTGAGTGGAAAAATCGAGGACAACGACCAACTTGGGAAGAAATTAGTATTTCAAGTAGGAGCCTGACGGCATACTGGGCACAATGGGACTCCTTGGTGATTGAAAATAGAATCTTGAAACGACGCCTGGAATGTGAAGATGGCACTGAGAGATTTCAAGTGTTAGTGCCGAAAAGCAGAGTGCCGGAAGTGTTGCAGCACTTGCACGATGGTATTTCCGGAGGGCACTTTGGCGTGAAGAGAACTCTCGAAAGAGTGAGAGAAAGATTCTATTGGGTGAACTGCAAAGAGGATGTGAAGGAGTGGTGCCGGAAATGTGAGTTGTGTGCCTCTGCAAATGGCCCAGTCACAAAACGGAAAGCCCCCATGAGACAGTATAACGTGGGGAATCCTTTTGAGAGGGTAGCCATTGACATAGCTGGTCCGTTTCCTGAATCAGAGAAAGGAAATAAATACATCTTGGTTGCAATGGATTATTTTACCAAATGGCCAGAGGCATATGCTATACCTAACCAAGAAGCCGAGACGGTTGCAGATGTACTAGTGAAGGAGTTGTTTTGTCGCTTTGGAGTTCCGTTGGAATTACACTCCGATCAAGGTCGGAACTTCGAATCAGCATTGTTTCAAAATGTCTGCAAGCATCTTGGAATCAGGAAGACTAGAACCACGCCACTTCATCCCCAATCGGATGGAATGGTTGAAAGAATGAACAGGACGTTAGGGAAGTATCTGGCTAAAGTTGTCTCTGAACATCAACGAGACTGGGACCAATATCTACATTTGTTCCTACTGGCGTACCGATCTTCGGTACATGACAGCACAGGGTACTCGCCCGCTTGCGTAATGCTAGGACGTGAATTGCGGCTACCATGTGATCTTCAGTTTGGATTTAAACCTGGAGAAGAGATCGCAGGTGAAGATTACGTTAGTAAGCTTCGTGAAAGATCAAATAGTATTCACGAAAACGTCCGAAAGAATATACAGGCAGCAAGCGATCGAATGGAATCACAATATGACACGAGAGCACAAGAAGGTGGTTATCAACCTGGAGATTTAGTGTGGTTGTACAATCCACAAAGAAAACGTGGATTGTCGCCAAAACTACAAAGACAATGGGAAGGGCCGTACGAAGTGTTAAAAGAATTAATGATGTAGTGTACCGGATCAGAAGATCCCTCGTGGTAAACCGAAAGTGGTACACTTTGACCGTTTAACATCCTACGCTGGCAACAACCAGGAAGACTCGAATAATGATAATGGTGTTCGGCAAGTTATTAATCATGAGCCAAATGTAGATTTTGAGAGCTTTATGGTGGCGTATGGTGGTTCCGCTAAAGCGAGATTTGGCGTTGTTGTTGAAAAACAGCAAGATCTGTTTAGAGCACCAGAAGAGTATTCCCTTGCACATTGCGTAGCTCAAGATTTGGCAATGTCAAGGGAATAGCTGTTGTTTTTAAGAAAAGTTTGGATGTGTGGATGAATTAGTACAACAGCAGCCAACTGTAGGAAAAGCTTTGGTTCTTCAAGATAAAAATCGGTATGTTTACTATCTGGTCACCAAAATTCTTCATGGCAAAGACCTAGTTATGGACATCTATGGGAGGCTTTGCTAAATCTTAAGCCGCAGATGATGGAAAATGGAGTAACGAGACTAGCGGTGCCCAAGTTGGGCTGTGGACTGGATCACTTAGATTGGAGGATAGTCCGAAATATGCTAGAAGTAGTTTTCCAGGGAACCAACGTCTAGGTCCTTGTTTGTTGTTTTCAACCGGTTGCCTACCAAGACCAAGAAAAGAGTGTTGACTGTTATTTCCAACGACGTGGTGGATGCACCAGAGGAGATAGCTGCCGATACCGTCATCAGTCATCGAATTGGCGCCAAAATGTATCTACAGTTACGAGACGTAACGGTTTTAAAGAGGGGGCAGTGTTGCGAGCTACTACTAGGCAACCCATCAAACACACAAGCGCTGTAGACTCTGCATAGTTTTCAGGATACGAGAATTCTTCTAGCAATCAATTACACACAAAACGCTCGGGGCACAGCGCATTCTCAAGGATTCCAGAATTGTTCTAGAAATTACGGGAGCATGAGTCATCCTTGTAATCCAGAGTATATATAAGACCGCTAATGAACGCAAGAGTCAGTCTATACTAGAATGTCGTATATAAATTATAACGTTGTAAAGTCGTAGTAGTTTTGAGCTTTTGAGAGGTGTACATAAATGTGATATGCTGTGTCTAATGTACATGCAGCTTGTAGTATACATAAATAAATAGAAGTGTATAAATAAATAGTTGTGTTAGTGGTTAATGGACTTATGGTAGAGGAGTTAGTTTAAGAAGATATTAGTGCTTGTCAATTCATTAGTGTAGTAGTGCTTCATTGTTAAGTGGACTGAAAACATCTATAAATAAGGCACATACTGTTAACTAGACTTGTGAACAGTAAGCAATAAAGACTATTACTATTACTTGTTTTAAATTAAAGAAACGCGGTAGTAGTAGCCCGTTACAATATCAAAGTCACAAATATCAATTGACTTTAAAAGCAAATTATCTACACCACTGATATACTGAAAGAACACGCCTATTTATAAACAATGGACTAATTTGACACCGTTTTAGCCGTGTGCGCATGAAGATGTACAGGCTTTTCTTAAATAAATTCTACTATACCTGGTATAAACATATCAGGTTGCTTAAGGATCGTGACGATTTGGGGAGTTCTCAATGTATGGGAGTTTGTGATGTATTTTTCTTTTAATCTAATTGACAATAAGGATCGTGGTAGATTTTATATTACCTATCGAGAATTCTTATGTAACTGTAACAAGCCCAGGGTAAGGTTAAGATGGAAATTGGTTTTTAGTAAAAGAAAACTCTTAAGACTTTTAGCTAACTGAGTTTTTGGCCCACGGTCGCATGAGATTGGGTCAGTGGGTATATTTAAGTTGAAAGAAAACAAGATAATGGACGCCACCTAAATTTTTTATAAAGCAACTGACTACAGGAATTTGCTTAAAGGAAAATTTGGAAACCCCAGTTATTGCTAACCACTTTAAATACAAAGTTTGATTGACACAAATGTGATACTTACACCTGATCGTCTTCTTCAATGGACTAACGATGAGAAGGGTGACTCTGAAACATAATTACTACCAACATAGACACCCTATATATCTTACGGACCAGTATGAATATGTAATCTTTGATTTAAGTTCAATTTGTTTCCACTAAATCGTGGTACGCTTTCGGGCAAGTTTATCCTTTTAAATACTTAACAAAATTTGGAAAAATTTAATGCTTACTGAGAAATGAACTGAAGTCAAAAAAAAATAACCCTATATTCTCTTTAAGACAAGTAGAAAACAATATAAATCATAAATGTACTTATAGAATTTAAATTCTTAAAAATGTAAATTTTGAATCAGATATTTAATTATAGACATTATTTTTCATATTAAATAGTCAAGGTAGCGCTACTACGACCTTACAATGTTTTAGAAAATTTAATTAACTTTTGGCAAATATTATTAGGTGGTTAAATACTTTAAGTTCAAATTTCATCATACAGGACTTAGGTCCTATTAATTAACATGTCGGTATTTCAATTTATGGTAAGCAAGATAACTTTGACGCTCGTATGTCTACATCTGTACAACCGGTGAGGTATAATTTCTTAGATTGAACACATTATTAATTACAAAAAAATGTTGTACTCATTGTACTTTACGCTTTAACAGAATGAGCTTTTGGTAAATTAATTAACAAAATTATTCGTACGAGTCATAATGAATTGCACATGGCAACCTGAAGTAGTTATAAGCTTCTAAAAGGAATTCATTACATGCAAGAATTTACGTAATGAATTTTGCTGCGGCAGTTTTATCTTAGAACTAATACACTCTTACCAATAGCAGCAATGACCTATAACCTTCAAACGACATGTACATCAGCTGAACACGCAGCTGTCTAACGAAGTCGGCCATGTGTCGAACAAAATTGCTTACTCATTTCTATTTTAAACGAGTTCCATAAAATTTAATTCAACCAAATTAAATAAAATATTTTCTGATGATCTAAGCTTGCATCGAAATTACGTGGAATTACATCAAAATCATTACGGAATTATCTACATGTCCAGAATTATCGAAGTTGCACGCTCGCCAAAAAGAGATGTACACTACTCTTTTACTTAAATTTTCACGGACCATCTATTACGGCGCCTTTGCCAGGAAAACTTGATTTTCCTGAACATCTTGAGTGTTTTTGTTAAACACCAAACGACCTTTCAAATCAACGAAGAAACGAAAAGTAACCATCGATCGCTAATCGTCGGAACAACTTGAAAATCTTAGATACTACAAAACTTTGGAGCACGCCAACAAGTTTGTATATATTGCTGTGAAACCTCCTAAATTAACTGGTCCGTCGACTTTCTTCTGTTAATCGCCTCGGCTGCTCCCTAGATAACTTTCATCCTCAATTATAAAAAAAAACAAACACATTCCTATCACAAACATCAACGTCAACTCTATTTACATCAATATTCACAATACATTAAAATTTCAAAATTAAATTCAGCATAAATTTTAATATCGGAAAATTTCAAAATTAAATTTATTATCATTTTAATGTGCATCCAGCATTAAAGTTCTTGTAGGATGCCTACTAATTACTATAACAATATATGCAGACCTGAGTCTGAGTACAAAGGGAGCATCTACCACCCCTTTACGTTAATTAACCAGGTTCGTCTAATTGAGCTCAAAGACATACCCAAATTTTCATCATAATTCAGAACATCAATACTAAATACCCCTTTCTACTTAAACAAGCAAATTTCATCTTAAAATTAAAATTTTATGGTTAGTACAATTTCACTAATGTCCATTTAAAGTAAATCAATTATAAAGTTATTCAACACACACAAAAATATCACAGTTCAAACAAAATAGTATAAATTACCTGAAGGTCACTGCACTCGTAGCTTCAATGTACATCGTCCCTTTGTTAGTTACACCATTCCAACTGGGTTATATTTACGGCTTCTGATTCTCAACGTTTTAAAAATTTGCTCCATCACCATTTATTTAAAGTTGTTTCAGGGCTTTTCCGGAACTCATCTGTGTATATCTGAACCTTGTTTAGTGGATCCAGTCATGTTTACGAACCATTTAATTATTAACACCCCCGAAAAATAACAAAGAAATTCATACTTCTTTCACCAATATACGCCAAAACTGCCTACTTTTGTGTATACATTTGTCGTTGTAAATTTTATTAATTGGTGCAGTGATACTAAATTTTATTACCTTGTATCTAAGTGCACTCAAGTACATTCATGTTAGCACGTAAATAACAAACTGTTTTAAATCACCAAAATATACGAGCAAACTTTAAATTATTCTATCAAACTAAAATGCACTGTTTAACGTCTTGAATCAAGTCGCGGATGTAAGAGAGCTTTTAACGCATCGAATAGTCAAAAGTCTAAGAGACCGAAATTCATATTACCACCGGTATATATAGCGAATAGCCGGCACGTCGCTTTTGTCCTCAAAACAGACAATTCTTAAGAATTTCTCATGCTATGTTCCCAGTCCGTCGCTCGCGCGTCGGTTTTTACGAATTTTTCACTCGCCCCATTTAAATCTCAGAAATTCTCACACGGCACGCAAACATGTCCGAGAAAAACTAATTAATTTTGTACAGAAATTGTTGTTTCTACCTCTGATATTTGCATCCTATTTTCAACCAATTGTGACCCTCGTGACGTTGCTTAAATCACGCCTTTTACTATATGTGTCTTTGCTTGACGCATTTTCTCTTTCCTTTTCTAACCTGTTCGTATTGGTGCAAATTGATATTCTTTATTATCGATTATATTTTAGTCCATGTGGACTATCTGGGTTAAATAACCCCGTATCGCACCTTCTCGTGAATATTAAGCCCCGGTTTCTCCAAGATTCTTTGTAAACATTAATTCTCTGCAAAATTTTCGCCGAATGAGCTTTTAAATAAACCCTGTTTTGTATTTCGTACTAAAGCATCTGACCGTTTCCAATATCCTTAGAATCGACATGTTTATCTAAACAAATTAAACTGAAATTGCCTTTTAAAATACGCAGGTGTGTTCAAACATCCTACTTCTAACTAACACTTCTAGGATTTGCATTTTATTGGGTTTTACAAGTTTCTATAGATATTATCTGTACGTTTTGTTCAATACCGGTTACTTGAAATAGGGTTAATTAATATAAATTTTGCACGTAATTTCCATTTGTTTAGAATAATTACATTACACGCAGAGCTTTTAATACTGTTTCTTTTGATATAAAGCGTCTTGTACATGATTTAAATTTCTTATTTTTACTGAGACGACCGAATTTATTTATGCTTCATGGTTTTAATAAAGCGTATTATTTAATAAAATTCCTTATACACGGTGATTAAAATTATTTGATGTGATTATTTAATTTTCTACCCTGGTCTAAATATGAGTAATATATATATATATATATATATATATATATATATATGTTATCAGTAAGGACGATGTGGTATGTAGTAGATTGTAATTGTAATTAAAATTGAAATGTGCCTTGACGTTTATCGGTGATTAAATATGCAATAACGAATGAATTAATTATACATATGATATTAAGTAAAGACTAAAATAATAGATGCACCGCGGTAAAGTCAATGAATAATTTATAGGAAAATTTATATGTTACAAGGTTCCTAAATTTAGTATCACTACTATTGTTTTTAATTTAAGTATGCGGATGATTAGGTAGCAACCTTTTAATCGGATTTTTGGGGTATAAAAATTATTCAATAAGATAGATTCTAATTCTTTTAGATTTTTGTTGACAAATTCAGATTCACAAATATTGAGAATGCGGTGTTTTAGACAATTAATAATGTTAAGTCTATGATGGAATGCCTGGTTGGAAAGATAATTAATGTACCTACCAAAATCTGTGGGTTTTTTTTTATAAATATCAAACTTCAAGTTGTGGTAGATGATCTGATCACTAATGTGTCTCGAAAAGGAATACATACATTGGTTAACTTCCTTTTCATAAGTAGAAACCAAATTTGGATTATAACTATTGAAAATGTATAATGTGTACTCTATCAATTGCTCAGGAACAGAACACAAAATGTCATCAACGTATTTAACTATAAAAGGTATATCAAACAGAAGTGAATCGAAAACATACTCCAACAAAGGATCCACGACTAATTGAGCAATGATAGGGGATAAAGGTGAACCATAGCCTCCTTTATCTTACAAGCCGGAACATTAATTTGGAAACACTGCTTTTCATTTTTCAGTGGAGGTCATCGACATGGTGTGGTCACTCTATACATAGATAAGTTACTATAGATAAGCCACTTCCATACTATTTGTTTTTTATTGATGCGCCATCTGTTGGATTGTGTTACCCACTACCATGTATCTTGACTAAGGTTTGCATCCATGCTAACAAAATGGTTAAAAATCTTACTAGGAAATATGACATAGATTCATGTAATATCGACTTTTGTATAAGCTCAAACTAAAGAAAGAAAATCGTTATAATTGCATGTATTTCTATATAGTGGGTATCTATGCTTAAAAAGTTTAGGGTAATTTTTTAACATGGATACAACAATATAAAAATACAAGCAATTACAAGGATTTTCTTTCTTCATTTTAAGCTACTTCAAAATTCAATACATATGGCTTAGTACAGTTTACCTCTGTAATTTATACATACTAAACATTAGTGATAAAACAAGACTACCTGTAGTTGTTTATTGTAAGATGGTAGTATAGCTACAAAGGTGTTTTCAAAAAGTTTATTTATTCACTAACAGAACAATTTTAAAATACACATATAAATCTAACTTTTTAAATATCGTGATAGGCATTTGAGATGCCATACCCTAGGATTAACTACAGAATTCTAAATTGTTATTTAAATTATTTGGCTAAATGGAAATAATAGAAATCACTGATTTCATATTAAATCATATAAAATAACTACCAATGAAACACTGCTGTAGTAAACATTGAACCGTTGTATATCCTTAGTAGGAATTGGAAAACGGTGTCTGATGACAATTCTATTAACACAAGTAGCCACACAACAAGGAACATATCCACCACCCATGACGAAACTACAAAAACATCAAAATCAATACTATTAAAGATATAATTAAAAAAAAGTTTAAATTCTCTAAGGTATAAGTTTAAACCAACAAGCCTTACTAAAAATTTGAAAATCGTTTTCACTGCAATTATAAGAATGGAAAAATATATTTAATTAATTTTAACAAAAAATACATACCTTTTTACACACAAATACAGTTGAAATAATTACGAAAGCGTAAAAACAACAGACCAAATAGAGAAATTTTTAACAAATAAATATAAACATGTAGCATAGTTTTAAATACCTGTAGCCTGGCGTTTTTTTTTTTTTATAGTGGTAAAAGATTTTATATCCGCTGTGTGGGACTTTTCCTTGCCGCAGCAAGGACATACCCACTAAAAACCACTTTGGTGTCGGACTCGAGATCCCTTGTCAAAGGACGTTTATAGGGATCCCGTGACTAGCGTACCTGGACTAGGTCCTTCACCTTACATGTGATTTTCCAATGCTCCGCCCAAAGGTACTACATTGGCCAGGAAGCGAGTTTTTTTTACCTGGAAAATTTGAAATTTTGTCGAACCCTTGCTGTTCCAAGCAAGGTAGGGATCTTTAACGTGCGTGACAACACTCACACACAGGACCTCCATTTTACCTCTCATCCGAACGAGGGTGTATTTTTGTGAAAAATGCTCGCCTAACATTTTTCAAGCGGACCGTGTCGGGATTCGAACCCGGGACCTTGGGCGTAGTAGTCACACACATACCACTACGCCACGGAGCCGCTACTAGGTCCTTCACCGTGCATTTATATTTCCAATGCTCCACCAGAAGGTACTACATTGGCCAGGAAGCGAGTTTTTTGTTGCGATTGGAAATAACATGGCGTTACGCTCAGTTTATTCCTTTCGGACGTCTGATGGAATCGCAGCAATTTTCATTGCCGGAGCATCGCACTGGGGTGCTTATGTCGTCGCCATAGGGCTTCTTCATACGCGCCCAGAGCACGTATGAGCTGGTTTTCGTGATCTTCAAGAGATCCGTAAAACCTCTCCGCGTTCGACCGAAGCCATTCCTTGACGGTTTGCAGATTTGCCTCTCTGTGAAGCTGAGCGTTTCTGACGAACCAGGGAGCTCCGAAGACTCCCCTTAGGGCCTTGTTCTGGATCACCTGGAGTTTCCGCATGTGCGTTTCCGCTGCGTTACCCCACACCGCTGATGCGTATGCAAACGTCGGTCTGGTTATCGCCTGGTAGAGCCTAAGCTTGTTTAAAGCGTTCAGCCTACTTCGGCGATTGGTCAAGGGGTATAGCTGAGCCATAACACCCTTGGCCTTGTTTGCCGCATACTCGATGTGAGCTTTCCAGGTTAGCCGAGAATCAAGGATCACTCCTAGATACTTGACGTCTGGACGCCAAGGTATCGGTTCGTCGAACGCTCTGACATCGTCTCCAGGTCGGTGACGTCGCTTCGAGAAGAAAACTGCCGTGCTCTTTTCTGGATTGACCTCGACTCGCCAGAGTCTTAGCCACTCCTCGAGAGCGTCCATCGCCGTTTGCAGTCTCTGCATAATGAGGTGCGGAGCACGGGACCTGGCTAGAATGGCTGTGTCGTCGGCGTATAGTGCTATCCTGGTGTCTGCCGTTTTCGGTAGGTCGCTCACGAAGATGCTAAAGAGTGCCGGCGAGAGGAGAGAACCTTGGGGTACCCCAGCCCTGATTCTCCGCATCGTCGACCGCACCCCGTCCAGCCTGATGCAAAACCATCTATCGTGAAGATAGGATCTTGTAAGTTGGACGAGGGCGCGTGGTAAACCCCTCTCCAGCATCTTGTAGAGTAGGCCGTTATGCCAGACCTTGTCGAAAGCTTTAGACACGTCTAGGAACACTGCGCCGGTTGACTGTCGCCAGTTGAAGCCTTCCGCGATGTGTTCCACCACTCGCAGTATCTGGTGAACGGTGGAATGCCCCTTGCGGAACCCAAACTGTTCGTCCTGGATAACGTCGTGCTCCTGCATCGCCGCCTGGAGTCTCCTTAGAAAGACGGCTTCCGCTATTTTCCCAACTACCGACAGCAAGCTAATGGGCCGGTAGTTCTGTGGGAATGTCGCGGAGTCTCAACATGGCGTTGATGATTCCGGTCAACGCCTGGAGGGCGTTTTCCGGCAGCGCTTTCAAAGCCCGGTTGGAGATACCGTCCGGTCCAGGAGCCTTTCTGACCCTTAAGGCCTTGATAAGGTCCTTGACATCTTCAACCGTGGTAGGGTCAAGTTCCTGAGGATCGTCGTCGTCCCTTAGCCTCCGTCGGACGTAGCGGTGAACCCGTTCGATATGCCGAAGGTCTGCGTGAGCATAGTTTGGCTCGAACTGACGTTCCATGCTGTCTGCGAAGACTTCTGCCTTTTCAGAGACTGAAAAGGCTAAGCCTGTTTCGCCATGGATAGGAGGCATCGGGGACTTCTTGTTCCTCAGTACTTTCGACATCCTCCACAGAGAGTTGTCGTCGGTTCGGAGGTTCTCCAGTCTGGCTGCCCAGGCTTCGTTCCGGTGCCGCCGAATTGCTAGTCGCATTTCGGCGACCAATCGATTGTACCGGAGTCGTTCCGCAGGATCCCAGGTTCTTTGCCACTGACGCCTGGCGCGGTTCTTCTCCCGGATGAGGTCACGGATGTGCAGAGGGAGGATGTCTCTCTTATCCGCTACCGGTCTCATGGAAGTGGCTCTACTGACCGAGGTCTGTATGCACTCCACGAGGCGGTCCACTTGCGCCTCCAGCGCGTCAGCCGTCGGTATGTCGCTAGACATCCCTTCGACCGACCTCGCTAGATGGGCGGCAAATGCCGGCCACGAAACCCTAGGGGTTTCGTTAAAGGCCGGGGCTCGCTCCCCTCCGAGATGAAGCAGCACCGGGTTGTGGTCAGAACTGAGGTCGCTGACGGCCCGGATCTCCGTGTTCAGCGTCACTTGGTGGAGGATCGCAACGTCTAGTACATCAGGCCTGCCTCTATTGCCGTAGTGAGTGGGTTCTGCTGGTCCTAAGACCTCGACCTCACGTCTGTCAGCAAACTGTCGAAGTATGCGTCCATTGCGATTTGCTACCCGACTGTTCCAGGACGGGTGTTTGGAGTTGAGGTCCCCTGCTAAAAGCACAGGTTCTCTCGCATCCAACAACGCGTCCAGGTCCTGCGTGCTAAGCGCTTCGCCGCCTGGCCGGTTATAAACCGAGATCAGGCGTAGAGGGCCGAAACCCTCTAGAACTACGCATACTCCAGTCGCTTCGAGTCGTTCTAGGTCTGGCAGGTCCACCACGTAGTGCTCCAGACTTGCCTTGACGTACGCCGCTGTACCTCCTCCGACGCCATCTCGATTGTTCCGGAACAGCCTGTAGTTGGGAAGCCTAGGCTCGTCTCGTGCGCTGAGGAACGTTTCATTCACCAGGACAACGTCTAGGTCGTGTCGCAACGCAAACTCCAGCAACTCAAATCGCTTTCCCATCAGCCCTCGCGCGTTCCAGAATGCTATCTGCAGGGTTCCTGGATATCCGCGACGTTTATCCATCAAGATGGAAGAGTTCGCTGATATCCTTGCCGCAGGCAATTAAACCCATGACTAAATCGCCGAAGTTTTTGGCTTCGGCGATTATAGGCAGCAGCTTTCTGGCGATCGCAGTCAGCTTCTGGAAATCGATTCCAGCGAGGAGTCCGATGATGGAACCCCTGGGCAGGCGTCTCCTCAACTTGCGCAAGAGCAGGGCTCTTGGCTGTCGGGGTAGAGACGGCCTTAGCCGAGCCGCTGGCGTAGGAGTGGACTCCCACAGCAGCGGCCCTCGGCGTCGACATCGCAGGGCGGACGCTGACCGGTGCCTTTGGTGCGGTCGCGTTTTGCCTCTTGGCCACCCTTGGCTTCGGAAATGCGGAGCATCCCCTATAGCTCGCTGGATGCGCGCCACCGCAGTTGACGCACGCCGCAGGAACTTCCCTGCTTTTGGGGCAGGTGCCGCTAAGGTGGCCGCCGGCGCACTTGACGCACTTAGGCGTGGCCTTGCAGTTCGACTGCGTATGCCCGAATCGCTGGCACCGATGGCACTGTCCTACTTCGGACCGTCGGTGCGGTATCTCCACCTGTACTCTAAGGTGCAGCACATGCTGGAGCTGGAAGATTCGCTTTGCCTCCGTGGACTTGGTCAAGGTGACCATGACCAGGGACAGTGCTCGTCTCGGTCGCTCCTTGTGCATGCGTGCACAGGCGAGTACTGGAAGCCCGCATGCAACGAGTTCCGTTCGAACGTCCATGGCGTCGATATCCTCCGGGATGCCCCTCAAGACCACCCTGAGCGGCCTGTCGTCTTGGAGGCGATAAGTGTGGAACTCTTCGCCTCGCTCGGACAGAAAAGCCGTGATACCACGGTAATCTGTTGGGGTCGCCGGAGTGATACTGATTCCGTCCTGCGTATTGCGTGCTCTGGTAAACTGGAGTCTGCGCCGGCTGAGCTCTGCCGCAATCGCTACCCACTTGTCCTTCTTGCGAAGGACGATAGGGGGTCGCGGCGGCTGCGGGCCGACGCAGGGTTCGAACAGTTCGCATCGGACTCCATACGTTCTGCTGATGCTTCTTCTACTGGCGTAGCAGCAATCGGTTCGTACCGATTGGTTGTCGGAAGGTCGGCTGCGCTGGTCTTCTTGGGCTGCTTGGGCGTCTTCTTCTTCGGCACCGTGAAGTCGTCGCTACAGGCCTCCTCCGAAGCGTCCTCAATGGCGCGCTTGCGGGGGTCCTTCGCTTTGGCGTCCGGTGCCATCACAATATCCTCTCCGTCTATAGTTCCGCTAAAATGCGCGGGTAGCGGTGCAAGCACTACGCCCGCGCAATGTACCGGAGCTTCCCTTCCAGCCACGTGCGATCAGTTGAAATTGCTCCCGGACTAGCAGGCTCACTAGCCCGTTCAGCGCTCGAGGTGTCTTAAGCGGAGCAACTCAACTCGACGCCCGCGAACTGGATTGCGGCGGCGACGAGGATGTCCTCTTGCAACAGCGGGGGCGCTCGTAAAATACTGCACCCACGCGTTAACAAAAGGGCGGGTTCCGCCAAAGGTGTCTTAGGCTAGACAGTCGAAGCGTGTTCAACAGCGGAGCAATTCCTTTTTAATGCACTATAAAGTGCAGCGCCTCGACCCCAGCTCAGCAACAGCACGAAGCTAATAAAAGCCTCAAGCGCTATCGCGAACCGAAACCGATGCGTCTCTCTTCGATGAATTTATTTTCTATAAAAACGCGAAAGCAAATAATTGCTCTCACGCGTTTACAGAAAAACACTTCCAGTTAAGCAAAAGTACAAAAGCTAAAAGCTCTCGCACGTTTACGAAACTGAAAACACGATGTATTCGATGATAGGTATTATAGAAGCGCGGGAACAATAAATTGTTTCCACGCGTCTACAAACACCTGTTACGATTCTATCATAGATTAGTAAGGGATTCTATTAATACACAAGAACTGGTTAGGTTCCCGCGCATTCAACAGAATTCGTTACGATGACGTCACTGGGCGTTGACCGTTGGTATGCTGCAATTTAAATAATACGGGTGTATTATTTAACGAAGCTCGCTGCTCTGCTGGAATGCGGTGATGATCTCGATGAACTAAATTATACTGAAAAGTACAATTTAGTTGTAGTCGCTCTCTGGTCTGCACGTCTGCTCTCTGTGAAATCTGGAACTGGACTCCCTGTAGCCTGGCGTGGCGTCTAAATTTAGATCTAGGGTATCTAAAAATACTTAGGGACCCTAGATTTAAAGCAGCGCCATCTGAACGGATTGTGTTATACCATTAAAATCGATAACAATGCTGTGCTTAAAGAGACTACAACCTGACTCTATAGTGCTCGCAATTTCTAAATAGATCTCCTCATCCGCGACGTCACGCAAGTACTAACTATTTATGTAGATATTTGTCAATTTAATACCGTATAATATTTATGTCACAGTTTTGGTTTGAATAGTAGCAATGTACGACGTTGCCAATCATCTTAAAGCCAAATATTAAATGTCTACGTTTAAATTTTAACGAGCGTCTCGCGGTAGAAATAGCGCGGCTGTATTGACAGTTGTAAACAGATTGAGGTTACGTAATTTTTTTTTGTTTACATAAATTGGATGAAGTCTGTGTTAATGTTAAATTGATTGTTTATCTCCTTATTTATATAGGAGGAGTAAAAAATGAATATTTGCCAAGATTGTGGTTCTGAATTTACGTAAAATAAAACTTTGTATGGCCACTTAAGAAAATTTCATGATTTGAATATAAGAGACCAGTTTCTATAAGCAACCAACTTTGGATAAAAAAGAAGTTAAATTTAGGGCAATGAACGAAATTAACTTTACACGAATGTTATCTATATATGTTAGCTCTTGTATGTAAACAACTTGGTATTTTGTAATAACTTGTTGCTATTCTAGGTATCTTTCGTACTTGTGTCAATATGCAGTTTAAAGGTACTTTGCTGGGATTTCTTTAATTTGATTTGTAAATTATTAATTACTTGAGTGAAATGTGTTTAATAATAGTAATAGAGGCTTGAGGTTTCAATAATTGTATTTTTATTTTTTAAAAAGTAAACACGTTGTGTACCCATATACATTCTCAATAAATACCTAAATTAATTAAGAAAGAAACTAATTTTATTTTGTCGAGAATTTTGTTTGCACTGTCAGTCGACTGAAATATGTAAAAAAACAAGTTAGAAAATTAAGATTATTTTGGTACTCGGACTAAAAGTAAAACTAAAATACTGCACTGTTAATATAAGAACACTCAATCCGACAGATTTGACGAAATTACAATAACTTACCAGCACTTGTAACACTGATAAAACAAAGTGAGAATTGAGGATTAAATTAGATTAGTCGCGTACTTGTAGGTTTCTCATCAAAATCGCTGGGATTGTAATAATTTCCAGTAATTTGTACATGTATTTCTATAAGTGGTTTTCCCATCGGATTTTATTCCCAAACAAGAGAAAGCAGAACAAAATCTAACCTTATAAGCTTTAGTGTTAATTAAACCTACTTTCTACTGAGATAATACACTGTCTTATCTTAACATAAAATCAGGTGATGTATGATCAGATCTTGTATGAACATTAACATTAAGGTTTGAGTTATTAACCAAACCATCCCTAATAAAAATTTCTTCTGTTAGGGTAGGCTTTTTAAGATCATTATTCCTTGTTGATTTCTTCTTTGTTGAAAAAAGCCGCACCTGATGTTCAACTTTTTTATTAATATTAATCTCCTCTGTAGTTTTTAGATCAATATATTTTGCTTTATTTAATGTGTCAATGATTTTATCAAATTGCCTCATTATACTCAGATGTTTGTCGTCAGTTAACGAAGCATTCTCACATAGGCCTATTATTAGCTCGGCTTTTTTTAATAATATCATTTTTTGAAGATTTTGCTTCATGTAAAATATTACTGCTGAAAAATTCATTAACGTTACTAATATGCAAAGGTGTTGCAATGTCAAGATTCGATTTGTAAAACTGTATCGCACAAGCATGTATGTGTTTGCAAATGTTAAGCTTTATTATGTTGTCAATATAGGTGCATTGAAATGTATGAACACATATGCTGCACTTTGTACAACTTAAGCATGAACCTTCACAGGCCTCATCTACTCTGGTTACTTGCTACTGTTAAAAAGCACAAGTGGACGACGTAACTAAAAATTCCTTATCATTTTCAAGACGTCTAATAAAATCTGATGTAATTGTTAGACTTGCTTTATGACTTTGTTTAATTCTATTAATTTTGTCATTGGAAGTATTCTTTGCAAGTTTTATTATACGTTTAAACAAGCTATCTCGAGCAATTTTCATTACTGCATTAATGCTTTTGTCCAAACATTTTACTTTCCGACCTTCCAAATACACATACTTCATAACTTTGTGTTAGTTAAGTTTGTAGTGCAATAGGTAATTATTTTGAGATTTATCATGTTTCTGTTCATACTTAATGGTAGGTCTAATGGAACTGCTAAATATAATGGATAAATGGAATTCGATTCTTGAAGGTATATGAAAATAAAAGAAGAGAATCTGTACTAGTTTTGTGTTTTTAGACGAAACATGGCTTTATCAGAATGGTGCCGTTAGCCGTTCCTAGCAAAGCGGTGATATAAGATCAGTTAAGGACACACAAAATTGATCGAAAAAGGTTGGTGTCATACCTACTTATCCTTAATACAGTATAATGTAATTAGTCTTTTAGGTACATAGTATTACATGCTCGAAATGTAAATGTACTAAATGGGGCTGAATTGATTTTTCTTCTTCCACAAAAACCCAAATTACTACAGAGAAATGAATAAGCAAATGGGGAAGTGAGATCAAATTCGATCAAGAGTGCATTGCACCTCTAATTACTAACATTGGTGATAGCGATTACTAATACAGATTTTTAATCCAATTAAAGAAACTTTATAGATGATTGATGTGTCTTTAATTTTATGTACAATAAACAAGTATACCTACATATGTTTTAATGCTAAATTACAAGCTTTTAATCCCTTCTGTTACTTCTTGAAGAATATTTTATTTGTGAAATCATAATTATATACATCCATACTAATAAAAGCTAAAAAAATTTTCTTAATCTTCCTCCCGAGTCTTTACGTTCGAAAGAGCCCTGCGATATGCTTTTAACGCGAATATCAGAATAGTCGTTTTTTTTGTTGCTAAAACTATTGCAGACTGTTCCATGGAATAATAACACCCCCTTGGGGGTATTATTATTCTATGACTGTTCTGATATGCGTGTTAAATGATTTGTGTTTTTTAATAAAAATATCTATTTCTAACAGTAACCTAACCGAGGACCTCAATGC
This sequence comes from Platerodrilus igneus, assembly GCA_036346225.1. NCBI lineage: Eukaryota > Metazoa > Arthropoda > Insecta > Coleoptera > Lycidae > Platerodrilus > Platerodrilus igneus. Next base: position 4,021,788 of record JARFIW010000124.1, read on the forward strand.
ATCAGGATGTTGTAATTGTACTAATAAAATAAAATGCTTTGGAAAATGCCCGAATCATTAACTGTGTATTTAATTTATTACACTCCAGAGTTTATTTTTATATTATATCATGCTGCATTAATTTAACCATTATGTGCAACAAAGGTAAAAGAAGGGAAAATAATGTGGTATCAGAATGGCAATAGGCTGAAAGATACCAGAGATTTATTGTGTACTAATTATAATAAACTCTGACTGAAGTGTAATTAATTTGACAGTTAATGGTTTGGGCATTTATTTTTTCAAAGCATTCTATTTTATTAGTATAATTACAACAAATTACCATTACCAATGCATTGAGATCTTTCGAATAAAAGTATACATATGTATAGTTTAAAAACTCTATACCGAAACTGAAAAATGTTATCCCAAGAAAACATTTAACTGTAGGTTTTTGAAGAACGTTCAAGAGGCTTTCCAGGGGTAATTGGTGCAATAAGACATCCACCACAAAATGCCATAGATTATTACAATAGGAATAAATATCATTCAATCATCTTGCAACGTATCTATAAAGCAGTTGTAAAGATAATTTCATGGTACTTTTTTAGGAATATCAGATCATACTATGAAGTTTATTGATATTTTTGTGGGCGCTCCTGGTCGAATGCATGATGCAAGAGTTTTTCGGAATAGTCCAATATATAATAAAATTATTAATCAAGATATTGCTTTAATACCTCCTAATTTACATCTTATAGGGGATTCTGCCTATCCACTAATGCTGAATGTTATGACTCCACATCGCGATAATAGTCATCTGAATAACAGAGAAATTATATTTAACACAAAACTTTGTTCAATTCGTTCCATCATCGAACGAGCTATTGGACGACAAAGAAATTTAGAAGGCTAAAAGATATTGAAGTACAAAAGAGAGGTGTTGGGGTTAAAATGATTGCAGCAGCATGCGTTTTGCACAATATTATTTTTGATAATGAACAAGATGATGGGGTGTTTGACTACAAAGAGGAAATACAAGAAGAAATTGATAACGAATATCATCCTAGAGAAAATCGAGCGGAAGTTTTAAAAGATTAGAAATTATGAATAATTTATAACATTTATTGTAAATATATTTTTTATTAATGCTAATTATAATTATAAACAAGTGTAAAAATCAGTAAAATAATTAAGTTTTAATATTTGTAATATTCTCATTGGCGATCATTGAGAGAAATTGTCTGAAGAGATTGTTTTGTTCATCTTGAAGAGCATTACTTTTTTCAACTGCTTCTCGTAGCTTCTTAATTTATTTTACCCGTTCCCCTTCAATTTCGAGTTCCGCTTGTGGAAATTATACAACGCGACTTTTAGTATTTTTCTCAGTTTCAGAGATGCAATTAGTATCAGTTGCACCATATCTGGAACGTGGATTTTTGCGTACTGCATGAGACATAGACAGCGATGATTTCATTTGCTCCTACATAAATATAGTTATTATCGATTTGTCATTTAATATTGTTTGATGAAGTACCTGTTATAGCAGGCACAGGGCACAGGACATATAAAACTGCAGCTTGCTTGAGTTACATCTTGTTCTATAGATGGAATGGTTGATTGCTCAAATCTACCAACAGATGATGTTGCAGATTGTTCTTAAAGTTCATTATCAATTGGACCCCGTTATGGAATAGTCGGTTAAGCGACATCTGCATGAAATTGAGTAAAATAATGTTAAAGTTAAAAGTGCAATGGGAAGCTATCGTTTAATATTTTTAATTCAAAAATTAAATACATATAGAGCACTAGTAGGAATACATTGTAGTCTAACCATAATATAAAAATTTTTCTTCATTTTTGATTTAAATGGTATTTTCCGCTTGATATTTTAATACTAAAAAGCGCTATTTAAGATTTTAATTCGTAATAAAGGATTAACTGCCACGGAGTGGGGTTTAATTCTTAAATGAAGAACATCAATACACTTCTGCTAACGATATTTTATTATTCATATAAAAAATAAATAACTATGAACTTAAAAAGTATGTTAATACGTGTATAAGTAAAACAATAAGTTTTAAAGTAAAATGCAGAAGTCATATGAAGCAATCTATTTATGCCATTGGTATTAATCAATGTTTTAAATCTCAACGCAACTATATTTAAAAACAAAAACCGACAATTTTCTGGCAACAACACCATTATATTTTTACTACATATTGATATCAACTTTAAATCTAAACTTCCACTGTATCCCTCAATATCGTCCGTAACTGTGTTCGAACTTATTAAATTAGTATAAAATTCTTTTGCATCACTTTGAATAAGATTCAAAAGTGACTTTAAATCGTTTAGTTTTAATGTAGATATTGGCTTACCATTAGGCCATAACGGTTCCAATTTATCAGAATAGGAAAACTTTCTAATTTCTTTTTTCCTAGCTGACTCCCTTTTTGTTATATCAATCTCTTGAAATTCTCCCCATGCGATTGGCTTAAATATATCTTATGGGTTTATTCTTAAAATCAGAAATTCCCCTAGTTTTCAACCAGCTTACTGAAACGCTTTGATATCCCTTTTCCTGTTGACTATAGTTTTTAACAATTTACCAACACCCACAAAGTCATGTTTGTTCATTTTTGCAGCAGAAAGTTTATTTTTCATTCTACAGTTTAACATTACGTTTATGTAGTCATCGGGTGTATATAATCTTTGCTGCGATTTTAGTGCTGACTCGATATCTCCAAAATCGGAGTCATTAGGCATGAAACTGTGGCCCGGAATTAGGAATCAAGTGTTATTTATTCAATATGCGGGTTTTCCTCCATTATAACAAAAAGTAACATTGTTAACTTTATATTACGGTTTTGACCCCTGCATGAGTCGGACCACAAGATGATTTCATTAGCTTGGATAGCAAGATTTTCTCCAATGTGTTTTCTAAGAACGGAACCCACTTCTTGTGATCCTCTTCCAGCAGAATCCTCTACCCAAGTGTAACAGAATCCGCGCTTTGTCTTTCCAGAATATACCTCACAGTTATATAACCATAGCAAACGTTTGTAAAAAAACTATATTAGTTGGCACGCATGGCATTGGTAACGTTTTTTCTATGTCAAATGTTAACACCTCTAAAGTATCATCATCTTGGGCACGTTTCAGATCATCTTTCATAAAATCACGCGCTGCTTCGGCTTGTTGATGATGTAAATTCAGTTCTTCCTCAAATTTTGCCCATTTTTGAGCTGTTGTACTATTACTAATACTGATTTCAAATATAACACATTTATTGTCTTTTTTAGGTTTTTTCCTTTGAAGATTGAATTCAGTGCGAAAAATTCGTTTATATGTTGAGAAGGAAGCAAGCGTTTTTACATCTATTTTATATAAGTCGTACATTAATGGAAGTGTGACATCAGATTCTAGAGAGAGTTTTTCTGTTTTTTCCCTACAGTAAAGGAACTTGTATTTTGGGAACTTATCTATATGCTGTATTATTTAATTTTTGGCTTAGTCGGAAAAGTGTTTAGGTTTTTTTTGCCAAGCCTCTATTATCTCTAACGACATCCTCCAAACTACTTACTTTATTAAGTTATCAATCAATTCTTGCAGATGAAATCCTGAGACTGAATAAAAAACGTTGCACAAACTTCCTTGCCGGCAATGTCACACATTCTTGTGTGACTCCTTTTTGTTGAACTCTTATTTCTTTTCTTTTTATTGGAATGACTTCATGTTACTAGATATAGACAAACATTTGGCATGGAAAGTGTCCAAATTCCAAAATTTATTGAACTCGTTTCGACGTTCTGACAATAATACTATTTCGTAGCACTTATCTGTACACTGAAAGTCTCTAAACTCGCGAAGATTTACCGATGTTTTGAATACTTCTGGAACTTTCACTTACCTGTATAATACTCAAAATAGGATTATTTTCTTACCGTCGCCGTCGGTTTTTTTGTCTCATTGGAGTTAATAAATGGAGAAATCTACTTGTAACTTCACCGATCCTTCTTAAAGTAGTATCCAGACATCTCATTCAATAATTACTGAGGTACATACTTTGAAAACACACTTTTGCATAAAATATTTCTTTAATTACGTGGCTTGTTCAATTGAAACCCATCTTTGGTTCAGGAAAAATTTATTGACAATTAAATTTACAAATAATTACCACTACGATTAAGGCACATATCCCATTGTTTCGTCAACCTAGGTATACCCTGTCTAAAAGAATCTTGTGGCTGCTGCTCGAAGAATTATTTCACGGCATTTTGTACTTCTTCGTCCGACTGAAAACGATTACCTTTTAACGCTTTTTTCAGTGGCCCAAAGATGTGAAAATCGCAAGGCGATAAATCGAGACTATGGGGTGGATGCTCTAATATCCTCCATTTCTTTCGGTGTAGATTTTCTTTCACTACGTTAGCAACATGAAGTTGAGCATTATAGTGAAGCAGAATGACACCACATAAAAGCTTCCCTGGACGTTTTCGTCTAATTGCTTGATGGAGCTTGTTCAAAGTTTCATTATACAGGTTTGTGTTGATATGCACCCGAGGTTCTGAAAATTCTATCAACAAGGGTCCTTCATGATAGGAAAAAATGTCAACAAGCCTTCCACACATGCCATATTCCTGTCTGTTGACGCAATACACATTGCACCTGGTCGTGGGTTATCATTCGTCCCTTTGTGTCCATTCTTAAATTTTCGACACCATTCCTCGACAGTTGGATATGCAAAACATGCGTTTTCATACACTGCTTGCATTCGTGTATGAATTTTCAATGGTTGCAAACCTTCAGCACACAGAACTTGAATGACCGCACGCTGATCACATTTGGTGGCATTGTTAACAACAAACGTCATTTCAAAGTCACAATACCTAAAATCGTTGTCAAATATATACGATAGAAACTGACCAGTGAGAAGTTTACAAACACCACTAACGTTGCAAAACGTCAGTTGAGTGATTGCAATTGTTTCCAAGGCTAACCTGACCAAAGATGGGTTTCAACTGAACAAGCCTCGTACTTCAGAAATTTCAACGGGAAACACTGCATACCAAGTGTATTGGGTTAAGACTACCGTTATAACCGCTTACAACTAACAAAAGTGCGTTTGAAAAATATCAAAAGCGAATTAAGCAACAAAGAAATGCCGTGTAATCACATGTTTTATCTAGAAAGCAATGTTCCTTTATAAGAATTATCATATTAAGTACACGAATTGGTGGTTGATACGTATATGTAAATTCATTGTGCCCAAGTTATCTGAATATAAAGTATCAAACGCCATTTACGGCGTTTAATTCATTTTTGTTAGATATCCCAACAAGATTACTTATATTTTGCATTTCTGTACTTGGCGATTAATTCTATATTTCAAACTTAAGATTCTAAATTCTACATAAAATTTTGGATTGGCGCTTAGTTCATGTTCTTTTTTACGTAATTGAAATCGTTCTAGGATATTATCCACACCTTGAAAGATAGTTAATAAGCATATGAAGCAGATAGCACCACTAATTCATTTTCATTTTTATTTCATTTATTCAATTTATACAATTGGGCAAACACTCATTTGCATGTATAAATTACGTTATAATACCTAGCTTACATATATTACTACAATAATCACAAAAACACCAAAACAATAACACGAGTAAACAGGGGATTTTTGCGTAGAAGTGCGCTTGTAAGCTGGTAAAGTAAATGCTCGAAAGCGAGTGTTATAAGCATGCTGTGGTCTATATAGTTCAATCAAATGTGGGTGTTTATGAATATATGTCAGCAGTGATAAAATGTATACAACAGGAGCAGTGAGAATATATAACTTTTTGAAATTTCCTCGACAGCTACTGAAAGGTGCCTGCTTGCAGATGATCCGGACTGCCTTTTTCTGCAATAAAAAGACGTTATACATGGCGCTCGAGGAACTAGCCCACACAAGGATCCCATAAGAGATATGACTGAATATTAAGGCATAATAGGGGGAACAGGCACAAAAGGGGAACGCACTGTAGTAGTCCCATCACAACTTACAATTTCCACAGACTGAGTTCTGTTTGATAGATAGTTACGGAGTAGTTTGAGAGGGACACCTCGGATTCCTATATGAGTAAGTTTGTCAAGAAGAATGGAATGACAGACACTGTTAAAAGCCTTAACAATATCAATTAACCAGGCAGTAACAAATTCACCTTTATCGATAGTGTTATTTACAAAAAGGGATAAGTCTACTAGAGCTGTCTGGGTAGACTTTTTAGGGAGAAATCCGTGTTGGGATTTATCAATAATTTTGTTTTATTAAGAATTTAGATAGTCTAATAGCGATTATATTTCAATTATTTTATTAAAAATTGACAAAAGACTGATTGGTCTATAGTTACCCAAATCAGTGGGAGTACCTTTTTTGCATAACGGTTTTACTAAAGCTGACTTAAGTTTCCATTTTTCTTAATTTGTCGCTTAATTCAGTATTACATAACATGGTCCAATTCAACTATATATAATAGATAAACTGAAGCAGTTACCAGAAAGAACCACATTGTTTACAGGACGATACTGTTAAAGGATTATTAATGGTTATATCATTTTGGAAAATTTCATCGAAAACTTCAAAAAACTTCTAAGTAATTCTTCCGCTACCAGTTTTCTTTATATTGTAATTAAAATAAAAATTTTGTAAATTTATCCTGGTGACTATCAGCTATATACTAAAGCTCTCTATTTTAATCTGATATCACTAGGTCGAGTATTTCTTCTTTAAACTCCAAGCCCAGGGTAATGTCGGATGGAAAACGGCTATAGACAAAGAAAACTCTTAAGGGTTAAACGGCTAGTAGAGTGTTAGCTCTGGGTAGATCATGAGCATGGGTCATGGGTGGATAACTGACCAAAAATAGTTTTAATAGGCGCCACCGTATTTTTAATACAAGTGCCAACAAAAATTTAACTGTGTTTGTATAAGGAAATGCGGAAACCTTATGTTAACACCACTATCTTAGCCATAAAACTTGAATTTCACTCTTTATCACACACTTACCAAAACATCAACCACCAGTTGTTAAACAGTTGTCTCAGCTGTACCTGTGAACAAACAAAACACCACATGGACACCATTTGTGTCCTTAAAAGCATATGCCCAAAAATATAATAAGAGAATTTAAACATCTATGAAATACTAAAGGCATTTATTTTCTTCTCTATCTGTTTTTCTTAAGGAGGATTTGCTCTAGTTTACTTTTCATATTTTAAATATTGAATAATAAAACGACTTTATGAAAAACAAAAGGAATTCTATTCATATGGAAATCTGACTATATACATGCGACTGCAATACATATGTTTACTATCTTGTCATTAATTTTTATAAAAAGAATTTTGTATAATTTAACCTTCAGAATAAATACGTATAAATTAATCGTTTCTATAAAATTTAGTTTAAGCAAATATGTCATAATTTATTAGTTCCTAACACAGGATTTTATTTTTACTATAATCATAGAAGCGCTTCCTTGACCATTCACAAAAAATTCGATCGTCAGGACAATAACGACCTTAAAATGTAACTACTCAATTTTAACGGTAATCTACTAAAAGAATATACGTGAATTTCAGTTTCAATAAAAGACTTTTACATGACGTGCATGTTTTCAATTAAACAAAATATAAAATTAAACCAAGACTGCGTCAGGCGTTTAGATTCTGAATATCTCAACACATTGTGTGCTTGTACAAGTGACTGACAACCTAGATATTTATACGTTGTTTTACAAACTTTAAGAAAGTACTTTATATTTTCTGTTACTCTAATAATTAACGTAGAAAATTTCATAATAATTTACTATAGCTTCAAACACTCACGTGTAGACAAAAGAACTGCAGGTGGAAAATCACGACCTCAGCTGTTGTATTTATTTCATCGTATTAGTCATCAGTTAGATTGAAGTGTCAAGGTTCTTTGTAACATCAACCATTTCCATACTGCGTAGTTAGATAAAAGGACGAAACCATAGCTGTTTACCATTAATTATTGTGACGGAAAATTATTATAATTTACATTGAAAACCGTTGCTGTAAACCTGTCCATATGATATTGCACTAAAGTGAGTAAGTGTTAGTCTAATATATTTTATTATTCTATACCAACTGTATTAAAATGATGTATATTATCAATCCATTTTCTCAGCTCAAGTTTTCTTCTTCACTCGATTAGATGCCTCGTGTTTCTGACGGGTCATCATCTTGACTTTATCTCTCGTCTACAAAAGCGGCTTCACTCTAGGACGTTGGAGACCAAAGTGCCGGTTATCAACTTGACAGCGCTTGGTAACAAGCTTTAGAATATATATCTTCTAGAATCCATGTGTTATTATGAACATTATACTTTAATTTTTATTGGCTGAATATTTACGAATTAAATACTTTAAAATTTATTTGTTTTATTATTAATTTATTAGGCTAGGTGTAACTAGAAAAAAAATACGTTACACAGCCTCTTCCCAAGAGAAAAATTGAGGTATGGAGAATTTTTCTAAAAAAAATTTTGCAACTGAAACTTCAAACTTATTCTTCTTAACTGTACCAACCTCTTACACCTCACAACAAGACGACACAAATTTTAACTATACCTAATGATGAGTTTAACAAAAAAATATCAGGATCATTTGCTAATTGATACGGGGGGTATTAATGCATGGGATTGAGTGATTAGTAACTGCGCGTACTACACGCCTATAAAGGGACAAATCCGGGAAGTCATAGCCAGTATATACGTCAATCGGTTAAGTATATTTAGGGGTATCTAACACTCAGTGGATGCATGTCATCTATAGTTACAAACGCAACAACCATATCAAAAAATTTTTTCTTTTTTTTTTAAAATGAAAATATTTTACTACAAATCAGAACTGTAATAAACAAAATGGATTGGACATTATAATCACTACTAAACAAAAATCTGTACAACGAATATTTTCTCTAATTTAATATATCTATCTTAAAGATTTATGTGCATAAAATTGATGAATTTAGTAAGTACCAAAAGCTGTTAGATACAAAGTCTATTCACGAAACGAATCTCTAACACTCGAGAAACAGACAAAGTATTAACAATACATATTCATCAACAAGACACTTTTAGTCTTTGAGTGAGCATCTCACAATATTTTCTGTAAGATCTCTATTCTACATACTCAACTATCTCTCTCAAAAATTATATAACCTCAATGACTCATCACTAAAGAACTCTAAAACCACTAACGAATCATATATTGAGCCTATTGGGTGACCACCACCAACTACTCACAAAAACTCTTCATGAACTATCCTAGCTCATGTACACTCTCAATAAGAATAAGCACATTAGGCCTAGTCTCAAACTATTAAACCAAAACTCAAGCATTCCTTTAATGCTTAACATTCTATCACACTCTAACTATATGACTACATACTCAATACTCTACTAAACACCCTCTATACTCTCTATCATATATTCCATTACTGAATACGTATTACTTCACTGAATACATATCCATCTCTATATACCTGCAACATCTCTATGCATATGCTGCATTCTCAAACACCTCAAAAAAATATCATCATTCAAAATCCATAAACATATCCTTGTCGTCATCAAAATTTTCATTTAACACTCCTTTATCGTCATCAAAAATTTTCATTTAACACTCCTTTATCGTCATCAAAAGTTTTCATTTAACACATGCAATATCTAAATCAACAAACATATTAAGCTCTATTACTACTAAAACATAAATTACTTTATAAAAAATTTTCCCAACTTTAAACTTGTCTAACTTAAGGATTCAAAACACGGACTAAAGGGAATTACAACTGACATCAACTATACTCTGAAGTACTTAAGGATCAGAAACATTTTTAACATCTTCATCTTCACCATCATCTATCGCAGAATTATCGATACTAAACATTTTCTTTGACTTAAACATGAAGATACGGATAAATTGGAGGGAAGAAATTTAAATACAAAATTATTTTCTACTTTACTTCATGATAACTATTAATAACTGTTCTCGTACACTCTCACTCTACCAATAGTCAAACTGTCGACCTAAACTAAAGTGCTTCACAACGCATAAACTTGCTAGAATGACAAGCTCTTCTATGAGCCTCACCTAGACTTATAAACAATATTGCTAGAACGGCAGACTCTCCTCTGAGTCTCATCTAGACTGACAAACTAAATAAGCAAAACAAATCACATCATAACTGACCTCAAATAATTTTCAAGTGACGATGTCGAAACTGCTAAAGCGACAACTTACCACGACCCTCGCATAGACTGACATAACGCTGAGCGACCAACCCTTCCTGAGTTTCGTCTAGACTAACATAACGCTACACGATGAACCACAACAAGTCTCGCTTAGATGTAACTCAACTCAATATACTACGTTGCAACGCGACCATAAAAATTGCTACTCTAAATAAATCAAACCAAACTAAAACGTGCTCATGCACAAGAGCAATCTCAAACTATATTTCAACAGTAAAGACTAGTGTACCATTAATCGAACAACTAATATAACTAATAAGACTGAAAGATGAATCTATTATCGATGAAATACATACAAAATCAAATAAACCTGCAATATCCATATCAAACAACTTTAACACTTTATCTAGAAACAGGAATTTCACTACTCAAATTCTGTTCTTTTACTCTTTGAATTGGACACGACGGACAAGTGATACTAGTCACTCCTTTACGACCACAACCATAACAAAATAATCTCTTGAAAGATCTACAAACATTGAAAGTATGACCATCACGTGAACAATTCCAACAAATCAATTTACGCTTAATAAATGAGTTACCTACTCCACTCATTTCTGTCATTGGGGTGGCAGAATTAAGAACTTGTACTGGGGAATGTGAAGACGGAGGGGTATAAACACGACTTGAAGCATTCTGAAATGAACTAGGGGTTTTGTTTCTAAAATGTGGATTAAAATAATTAAAAGGCTGTTTGTGACTATATGACGTAACTGAAACAGACTTATGTTTACTCAACGAAGCTTCTTCTAACCTCTTACATAATTTAACTAACGTACTAATATTCTCGATCTCTGTAAGAGCAAGATGCTGAATGAAATATGGCAATAAATTTTTCTTGACTATTCTAACTTTAGTGTGTTCTGCAGGAATAATAGGTAATCGGTTAAATAAACTTTCCATGTTAGCAATGAACAATACAACAGATTCACCGTTCTTCTGTAATCTATTCTTGATTTTTTCCCAAATATCGTCTTCAGGATGTGCTGGCAGGAAATCCTCCTTTAGTCTACTAACTAACGAACTCCAATCTGTTAACGAACCACGAACGCAACGATACCATAGCAAGGCATCACCGGTAAACAATTCAACTGCAGAATTAAACAATTCCATCTCAGATACCTTTCGAGACTGTGCAATGTCACTGATGTTTTCTAAAAATTGATATAAGAGAGATGGGTTTCCTGAATATTTTATCGACCAAGATGCTATAGGAACTGACTGTGTGACATATGTAACTGTTGGAACGGGCACATTAGATGCAGCAACAGAATTTACGTTAATATCTTTACTATTTGAACTTGTATCTTTATTTAATTTCTCATGCAGATCTGCTTCCACAACAAGAATAGTAGCCAAACTTTCATTTTAAATAACACCATTTCCTCAAAATTTTCTTTAGGGAGCTTTAACCGTTGTATTCTACCTGTAAGATGCACTAATCTTGACCTTATCCTTTTAAAATTGACTCTGCGGGATCATCCATAAATTCTAACAAAACATTTTTAACGGACTCTATACTAGACTCAATCTCTGCTTTCTCTACTTCAAAATCTACTTTATAATAAGAAGGATCTATCAAACAACCTGGTTTATCTGCTTCTTTGGCCAACAACCTTGCTAAAATTTTCCTTTTATCTGAAACTGGTCTTGAATTTTCAATGCCTCTAATGTTCAATTCATATTCTAACTCATTTTTAAGTAAATGTACGATGCTATAAGTTTCTGCCATAATTAAATATCGGAATATCTCTAATGTAACTCAATTATAAAATTTTGAAGATGAAATCTCAAACGAACGAATGTCCTAACTATATAGAAAACCCACTGTAAACTGTAACAAACTTTAACAAAATGAAACAAAACTATTTACTAGAATCAATGCAAACCTCAGTCGGTAGATATAAGTGTGATGAAGATAACTACTAAATATTCCAGCCTATAAGTGAAGTTATTCAAGCCTCTAAATGAAATTCCAGCCCCTAAATGAATTTCCAGCCCCTAAATGAATTTCCAGCCCTAAATGAATTTCCAGCCCCACGTTGCGAGCGCAAGTGTAATTAAAATAAAATTTTGTAAATTTATCCTGGTGACTATCAGCTATATACTAAAGCTCTCTATTTTAATCTGATATCACTAGGTCGAGTATTTCTTCTTTAAACTCCAAGCCCAGGGTAATGTCGGATGGAAAACGGCTATAGACAAAGAAAACTCTTAAGGGTTAAACGGCTAGTAGAGTGTTAGCTCTGGGTAGATCATGAGCATGGGTCATGGGTGGATAACTGACCAAAAATAGTTTTAATAGGCGCCACCGTATTTTTAATACAAGTGCCAACAAAATTTAACTGTGTTTGTATAAGGAAATGCGGAAACCTTATGTTAACACCACTATCTTAGCCATAAAACTTGAATTTCACTCTTTATCACACACTTACCAAAACATCAACCACCAGTTGTTAAACAGTTGTCTCAGCTGTACCTGTGAACAAACAAAAACACCACATGGACACCATTTGTGTCCTTAAAAGCATATGCCCAAAAATATAATAAGAGAATTTAAACATCTATGAAATACTAAAGGCATTTATTTTCTTCTCTCTATCTGTTTTTCTTAAGGAGGATTTGCTCTAGTTTACTTTTTCATATTTTAAATATTGAATAATAAAAACGACTTTATGAAAAACAAAAGGAATTCTATTCATATGGAAATCTGACTATATACATGCGACTGCAATACATATGTTTACTATCTTGTCATTAATTTTTATAAAAAAGAATTTTGTATAATTTAACCTTCAGAATAAATACGTATAAATTAATCGTTTCTATAAAATTTAGTTTAAGCAAATATGTCATAATTTATTAGTTCCTAACACAGGATTTTATTTTTTACTATAATCATAGAAGCGCTTCCTTGACCATTCACAAAAAATTCGATCGTCAGGACAATAACGACCTTAAAATGTAACTACTCAATTTTAACGGTAATCTACTAAAAGAATATACGTGAATTTCAGTTTCAATAAAAGACTTTTACATGACGTGCATGTTTTTCAATTAAACAAAATATAAAATTAAACCAAGACTGCGTCAGGCGTTTAGATTCTGAATATCTCAACACATTGTGTGCTTGTACAAGTGACTGACAACCTAGATATTTATACGTTGTTTTACAAACTTTAAGAAAGTACTTTATATTTTCTGTTACTCTAATAATTAACGTAGAAAATTTCATAATAATTTACTATAGCTTCAAACACTCACGTGTAGACAAAAGAACTGCAGGTGGAAAATCACGACCTCAGCTGTTGTATTTATTTCATCGTATTAGTCATCAGTTAGATTGAAGTGTCAAGGTTCTTTGTAACATCAACCATTTCCATACTGCGTAGTTAGATAAAAAGGACGAAACCATAGCTGTTTACCATTAATTATTGTGACGGAAAATTATTATAATTTACATTGAAAACCGTTGCTGTAAACCTGTCCATATGATATTGCACTAAAGTGAGTAAGTGTTAGTCTAATATATTTTATTATTCTATACCAACTGTATTAAAATGATGTATATTATCAATCCATTTTCTCAGCTCAAGTTTTCTTCTTCACTCGATTAGATGCCTCGTGTTTCTGACGGGTCATCATCTTGACTTTATCTCTCGTCTACAAAAAGCGGCTTCACTCTAGGACGTTGGAGACCAAAGTGCCACATAACACACAAAAGTGCCGGTTATCAACTTGACAGCGCTTGGTAACAAGCTTTAGAATATATATCTTCTAGAATCCATGTGTTATTATGAACATTATACTTTAATTTTTATTGGCTGAATATTTACGAATTAAATACTTTAAAATTTATTTGTTTTATTATTAATTTATTAGGCTAGGTGTAACTAGAAAAAAAATACGTTACAATATTGTCTTTTATGGCTGTATACGTCTTCTTTAGATTTCTCCACTTTTTGTGTAAACTGTCAACAGTTACCCCAATATACCCTTTTGCATTAAATTCTTGGAAAATTTCTTTCCATAACAACTTCTTTTTTATTTTAGAGTTCCTAAATTTAATGCCGCGTTTTAAATATTCGTTAATTAATAGCAGTGTTGTATTACGTGACCAGTAAAAACCTATGTCACCTATAACATTTAAATGATTAAATGTAGTGTATTGTACCCAAAAAATATACCCGCATCGCATTCAATATTAGCCGGTAATTCAAGTTCAATTTCTTTACCACAATTCCACACCACATAATTGTGATCCTCTACAACACAATAATTTTTTGTTTACAACTTTAAATTAACTCATAACATAACTTACCTCTAATATTAAGTTTCTCCATTATTTACTAAAACCTTCAACGTATTTCAATAATATAAAGTGAAACTGCTTATAACCTCATTCTAACTGTCATTTACGAAGCGGAAATCAGGAGCGCTCCAAAGGTACCGACAAAAATTTTAGCTACAAAAAATGGCGACCGCTCCAAGAGCGGTTCACTTGAAGCGTACACCTTCAGTAGAAAAATACTCAGCCGCTCCGTCGGCTGAATATATCTGGTGAGTTACCATACAGTTGTTCACATCATCTATTAGAGCCCATATTTAATGAAACAACGTGCGTATATGTTAAAGGATTGAAAAAACGGGCATGGTTAGTAGCCGAAATTTCCAATCTTAACGTAATCAATGTTGAAGATTTAGGGTGTCCTCCTTTACATGAGCTAAAGGAATGGAATTACACTAACATTTCAAAATGTTTATATCATGCTGAACGTTGCTCATCGTTCAATTGCGCAGTTGAAAATACAATTATGGTAAAATACTGAATTAATACATATAATCATTAACTCAGCCGGCAACCATTAAAAATTCACCATTTTATCATCATCATAATCATTATCATCATCGAATGGTGCAACAACGTATTTACTGAAACCACCACACCCTTGGAGTCAATTATCGGTTAACAGTAACAAACGTCAGAATATGTGGCTAACGAACAAGTTTAATGGTAGTTAGCAACCGAATTTACAAATCTTAACGTAATTAATTTAGAAGATTTAGGGTGTTCTCCTCCTTTACATGAATTAAAGGATTGGAATTACATCAGCACTTCGAAATGCTTATATCACACCACACGTTGCTCATCATTTAATTGTGCAGCTGAAAATGTAAGTATGTTAAAATATTGGATTGATGCATATAGTCATTAACTCAAATGATAACCATCAACCTTTTAAAATTCACCATTTTATTATCGAAAGGTGTAGCAACATATTTAGTGAAACCACCACACCTTGGAGTCAATTATCGGCAAACAACAAACGACAGAATGCATGGTTAACGAACAAGTTTCGTGGCATATCGTGGGAAGATGATGAGTTACCATACAATTGTTTTGAACCATATTTTAGATCCAATATTTAATGGAATGACGTGTGCATACGTTAAGGGTTTGGAAAACGGCTATGGTTAGCAACCGAATCTACGATTTTAACGTAATTAATATAGAAGATTTAGGGTGTTCTCGTGCTTTACATGAATTAAAGGATTGGAATTGCAATGTACGTCACTCATCATTTAATTGTGCAACCAAAAAATGTAATGGTATTAAAATATTGAACTAATTCTTATAAAATCCACCATCTTAAGTAATTAGAGTTGTGTTTTCAAAGTAGAAACATGTATGCTGCAACAGTTAATAAAAACTTGAATATGAATGATGGTGCAAATTGTTTATTGATTGATGCAATTCAAAATGCAGAGTTATCATCAAAATCGACACCTCCTACAACATTTAATAACGAACGTCAGGTGTTAGTATCAACGTGGTCAAAATTTTTAGATTTGAATTTATTGCTGGAAGTTGGAATTTCAACGTGGTATATACTAAATGCAGTAGTGCACATATCTAACAAGTTTAAGAAGCAAACATTTCCTTCGTCATATGCTTGTTCTACAAAAAAGTCTCAGTATAGAAATCAAGAGTTATCTATTGGTTATGATATTAAAATGAATGCAATTTATGATAGCTACCAACATTTCATATATTGGAATAAGCCATTATGGTAGTGCTACGCTCTTTTTTTTGTGGAAGCAATTAATAAATTATTTTCAATGGCATTCATAGTTAACGATTGTTTATTTACTATTAATGTGAAAACTAAAAATCCCTCGTGAATATCAGATAGCAGATTGGATCTCTATATAACATAAACGACTACCTTACCTGATATCACAAGGTCGAGAATTTCTTATTAATGATGAAAGCCCAAAGTAAAGTTGGATGGAAAACGGCTTGAGGAAAAGAAAAACTTTTTAGAGATAAACGGCTAGTAGAGTGTTAGCTCTGGGTAGATCATGAGCTTGGGTCATGGGTTGTCTGTTGACCAAAAATATAGATAAAGAGCGCCACCGTATTTTTCAATACAACAACATACAAAGATACATGTACTTGTATTAGGGGAATGCGGAAACCTGATGTCTACACCGCTTATATAGCCACAAAACCTATATATTAACCTTGCAAATCACTTACCAAAATATCAATTGCCAGATGTGTTACAGATGTCTCGACTTAACCTGTGAACAAACAAATGCACAACATGGACACCGTTTGTGTCCTTAAAAATATTCACCAAAAATAATATAATTGAATTTAAGTTCCAAAAATATATACACACATGGTATTTGTTATCTCTAAACACAGTTACCTTTTGCTTATTAAGGACCTATAAATTTCACTTGAATTTTTAATAATAAAAGAGTTAAGAAAAAATAAATTCTATTCAATTAAATTGTCTTAGCTTGTTTCAGTATTAACTTTTTCAACAAAGATTTACATAAAAAGAAACTAGTATGGTTCTGTCTTAAAAAAAACACAAGGAACTCTAAATTGAATACTTCTACATAAGTTTACTGTAAGGTATATACTTCCTCAATAATTCATATTTCAAATTTTAATTATAGTCATATGTAGTACTACGGTCGACTTTACAAGTAAGAAATTAGATTATTTAACGTCTTATAAAATGTATCATTCAAACAAAGAGATAGCTTTACTTTATATCTTATAAAAAATTTGTCATGTTCTTTAAGAATTAAATTACATGACCTCAAAATAACCCAAGATATTTTAAAGTAACGCAAAATAACATGTGGTAATTATGATGAATAGCTAGATATTTTGACATCATATGTCAAGAACAACTGTTTTAGTGTAGTCACTACTGTCTGCTTGTGAAACAAATACGATAGGCAAACTACATAGCCATCTGTAAAATTTTGTAAAGTTACAATATTAGTATGGGATCTTTCTTTTTCAAAATGTATTTTAAGATAACTAAATCAAAGTAAATTTTCAACTTTCGATCATTCGTAAAACATTTAAATAAATATAACTGGAATTAAAGATTAAATGTCACTCACGTGCCGAAGTACAGTCCAATCAAAAAAAATTTGAACTTTTAGACTAGAACCAAATAACACCAGATGTGGATTATTCCATATACATCTGCGATGCACACAACAGGAAACATACCCTTACGACTGAATTTTTACGCTGGAATTATAAAGGATCTTCCGAACAGAATATTATCTAACCAAACCAAATCTCCATTAAGTATGTCCTATTATTTTCTTGTATCCTAAATCTCAAACTAAATTTTCATTTCAGTGGTATTTGTGGTATTAATGTTATTTATGATATTTATGAAATTAATGGTATTGCACTACGAAGAAAGCATTAATAAAATTTATCTAATTAATTATACCAACTGTTTTAATGATGGGAGGGGGCTTCTATCTTCTTCGGTCTGCAGGAATCAACTTACTCGCTGAAGGTGGACTACAAAATAAAACCATTACCCAAAAGCTGCGAGGAACCACATTCAGACACGAAGGTTAAATTAATTAAACTTCTTACGAACCGTATTGCAGGCCATGTGCCTGGATACCATATTGACCTTTCTATGCTGCGGAGAGCAGCTTACCAGTTCAAGAGCTAATAGAAAAGTGACCTGAAATGACAGACAGACGATTCGTATTATCGAAACTTAGACCTCTAAAGCGAAGGAGTGCATAATCCATTATATATTTTATGAATTATTTTAAAGTGATCAGATATTTATAAATTATAATTTTATTTTATTGAAACATTATATTAGATTAATAAGGAAAGCATAACTGAGTAAAAAAAATACGTTACAAATGTTTCTTCAATTGACTACATCTATAATCAATGTATAGATAACATAGCATCCTCTTTTACCAAACAGTGCGGTACAGTCAACGATGACTGTATTATATCTACAGGCAAACTGGTTGCAGAAAATATGCAAGCACTTACGAAATTATTAAGAACCAGCTACTTATACAACATTCATTAGAATTTAAGTTTTTATATGAAATTATTGTTGCTTATCCTAATAAATTTTTATGTGATGTAAAAAATAAAATGAACTAAAAATTAATTTTTTATTATATTTTGTACATTTTTTCACATTACGATAAACTTTCATCATAATTATTATTATACATGCTGCTAGATTGTAACTATGAATTCACTAGAGTGTCCAATTTTAATAATTTTGTCAATACATCATAAAGTTGTTACATTAATCCTTTGTTTGCACAATACATGTTAAATATGGATAGGTCAAAGTGGCCAGATTGAATTACTTTGCCTAGAAATTCACTACATTCGTGGAATTTGTTTTTATTGATAAAATATAAATGACCATTGGTATATCGAAAAATGGTTGTAATATGCGAAGAGATATCTGGAAATGCATGTGATTGTAAAAAATGTGCTTTGGGTTGGTTAGTACATCCATCGTATTCTATGAGTTGATTTCCACCATAAAATATGTGTGTTCAGTATAGGTGTTTACAGCAGCATTCACCCGAACACGATTAGGAATGTAAAAGTGGGTGTATACTCGAGGCCATCCATTGACTAGCTGCATGCTAGGAAATTGCAACAGATATACTTGATTGTTGCTAAAGAAAACCACACCACCATTTGGTTTCTGATATATGGCATCTAAACGTTTAAACGTGTGTGGAAGAAAAGGTAGCCAGTCCATTA
This sequence comes from Platerodrilus igneus, assembly GCA_036346225.1. Lineage (NCBI taxonomy): Eukaryota > Metazoa > Arthropoda > Insecta > Coleoptera > Lycidae > Platerodrilus > Platerodrilus igneus. Next base: position 4,041,185 of record JARFIW010000124.1, read on the forward strand.
TGTTCTTAGCCGGTTCAATGTAGGTGCTATTTAGAGCTGATATCCAAACCCACTTTTTATAAAAACATATATATCCGTTTATTTAGAAAGGTTTTACTGCTCATATGGGTATTTTCTGATATCAGCCTTTATATTTGTAATCTTTTCATGATTAAATGTAGATGCATCTGCATCCCTATGGTTGCGCTTTTTGGTTTGAAAGATGACGAATATCCATTGAGGGTGCTGAAAACCTGTACTACTCTTAACAGGCCAAACTACAGATGTAGTGGACGGCAGGCTTGGATAGGTATACAAGTCGCGTGCATGAAAAGCTACTTGTATTCGCGAATTCTTGTTAATTTCTTTGTAAATAGACAATTTTGTAGCATAGTTGAGCATTACGTGAGGTACGTTCCATACTACCTTTGTAAGAGTAATTTGGTATAGAATTAGCCTTACTACAATGAATGTCAGACTTTGAACGTACCAACGTTAATTCTTGTCGAATGTTAAGCAACGGTATTTTGTATCCTTCAGCAAATCCAAGCATGTGCTTTAATGGTATTGAAGCGCAAAAAGAATCTTTAGCTTCATTAAGCAAGGGTAAAGGTTTATTTTCCACACTCCATCCTGCATGCATCATACAACGACTTTGCTCGCTTGTATACGAACAAACGCCTTTGATTGTGCTGTTTATTCCAGGTAATCTAACCGTTTCAATAACCTGATCACCCAGTGTAAATTTAATTTCTTCACAAAGAAACAACATTGCATTATTCGTGAAAGCATAATCCTTATTTTGGGCTTCTGTTAAACTAAGAGTACCTTCCAAGTATATAATGCTGTCATAAGTTGCGGTCATAAGATCAGCTTTTTGGATAACAATATTGATTTCATCCGAGTTTCCATAGGCATTTGTCGTATATGGATGATGTGTTCGACAATCATATTCCGTAATCGTATCTTCAGATGCTACACTGTTGAATAGACCTCTTATTGCGCCTTCCATGTTTATTAAGCACTTTATAACCAAGATATTCTAAAAATTTAACGTCCTGATCTGTTAATCCACCAAGTGTATGCTGGTCTGCGGGTTGAGGTGAACTGATTGAGTATACTCTAGCACCAAAAATGTTAAGCCCCATATTTTTTAAGTTCCAATCTAATAGATACTTTCTCTGCACCAAAGTCCACCAATTTACCCTCTTGATTGACCAACCATAGCGTAATGTTATTTATTTGCTGAACAATTACAGGCAAGTATGTGACAGATACACGTTCTTTAATTAATTTATATCCAGGCTCTACGTGTACATCAAATTCAAAAATTGTATGCGACTGCTCGCTATTCCTATAGGCTCCTCCAGTAAGATTATACTCCACATGTGTATTGGTTGCATCGAATATTTGTACAGATTGTTGAGAGAAATGATTGTTATTTGCCTGATATATACCAGGAGTGAACCCAAGCATGTGGCCCATAGTATCATTGTGTTTAAAAAACTGCGTATATAGATTTCATTCCACATTGCAATGTGTCATTGTTAGCCTTTAGAATAAACTTCAACATACTACTGGAGGAACTGTCTATTGCACTGTTATATATTTTCCAAGTTCAGAAATTTCATATGCTCCAGGTGGGATTGTAATCATTTTTATTTTAGTATCATCATCGTTATCAATAACATTATTATTATCCTTATTCTCGTCCAAATAATAAAACTTGTTATTACCTGCATGGATATTGCATATAGAGTTGCATCCGTAAAACCCCTCCAAACCTAAACCATATTTACATTCTGAATCAAGTTCAATTGGGGGAAAATAGTTGGCCGAAACCACGTTCCCCACACCTGTCAACATAAACGTTTGTGTAATGACTACCATTGAATTTAAAAATCAAACAACTATATATCATAAAAATTATTTATTGTATAAGAAGTTCAAACATAAACGACCACATATTGAGGTATTAAAATTTTGCTCTCGATTGTAATTATAAGTAAGATTACAGTCTCTTAGGTATCTCACTATTTCAACCGGTGGTGTTAAATTTCCAAAACTATCATAGTAAATAACTTTCTTGCCACGTTTTTTTGTATGCAACCCAGTGCATTCCATTTCCAATGTAATCATCTAAGTTTACAATAGCAGATTCGTTAACATGAGGTTTTGCTGGTAGTACATCACGCATAATACTTCTCTAAAGAAAGGTAAACCTTCAGCATATTTCTTTAGATCTGAATCAAATAGTGGTCTACGTGGCAAGTTTACAAGTTTTTTCGATTGGTTTTAAGTATAAGGCAAATCCTTTTTTATTGCGCGATGAAAGATATAGTCCTTCACCTTTTTTACCTAAAGCTATGTCCCCTAAGGTGACATTATGACGTCGGTATTCCTCCAATTGTTTCTTGGCTGGTTGATGGCTTTAGCGACCCCTACAGCACCACCAGCTAGTGCTCCTGCAGCTGAAAGGCCTGCAAATAGTGGCACTAGAAATGGAAGAAAACCCCCACTTTAGGTATGGGAATAATTCGAGGAAATCGCTCTCTCTTTTTTCCACCAGCGGTTTTAACTGCTTTTCTTGCAGCAAGCAAACTCATATTGATAAATTTCTTCACATTTGAATCTTTCACAATATGCTTTACAGCAGTTCTAATTGGTGCCAATACAGCCCCTCTAAATGAACAACACTGCTTCTTTTTCTTCTTTATCCTTCTTGATGTAACCCCCATCCCCAGTTTGGTTTTAATTTTCATTGCGTTGGTTACAGCCCAAGTGGTCGCTTTCTCTCCAAACTGAGCATTGTTTGATTTCGCTCAGTTCCAAGCACCTTCTGCTAGAACTTTATCAGCTCTGTGTCGTGCAGCCAAGTTGTCAGGGTTTTGAGCATAAGCAATATCGTGATCGCGACACAATCTATCTAGATCGTTAATGCCGGACTCGCCTCGTACTAATCGTTCTCGTAACTTGGTGCCTGGCCCACAAAATTGGTACCCCGGTACACGAAGCTCTACCGGTAACTTGTTTATCAAGGTGTTTAAAACCCCCTCTACGACGTTTAGCCATCAACCGATTAGTATTATTAAAACATTTGACTTAATATGAAGTTTATATGACAACCTCAACAATTAAATATAGATGATCATAATTTTTAAAAATCTGAAGTTGTGAGAAAGCATAGACCTTTATTTCCAACATCAATCAGAGCGATAATATGCGGGCCATCAGGATGTGGAAAGACCAATGTAATGATTAGTTTATTGGAAGCACCACACGGATTAAGGTTTGAAAATGTCTGCATGTACTTCAAATCGTTGGAACAAGCTAAATATAAATATTTAGAGCAACTTTTTAAATCTATAAAAGGCAATAAGTACTACGCCTATAGCGATAAAGAGAATGTCACACCTCCAGAAGCAAACAGTAAAAATAGGATAATGATATTTGACGATATTTCATACTTAAATCAGGACATAATTAACGAATATTACAGCAGAGGTCGACATTCAGGTGTAGATTCATTTTATGTGTCAAACATATTCTAAAGTGCCAAAACAATTAATAAGTGATAATGTTAACGTAGTAGTCCTATTTAAACAAGATCATTTAATCTCCTTTGGGAATTAAACCACTCATAGTTTTTAAAATCATCTTTATTTACGTTTCGATCCATGATAGGATCGTTGTCAAAATAATAAAAACTTCAAGTTTGACATTTATGACATAAATTGAAGGTGACTTTGATTTATTGATGTTCGAAATATTTGGTTTGAGTACATAAGCAAAAATTTTTAAAGTTTAAAAGAATGATTGCCTTCAATTTGTGTTGCGGCCTGGGACCGACTTTTTTTTAGGTAGCCAATACGCTTAACGTGAAATCAGCTGATTAATTTTTATTGGTGAATTTTATATAAATTCAATAACTTGGGGATTGGAAAACATTTTTTAACATGTTTCTATTGATAGAATTGAGAGGATGGTTATTAAAGGAGAGTGTGATTGCGTTACCGTAAGGTTTAAGCAGTCGTTTTTTTTATATTTATTTTGAGGGAGAAAAATCATTATGATTTAGGCTACCTCTTTGGTAGATTTTAACATGGTTCTGAGGCGACCCTATGGCGGGTTTACACTTGTCAGATACCAATGTTGTTCTATGAAGATTGTATATGGATCTGAGGCGAACCTATGGCGGGTTTACACTTGTCAGATATCAATACTGTTCAACGGAGATTGTATATGGTTTTGAGGTAACCCTATTGCGGGTTTACACTTGTCAGATACCAATGCTGTTTTACAGGAGTTGTTAATAAGCTTATTGTTATGTAATTAGTTATTGTATGTATAAATAGAAATCATGTATGTAGGCTGTATTTCATGTTAATATCGCAAGGAAAACCCAGGAAAAACTTGCAATGCTACATAGATATTGTGGGCATTTGATTTTCATTTGTTATTTCTTTTGTTATTTCTTTTAGTAATGGAATCCATTGTTTACTGAAAGTCACGGATTCGTTTGCTACGCAGTTATTTTTATGTAGAGTTATATAAGCAGCTTCTTTGATTTTGCATTTTTGGTGGTTTTCTTCTTTGTCGATAGTTTTTGCGTCCTCCCATTTTATTTTATGACTGGAGTCCCGTACATGTTGGCAAATCATGGATTTTTCAAATTTTCTATTTTTTATATATGATTTATGTTCTTTTAATCGAACTTCAAATGGTCTGGAACTTTCCCCTATATAAAACTTATTACATTCGCACGGTATTTTGTAGATGCAGTTTTTTGAACTTTGTATTGCGTTTTTGGGTTTTGTTTTTGTTAATTGTGCTCTTAGTGTATTGTTGGTTCTAAATACTGTTTTAATTCTAAATTTGTTTCCTATTCTTTGGATTTTTTTGGAGAATCCTTTTATGTATGGTATTGAGAGCATTTTTTGGTGTGTATCGTTGTTTTTGTTTTCTTTTTCTTTATTTTTAGGGTTTTTATTCATTTCTTTCTCTATTCTTCTTTTAGGATATTTGTTTTCTATTAGTGTACATCTGATTAGGTCTTTCTCTTTCTTTAAAATTTCTTCGTTTGATGATTAATTTTGCTCTATCATACATAGTTTTAATAATTCCTCGTTTGACACAGTGTGGGTGGTTTGAATCGAAGTTTAAGTATCTGTTTGTGTGCGTTGGTTTTCTGTTTACCGATGTATTAATTGTTGTATTGTTTTTGCTAACTAGAATATCTAAAAACGGAAGTTTTCCATGTTGTTCTAATTCATATGTGAATTTAATAGTTGGTTCTATTTCGTTAATTGACTGTAGAAAGTTTTTAATTAGTTCTGTATTATGAGGTCAAATAGCATAGACATCATCTACGTATCTCCACCAGATTAGTGATGTCAATTCTTGTGTGAATATTACATCTTTTTCAAATTCCTCCATGAATATATTACTAAAGATTGGCGATAGTGGACTTCCCATTGCCATTCCAAAGCTTTGTTTGTAGAATTGATCACTTATTTGAAAATATGTGGTATTGACGCATAAACCAAGTAATTCCATAATCGATGATATACTTAGTTTTGTTCTTTCTTTAAGGTTGCCATCTTTTTCTAGTTTGTTTTTTATAATATTAAGCGTTTTGTTTATAGGGACATTTGTGAAGAGATTTACTACATCAAAACTTACCATTGTGTGTGTATTTTCAATTTTTATGTTTGATAATTTTTCTAAAAAGTGTCGGTTGTTTTTTATGAAAGAATCCGTTTTGCCTGCTAATGGATTTATAATTTTTAGAAGAAATTTTGCTAAATTGTGGCATGGTGAATCTATGGAGCTTACGATAGGTCTTAAAGTAGTGTCTTTTTTATGAATTTTTGGTAGACCGTAAAAGTGGGGTGGTTTACTGTAATGTGGGACCAGTTTACTTCTTTCTTTGTCTTCGAATTCATTTTTAAATTTAAATAGAGTTTTGTATATTTTATTTTCAATTGATTTTGTTGGGTCCGTTTCTAAACTGGTGTAATTCTTAGTGTTCAACAGTTCGTTGACTTTTGTGTTGTTATCATTTTTATTCATTATTACTGTTGCATTGCCTTTGTTAGCAGGTAGAATTATAATTGAGTTATCGTTTTTTAGATTGCGAATTGCTTTTATTTCGTTATTATTTACATTTGGCTTTATTTTGTAATTCTCTTCTATTTCGATTTTGCATTGTACTCTAAATTCGTTTGCTTGATCTTCTTCGCGTTGGTTTGCTGTTTTCTCAATACGGCTAATTATTTCAAAGGTTGGTATTGATTTTGGTGTTACTGCAAAGAGTTAGGCGAGCATTTTTCTCAAAAATACACCCTCGTTCGGATGAGAGGTAAAATGGAGGTCCCGTGTGTGAGTGTTGTCACGCACGTTAAAGATCCCTACCTTGCTTGGAACAGCAAGGGTTCGGCAAAATTCAAAATTTTCCAGGTAAAAAAAACTCGCTTCCTGGCCAATGTAGTACCTTCGGGTGGAGCATTGGAAAAAAATCACATGTAATGTTACTGCAAAGATAAGTCCTTTTGATAGAATTGATTTTTCTGTGTCGTTAATAGTTCTGCTTGATAAATTCATCACGGTGTTTAGCATGGTGTTGCTGTTTTCTAACGTTTTAGTTTGCATGTTGTTTTTCTCTATAAATAGGTTATTAAATTTCTTTATGTGAATTTTTTTTTTGTTTGGAAAATACTGATTCGTAGTAGGTTTTGCACTAACGAGAATTTTATCAAAATCGTATTTTGTTATCTTTATTCGTATGAAATTTATAATGCCCTCAATATCTTGTTTTAACTTATAAATAATGTGTCGATGGTTTTGTAGTCTTTCCCTCATCATACTGTAACTTGCTCTTTCGAGAATCCTTGATAGTTTATTGCTTGTCTTTCCAAATTTGATTATAAATCCTTTTGGTATTATTTCGTTGTTTCTGCATTTTATTAGGAACATGAGTGAATTTTTGGAATGCGATAGCTTTAGGTTTAGATTGTCCAACTGTCTAAAACAAATACAAATTTCAGGCCCATACCTGACTTGTAAATACTCCCTGTATGTTTCTTGTGGTTTGTTTAGCATTCTTCTTAATCTTCTTTGGGAATTAAACCACTCTTAGTTTTTAAAATCATCTTTATTTACATTTCGATCCATGATCTAGGATCGTTGTCAAAATAATAAAAACTTCAAGTTTGACATTTATGACATAAATTGAAGGTGACTTTGATTTATTGATGTTTGAAATATTTGGTTTGAGTACATAAGCAAAAATTTTTAAAGTTTAAAAGAATGATTGCCTTCAATTTGTGTTGCGGCCTGGGACCGACTCAGAACCATATAGAATCTTCATAGAACAACATTGGTATCTGACAAGTGTAAACCCGCCATGGGGTCGCCTCAGAACCATGTTAAAATCTACCAAAGCGGTAGCCTAAATCATAATGATTTTTCCCCTCAAAATAAATATAAAAAAACGACTGCTTAAGCCTTACGGTAACGCAATCACACACTTCTTTAATAACTATCCTCTCAATTCTATCAATAGAAACATGTTAAAAAATGTTTTCCAATCCCCAAGTTATTGAATTTATATAAAATTCACCAATACAAATTAATCAGCTGATTTCACGTTAAGCGTATTGACTACCTAAAAAAGTCGGTCCCAGGCCGCAACACAAATTGAAGGCAATCATTCTTTTAAACTTTAAAAATTTTTGCTTATGTACTCAAACCAAATATTTCAAACATCAATAAATCAAAGTCGCCTTCAATTTATGTCATAAATGTCAAACTTGAAGTTTTTATTATTTTGACAACGATCCTAAGTCATGGATCGAAACGTAAATAAAGATGATTTTAAAAACTATGAGTGGTTTAATTCCCAAAGATTAAGAAGAATGCTAAACAAACCACAACAAACATACAGGGAGTATTTACAAGATCATTTAAATTTAAAACACGTATATGATGAACATGTTGGTACCGATATAACTTTTGATCATTTTAAATTAATGTGCTCGCGATGTTGGTTGGAAAAATATGATTTTCTATGCATTGTAAAAGACTTCAATTATGGTCGATATCGAAAGGGGTTTGATTGTTATATAACAATATAACTGCTTTAGTGCAGCTCAGTTTCTAATTTGCAAGCCAACAAGATAGATGCCACTGATAGAACGATTAAAGAAAGATTAACCAAAACTAGAGGTTTAATTAACCGTAAACTTAAAGCTCTTAAGAGGGGTGAACTTGATACTCAGCGAATGATTGAAACAGCATACAAACCAATAATTGAACATTACAACAGATTGCTAAAACAAAAAACTATGCATCTGTTAAACATAAATTAAAATCAAAGTTGGCAGTTGCAGATAGTTCTGCTGATGTTGCTGCTCTTGGCATTTTGCTTAAAGTTGAAGTAAAGGATGATGATGATGATGATCATGTTGTTACTAATGAATTTCTAGAGCAATATGAGCATGCTTTACCTAGAAAATATATGTGAAATTCAGAAGATGAAATCGATCATGGTCATAGTGCCCTCTGATACAATGCTAGTACAGATCAATGGCATATGGGAAATGCTTTAGTTACCATAACACCCAAATCAGCTGATTTAGTTATAAATGGTAAGACTTATAAAGGCATTCCAAGATTATATGAACTTTTGAAACTTAAAAAACCTGAAAGTATACCAGGATTGATCAAAAAGGAGTACAGAAAAATTTTAGAAGCTATCAATGCTCTTAAACGGAACTATGATCCTCAAAACAAAATTATTGGCTCCAGATCGTATAAGTACATCAAAAATTATTAAACCAATGCTAGATGCGCCAGTTGGGCATGGTTTGTTGAAAGAGGTCAACGCTAAAACAAAAGAGTATGTGTACTGGAACACACCTCACAAACTAGTTGAGCGACTTAGGTTGTTACATGCATCAAAATCGGCAGGTCATACTGGTCACATAATCAAATAATTAGTATTGAAGAAGGGATCATTCCATAATAGCATTTTCAAAGATGAGTATCGATAACCAGCTTCATTATACATTTGATGATCAATATGATATGCAATACAATAAATTTTGTAATGTTATAGAATCACAAGCTGATTATGATGCTGCCAATAAGCGATACGTAGATACCTGTATTAGTAATTTGCACAAACAGCTGCTGAATACAATTGATGAAAAGTGTAATGTGCTAACAACATCAACTTCAACAACCTCGACAACTTCAACAACCTCACTAACATCAACCTCTATAACCTCATCAATCTCACCAACTACAACACCAGCTTTGTCATCTCCAACGTTGCAAGGTTCCGATCCTTAGTATTATTGATGGCAACGGTTTCGACTGACGGTTGCCATTATTGATGGCAACGGTTTCGACCGAGGGTCGCACGTCAAAAGAAAAATATTAATAGTTACCCAGCATTGTGCACTTTCCATATAATGTCAAAGCTTGCCGTTGTTGAAGAATTGTATAAAGCAGCTAGAACAAATTTTCCTAGAAAACGTACCATTATTAAACACAGAGACGATCTCTGACAAGCCGACTTTGTTGAATTCGATCAACATTTTAAGGAGAATGCCAATTATAGGTATGTGTTAGTGGTAATAGATTGTTATTCAAAATATCTATGGACACGTTCTCTAAATTCAAAAAATGTTATTGATGTTTGCCGGGAAATGACATCCATTTTTAACGAAGGACGTGTGCCTGATAATTTACAAACCGATAATGGTAAAGTATTTTACAACAGCAGATATGAAAAATTAATGAAGACGCATAACATTAATCATTACTTTACATACAGTACAAAAAAAGCTGCCATAGTTATACGAGTAATTACAACATTAAAGAATGAATTATTCAAACAATTTAGCCTTAGAAGTAAATGCAAATGGTTGGATGCATTGCCTAATGTCAATCAACAGTATAACAAAAAACATAATTAAAATGAAGCCATAAGATGTTACCGAATTTACATATTTACCAGTATTTAATGCCTTGAAAGTAATTGGGAGAATAAAATTTAAAGTTGGTAACCATGTCCGAATTTCGAAATATGTCTGATTTTTCTAAGGGTTACACACCAAATTATTCCACAGAAATTATTTAAATTGTTAAAATAGTAGTTGGCAACCCTGCTACCTACCTACTGGAAGATTCTAAAGGTGAACCCATATTGGGACACTTTTATGCAGAAGAATTGCAGAAAACCCCACATCCTGATGTTTTTCTTGTTGAAAAAGTGTTACATCAAAAAGGAGATCGTCTATTTGTAAAATGGTCGGGGTTTGATAATTCTCACAATTCACGGATAAAAAAATCCAATTTTAATGGGGGGGGGAGTGGGGTTACACAAAAATATAATGAACATTTTTCTCACGTGATTTCAGCATCGCAAAAAGTCTTTGCAATCATGGTTGAAGAAAGTAGTGTTGAAAGTGCTTGTTATTATGATTTTGATGTATCATCATCATCCGAAGATGTTGATTATAATGCTACAATCAATCAATATCTGAATCAAGTTGAATATGCTAACAAAAGTGAACATTATTTACTGCTACAAACCACATTCCCACTTTCATACTATAACATCAAAGTAGGTCATCCCCAGCTCGACAGTTTACACCCGTAATTGATTTAAATCAACATAGCTACTTAAATGGTGATGGTAACAATAAAATTAGTTTAAGCGACGTTGAGTGGAATTACCTTATAGAACAGTTCAATAACAACGTTAACTTTGCAACAACCATTGGGTGGTAATGGTGATATGATTCAATCATTAACACATACAAGTTACAACAAGTCATATACAATGATGAAAAGTTTTTAAAACTTACTAAACATGATGTTGAATATATGCTTTGTGAAAATGATGTAGTTCTGATTTTGGAAGCAAATCAGTGTGTAGTGGTTAATGAAGTAAACCTCTTGTCTTGAAAGAAATGAACTTTTATGCATACTATAGGAATGTTTTAGATTTAGTAAAAAAATATTCTAATAATGATACATATTGCATGTTTGACTTTGGAGGCTTTTAATAATTTATGTAATTTATGCAATTTGTGTATTTCTCTCAAGCAATTTATCTTTTATTATAATGATAGAAGTTTATACGATTTGAATGATTTAAAATAGTGTATCCAGTTCAATAATATACAAATTGCGAAAAACATTTTTTTATTGCTATTATTACATATACAACACCCGCTATCCATTATACAACATTTAAACTTGTGCAATATAATCAATATGAGAATAATATTTTGAATCATCAATTACTTGAAATAAAGGCATTCTTTCACATTTGCAACACCAATAATTCATGTTCCATATGAGATCCAGTACTATACAATCATCTTGAAATACCATAAATTTTGTATGTTTAAGTACACCCTTAACACAGCTCATGCATTCTTTGCAATATGAATACCTCTCAGTAAAAGCTGCGATAGTATCTAATTTTTCCCAAGAATGTACAACTACACGATTGTATCGCTCTACAAATTGAGGCATGCAATTTGCTGGAATATACATTAAACACATGTATTACTCTTCGGACAAAGGATTTGTAAAATCCCACTTATGGAGTACGTCCTCTTCATCCGTTGTTAAAACAGTATCCAAAAAATGATCCCATCCAATTTCCTCAAATATGTATAGGTAGTCTGCTAGAAAACTGGAATTGATGAGTTCTTTTGTATACATTATATTGATATTAGTTGAATCGTTGTGGTAGTTAACCAACTTGTCCAAATACTTGGACACATACTTGTCAAAATCATTTTGTAGTAGCACAGACTTAAGCCATTTGAGGCTAACGTAATAATTTTCTGCACTATTAAACATTCCAATAACTGTCCTTTTTATGTATTTTTATACTGTTTTGGAAGCATTGATTTTAACATGCCAATATGACTCTGGTTGGTTAACCCAATTTGATTCGATATTGTTTTTGCTAATTGTCAGTAAACTTGGCACTTCAATTTCTTTTTGTTTATTGTTTCGATTTTCTACTAATTGTTCAACATCCATAATGTTAACTATAATGGGAAGCGGTTATCTGTAAAACAAATAAAACATGTAGCAAGTTTTCCTTAATTATTGCTCGTTTTAACATTCTAAAAAGATGTTTATTTCATCATCGTGATACTATAATGTCCCCACGGTAATGTATTATGTGAATGTGGTATTAGGCAACGTTTATCATCATATGGACTTAATGCAATTTTTTCCTGAATTATTGTAAATACATCATAAGCATAGGAACGGAACGTAGTTTGTTTAAGTTTCTTTTCTTTAAAATCTTTTAAACATGAACCATAGTCTTCAAAATTTATTTCAATTTTTACTACATTATATTTGATACCTTTGAATTTTTTATAACACCGTAATTACGTATTTTATTTTCCTTCTCATTTGGATTGCATTACAACTTGTAACTATACATTTTCAATCGCAACCCTGCAAAATGTGTTATTATTATGCCATTTGTTTCATCCTTCATGAACCCCAAAGCTTTGTTAACCTGAGGTATTCCATAGCGGTTATTTACATCATACCCCAAAGTGTCAAACTTTGAGAGATTTGACTTAATAAGTTCGTTGTATACATCGTCACAAGTTAACTCATAAATAAACGAATCGGTATCGCTATACATGAGCTTACAATTTTCCACCTTTATGGTAATAACCATAAAATTGTAGTGAAAATTGTACATACACATTTTAGATATATCCAATATGGACATACCGACATACAATGGTTTATTAAAGATTAATTCGGTTTTGTTTAACTCAATAGCCATTAACTCATCATCGAAAATTGTGTAACTATGAAACATGGAGCTTGCTATCCAATTTTTCACTCCATAACGACCCTCCCAATGTTTAACAAGCTTTACAACACGATGCTTTCGAATATTTTCCATTGTTTTTCCAAATATCGCATTGTTCATTAATTTGAATAAATTTCTCTCAAACTCATCCTTTGCAAGTTTCCGTAGCTCAGTATTCAAATCAATATAGGTTTTTAACCAACAACTTTGTTTAAATTTTAGAACTCGATGGATTTTTGTTAATTTAAGCCCATTTAACAACACCTGTTTAAGATTCCTGTAATGTAAAATATACTCCGTTTTATTGGAAAAAGTGGTCATTAATTTAGGTAATTTTGATCCTGGAGGAATCTGATGTTCTGCAGAAAACGGCATATCACGGTGTAAATTGTGTAAATATTTGGGATATTCCAAATCAACTTCCAAAATATACCCATCTGGAGCATCATCTGAAATTGAAGTAACATCGAGATTAATGTCAATCCATTCAAAGTCACCGTATGGTAAAGCTTGCGACATTGCCCACCCATAAAGATTGCTAGCATCCAAATATAGAAGATATTTGGACTGTTTAGATGCATCATAATTATGCATATATCTATTGCTAGCTTCGGAATATCGGTTGCTCGCCTGACTGATACCACCTCTAATAGCGTTTTCAATAAACATAATTTTATCGATGTCCATAAGCAACTCTAACTTACATTTTGTATGATGAAGCATGCAATCCCAAGTATATCCAGGTAAAGTAAAATACCAAGTAGAATAAAGCCTATATATGGCAAACGACTTTTCGCGAAACTGTTCGAAAACACGTTAACAACATTATATCAGTTTTCAAAGAAGGAAGGCATACTCCGAAATGTTTTTTATTTGAAATGTACTCCAAACCTTTTGAGCATGGTTATACATATACTCAGTGACATGTTTACCAGTCAACATGCTATACAAGTTTTCAATTTTTGGAAGTTGGAACTCATTCAGTTTAGACATCGAATCAATGTACTTGTATGGAAATACACCTTTTCTTGTTAATAAGTTCAATTTATTTGAACAGACATTTGAAAATTCTTTTGATAAATATTTGAAATCTGAAGGTTGTAATGTGGCCACAAAACTATCTAAAGATGAATTTAAAAATCTCAAAGACTCAATGAAACGAAACTTTATCTTAGGATCACCATCATCATCTAGATCGTTCAGAGTAAATGAAATGTATTTCTCTTTGTTTATTGGCAATAAACTAATATTAACCTTTTTCAATAATTCTCGTATCATAAAATGGGAATCATATCCACTCATATTATGAAGCACAACCGGAACAACAAAACTATTTCTAAAGTTGAGGTTACAATGTTGGTGTGTAAAACCTCCGAAGTTGCCAGTAAAGTGACAGTGGTCTCTAATGATGATAGCGTTATCAGAAAATGCACTTTCACATATAGAGCAATGTGTTGCAATAATGTTAACACGAGGTTCAATCATTGATTCAATATGTTTGAATTTACTTCGAACAAATTTTGCAACTTCCACCATTTCGTTTGCAAACCAATCTATACAATCTTCCCCCAAATAATTTTTAAAAAATGGTAACGATTCATCATAGTCACATTTTAAATAATAACCAGCACTAAAAGCTTTATGATGTCGATACTTTATAATGTTTGGAATATTTTGATAACTATGATTTTTAACAGGTTTTAAAATAGTCTCAAAATCGGAATAAATTATAAAAGGTACTTTTTGCTTATAAACATGATTCTTAAATTCAACATGATGATACCTAGGATATGAAATTTTACAGATATTTACTTTTTCACAATATTTAGAGTGATCATTTAATTTACAAAGGTGTTAAAGTAATTCAGACAACGATCGCAAATATATTTTTTGTTTATTTAGTTGACTACCGATAAGCCGCGATATACTTTTTATACAAACATAATAGTATTTTATTTCAACATTTTCAAAATCCTGACTTGGAGTATTATAATCGTTTATGTTTGGAAAATATTGATCTTGAATTATGAGTAAATTTACATGCTTCTCAGCTTTCTGCACAGTAAGCCTTGTTGGCATCACACTATAGAAAGACTTTCCTTTAGTGTAACTTAATTCCAAACTGTATACATTTATGGAAATTTTATTCATATTTTCGAATTTTGAAATATTTTTAATTGACATTGGCATTTTCAATCCTTCAACATTCAAATCTAATCTGTAGTGTGGATATGATGATGTGAGGTTACTTCTTATTTTAGAGGGAAATAAAGCTGAAATAATTGCCCAAAAAAAGCATGATTCATCTGAATTTTTCACGTGAATACATGCAGATTTGAAATTTGCTATGGAAGCGGAATAAAAGATGAAACACGTCCATTGCCCATTTCATATTTGTTTATATTAATATCCATTGAAAAAATATTTTTTAACGCCCAACCTGATTTGGCTTCTTGAATTCATACAGTTTAGTTATTAACCTATCAATTACATTATCACGAAACCATGATGATAAATCCGTTCCTACGTCAATCACCACATTTTTCGTATTAAAATGTTTAAAATCCATTATATTATTTTCATCAGAATTAGACGTTTTAATAAACTCGCTGCAAAGTGTAATATTAATTTTAATTAAATTGAATTTTTTTAAACTATTTTTTATTCTAATTTTAAGGACCTTAAAGCAATCATTAAAAACTGCCATTAAATCCTTATGATGCATGTTTACTATAACACCCATTCTAACCCTGCTTGCAAAAGTGAAACCAAATCTATCCATTTGACTCCCAAACTTGGTGATAGTGAAACAGATTGAATGCCCCTTCCTACATGAACATTTTTAATTAATAACTGTATATTTTTTATCAACCCCATATTAGTTTGCATTTGTCGTAACTGTCCTAAATTTAAGTCACCATGTCTAATAGCCTTTGCAAATAATCTCAAGTGTCGTTTGATGTACTTTAGTCAAATGTCAGCTTCTCTAATTGTATAGTTTTGAAATAAAATATTACGAGCGTTATTAACTTTAATAACAATTTCGCTACTTAAACTACTAATATGTTGATTCATTATTCAAAACAAGCAATAATTTAAAAAAACATACCAACTAATTTTTTGTTTTTCTATATGGGTTCTATTCTATAGGAAACAAGACGGTTAGGACTTTTAATATCCACCAATTCCAATATGTTTATTGGTTACATGCAGATAGTGAAAGATGCAGTGTGGGAATTTTAGTGAAACGTGTAAGTTAACTCAGAATAGCACACAATGGAGGTATGCGTCAAACCAGTTCCTGGACAAGACAATGATGATATTTTTCTTGAATAATTTTTTCCGACCAATGCTTGTAACAAATTTCTTCTGCTGGTTCAGAAAAGTTTTGTTGGTTTTATAAAAGTGTCAAACTATTAATTTGTGATAAATTGTGATAAATTAAAAAAGATAAACCACTTCCATTAACTTATTACGTTATCAGCTGAAATCACTCTGAAACCACAAAATTTACACGTAATAACCTAATTAAATTAATGATAGAAAAAAGTTGTCCCTTTTTGGATTATAAAATCCCCTATTTCTAATATTAAAACGAAAACTTTGTGAAGCCAAAAGGTATAACAAACTATAACAAACCGTTACTTCTCAACAGTGTAAAGTGCTGTTTGACGTGGTTAATTAAAAACGGTCATGATAGAATTCATGAAATGATGGCGACCTAGAAAGCATGCTGCTCTAGATGGTCCATCTTTGTATAGAAAGGTTCTTAAATTAAGTAAAATAGATAACTTTATTTATTAACTATTCTATTTCTGACACCCCAAATACATTAAAAAGCAGTCTCGCAGAATAATTTTCTGAGTAGGTTTCTTTATCAGACACATAAATGTACGGTAAACGCATCACCCAATACGCTGATTGTGTTAAAGATGCTGGTCCATCTACTGTGCTTACAAATATCGGAGCTCCTGTTGCAGGCTGAACCTAATTAGAAAACTAAATGTTAGTATATACTTGGGTTTAATAAATAAATATACATATATTGTTAAGAAAGTGAAAAATAGGTCAGATCATATTACTTAACACAAACATAGCAGTAAAAATTCTACACTTTACATACATAATATTGTTTATTTCAATACAGCACACTATTCTTTAACAGATAAGGAACTTGCTAATATATTAGAGGACAGTTTCTCCGATGATTGGTTTAGAGACTTGTGTTGATAGTGAATACTAATAATATGTCCCTCAAAGTGAATATTTTGATGCAGTTATAATAAACAAAGAAGATGTACCTCGACTACGTACTGATCTCCAACAATCGCATTTGATATCATGGCCTAATACAGTATGGGAGGATGACTAGCATCAATTTTTCCTTTTACAAAATGTGAAAATTTGCTGCAACCTATAGCTGCAAATGATTCAGAAGATTATTTTTCATAATACTGACCGACAATATTTTAACTGATGTTGTAACTCAAAGTAACACATATGCAGTCGAGCTACTTTACCATCCAGAAACAAGAGAATATTCAAGAATTACTTCGTGGAAAAATTTGACAAAAAAGAATTACTAACATTTTTTGTATTAATCCTACATATGGAAACTGTTCGATCGAATCAATTACTGGAAAATAAATACTTTATTTGGACTAAACATTTTTGCAAGTAAATTGAGCAGAAATCGCTTCCCATTAATAGTGAAAGCGTTGCACTTTACTAAAAATCCTGAACGTTCTGAAGTCAGACTATAAAATTAGAAGTATGATATCTTTTTAATCAATGAATGTTTGAAATTTTTTACCCTGGCTGAGAGATTAGCTTAGGCGAGTCAACAATATTGTGACATGGGCGGCTCAGTTTCAGAAATATATTTTAAAAAATGTCACAAATACGGAACAAAATTATATACAACAGCATCCACAGGGATTGCTTTAAAATTCATAGTATATGATTATGTTGGATGATTCTGGTGAAAAAGATACTCTGAAAAAGTTGTGATGAAATTAGTTGATGGAATGCTGGACATCAGCATAGTTTATAATACATGGATAATTATTATAATTCCTATGAACTTGTGTTACGGTTTCCCACGTTTCATATTATTGCGCAATTGTTTAATATAACATAATTATGCGGCAAATTACGCGCCATTTGTATCAAATACCAAACACATTTAAAAGTGATACAATGATCAAATTTACATTTACAATATAAATAAAAGCAATGTACTCACTTAAATCGCACCTTACCGCCAAATCCCAGGGACATCTCGTTGTGGGTCACATCGTGCCATTTGCTGAGTCAAATTTCAATCCGTTCATCCACTTTTCACCTCGTACGTAGGTGGGAGGACAAGAATAACCAGGTAGAAGGAACAATAAGGCAGGATAAGGAAACCCCCAAAGAGAAAAGAAACTCACACACGACACAGGTAGATGTTCTCGGCTTCAGGTCTCGTAGTCTAATAACGCCGTATCACACCGCGCGCACTTGTGCCATTCACTCAGCGCAGGCGCGACTCGGGGACGACGGAAATTGACCAGTTTATTTAAAAATATTCGCGGGAATTTATTTACATATTTAACAATGTACATTGCCCAATTTTAGCATGTAACACTTATAAGACAAACTCACTGTACTGGGATAATCAGAAGTATTCAAAAAACATTTACAGAATAAGTGTTAAGAAACCCAACTAAAGAAAGGCAAAACATGTCAACAACAAATGGAATGACAAAATGAATGTTACTAAAAAAAGAATAACTCTAATCTTCTATTGCAAATCCTGCTTAACACAGGATGATTAAAATCCAGATGAGTATTTTGTTAATTTGTTTCAATATAAGATGCAAGAGGCTCTAAACGATGTAAATGCATTATCTGAAGCTTCAAAAGTGAGTTTATGGAAGCGGCTACAATCAAACTATCATCAGCTCAAGCTATGATGTATAGCAATGAGCCTACTATCACTTATGCCAGTAAGACAAAATTGGAACCGGTTTTAATCATAACGCCAGTCAATACACAGCAAAACAAAAACACAAAATCAGAAATTAAAGAGTTAATCAATCCAATTGAAATTGGAGTCAATATCTGTAAAATTAACGAGGCATCAAAAGGGAATGTTGTCATAGGATGTGAAAACCAATTTTCTCGTAAACTGCTGCAAAATAAGATTGTTGAAAAATTGGGAAATAAGTATAATATTAAAGCTCCCAATCTCAAAAAACCAAAAGTTAGGCTTGTTAATATTAATCGTGATGATGTAAACAAGGACAATAAAACCATTGCTGAAACAATAATTACACAAAACAAGTTACAATTTAAAGTTATAAAGGTTATTGAAAACAAAAGACCAAGAATTTCGCTAGTAATTGTTGAGGTGGATCCAGATACACACGATCTTCTGTTAAGAATGGATAAAGCGATAGGAAGTATTTACAATCATATACATGTTGCACAATACTTTAAATGCTTGAAGTTCATTTATGTCAATCAAGATTGCAAATCTGAAATAACTTGCTCATTGTGCTCTGAAAATCATAATTATAAAAATTGTACATCTAGCATTCACAAATGCTCAAACTGCACATATGCTAAATCTAAGCTGTACATGGTCATCGACGACAAGCATTCAGCTGTAAACAGAGATTGTTCAAGTTACATACAAGCACTGAAGAAGGAAACTGCAAAAATAGAACACCATTTTCAAATATAACAATCAATTCGTAGTTCAGAACCTGATAATAATAACGATAGTAATAAATGTATAATTTGTATTCAAGAGCAGTTAAAATCCCCATCTTTGTGTGTGTGTGTGTGTGTCTTGTAAACATCAGGTCTCTTAACTCATGTTTCGATGATTTTGTGTCATTTATCTTATCCAATAAATATGATCTTATTGGTATCACTGAAACATTGTTAATTAATGATTTTTCATCTACATTAATCAACATTGCTGGGTATAACCTACTTAGAGCCGATCGTCCAACCAGGGGTGGTGGAATATACTGGTATATCAACTGCAATATACTTCACAAAAAAATTAACAACAGAATATGTTGAACATCAAATGTTAGAGCAATTGTGGATTTATTAAACTGAATAAATAAACAATTGCAGCAGGACCTATATATATATATATATATATATATATATATATATATATATATATATATATATATATATATAGATCTGCAAATACCAACTAAGACTGTTTGAATGAACTAGAATCAGTTCTCTCACATTTTTGCATCAAATATGAAAATATTATCCTTATGGCAGATGTAAACTTTCCTTTCATTCGTCATGTCTTGAATTGTGAAAACTTAGTTCTTTACTTAGTTTTTAACCTCAAACAAAAAGTAAAGGAACTGGAGTAACAGAAACCTCATCAACCCTGATTGATATAGTTTGCTCCAGCTCACAAATAAACGTTACCTCATGTAAAACTGTCAATCTTTGTGAATTCAATCTGAATACTGTAACATTTTTTTTTGTTTGTAAAAATACAAATGTTAGTTGAATCAACTTAGAAGTATACAGGCAAGAACGAAGAGAAAAAAAAACGAAAAAATTTCGCCAAGAATATTTGTTTGTAAAATGTCAATCCTCAATTTTTAATTGGTCCCATATGGAAAACAACATATGAGTTGTTATCTTCTAATTTGGCACAATTTCAAGGCTAAGATCACCCCTGTGGGTGACTTACACACAAGAAAAAACCCTGCCATACATAACCACTACAATCAGGCAAATGATAAAATTTAAGAATACGGCATATACAAAATATTTCAAAACCAAGAGTGTTGCTAAATTTCGTTACTACAAAGACTTGAAAAAGGCAGTCGTACAGTTTCATGGTTGAGTCAGCGTCAAGGTTCAGTTACTGACTATATTGCTGGCTGAAATTGTAGTAGCCAGTGAAGCTTCAAAAGAAATAATCCAGCTTAGTTGAATTCTTCAAGAAATTACAAAGTTAAAAGAAATTCCCATTCTTCAAGTTGACAATGCTACTGCTGTTCGTTTGACTAAAAATCCAGTTAATTGCAAAACAAAACATGCCGAGCAAAAACGTTCCTCTATTCGAGAGCATGTTGCTGATGGTAGATTAGCTGTCGAGAAAGATTCGCCAGGGAATTAAGTTGCTGATATCATGACCAAGCCGTTGCCTTGCACTTGGTTGAAATTTCTTTGTGATGAAATGGTACTTTTGTAACAAACAAACAAAAGTTCATTTAAACAAGGGAAAGTGTTGAATAAAAAAGTGTTTATTATAGAATTTTATGGACAGTTAAAAGAAAATGTTATGTATTATCAAGTTAGGCTTATAACTGTCTTATTGAAGTAATTTTTTGTTTGTTTTATGGTTTATAAAAATGACAAATAGTGTTACCAAAACTATTATGCTACAAGAGTTCAATCAATCAAGACTAACTACTACACAAAGAGGTACTCAAAATGGTAGGGGAAGAAAGAAACATGTGGAAGGCAGAGATAGGATAGTGACACACACTAAGGAATGAGGGAATAGTGCAGAATATACTACTAAAAGCAGGGAAATGAAAAAAGAGAGGTAAAGATAGACCTAGATTAGACTACTGTACACAGATAGTGAAAGATGTAGTGGGAATTTCAGGGAAATATTGTTACATTCAATTTTACATTCCTAAATATTTTCAATTGATTTACGATGTTCTCAAATATTCCCACACTTTCACTTTGATATTTTGTATAACTACCCATTATAGGAGAACCCCTGATCACGCATTATAGTCAATAACTCGATTTATTCCTATAAAATTCATTCTAATACAAGTGAAACAAGTGCTTGTTCAACACCCTGTAGAATGTTACTAGTGTATTTAGTTTAAGTCACAGTACCCAATCTATCTCTATTGTTTGATATAACACAGCAAAGGTATTCGGTTATCAACAATAAGGATATGTTCGCTTTATTTAAAAGTAATAATATAAGTTTGAATAAAATAGGTTTTCTACATGTGTGTTTTAACAAAGGTGTTTGAATTCGAATTTGCCGATTTTCTTTAACTATTCATGCATTACAAAGACTCTAGAAGTGTTATTTGAAGTGTGGTATCCTAATATTTCAATCGATTATCATATCGTTTCCTAAACTGGGTTAACTTTGATTGTGCTTTTCGTTCAGACATGTATCTTCTGCACGACTGATTTATAGGGAAAGAAGGATAATACAAACCTTTCACAAAAACAAACAGCGGTAATAAAATTATAGCAGGAATGTAGAGAAGTAAATATTACGAAAAAGATAAGACAGTAATGTGCGCTATCCTTATTAATTTTTAACTTGCATATTACAGAGACAATGAATACTGTCAAATGCAGAAAGACATTTGGGATTATTATATTATGCAAGGGCAAATGATTGATATGATTAGGTTTGCAGATATAGCGATATTAGCATCTAGCAAAGAATACTTTGAAATGAAAACAGTACTGTGATATGAAAATCAACAAAAATAAAACTAAAGTACTAGTATGTAACGCAAGAGGGGAAAAGTGCAAAAGATATAAAAAAAGATTAGCACAAGGCCGTGCTGCATTTAACAAGAATAAACAACTACTATGGTCAAAAACGGTAAATACAGGAACAAGGAAAAATTTGTTGAAAGCATATGCGTGGAGCACAGTATGGTTGTGAAATGTGGACAGTAGAAGTAGAAAGAAAAACGTAGAAGCCTTTGAAAGGTGGTGCTACAGACGTATGATGAAGATATCACGGACAGGCAAAGTTAAGAACAAAAAGGTTCTAGAAATAGTAGAGGAAGAAAGAAATACGTGGAAAAGAGTAAAAAATAGGAGAGGTATGGTGATAGGATATGTTCTAAGGCATGAGGGAATAGTGTGGGATATATTAGTAGCAGAGGAAGGGAAAAAGAGAGATAAAGATAGAGCTAGATCAGAGTATTGCACACGGATAGTGTACGATATAGGCTGTGAGAATTTCAGGAAAATGTGTAGATTAGGTCAGAATAGGAAACAATGGAGGTACACGTCCAACTGGTTCCAGAACTGAAGACCTATTGATGATAATATACAGGGTTATTCTAAATGATGGACCCATTTTTAAAAATTCGTAGTTAGTAAAGCACAAATCCAAAATGAACAATCGTTATACCAATGAAAAGAGGCAGTTTCAAAGTTTTTTTAAATACATTATAAATATTCAATGTGTCCACCATTTGCTGCACAGCAAACATCTATGCGGTAGGTAAACTCATACAACACACAAGAAATCATATCTGCTGTTGGTGAGTGCACGGCAGCAGTGATAAGGTTCCACATACCAATGAAAAGAGGAAGGCGGGAAGTTATGATTCTAGAAACGGCCGATAAAATTCGTGGGGCAATAGGCCATCATTTCGTGTCACTGTTAGTTGTGACTGAGATGGCTACTAGGGAGCACAAGGTTTTCTGCGTTCTTGGGTTTGCAAAAAGTGACTCGCAAATTGTAGTGCAGCGGACATTTCATACCAAATTCGGTATTGAACCTCCAACTAGAAGAAGTATTAGCCGATGGTTTAAGCAATTTCGACAGACTGAAGTGTGTGTAAAGGAAAAAGCACAGACCGACCGTGTGTGTTAGAGGATGATGTCAGATAGATTGAAGGAAGTTTTGTTCGCAGTCCACGTAAGTCTGCCAATAGAGCTAATAAAGAACTTGGAATACCCCAATCAACTGTATGGAAAGTTCTGAGACGACGTTTGCTGTACAAGCCCTACAGATTACAACTTCTGCAGGCTCTCAAACCAATTGACAAAGAGAAGTGTTTCCACAGCGTATAATTTTTAGCAATGAAGCAACTTTCCACCCTAGTGGAAAAATCAACAGACACAATGTTCGCATATGGGGTTTGCAAAATTCACTTTCAACATTGCAACACGAAAGAAACTCGCCGAAGATAAACTTGTTCTGTGCCTTATTCCGTACAAAGGTCTATGAACCTTTTTTCTTTGTGAAAAGAACTGTAACTAAAATAACGTACCTGGACATGTCAGAACAATGGCAATCCCTTAAGTTTTATATATATATATATATATATATATATATATATATATATATTGTTGTGGATTCAAAGGTAAATCAGTGCGAAACAATAAAATTTCAGCAACCATGTATATAGAAAAAGGTAAATTATTTACGAGCAAAATTAATTTAATCCATTTAGTGAAAACGGACGAGTATTAACGTATTTTTATAATTAATAATTGGAATGTTAAAATTACATGAAGGAAGAAAGCTTCAAAGCAAATAGAAGTTCAACGATATGCATAATTAACCATAATTTATTTTAAGCAAACACGTATAAGCAAAAGGGAGCGTGCTGTGTAAGAAAATCAATAATTTCCAAGGCAAATGTATTCGTTGTAAAAGCCAACGTCAGTTTTAACAGATATGAAGAACCAGAAAGTCCAGGAATTGTTATGTTCAAACGGTTGATAATTTACAGAAACACCTGCTTGTTAAAAGGTTACGTTCAAAGAACTCGAGCGTATGTTATGATAGGAGTTCATAGAAATTATGTTCAACCGTCAGTTTGGATAAACAGCTAGGGTAACAAACATATTAAAGAGCGAGGGAAATGAACAATCGGTAATATGCAACGGATAGAGATAGATATAAAGCAAGCAAGGAATTGAAATGCACGTACACTAAACACGTGAAGTTGAGATAGGATGTCAACGATATCGATTTTCTGTAACTCAAGTGAGGTTTAAAACGAGACAACAAACATGCATAGGACTGAGATGCATAGCGCTTAGGAGGAGTTTGAGGACGACAGAAAACTCTATCATTGGTCGAAAGCCAACAGTGTTAGAAACGAACGCACATGCGAAGGTTGAAAGCAAATTCGAGGTATACTGCAAGTAGGACAAGAGAAATTTTACAATTTTAGAGACGGTTACGTTCAAAATTTTTAGAATTCGTTTCGAAAATAAGCTTTTCGAAAGAAACTCGTCCAGTAAGAGGTTTGAAAGATACTATAAATGCCCAAGCTAGGGTATTAAGGCCCTCTTCTCTTCTCTTTTCCTTTACGTCGATTAAGTGCTAAATACCAATTCAGACAATAAGAATAAAGCTTTTGGCGAGTAGTTTGTGTGTGTAATAAAGTTACATTTGATGTCATATTCACAAGTATAAAACTGTAATAGCGGACTCCCTACTATTAATGTGATGCACGAGTTAGTGCGTGATTAAAATAAAAGGTCCGGCTACTACCACTAAATTTATGAAATGGATGCATGATATGTGGGGGTAAGCAGAGCTGGTAATCAACTTTGTGTGCATGATATGGGTATGGAATGGAACTGTGAGACGAAGCCAAATAGCAGATGGTAGAGGCATGTGGATTCGACAAGCAGCATAGTTAATGGAAACAACGCCGAGGGGTTTTATGGTTACCATCGCCGACGGGAATTAAGACTAAAGAATTCTCCAGGTATTTATTTGAAATTTCTGTTATTGCATAAACATTTGTGGAATTTTTCTGATTGTGTGGTTGACTTTTATGGTTTTAGAAACTTGTTTTAAAAAGATACATGTACAGGACAATTGCCTTATATTTGAGTAATGAAAAAAGGTGTATTTTGAATATATAAAAAATTTATTCAGGATATAAATTGTGTTGTAAAGAGTAAACGGGTCTGTAAATTTTGTTTTAATTTATGCAAGGTTTAAAAAGGCATATACAAACAAAACTGGGTTATAATGAGCTCACCATACTCCAGTGTGTAGTCAATTTAGGGTAACATGTGGGGCCCATCTACTCAGATCTAATTGAATGTGTTTAAAAATCATTAGTAAAAGCAAGGACTTTAAAAACATACCATAAATTGAGTTTTATAATAATTGTATCAAACTGTTTTAACATATGTGTAAATATAATTTATCTGTCAATAGGTGTAAATAAAAAGTATGATTGTTATATTTTTTTTTTGTGATTTTATTGAATGGGGTGCGAGTGTGAAAGACGTATGTCTGTAAATTTAGGTATTCGAGAAGAGACCCAGCTGAGCTAGCCAGGAATGCAGAGGAGTTTGAAGGCTTAATAAAAGGGTAAGAAATTTTTAAGGTTTTTTTATTTTTCTGTGAAAATTTTCTGTTGGCCCAAGGAGGAGCACGAATTTTTGTAAGTTCCACGGCAATATATATATATATATATATATATATATATATATATATTTATAGATATATATTTTAGTATTTGACGTTATTAAAGGATTTAAAAAGATAGTTGTTAGTACTACGGATAAAAACATTAATTTACCACTTTTATCAAGCTATTCTAAAATTTAAAAACACTACGGTTAACACAGATTGATGAATAATTACTTGTTAAATGCAGATATAGAATATTATGTATTAATGAGACAGCGTTTGAGGTTTAAAAAAGCATTTTTCCATTTTTTCCAATACGAAGGGTATCTAATGTAACTTCAATTGAATGTGTATAGGTTTTGTCTTTAAGATTATTATTTGTAATTTGTGCAGGATACTTTATGCCATTTATAAGTTTGATTTACCTAAAATGAAAGTCGTTTAATACATTTTAATTATAAAGTGAAATAAAATTATAAAATGTCAAAATGAAATGTAAAAATACCAAAGCTGTTCTAAAATAGTAATTAAGTAGAATTAAGGTTAATGTATTGAATGCATCACTTATATAATATTAGTTAGTAGGCTAGATATAGTTTTTTTTAGTTGTCCTAGGTGATAGTTGTTTAAAAATAATTAATTGATAAAAAATTTTGGTAAAAAGATTGATTAAAATTTTGTACACTGAATAGATGTTTTTGGCTTAAGAGCCTGTAAATTAAAATTTATCAAAATTAATAGATGTGTTAAAGTGCATGCATTTTATTTGAATGTAATACTAAATAAGTGAAAAGGTTATACGAAAAATAATTACAAAAGGAAGATTTCCAAATACACTAACGTCGGGGCATCTTTTATGTATTGAAGAGTTGCAGCTGTGATAGTGAATTATTTTGCAGCTGGGATCAGTTTTCTTGGATTGCAGATCAGTTTAATTGGTGAAGTATTGAAGTGTTTTTAGTAATTGAGCAAATAAAGCATATAGTTGGTGAAGTAGTAGTTAATTGTAGAACCTAAAACTATAGTAAAATCCTTTTTGAACATAAACTAAAACATACTTTTATTAGGTAGTCACTGAAAGCGTTCGAGGCGATTTGTGGTATCCTGTTTCAAAGCCCCTGTACACCCAGACACATTCAACGGAGTTGCAGGTATTTTAAGTTATATTTATATACACTTCATTTAAAGCAACTTGTGAATGAAAATTTCAAACGTTTAACTAAATTAATATATGCTGAATAGATTTATCAATCTTTGTATAAACACGATACGCAAGCACAAAAAAGAGGTTAAGTGATTTTGATCTAATAACGCTTTAGGCGCCTGGGTCTTAAATACCTGTAAGGGGACAAAGAACCCACGTCTTCTTACACAGTTTAAAATAGTAGATTCAGTTTCCCTGAGAGAGTTTCTAAAAGCCGTGGCATAAATAAATTTGAAAAGGTATTTATTTAAATCAATTTAAAGGCCAACACCACTTTAAGGTTGCACTTATTATTTTTTAACTGGTAATTTGAAGCATCATTTCATTAAATATCACCATACATAACAATATATATATATATATATATATATATATATATATATATATATATATTATAATGTCAGGAGGAGCCACAAGGGTTCTAAGGGTGGTTTTGTGTAGAAGGTAGTGTATGCCAAATAAAATAATCCATATATCAGATCCCGTAATTTTAAAATGTATGTTTGCCGTACTTTACATAAGTTAAAGTATTTAAAATGTTAGTTGAAATGTAAGTGCCAAGACGTAAATTAAAATGACTTGATGACGTGATATAATACACAGTGCTCAAGGTTTTATACTGAGTTATAATTTAATAGGCCATTGAACGTACATTTGCCAACCGAAAACCGGATGCGTCTATGGATGTCCACTATTAACATCGCAAATCCAGGTTCATATGTGAATTATTTTGGCTTTTATTTTACTAGAATCAACTTTTGGACAAACATGTAATCTCAAAATTATAAGTAATAGCAGTGTCAAATGTGATTGAAGGATTGTGAAACATTTAGGACCAATGATAGAATATTATGTATAAAATAGGAAAGTGTAAAAGACAGAATTTAAGGTATTTGTGACACGAACTCAGTGATAAAATGTTATTGGATGGTTTTATTTGATATAATATGTAATAGAGTAGGCAGAAAATGTTGTAATTATCACCTAGGATTGTAAACAAACGGAATCGATTTCGAATTATTTTTGTGTAAAGACGTGTTTTATGAAACTGCGCTAAATTGTTGATATTTTTGGAAGAGTAAATAAATGTGTTTGAATTATAAGAGTTTGATTTATAAAGAAGAGTAAAGAGAAGCATCAGTGTATAAAGAAATAATAGCGGCGGCGAATAAAAGGTAATATTGGAATTAGTGCGACAGCGAACCGGCGGAAGATAAAGTTGAATTGGAACGAGATTATATAGGTAGAAGGCATCGAGTGAAAAATATAAGGATTGATTTGGATATGGATTTATGTGTAGCGGGATATTGAGTGGCAAATAGGAGCGAAGATAGATTTGGATTGATTGGTAAACAGGAACGAAGATAGATTTGGATTGAGTGGGTACAAATCAAAGAAGAAATTACTACGGAAGAATTAGCGCAGGGGAAGTAGATAAAAAGGGTATGCTAAATTCTAAATTCGGGTTATATTTATTTCAGATTGGGGCGCAACAAAATTAAAGAAAAGGTACCTGGAGACTAGACGGCAGTTCAAAGTGATAGTGAAACCTTGTGAAGGCGCATACGGCGAAAAGGTTTTTGAGCCAGCATTAAGAGAGGCCAGTAACGACGTATAATCCAGGTGAGTACAGTGTATTATAACGTCAAAGTCTTAAATTTTGTGGTATTAATTAATTTGGCACAAGGCTACGTGGATCACATAAAATTTGGCATATACAAAATTAAATTCTAAAAAAGGTACTAAAACAAAAGATAGTGCAGTTTGGTTGGGCATTGCACATCTACTTACCACTGAACCCACGGTAAGTAGGTGGATACCCTGAGAAAAAGAGTTCATATAGTCGTGGCATATTAAAAACAATTTTGATTTAATTAACCAACCAAACGTTGCTAAAGTAAGTGGCGTGAAATAGATATTTGCACATCGTATAAAATCATTAAATTAATAAGAAAAGGCGCGCAACGACACACGAAACAAAAAGAAAGTGTATGTAATATAAAAAAAGGGGTGGTATAAGAATATATATATATATATACTATATATATATATATATATATGTGTGTGTGTGTGTGCATATATGATAACAAAAATAAAATCAAAACAACCGGTTTCGGAAACTTCAAAATTTCATTTTAAAATACTTTTAGAGTCTATACAAAGGTTTTATTCAACTAAATACCAATTTAAGAAGCAAGAAATAGACATATATATATATATATATATATATAAAATAGTGTTCTATTTCTTGCTTCTTAAATTGACATTTAGTTGAATAAAACCTTTGTATAGATTCTAAAAGTATTTTAAAATGGAATGTCATTTTGAAGTTTCCGAAACCGATTGTTTTGATTTTATTTTTGTTATCATATATGCACACACCTGCATGTATACTTACATATACTGTTACATTCCAAATTTGGAGATGTACACTTTTAAATTTGTGAGTGAATTCCCGCCATTATTTTTAAAATAGACTTGTTCATTTTCGTCATTTCGGACAGTTGCGTTTGCGCAAAAGAAAGGTGCGGGGTGACGTAAGTGCGCGGTTTGGACAGGACATGAGATTATTAGCCACCGAGACGTCAAACGGTGACGTTTGCCTGTGTCGTTCTTTTGTCTTTTCTCCTTTCAGAATGTAGGTTCCTCTATCGTATCTTTACCTCCTATCGTTCCTTACCTGGTTGTTCCTATCGTATTGCTACAAACAAAAAATGAGGGAAGACGATAAATTTGGTTTCAACGATGGCATGATGCACCCACACCCAAACGAAACACCCTGAGATTAAATACTCCCTGTATGTTTGTTGTGGTTTGTTTAGCATTCTTCTTAATCTTCTTTGGGAATTAAACCACTCATAGTTTTTAAATTCATTTTTATTTACGTTTCGATCCATGACCTAGGATCGTTGTCAAAATAATAAAATAAAAAAAGAAAAACTTCAAGTTTGACATTTATGACATAAATTGAAGATGACTTTGATTTATTGATGTTCGAAATATTTGGTTTGAGTACACTAAGCAAAAACTTTTAAAGTTTAAAAGAATGATTGCCTTCAATTTGTGTTACGGCCTGGGACCGACTTTTTTTAGGTAGCCAATATGCTTAACGTGAAATCAGCCGATTAATTTTTATTGGTGAATTTTATATAAATTCAATAACTTGGTAATTGGAAAACATTTTTTAACATGTTTCTATTTATAACATTGAGAGGATGGTTATTAAAGAGGTGTGCGATTGCGTTACCGTAAAGCTTAAGCAGTCGTTTTTATATTTATTTTGAGGGGGAAAATCATTGATTTAGGCTACCTCTTTGGTAGATTATAACATGGTTCTGAGGCGACCCTATGGCGGATTTACACTTGTCAGATACCAATGTTGTACTATGAAGATTGTATATGGTTCTGAAGGTCGCCTTAGAACCATATACAATATTTGTAATAATGTTGATATTTTATCTTTTAGTTTTGTAAAAAGGCTTCTAACTGTTAATACATTCTTTAGCAAACTTAAAATTACATCTTTTGAATAGCTGTATTAATTTTTGAGTTAAACAAGTATATGAGCTAACGTCTTTTATACTTTTATATTTTTGTTGATGTTGTTATCATTTATAGTTGTATGTTTTTTGGAGTAAATAGTATTTATTAAAATGTGATGTAATAGTATATTATTCAACATACGTTAATATAGGCAATAACTCACACAGATGAAGTTTGTGGCACGAGCCGAAGGCAAGTGTCTTAATTCATCAAGTGAGTTATTGCCATTACCTATGTTGAATACTATACTTTATCTACCACTATAAGCACAGTAACAAGTTTTAATAAACACATGTAATCAAGATTATTTTTAAAAAATTATAGTACAAAATAACATCTACTTATGATAAATTAATCAAGAACATGTGTAACGCAGTTTAGTAGTTTCTAATTATTCTTATTATATACAGCTTGATATTTATCATGCGATTTATCTGGTAGTAGGTTAGTTGTCGTAATACAAGCCACTTCTCTAATTTCTGGTGGTGTACACATCAGTTCTGATTCACTATCACTCATTTTTGGCAAACTTTACTTGATTTAATATCTCGCGTTCCAATAGACTGGGTTGCAACAAATTTGTTTGACATTAGGTAAATGTCAATGAGCATGACTACTTTGATACTTTTGGTAGGTATATTTATTATCGGTAATTAAATAGAAATATAAGCTGGAAGCGTGAGTTATCATAACTCACGCTCATAACTCACGGTGTTTAATTATGAACACTACTACTTGTTCAAAAGTATATGAATAATGGTATTATAACTAAATATGAGTAGATAAAAGTTATTTATTAACTGCTTTTTAAAATATTTTTCAGTTGTGAATATTTTTTTATAAAGTGTTGCATGGAAATTTTAAACTGAAATTAATTTTTGTCTTAAAAGGGTGATAAGGATGATAATTTAAATATCTACTGAAATTTGTTACCTTTTGATACCAGTCGAAAATAATTTGGTTATTATCTATCATTGTTTAATAAAGTATCCAAGAATGGTATGGATCTGTTTTTTCTGCTTCTAAAGCAAATTTTATGTTACTGTTATATTTATTTAAAAATGTTAGGGTTTCATTTATTTCATGATAGGGGACAGCTGTTAGCAAATCGTCCACAAACTTTTTTATACCTGGAAGTTTAAATGACAATTTGATATAACAATGTCTAATAACCCATCCATAACAATTTGTGCTATAATGGGACTAAGGTAGGATCCCATTGGACACCCATAAATTTGTATATAACATTAATTATTATTGAAAGAGAAATAGCATTTATAGAAGAGAGATTTTGTTTCTAAAAATTTCTCTTTTGAAAATTTACAATTGGTGTAATGCTGCTCCAAATATGTACATGATCAAGAATTAGTTCTTTAGGAATATTTGTAAAAACTGATACAACAACCAAACTCATAAAACATTATAATGTGGTACCTACAAATTGTTTATGAATTCCACAAATTCAAAAAATCTTTTACATTGTAATTATTAACTTAAATACATTCTGATAATATTTCAGCAATAAATTTTGAAAGTTGTTCAATGGCAGAATTGTTTGTGGAAACAGTAGGGCACAATGGGTAATTAGATTTATATATTTTTAGAAGGCCGTATAGTGTTGGAATTGTACTGCTAAAAGGATTAAATATTTTTATGTCCAAATCACTAATCATTATTTTACGTTTTAATTTTTTAATCAAATCTGGTGTTTTTTTAAATTTTGATGTTGGGTCATTTTTAATTTCATTATAAACGATATCGTCTTTTGTTTAGTTTCTATGTAAAACGTACGCAAAATGTGATTCATTACACCAAGTTTCTTAATATAACAAAATTAAATACCTATTCAATGAACAAATTCATGAGTGATAAGTATCAATATGCTTTCTGGGTAGAAACTGATATTGTTGAATATGCAACTATCATTACAGTAAGATTTTGATAATTACTCGAAGTTTTAAGAATAATTTATAGTGAATTTTATTGGCTAAATCTAACGTTGCGGAATTGTTCCTAGCCCAACAAAACTCTGCAAGGTTTAACAATCCTGTTAAACAACTTTTTTATAGCTACATGTTTTAATTCAAAATTTTAAATTACTTGGAATATTACATGTTTATTATTGTTGTAATTTCTAATATTTGGAAATAGGAAACACATGATTTAAGGATGGCACTTTAGTGCAATATTAGAAACCAAGGCAATTTAAAAATCCAAGTTTTTTTTATTGACATGACTACTGGAGTATTCAATACTACACCGGCCACAAACACTTAGAGCAACAACAAAAACCATTCAATGCAGATCATTGATGCAAGCAGAAATAGATTCTGCAACCTTCTGCAAAACTCTGCAAATCAATGAATTTACATTATGAACCATGCAGCCCTATCGGGGTTATTATCTGTGTTCAAAAATTTTAAAATCAATATCAAAAATTGATGGACATTGCCAATATTACTCATTTTGTTATTGATATACTACAAATCATGAAAGAATGCATTCACGTCATAGTGTCAGAATTAAAAAATAACATACTTTTAAAGGATCTATCGGAGTACTTAATGCATAAGGTTTGAAAGTATGTCATTTTTTAATTCAGCAACATATGACGTGAATCATTCTTTCATGATTTCGACTATATTTATGTTTTATTTGAGGAAGATAACAGAAACAAAGCCGGCCATCTACTGTCATATTATAAAAGAATACAAATTTTAAAAACGATGCACTAAAATGTAAAATATGTACATTTATGTACATCAGCAAAAATATTTCTAAAACAAAATATGTATTTAGTACAGATGCTGGAGTTAATGTTTTTTGTATAATTATATTGTTGAGATATGTCTAGTATTCATATTATAGATAATCTAGCAAGTTATATTGCAGTCTGTCACAAGAATGTCTGACTGAACCATAGAGTAACCTTCAGAGAGTCAACTTAATGCTAATTTTTCATCCGCTGCAAGAGACACAGAGATATTAATTTTTATATACTTTCATTTTTCTTACACAGTATCAAAGTGTACTGAGGGGACGCCACAAATATGGTTGGGAGGAAATGGCGGGAAACGCTTTAATTCAAATTATTAGGCACGGAATTTCAAATAAGCTGTAGGAAAAAATTTATTTGAAACTTCAAATACAACTCAAGATCAAATCACCATGTAATGTGAAATTTTAATTTCCCTTTTATGTTAATTATTAAAATTTTACATATGGTGATTTGGTCTCGAGTTGTATCTAACGTTTCAACAATTTGTTGTTTTCAACTTTACTCAGTCGATTTTAACATTACAAATGATAAACTCTAGCGTTGAACAAACTTAATGAAAAATAATTCTACTTGGTCTTCATTATATATTTTAATGCAAAACTATTTTTTAAAAACACAATTTGCAAAACATATAGTGAATGATATAATATAATTCTACATTTTATAATATAGATTACATGCTTAGAAACAGTTGGTCACTTCCATACGTGTCTTAATGTATTTTAGCTTTAGCGTCATAAATAACTAATAAAAGAGCACAGTTTTTACACAGAAATGAATCCATGTTTAAATCACAAATGCAGGAATTTTTTTAATTTGCATGCTGGCCCTGTGGAATTTTTCTTTGCATGTTGATGTGAACGATTGCGTCGAGTACAGAACCAAGGGATACCAATATGACAGACAGATTTTGTTATTCCAGATATAATAAAGGATTAATGAAGTGTTGGCTACAAATAAAAGAGGTGTGCAATGAGTCCCCATTATAGTGTACGGCTACTGCCTTTTGCCACAATTTCTATCTACAAAAGAATTCAACTAGTTATATATAGCAATTTAAATACAAAACCACTCACTTTTCGAAATTTTGAGGTAAATTATGCATGCGCTCAATTTCTGTGTCAGCATTTCCACACACCAAAGAGAAAACCATTATATAAAATTAATCTGTAAAGACATATACATATTTTAAAAATTATAGCATATTTGACAAATTTATATTCAAAAACGGTCAACACTTAGAATGAATAATATTATATGATTATTGGTGTCTAATCGTTCACCAAAAATTCCAAATTTAGTAAAGGGTTACAAACTTTTTAATAGTGATGTAAAATCAATGATAATATATACTTACCAATTCAACTATAATGATAATACGTTGTTAGTTCATATAAAATTCTTAATGATCAAAAATATAACAACTTGCAGTTAAATTTACACGCACTTTTCTAGTAAAAATATTAAGGTTCTATTATTTAGTTCAATACAACAAACTACACTAAAGAATAACATATACATAAACAAAACAATAACATAAACATAGACGAAAAAAATTAACATAAACATTAAATATAAACACAAAAACGTAATAAACAGCACGAACAACTTTGTGTTTAACTTTCTAAACACCGATAGCTGTCAACCTGACAGTTGCATGCCGGAAATCATCTTGAAATCTGTCAAATTTATGATTGCGTTTTGTGCCCTCTCAGTACACTTTATATATTGATGGATAAAGATAGTATCATCCTTCAATCTATATAACGAAGTAAGATAGATTTTTATAGCGTCCAGACAAATTTTCCTATTAAGATAACACTCTGAAGGTTGCTCTATGGACTGAACAAATAAAATTGTAAACTGTTTAATTAGTTGATATAGTGTTTTGCACCGTTCTATGTTCAAACAATAAATACATTCACGACTATTTCTAATTACACTGCACAACATATATAAGTAAAGATGTATTAATTTCAGATCTCCACAAAAAATGTTTATAATATTAATCAAACTCTACAGTACGGAACAGCAAAATTTCCAAAATTTGTGATGGAACATGAACTACAAAAGAGTAAAAATTGATATAAGTATTAAAATGTAGTACTCAAAAAAAAAAGACTATAGTATTCTATGATAACCTTAATCCCCTGACTTTATTTATTATACACTATCTGTAATTTGCTAGTATGTTATCGTTTCTGAAGTTTATTAATTTATGGGTAATAAGGATGCTAATTTTTATTCTTAATACTCTTAGAAGTTTTTCAAGAATAAATTTATAAACACTACGTTTTACATTAGTACCTAAACAAAACCGTACATTTATAAAAACCAATAAGTTAATATTCCATTATACAGTGTGTACAGTATAAAATGCAGTACATGGGGATCTTGGAAACTGTAGAAGATACGATCTTGGTTAAATGGGACAAAAGTTGCATTATCATGAGGGTATCTCAGATCGGTTTTCAAATTTCAAAAATTTTTCATAGGTTACTAGATAGAGACAAAAAACACAAAATTGACGATTTCTTTATTTGCTCGTAGTTAGTCTACTAATTGAAATAGAATGTTCAAATTTGGTACATCATGGTAATTTCCCATTGCGCTTCACATTTTCAACTTAGATTTTGTCTAAGGCATCTAGATTTTGCGTGACGATTTTCAACTTTTTATTTTTAAATAGCCGCCATGCCATATTGGATTTTTTACATTTTTGAAATGCTGACAAAAACCCTTTCCAAAGAGGTATAACATGGCTATGTTTGATTGAATCAAAACACTAAAAATCACATAATTATGTTTTGGTCGTAGTACGCTTTAATTTCCATTATGACAAAGAGAAACAATTGCTCAACATCTGAGAAACGTCAAAGTTTGTCCTTTATTTTGTGTTTCAAGTAGTGCAGTTTAAGAAAACAGTTAATTAATTTACATAGAAATTTAAGCAAAGCATTTGCGCTTGAAATGGATCGCTTTACTAACCGTGATAAATATCAAATGTTAGGATGTTCTATTCTTTCTGGAAGGAATGATGTTAAAGCCGCTGAATTGTATTTAAATAAATACCCAGAAAAACATCAACCAAACAGATGTATGTTTCGAATATTAAAAATAATTTAATAAATTATGGTAGTTTTGGCTTGTCTAAGAGAAATAGGCAAATTAAAAAAGATAATGAAAACAGCGTTTTACAAACAGTTGTCGAAAATCCTCGTACTTCTCTTAGACAAATTCAGAATATAACAGGTGTTGCTCGTTCTACGGCAAGAGCTATTTTAAAACGTTTCAAGTACCATCCATATCATGAACGACCATGTCAGGGATTGCGTACTGAAGATCAAATTCGAAGAATGGAATTTTGTGCTTGGTACATCAGAAAGTGGAACGAAAATTCAAATTTTGCATATACAATTTTGTGGTCTGACGAAAGTCAATTTACGAATTGTGGTATGTTCAACCGCAAAAATACAATTTTTTGGTCAGATGAAAATCCACATTTGAACCGCCAAGTTAGACATCAAGTTAAATGGGGATTCAACGTCTGGATTGGTATTATTGGAAGGTACATTATAGGTCCGTTTTTTTATGATGCAAATTTAAACTCTGCGAGATACTTAGATTTATTGCAGGGAAATGTGGCAGATAGACTAATGGAGCTTCCACTCGCTACTTTGCAAAATATGATTTTTTCAAAATGATGGCGCTCCAACCCACAATGCTCTGATTATTAGAATTTTTTTAAATTCTGAGTATAATGAAAACTGGATTGGAAATCGGGGACCAATTAAGTGGCCGGCGAGATCACCGGATTTAACTCCTCTAGATTTCTTTATATGGGGCCATTTAAAAAGTCGTGTGTACTCAAAAATGTATGATAATGTAGGCCAATTACAACAAGCAGTCCAAGAGGCCCGTAAATAAAATAACTCCAACTATGATAAGACGATCTTGTAAAGATGTTTATAAAAGGTGTCGGTTGTGTGTTCAACAAAATGGGGGGTTATTTGAACATTTAAAATAAATAATGAATTCATGTGGCTGACTATTGTTATATTTTTTTTCCTTGATTGTTAATTAGCTATTATCTGAACATGAATGACAACTAAAAACAGCTTAAATAATATTTTGTATTGAATAGATACTAGTTTGTATTTATTCTTTGTTAATGCATAGTTATGTAAGTTCTGATTAATACAGATTTATTTTCAATTTTCTACGTTTTTACTGTTTTTATTACCACTGAAAATTGAGTTTAAAATTTTTAGAGCAATTGTTTCTCTTTGTCATAATGGAAATTAAAGCCTACTACGACCAAAACATAATTATGTGATTTTTAGTGTTTTGATTCAATCAAACATAGTCATGTTATACCTCTTTGGAAAGGGTTTTTTGTCAGCATTTCAAAAATGTAAAAATCCAATAAGGTGGCTATTTAAAAGTAAAAAGTTGAACATCGTCACGCAAAATCTAGATGCCCTAGACAAAATCTAAGTTGAAAATGTGAAGCGCAATGAGGAATTACCATGATGTACCAAATTTGAACATTCTATTTCAATTAGTAGACTAACTACGAGCAAATAAAGAAATCGTCAATTTTGTGTTTTTTGCCTCTATCTAGTAACCTATGAAAAATTTTTGAAATTTGAAAACCGATCTGAGATACCCTCATGATTATGCAGCTTTTGTCTCATTTAACCAAGATCGTATCTCCTACAGTTTCCAAGATCCCCATGTACTGCATTTTATACTGTACACACTGTATACAAGCAAAGTTCTGTATACTTACACGAGGATTAAGAGTACAATGTACAGGTGCTTTGGGTGTAACTACATGCAACCGTATAAGCTGTGCAGTAAGTGGTTTCCCAGGCCGGCATGGGCATGGAAAATAAAGTGGCATATCTGACTCAGCAATTTTATGTCCTGTATCCTTTACAATGCTTCCAGGTGCTGCTCTCAAAACTCTATCAGGTGCTGCTAACATAAATCTATGACCACGTGGGCATTCATATTCTACACCAATAAAAACTTTAACAGTGAATTGCGGTGTAGAATTAGAAGAACGAGGTTTTCGTCCCCCTCTTGTATGGTGTTTACTACCAATTACAGGCCAATGTGCTCTACCTTTAGAATATACAACTACATCCCACGGAAGTAAATAATTAGTAGAATTTAAAAATCCTGGATGATGAGATTCAGAGAGACCCAAATTATGACTATAAAGAGAAGATGGACCTAGGCATACTAAAGACCAACTAGAATAATGCGGTAACAAACCAGGAGGTGACGTAAGAGTTAACATGCCAGGCAAATATTCTGTAGTACTTGGTTGCCGTATTAAACCCCTTTCAAGTTCTGGGGTTAATTCGCTGTGATCTGATAATGCAGATAAAGGTTCTTCATTTTCAATTAGTGTGGCAGCTGTGTATTCTTTAATCGATGGTTGAAAAACAGGGAAACTAAAATGCTCCAAATTATTACATCGACACTCTTTTGCTAGCTGTTGATAGAATGTATAATTGGCTTGCTTTGGACTATAAGGATCTTCACGTGAACCTTGTTTTCCACCACAATTACATGCAGCTAAAAATTAATAGTTAGTGAAATGAAAACAAAACTCTTTCTAAATAAAACCTATGTAACGAACACCACTACAATGCTCTTGATCAGTAGCATGTTTAGGCAAGTTACAAGGATTTCCAGTTAAAGATGCTTCTTCACAAAGTTGACGACCAGCTTCCCAAAAACTTGAACATTCAGCAACTAATTGTGCACTGTACTGTTGAAATAAGGGTCCTCTTGCTTGAGCAGAAAAAAAACTTAGAGCAATAGCTAATCGATTCTCATGAATAACGCCTGTATAATGGCTAGGAAGTCCCTCTTGGTAACGTGCCACTGCTAATGGTAGTACTTTAAGACACCTTTGTTCTGAAAACCGCGTGTCAGTGCATAATGTAGATACAATAGTTTGTTTCGTTATCAAATTATAGATAACCGTGCATACTTGGGTCCAGTGCTTAAGTGTTGGCAGCTAAAACAACATACATTAATAGTAGTAAATTTCTATTCATTTTGTTATAAATTATATGTGCACTCATAACTAAGATTACAACACCTAAACTGTACCAATGGCAGTCAAAATTGCAAAACAGGTTCCAAAATCATTACGTTATTAAAATTATGATACATAAGTGACCTGGTGCTGTTGTTCGACGAACTCTTATAAATTTGAAAACTTTAGCTCATGAATTAATATATAAATAGAAATTGTTGAGCTCTTTTAGATATTATATCATCTCACAATTCAGTGAAATCTACAGTAATTAACAGAGGTACATGGGTACAGAAAGTGACAAAATGATACCATTCCTATGAAAATATTGCAAACTTGCCGTCTATTATATAGATGACTATCAAAACAGTTAAATATTACTAAGTTGTAAGTACTGATATAGTGCTTTACAATATTTTAAGTAATATTGACTAGGAGGCTTTAAAACTATCATTTGATATGATTATTACATCTATATCACATTAATAATTTTATTATTGTTTTGACTTTCTGCAGAGATTGAACTAAACCAATTCTGACAAGCTATAATAACAATGAAAGCTGTCGATTTGTTATTATTCTCTCTCTCTCTCTGTAGAAAAGAAACATGAGATTTATTCAGTATTTTTCAAGTTTACTGTGACCAAATTCCCAAGAACTTATTAACCCATTAACGCCCGAATTTTTTGCATTGTCCGATTTTGATGAAATTACACATCGAGCGAGACAGTGGTTAGACAGTTATTTTTCCAAAATTTCAAAGTGATATCTGCCTTAGATTTGTAGATAAGGGGTGTGTTCATACGATCACGCTAAGCGTTAGAGGTATAAAAATAAATGCATTGAATATATGTTGGTTTTTTAGCACTATCTACATAGCTAGAATTTTATTTTTCATGAAAACCTTTAAAACAAGAAATACACAGCCCTACATTACATTTACTGCATTCAGTTCTAACAGTACTTTTGCATTTCCACTCTTGGCATCTTCTTCGTGCGCATTGTTGAACTAAATGCTCCTTCCATCAAATCTCACGTAATCGGCAACCATTACACTGCTTGAATTGGCACTAGATGATGGACGGCCTCCACCTTTTGGTGGATTTTTGAATGATTTTAGATAGGTCATTACAATTGCACGTTTGAATTCTAGTTGAGACAGATTCCCCCCACATTTTCTTGATAAATACCAAGCATTCTGAGCAGCAACATCTAGCAACCATGTAAATATCGACCAATACCATTTTTTTTCCACGAAAACTAATTCGATGACAAGCAACATTCTGGTCCATCAGATCCGTGCCTCCCATATACTTATTATAATATCCTATGAGCAATGGCTGCAAACGGTTATAGTCTTTTTCAATCCTAGAATATCTTTGAACTTTGGAAACAGGATTTACACTATGTATATTGGATGCAACAGTAATCACACTGTTGTCAACCCATCTTGAAAAGATAATGTCTTTGTCACAAATTTTTTTGAAATCAAAGATTCCTCTTTCTTGTTTCTTCAAAACCTTGCTTGGAATGAGAAGGCACTCCTTGGGAACACGATTTTCCCTAACAGTTCCTGTTGCGCCATAGCCTCTTTCTTGTAAATTTATTAACAAGGGCAAACCTGTGAACAGATTGTCAAAATATATTTTAGAGGTAGACAAGCAATATGATTAGGAGTCCATCCAACATTTGCAACAATGGTGTAGCTGCTTTTCCATAAATATTTTCGTATTCCTCATTTTTCTGAATACTTTTGCCTTGATATATATCAAAATTTATTAAATACCGTTAGCAGTATTCAAGCACCAGGCTTTGTAGCCAAATCTAATCGGCTTACCCTTTATAAATTGCTTGCAACTATGCTTGCCGTAGTATGCAATCATGCATTCATCATAAGACAAATGCTCTTCAGGACTAAAATGTTGCAAACACTTTTCCTGCAATAAAATAATAATTGGCTGCAGTTTCACATTTTGTCATTTTTGATATCATTGCATTATCTGCAAAATGTATGAATCTGTTGATCTCTAGAAATCTGGCACGACGCATAGCATTTAAAACCAATGAATTGCGAACG
The DNA here is from genome assembly GCA_036346225.1 of Platerodrilus igneus. NCBI lineage: Eukaryota > Metazoa > Arthropoda > Insecta > Coleoptera > Lycidae > Platerodrilus > Platerodrilus igneus. The sequence goes on from JARFIW010000124.1 coordinate 4,082,852, forward strand.
TCTTCTGCAGATTCCCAATACGACCTTTTGGATGGAACTGTAACATACCCGATAAAAATAGGATTCCAATAAAACGCGTATTTCTTCAGCGGTAAAAGCAGGATCTCTTTCGTTTTACTCATGGCATAACGAGCAGATTCAATAAGAACTAACTCCATGAACTTATCATCTATAAAAAGCTCAAAGAGCTCCACTGGAGTTTTACCAGCATATTGTGGATAATTTGGTTTGGGAAAAAACGTTCTCTTTTCTGAGATGTCCTTTTTTCCCACTTATAAATAGTTTTTAAATTTTTACATTGTCTGGGTGGATTTTCCGACATCTTCACCAGATTCAATGCTCTCTTTATAAACAATTTCTGCGTGAGATGATAGCTGTCGCCCACATAAGTTATCCACTAAACCGCCTTCATCTTCTTCTGCAGAATCTTCATCAGAATTCAATGCTGGATCAGGAGGTTCAATAAATATACTATCAATTTCTTGTTAATCATTTTCTAGTATATCTAATGCATCCTGAAGTGTAATTCCGCTGAAAACAAAAGAATTGATATAAATTTGCTACCGGTGCTAGGAGATATTGTTATTGCTTAGCGTGTTCATATGATCACACTATTGTTAGACAAGAAAATATTAGTACTAAATATTTTTATTCAGAGAATTTATACATCCGTTATATAATATCGAATATATAATATCGTTTTATACAAAAAACAATTACACATATACATTTCTACTTACGTAAAACGAATATCGCTGGCTGCTGCTTCATCAACTACAAAACGTGAATGACCGTCCATTGTATTTGCGACTGTAGATTCCACTTTCTTTTGAAAATAATCTCTACCTGAACGCATACAAAGCACAACTGAACTTCTCTCAATCCTAAGAAACGACCACAAACCGAATGAATGTCCGCATCCGGTTTTGTAAGCGATTGTTTAATGTGACATAAGGTGTGTCCATATGAACACACAAAGCGCTAATGGGTTAATACAAATATTATTCATTGGTCAAGAAGCGCATGCGATCATGTACCCATGGTAAACCGGTCCCTTGTGCATTCAACAGAATGGCTGTCGCTTCTTGAACCTCCACTTTGAGCACAAGAAAATCCCCTTTTAATGGTTCCATGGGACCACTCGCTGAATTTAGTTTTAAGTATCTCCGTGTTTTTGTCTTAGAATTTTACCTATATCTTGAGAAATTAAAACAATTAAGTAAGACACTGCAGTAAAATCAATATTTTTATTCAAATCGTAAACTTAAAACCACAGATATAATCGCTTTATCTCTGTTAGATACATATTGAAAAAAAACTCAATTTAGGGTTATACATTATTTTAAACGACAAAAATGTAAACAAATCAGTTATAACCATAAAATTGCATAGAGGAAGTATGTCATTTTTAAGAAAAGTTTCAGAATTATTAAGTATACAACAGTAAATTTATTAATATATGCAACCCAAATATGAGCTTTTAGAAATTTTAGTTGGATAAATTCCATGTAATATGACAGTTTCGGTAGATATAGTTACAAATACAAAAGAAAACAATAGACATACTTAAATACAGTGACACTGGGAAATTCGTGCATATTAAATTACAGGTGTGAGTAAATCATTTCATACAATAGATTACAATGTATGCATTTATACTACTTCAGACAAAGAAAAAACAGATATAAACCTAAGTAAATCATATGACAACACGTCCTTTCGTGTTTCATTTCATAAACTCATAAGCAAGATTGTGGAATGACAACAAATTTCCGGACTAAAAACATAAGAAGTAGAGTGGGAAAATGATGCCGGGGTTAGACTTCTGACAGAGAATGAATTATTAATCAATTGTGGGAACCAGTAATATGTTAACATCGATTTGTAGAGACGCGAGTTGGGCGATCAGGGCTTGGGAGAGGGGCGGGGGTGTTGAGATTTGATAGGAGGTTAAGCTAGATGTTGAACGGAACGCAGCTTCAAGAAAAAAAATTACGATATATGTCTTGCAGGGACAATAAAAACGCGACATACAGTGAACTTACTCTTGCATGGGGCGAGGTGATAAAGAACCTAGAATTAGGCTTTATTAAACACAATTGAACTATCATTTAACACAGATACTTGACCGTTTGATAGTAAACAATCAATGGTAACTAAGATGAAATACGAAAAACAATTTTATATCACATACCTGTGGCTGAAATTATTGCCTTTGTGACCGTCTGAAAGGGGTTGAGATTAGAGTAGTTCAAGTTTATCTCGTCATTAAATTAGAATTTTGGTTTGTGATGTGGCAAGGTGGCTGTAGTTCGCAGACAAAAAAAAAGAACAGATTTAAACAAGGAATCACTGGCATTCTATGGACAACCTAAAAGGTTCTGAAAACTGAGAGCATGCGCTTTTATTTTTATGTTTATATTGTTTATTTTATATGTATGTTTGAATTTAAATGGATTGGTATTTATAAAATAGAAAATTAATCAAACATGAAAGTAATTATTTGGTTGAACTAATTTACAACAGAAAGAGTGGATCGTGAATTTAAATACCAGATTTATTGGTGAAATTTATGTTAGTTGAAACATAAAAACTTAGTATTTTTGGAATGGATAATAAAAGAGTAGAACAAAAAGATTGTTTTCCGTATCTTATTAAGTGCATTGTTAATCAAACTTGTATTTATTATGTTACATGATTCATATGGAAAACAGAAAAGGTTTTAAATGAATTATTATTGTTGGATGTAATTTAACGATTTGTTTATGCTTTGTTTAGTGATATGGCATAATATAATTTTTTGTAGTATATTTGTAACTTTATATTGACATTATTTTATGTTAACAGAGTTCAAGTTTAGGTTGATTTTTATTTCAATTTATTTAGGAACTAGTTGAAGTCAGCTATTTGTAAAGGATATCCAGCTACTCCAGTGGTGGTATCTTATTCGGAAGAAGTATTTTATTTTGAGATTTTTCTTTAATTATGACAGAATAAATATGTTATAAGGTATTATTGACCAAAGTAAGTATGAAGTGAAAAAATGTATAACGCGGAAGCAAGTGAGATTTATACAGAAAAGCCATTTTCCACACAGAAATAACACCAAATTGCTGTGACAGAAGGCTTGGCAACCCTTGATTTTGACAAAGAAAACCTTTCAGTGCAAGTGCAATTTAACGTAGAATTTTTGTATTTTTTGTTTTTCTTTATTTTCTTTTCTCATTTATCTATAGGAGCGTTCCACCCTGCAGTTAGCAATGCACCCTTAAATTGTTACGAGGTCCCTGCCCCTTCAGGGCAAATCAAAATTAATTATCTTTACACACATTTAACCTATAACAAATTTTCACGATGTCTTTCAGAAATTCATTTCCTATTTCTCACATCTTTTGTGGGTATCATTATCTTTTAATTCCTCAAGGTTAAAGTGCCTTTTTCCATTCCTTTTTTTTCAAATTGAAACGTGGCTTTCATAATTACTATATTGTGGTTAGTGTGTCTATATCTGCTTCTGGGTAGCTTGTGCAGTCTTTTATTTCATTCCTAAACTGGCGTCTAAGAAGAATGTAATTTATGTGATATCTCCCTGTCTCCTGGCATCTTCCACATGTATCGTTTTCTAGCAGGATGTTGAAATAATGTGTTTGTGATGGTTAAATTTTTTATCGCAAAATTGTACCAGCATATTTACCCTGTTGTTTCTCATTCCTAAACCAAATAAACCTACTACTGCTCTTTCCCTACCCTCACAAACCACTGCATTAAAATCTCCCATAATTATTAAATTTGCATGCCCCTTTACAAATCTTAGCATGTCACGATATCTTTGAAGATCGTTTCTACCTCTTCCTTGCTGTAACCAGATTATTATATTTACCGGTTTATTCTAATCCAACGTGTAATATTAATTTTTACTACATAAAATGCTAATATGAATATATTCAAATTTACATGGGATAAAATTTCGCCCATGGTTTCAAATGCGTCTTAAAATTTAAAGTTAACATTTATCCCGTGATTACCCTAGTCCCAGTGAGTCTATCGTCTTAGGGTGGTGTTCAGATGTCCCCTTGTTTGGTTGGCAGTAGCTCTCCTATTGACGAAGCGCCGGTATTTCTTATAACAATAAAGGAATAAATAACGAAAAGGAAAGGGTGCAATCGTTTTCATTTATTCTCGAGTCCAAACAATCTTACCTAAATTTTGAGACTTCACAGACTGTTTGAACTTTACGAAACAAGTTGTGGTAAACCTGAGAAGCTGCGAAAATAATGTCCCAGAGTTTATGTGTGACTAGCTTGGAAATTACTCCAGGCGGTGGGCATAAAAACGGGCATGTGTTAAATTTTTAGTTTCAGGTAGATTACACAGCAACCATTAAATACTTGAAAAAATTTTAAGACTCAAAAGATGCACCAAAACTAGCTGGTTCATATGACACTACTTTCTATAATAGTGGATTAAAAGAAACCATATTAAATTAATTATGTTAACATAGCAATAAAACAATCAACCTAACACTTTTCGCAGTATTCTCTTCAAACTGTTGGGTATTTCTACAACCCAATGGCAGAATTGTATAACTGGTGGCCTATATCATCAGAGAAATTTACTATTTCGATTTACAATACCGGGAAAACATAAGCAGATGGACAATTTTCATTTATTAGCACATTGTGTCCGCGAACACGTGTGTGATAATGGAACACGATAGCAGTATTTCATGCTAACTCATTTAACGTATGTATTAAAGAGATGCAAGTGTTTTGAATTTATTGCAAAGAAACCCACAATGTGAGGATTTTTAACCTTTGCTAACCAAGCAAATTAACGTAGAATAGATTCCACATATCTAACGTTGTAACTGAATACTTAATGAGATTTTATAAGATGCTTGAATAAGTAATCATTTCAATTCAAAGATAGTCAAACTTGTTAATAAATACTTAAATGATTCGAAATAACATAAGGAGTGTGAAATTATTTAAATTAGAAATTTTATGAGGCGTTTCTTAATTAAAAGTAAAGACAGTAGTTGGAACTTAATCTCTATATAAAGGATGCAGAAGGATGAGGAAATGTAACATAACAAAGTGCAATATGGAATCAGTCATGATTAAAAACAACTTAAAATATTTGAATACAAATAACCTTTGCGCAAGAACTAGCAAAGTTGTGTGACCAAAGGCGGGGGATTTTCGGAGCAAAGACTTTAGGTAATTTATACAGAATCGGAGAAAGGAAATGCGGGTGTGAGATAGCAACGCGAAAAAAGATAGAAACTATTTACAAAAAAAAAACGAAAGAGTACTCATAGTTACATTAAAATCTAAACAGGTAAATACGTTGATAATACAAGTAAACATGCCCATCTCTAGCTACAGTGATAAAGAGGTAAAAGCGATCTACAAGGATATCAAAGACATACTAAGATTCGTAAATGGTTATGAAAATGTAATCATTGCAGAGGCTTTTAGTGCAGCAGTAGGTGAGGGTTGTGAATGAGCGGTAGTAGGTCTATTTGGTTTAAGAACGAAAAACGACAGGGAAATTGGTTGGTAGAATTTTGTCACAAAAATAATTTAACCATCACAAATACATTATTTCGACATCATGCTAGAAAACAATACACGTGGCAGCACAATAACGTTTTTGAATATAGAATGAAGAAATCTTTCAAATGCTATATCACAAACCCATATTTCCCATTTAAAATATTGGGGTTGTAACTGTCACTCGAAGTGGGTTCAATGTAGAGATCACATTTTTTCGTTGCAGAATGTGAATTCATAATATAAAATATGTACAGTTACTGAAATTACGAATTATTCGATTTGGCTGTTCAATACTGTATAGTTATCTTTACATTTGAATTTCTAATGCTCCATTCTAGGGTAGTACATTAACCAGGAAGCGAAGTTTTTACCTATAAATTTTTTATTTTGACGAACCCTTGCTATTCTACTAGTCCGAACGAAGGCGTATTTTTGTGAAAAATGCTCGCCTAACATTCTTCAAGCGGTCCGTGTTGGGAATCGATCCCGGGAGCTTGGGTTTAGTAACACACGCGAACCAACTATACCACGGAGCCGACTTATATAGGCCCACAAAAAAAAATAATGAAGTCAGACAAATTGTTGCAGTTTCAAAGGTTATTGTAGAATAAATCCAATTAAGAACAATTCGAATAATAAACCCAGTCTTTAGTAAATGAAATTTCTAACAGTGGTCTGCCGTCTATTAAATAATGTGGATGCTTGAAGTGCCTCCTAAAACACAGTTTTAGGCTCAAAATTATTCTTTGATGCCTAAAAAGTAAATTAGTTAGAAAACTTCTAACTTATTTGAAGTGCAACAGAAAAGTGACCAAAACTACATCACCTGCGTGTTTTATGATAATAAAACCAGCGATAAGAAAACTGGCGATAAGAAAACCAGCTATGATAAAAGAACACCATATTAATATAATAGAAAATGTGGATGTACTTCAAATTTATTTGATTACCAACAAAAAAATCCCAAATAGAAAACAGTGTAACAATACTAAAATAAGTTTGTTACAACCGGACTACGTGTTAATGATTATAAATTATCACAAACCACCAACAGAGAAGTTCCTCACACACGCGCTAGAAATCACACATGCCTGTCCAACAATTTTAATTAATAACAAGGACACCTATAAACTTAATTAAAGCCATATTTACACTGTGAAAGAGTGTAAATTAAAATAAGGACTTTGAAATTTTAAAAATTCACATAAATATATGCTAGGAAAATAAATATATTATAACATTTACACTCGAGGAAGGCCAGTAATAAAGTCTGTTTGTTTTAGCACATCCACTCCCACAACCCCCCTCAAGATAGGTTAATGTTCTGATGTAAATTGATGGGCACAGCTGCACATTAAGCATGAGAAATGCAATCCTTGCGACTTCCCAATTCATAAATCACTGTACAGACTTACATGAGAACCAAATATTTCTGTGATTTTCATGTAACGCTTATATTAATCATAATAATACTGGAGAATTACCCGTGCAGGGTATAAAAATCTCCGGAACCTAACTAATACAATAAAAGGTGAAATCTTTTTGATAAAAAGCGCAACAAACCATGAGTACTCTTTCATTCTTTTGTAAGTAGTTTTCTACACAATGTCTTATCTTTTTCCATATAATTATCCCCACACCCAAATTATCCTTAGTCTGATTCTGTATAAACTACCCTAAAGTCTCTGTTCCAAAAATTGCCCACATCTGGCCATCAAACTTCGCTTATCTCTACTATCTATATCTAATGCTAGCCTATCCATTTCAATTTTCAAATTCTCTAGCTTGCCTACTTGCTTCATGCTTCTTGCCATACCCTGATTCGCAAGATAATCCCGGTTCTTCCTTTCCTCTTATTGAGCTGGCCGATCACATCCTCTGGAGTAGTTCTATCCCAGAGATCTAAATGGGAAACTATTTTAACTCCATAATCTTTTACCCAAGAGGAGCCATCACTTTTTAAAAACATTTTGGGACACTGTGTATTTGACAGATAATGTGGTGTTTTCCCATTGCCTTCCACATCACAGTAGGGTGTCTTAGAATGTCATACCGACCCCTATGGTCTTTGTTACTCTAAGTACCAAAAGAGGTGCTGTCCTGTTTCGGGGACCTGTCTTACTCTGGTTCTTCACTAAATACCCCACTAATTTGGTTAAACGTATAGTTATGCTCTTTTGCTCTCTAAAACATGCAAAGCATTCTACTCGTTCTAGTATTCTAGAACTTTTTCAAGATACATGCCTGTTCAGAATGAAATATTCTAGTATCTGTAAGAATTTAGGAAGACAACCATTTGGCGAATTATATACTATTGTACCATAAAAAATCACACTTGTGTGTTCTAGTTTTAATAGCAAAAACTAATTTCTTATTTATGCAATGCATGTTTTTAACATGCTAAAACACCACTATTGGCTATACCGTAACTACTTTATAGTTTCAATTAACAAGTATGAGTAACTTCTTACTCTAGTATTAGCACTGTCTTTGCCGTTTCATTCTGTTGATTTTTTGTAGAATGTTATTCCCAAAGGGCCGGTGTCCTGATCTCTTGTTCTAGTTTATAATTTTAAAACAAATTTAAAAAAAATCGTTAACTTAGAAAGATAACAAATAAATATGCTTCTTGGAAATCATCATTGATTATTGGTTTTCAAATTATTTTGAAAAACAATTTTTGGATGAACTAATTAATGTTTTTCTGGTGTTATTTATCAATACGGAAGCTAAACGAGGAATGCATCTGCATAGCAAGTTTTAATAGGCTTTCATATGGTATAACCAGATTTTCTTCATGACATTTTGTATTTTAATGGTGTCATTCACTTTGGTTTTTTAGAAATGATCCTGGATACTGAAAATCGCATCCTATAAGCATTTATTATTTCAAATTCATCGATGTATCACACTCGATGATCGAATATCGTTTTTAATTCTGAACCGAATTTTTAAGTATTCAATTATAATAACTTTTAAAGAACACTCGGGATTTTTAAATATCCTATTAAACATTAAAACTAATCTTCAAAGGCAACTACTAGTAATCACACTGCAATTCAAATAAACAATGTTGTAGGTTTTTTGTGTAACAGCACACGGCAGTAAATTTAATATTTTTCCTTCGATAAGTTAGTGGACCAGTCGTGCATTGTTACGACAAAATTCTAATGGAAATACGTTTCTAGCAGAAAAACGTAAACAAAAGTCAAAGACTTACCGATGTTGATAGCGGCAACGATCCAGTTTTATCACGTGAAGCTGTAAGGGAAAATTTTGGAAAGAAAAGGAAAGGAGACCAAAACAACTCGCACTAAACAATTAGACGGTTCTAGAGCACTTCCAATCTGGCAGATTCGCGAAATTGACGTCTCGACAGGTACTTTAAAACTTAACTGTTACTTTCAAAGGCTCGACGATCACCGTGCGTGCATTCAATTAATTTGAAATGTGGTAAAACCAAATTTAATTGAATATCGCACTTGTTGCAAAAAATTTAATAAAATAACAATAGAAAAAACATGTAATATCTTAACCTCAACAATCTAAATGGACAATATTTTTAAAGGTTAACAAATTTACAAATATTGTAACACCCAAGAACATTTTTAAATTAATCCAAATTTCAAATGATATTTTCTGCCAATCACAGATAATTCTATCTAAAATGTAACCCATCACTGACCAGAATTAATATAGTTACCCAACCCTAGTTTGATTTTGGGTGACAATTGACAACTTGAATGAACATAACCTATCAACTGATATCTAACATCCCATGAAATTTAGAAGATTTTAAATTAAGGCGCCAAAGGAAATGCTAGTTTGTACTAGAGAATTCAAAACCGGAAGTGCATAATAAAATGTTATTTTTCGTGATATCTATAAAAATATTAACAGGAAGTACTTCAGAATAATTTAAATTTAAATATACGGTAATTTCAATTAGCAATGGCAGTAATAAAAGTTGATTTAAACCATTAACCTAAAAGCACCTGTAGGGATGATGTACGATTGTGAAATATGTAAGGTTTTTGATTGGCTAGGACAGTCACGTGATCAAAGGTATATAAATACGGGAGGTGGGAAAATTCAGACACACGACGCACAAAGCCTCACCAAGACACACAAAGACAAAAAGATATGAAGGAAGGCACGTAAATGTGAAAATAACTAGCCGGGAGCTAGTGCTGGTTACGCTGCAAAGTCGCGAAGCAGTATTGGTTATATGCCCATATAAATTATAGTAATGTTTAGTGAACAAATATAAGAAGTGAGTATGCTTATTACGGGAAGAATAGTGAATTTAAGTAGTGGATAAAGAACACAGATAAGTTTGGCTCTTAAAGGAGAATTAAATCGTAATAAATTTAAGTGTAATCAGAAAACGAAATGGTTAAGCTGTAAGGCGTTTAATGGTAGGAAGTGCAGGTTTATTAACTGCAAAGAAAATGATAACTAACCCCACCCATACGGTTCATTATTTATTGATTGTGGAAGTTCGGATTTTGGAAGCTGGATTCCAAGCCAAGTTGGTACAGAAGTAGGGGGATATCAAGAGTTTCGAGCACAAAATTTATCAACAACCGTGTTAAGCACTATCAACCCAGGTGAGGATAAGTTACCTCGTGTAAAGATTGGAGCAACAGTGGGTATTGCATACCCGAAACAGGTATTGAGTGAATCTTTGAACAAATGGTTCGAGAGAACGGACGTGTATATGCATGCATACACGTGGGGTTGTAAGTATGAACTTTTATATAGTTATATATCTGCTTTTACATGAATATGTTAAGTTGCTAGATTAAGGTTGGAATTTTTGGACATTATTATCAACGTTACCAATCATTATTATGAATTTTGTGTAGAATATCAAGAGTTATTGGCTATGTTTAATCTGGCATCAATTTGTTTTAACTGTAGAATTTGCAGTGATTAGTACAATATATATATATATATATATATATATATATCAACCCGGCTTAAAGTAACTTTTAGTTGAGTAAGAGATATTTCTTTTATTTCATTCAAGTATGTCGATATAGCAAATGTAAATAGTTATATTGTTACGTGCCAATCAAATTGGCCCTTAAACATGTAGTAGTTTAATTTTGATGTGCGAAAGTTTGGCGCCACAATTTCAAAAGACTGGGCGCGCATTTCCGTCACGTCAATAGTGGGTTGGACGAATAACTTCGCGCCGACGTGAAAAAAGACAAAAGTGGGGAGAAATTTCCGTTAGACGCTTGAACGTGGCTTTTTAGCCCGTACCTTCGAGTAGAGTGGACGCTTTGAGGTATCGTATCGTGCTTATCTTTACCTATGTAGATTTCCTTGCTTGCTTATCTTTTGTTTTCCGCCCCTTATACCATGTTCCCGTCATTCCCTGCATAGGTAGGAAGAAATCTGAAGCCACCTAGGCGAACCATACTGCACGACCCTGGATGACGAGCTCATGATTGCCTGAGTGCTGGTCCGAACGCTTTGGAAGAGCGTCGGGAGTCACCATCTTTAACTACCGCAAAAGGGCCTTTAGTAGCCTGATGGACTTGGGAGAAGCCAACTATAACCCAATTCCGTCGAATGCCGGATTTCTGAGTGAGTACTCTTTTTGTTAAATTGTTCGCTATTATCCTTTATTGTTTTATATTTATATAAATCTCCGATTATTGCGCAATATAAATTGTGCGTTGGTGACGTCATTGGTAGATGAGCACGCCCAAAATCTGTATAAGATTAGCGCTACCAACTACCGGTGTTGTCTAGTAAACCCCGCTTCCGGTGTTGTATTTATCGAACTTTTAAATGTAATTACCGTTTTAAATGTAAGAATATCACCATATTAAAGGTTATTAAATTCATTACTTGATACGAATGTTGAGATATATATCTTACAATTACAAGGGGTTTGTTGAAATACATTTAGGTGCAGATACTTTGTAAACTTTTGGGTAAATTAACTCACCAGTATCGGTTTCAGAATTCTAGGCCTAACCACCCTAGGGCATGTCCATGTACTCTCCGCTGTAGAGTAGCCGAGGCGTTTGAGGGAAGTAGAGTGAAGACTATTGGATCAGAAATAATTGACAACCTTATGGAATAGGTAAGTGGACCCTTGTATTGCAATTTTGAACCATAAAAGGTGATATAAAGTTGACATTCAATTATACATGTATTAGGTAACTCGTTCCTTGTTTCTTTGACTTCTACGTAGGTCAGGGAAGGAGGGCAAAGTGTTACAATATGTTCAAACAAATTTCTGTTATTCTCTAAACACAACATCTTCTAACTGTGGAATCTAAAATATTTCTCAGTATTTGCGAAGTAATACTTTGAATTGTAAATCAATTTTTAACATATGTAATTTAGCATAATTTAGCAGCATACTGTATTTGATTCAGAACAGCAAGTTGTAGCATTTAGTCCTTGTACTTTTAGTAAGAGTATGCTTCACAAATATCAAGTCTAGCATGATAATTTTACATGTTTTCAAACGAAAAGTGTTGGGTTTCTTCAACTAGCTAGTGAAAACATAGCTCATTTAGAGTCGTGTTAGTCGCACTTGTGACCCGAATGCCTTTTTTGAATGGCCACTCTTATGCAAACCATCTAACTGAGTCACATCCATGCAATTTGTTGAAGGGGTAATATGGTTTGGGACCGAAAATTTGCAGGGAGATGCCGAAAGGCTAAATCCTTTTCTTAATTGATAACCAGTAGATACGTACTCCGTTCTTGGGTAACAATAGTCAGTATAAATTAAATATTTATCAGACATATTTATTTTGGTATTTTAGTGCAACAATTTAGTCTAACTAACCTAATACCATATATTTCATTCACTAAATTACTTGCATTGGAATTAAATCCAAATAAAGAAACAATTTTTGCTAATAAAATTACCAGGACTAAGGAGATTTTATAATTGGATTCAATGGAAAATAACTTTGCCTTGTCCTGAGATTATGTTAGAAGGATAGACACCTGGTTGGAGATCAGCATTGCTCAAAAGGACAACCTTTGAACAACAGTGGCAGGCGTTGCTGACCGTTCCCCTTTGAGTGGTCTGGTTCCATTCTATTTTGAATGTATGGAAAGAGGTATGCGATTTATTTCTTAAGTTATTGGAAGTCATGACAATAATATCCGTTTCTTGAAGCTAAACATTTTAGTAGAGAATTACATCTTTCCTAACAGGATATGTTAAATTTTTATAGAGTAAAAGAACCGCTATTTTTCATTTTTGTTCTAAACTGAGAATTAAACTTTCTTGAGTAACTATGAACAACAAATTATTAATTTTGTTTAACAAAATACTAACTCTTAGTCGCTAGATCCTTTGTTTAATATACTAATACGTTTTTAACTTGATGATATGGTAAATTAGAAGCCAATCAGATCTGAATACAATAAAACAACTTGTAACACCAGATTTATTTTATCTTGTCTGAATTTGATTATCGGTAAACAACAAATTTATGACGAACTAGAATTTATGACGAACAGTGGATTGATGAAAAGTGCAACGAGGCAGAAACTAAGATGGAAATAGGAAAGACAGACGAAGCATACAAATTAATTAGAATGAATTTTAGGGATATAAAACCATATAGCAAAAATATAAGAGACGCGAGAGGAAACGTCATTATAGAAAATGTAGAGAAAGTAGCTAGATGGCAGGAATATATAGGGAATTTATATTCAGGAGAAGAATTAACAGCATTAGAACAGGAATCAGACATTGAAAATGATGACCTGGGATATCCTATACTTAGACATGAGTTTGAATTGGCATTAAAGAGTCTGAAAAATGGTAAGGCGCCGGGTACAGATAAGGTGCAAGCTGAAACTCTAAAAGCCACTGGACAAGCAATAACAGAACGTCTCTTCCAATTTGTAAACTATATATATGAGACAGGCGAGATACCCAAAAATTTCAAACGTAATATCATAGTAACTATACCAAAAAATAAAGAGGCGCCGATACATGTAAGAATTTTCGAACAATAAGCTTGACAACACACGTTTCAAAAATATTAACTAGAATTGTACAAAAACGAATGGAAAAACGAGCTGAAGAAATACTGGGAGAAGATCAATTTGGGTTTAGGCGAAACAAGGGAACACAGGAGGCTATTTTAGCTCTTAGGGGATAATAGAGAAAACAATAGAGAAGAATGAAATCGTATATATAGCGTTTGTAGATCTGGAAAAAGCATTCGACAATGTAAAATGGAAAAGATGTTCGAAATATCCAAAAAGATTGGAATAAGTTTTAGGGATAGACGGATAGTACATTGCTTATACAAACAGCAAACAGTGGTAATAGAATTAGAGCAAGAAAGTAGAGAAGTAAATATTAGAAAAGGGGTGAGACAGGGATGTGCCTTATCCCCATTAATTTTTAACTTGTACATAGAAGAGGCAATGAATACTATCAAATGCAAGAAGACATTTGGAATTAATATGCAGGGACAAAAGATTGATATGTTTAGATTTGCAGATGATATAGCGGTACTAGCATCCAGCAAAGAAGAGTCAGAAGTTGCTCTTAATGAAATGGAAACAGTTCTAACTGAGAGATATGGTATGAAAATTAACAAAAATAAAACTAAAGTTCTAGTATGCAAAAGAGGGGAAAATAAATCAAAAACAAGAATACAAATAAGTAACGAGAACTTACAAGAGGTTAAGGATTTCTGCTACCTACAAAGTCAAATAACGCAAGATGGGAAAAGCACAACAGATATAAAACAAGATTAGCACAAGGTCGTGCTACATTTAACAAGAAAAAGCAACTACTGTGCTCAAAGACCACAAACATAGAAACAAGGAAAAGATTGCTCAAAACGTAGTTTGGAGCACAGCACTGTATGGCTGTGAAGCCTGGACAGTAGGAGAAGCAGACAAGAAAACGGTAGAAGCCTTTGAAATGTGGTGCTACAGACGTATTATGAAGATACCATGGACAGACAAAGTTAAGAACAAAGAGGTACTAGAAATTGTAGGGGAAGAAAGAACTATGTGGAAAACAGTAAAAAATAGGAGAGATAGGATAATAGGCCACATACTAAGACATGAGGGAATAGTGCAGAATATATTAGAAGCAGAGATTGGAAAAAAGAGAAGTAGAGATAGACCTAGGTTAGACCACTGCACGCAGATAGTGAAAGATGTAGGATGTGAGAATTTCAGGGAAATGTGTAGGCTAGCTCAGAATAGAAATCAATGGAGGTACGCTTCGACCAGTCGCAAGATGGAAAAACTAGTGACAAAAATAATAACAGTACTTAAACATGGTGATTATTATAAACAACTACAGATATTGGTTTTGCAATACTTCCAAATAATGTTAATTGTGCGAAAGGATTTACTTGAAAACTATTAATACGGCAAATGTAGGTGTTGGGGGATCCTTGGCAGCCACAGGCCTCTTAACCCCTTCACATACCGTTCATTTACATTTCCAATGCACCACCTGTAGGTACTACATTGGCCAGGAAGCGAGTTTTTTGTTGCCTGGAAATTTAGAATTTTGCCGAACCCTTGCCGTTTCAGGCAAGGTAGGGATCTTTAGCGTGCGTGACAACACTCACACACGAGACCTCCATTTAACTTCTCATCCGAACGAGGGCGTAATTTTTGTGAAAAATGCTCACCTGCCATTTTTCAAGCAGTCGGCTGTGTCGGGATTTGAACCCGGGACCTTGGGATCCGTAGTCTTACGCTTACTACATTGATCCACGGTGACGCCCCCCCTTCACATACCACTGAATCTCGGTGAAATAGGGCATATAATTAGAAGACAATAGAAGGGAATCGAGCTGTATATTGGCTGTTGTGAGAATTGCAGGGAACTGTGTAGGCTAGTTCAGAACATAAATAAGCTGTCTAAACAGTTTCAAGATGTAAAACCCAATGACGAAAAAATAAGTACTCTTAAATCTGATGATTATTATAAACAGCTACAGGTGTTGGTTGTGAAACATGTTCAACTAATGTTGATTGTGCGAAAGGATAAATTGGAAAACTTAATTCGACAAAGGTTCAGGTGCTGGGGGAACTTGGCAGCCAAAGGCTGCTTACCCCCCTTCACATACCACTGAATATCTGGGAAATAGGGTATATAACTGTAAAACAATAGAAGGTGACCGAACTGCATCAAACAAGAAAGAACAACAGCTATGTTCAAAGACAACGAACATAGATACAAGAAGAAAACTGTTCAAAGCATAGTGTGGAACACAGCACAGTACATCTATGAAATAGGGGCAGTAGGAAAAGCAGACAGAAAGAGATAGAAGCCTTCTGGAATGTTGTGCTTCAGATGTATGAGGATGGTAGCATGGTTAGACAAAGTTAATAACAAATAGGTTGTAGAAATAGAAGGACATGATACGTTCTAAGGAATTTCTGGGGAATAGTACAGGATATACTAGATGCAGAGATAGGGAAAGAGAGGTAGAGGTAGACCGAGATCAGACTTTCGCACACAGATAGTGATAGATGCAGACTGTGCAAATTGCAGGGAAATGTGTAGGTTAGTTCAGACTAGGAAACAATGAGGGTACGTGTCCAACCAGTTCTAGGACTGAAGACCTGTTGATGATGAGAACTTTATATTTGATTATTGTTAATTCTCAAACAGTTCCTTAGGGGATGTTTTCCCAAACTTGCTTTGTATTGCGAAATTAATTATGATGCTTTTATAACACATTTGTCACTTTTTGTAAATACGATAATTATTGAAATCTACCAATACATTTAAACATGGATTTAAAATGAGTTGCTTATTTAAGAGTAATCTTTCACCCTAAAATTAATGGCTCAAAATTAAAGTATTGGTGCGCCATTTACACTCTAGTAAGGTGTTATTTTATGTTTATTTGTGTCTGGGCGGAGAACCACAAATCGTGGTATTGGTTTAACCCATTATAGTCTAGTGTTACATTTATGTAACACTTAGAGAAGTCTATTTTACAGGGTATTGTAGTGAACTTTATGCAACTATACAGTAGATGACAGTTGTAAGGACTTCTTTAAGAATGACTTTAAGTACTTCAAACAACCATGTGCTCATTTCTATTGTAGTACTTAAACACCAACAAACTAAATATACTGTTTTGTTCGTAACACCATGGATTGTGATATTCGCTTTGAGTAAGTATTATTCCATCTTCATTTTATGTTCATAATGCATGATATTTTGAGTATGTGCATTCAAAGCACACACAATTGTTGTAGCTTACAAAAATATTTCCTAACCTCATTCACATTTGAAAGAGATATCTGTAAAAATTATCGTTACATATATGTAACACTAGACTTTTCAGGATATGTTTTGTTTTGTTTACCTAAAACTTAGTATAGGTATGTATTTGCTACTTTAGACAGGGTCTAACCCTTCAAGAAGCTTTAGAAGTGGTATATATTAATTATGCCGAACAAATTTTTTAAACCTCCCGAAGGTAATGAGTTAACAGGTGAAGATTCCAGTGGTGAAGAAAGCGGAGGAACTTCGGATAACCTAAGAGGGCGTAAACTTTTATCAAATGTACAAATAAAATTGTTAAAGGCCACAATGTAAGTATATTCCAGACTAGCTATTATCCTGTATTAAGAGAATATTTTTAGGAAATTTATAACACTATTATAAAATTGACAACCAAACATTTTGTGTGAAGTTGAAAATAAAGCTGTTCATAAATTTAGTGTCTTAACAAAAGCTTGGAACCAGTAGTCGGACAGCCCACCATAGAGAGCCAATCCTACATATTGTGGTAAAGTTGCGACTTTGTACATCAACCGCAACGGCTCCGCAACATAAATTATAAATTTCATTCGGTGTTAGTTTTCTAGCATAATCTTTGATAACGTATTCGTCAATTTGTCTTGAAATAATTGTTTTTAGATTGGGATTTTTCTCCATTTTTCTTTCCAAACAAAGTAATCGATGTCGTGCCATGCTAAAACTGTCAGGAAATTTAACGTTGTCATATCGTCATAACAATCCCGTTGTATATCGGTCACCCATTTTGAATGTCGTTTCGATTAGTAGTCGACGGGCTCGCGTATCATCTGCTGATTCCAACATTGCGTCCGGTTTTTTCACACCAAAGTTTTCGGTGGAGAAGATGTCTTTTATTGCGTTATGTAAGTCGATATCGTCAGTGGAGTTATCGTGGATATGAAAGTGCAGATACAACCCATTCGGAGAACCATTTCCGACCGGTTGTTCCTTCTTTACGGGACCGTGCAACGTCCATCCTAATTTGGTTAATGTCGCAATTGGCTCCCCCCAATCGCCTTCTATAGTACGAATTGATACACCTAAATTTGCATGTTGAACTCCGATTAGTATTTGAGGGACTGCATTTTCATAATAAGCGATGGGCAAACCTTTTAGATGAGGGTATGCACTCTGTATATTTCCGATGATTAACGATTGTGTGGGAAGATTCAATGATTTAATTGTTCTTACACTATGAATCTTATACCTTTTGGCTCCACTGTATTTGCCTGAAATTGCTACTGTTACCGTTCGACTATCGGGTTCTTCACGTGTTACTCCGCTTGTCCATGTCAAACACAGCTTTTCGGTAGGTCCACCAGTTAATTGCAGTTGATCCGCCAACTGTTTTTCCATTAATGTGATAGATGACCCTTCGTCAAAAAACGCGTAAGTATGCACGCTCACTGACTTTCCATATAAAATCACGGGTACCACACGGAACAGTAACTTGGCATTTTGAGGGCGGTGTATACTGACAATATTGGCTGTATCCGAAACGACTTTCGATTGTTCTTTGGCGGTATGCGTTACCTGATCATGTAGCAAGTATTGATGTTTAAACTTGCATCCGTTTACGCCACATTCTTTATACGATCTACAGTACATAGGATTGTGCCTGCGAAGGCACTTTTTACACAGTTTGTTCTTTCGCAATTGTTCCCAGCGCTGTTGAACCGTTAGTAATTTAAAGCTTGCACATTCCAATACGCTCTGATGTTCCGCTGCGTCACACACAACACAATGTTTTCCATCTTCCATAGCATCTGCTGCAATTTTTTTACTAGCATCAGATTTATTTCGGTGATTTGTAGCGTGATAAACGTACTCGCGCCGCGATTGAAAGCGTTTAGAATGTCTTTCTTCCGGCTCCAGTCTGACGTTATTCACCGGAGGGATTAGGGTGCTGACTGTATCAGCTAGACTGCGTAACCACTCATTAAAGTCTGCTAGGTTGGGACAGTTATGCGTTAGTGCTGATTTATATTTAGCTCATTCTATTTGTTGTTATTTCCACTGATCGCGTTTTGTTCTGACATGTGTTGAGGTCAAGGACTTTGAAAATACTTTATTCAGGTATTTATGTATATATCAGTTTAAATTTTTATGAAAGAAAAACTTATAATAATTGTTGTTTCACAAATGTTTGAATACGAATAGCACTGTGAAGATGCAATGCTTTAATTAATGTTTGAATGAAAACGTTGTAATTTTATCTTGTAAAAACCTCCGAGACATGAGTTCATATCACGTCGGTTTATTTTGTTAACCTTTTGATACGCTGTAATTATTAAAAAGAAAAGAAAGAAAACTTACAGAAGTAAAATTTACAGTTTTGTTAAAGTTCTAAGAGAATTGAAATTGTTTAAAGATTAAATTTTTATTAGTTTTACTAAAATAATTTAAAGTTTGATTATCTTGTTAGTTCAATTACAATTATTATATGTATTTATATCACATGTTGTGTCTTATTTCAAACTGAATCAGTGAAGTCTTGTTAGATAAATTATTTCCATGTGTATGCTATCGCAGAAATAAAATAAAGAACCCACTGTTAGCCCTGATGATAAGGTCTCTCTGAAGTATTAAGTAATAAAGAAAGTTTCAAGCAGGAGAACTTTAGACAAAACCAGAAGTTACATAATCTAACAGAGATATTTGAAAAATCTTTGACGATGCTGTTATCGACCATTTAATACAAGAAACAGAAAGGTATGCATTATACAAAAACTTCCTAATCCTAATATTACCGCTGATGAAATTAGGTGTTTTCCCGCAATTCTTATTGTAAGTGGATACGATCCAAAACGCAGCAAACAATATTTTTTGGATTACCACTCAGATTTGAGAAATGAGGCAAATTACAATGCCATGAAACCTGATTGATTTATCCAGATTTAGCGATTCATTCACTGTGCGGATAATTCTAAAATTGATAAAACTGACAAACTGAACACACTTGGGTCCCTTGCCAATAAACAAAAAAAGATTATTTTAAAATTCTGTTCCAATGGAACGTCTGTCTGTCGTATGATGAATCTATGATAGAGTATTTTGGAAAACATGGATGTAAGCAATTCATCAAAGAAAAACCAATTCGTTTTGGATTTAAATCGTTTACAATGGATAATTGATGAATTTTAAATTTTATTAAGGTAAACAACCCAATACACAGTCAGTAATAGAAAACATTGTTGGAAAGCCTACTTATTTCCATGATTGGTGAAATTCCGTGCAAAGAATATTCTTAACAGTTTTATGTAAATTTTTTTACAAACATAAACGTACTTCATTTTCCTCAATTGCAAGATTATGGTGTAACAGGGACCTTAGAGATGACAGAATTCCAAAAATTTGCTCATTAACCAGTAAAAAAAGTAATGCAAAAGCGTGTCAGAGGCACTTACAAGTGTTCAATTGTTACCTACCACGGCCTAATGTTTGTAAAATGAGTCGATAACAGTGTTGATGCTGTTGCATCCATAACTCACTAGATTGAACCTATTGGACATGTACGCTGATATAACAAGGCACAAAAATATGTTCAAGTTATAAGATCTAATATCAATGTTAAATATAATAACTTTACGGGAGGCACTGATCTAATTGATCCAAGTATATCCTCGTACCGAATTCGTTCAAAGAAATGTTGGTGGTGTATTTTTACTTGCACTATAAATGCTTGTATACTCTACAAGTAACACTGTGATCCACATATGTCTCAATTAAAGATTAGGCGAAACCTCGCACAGTCATATATACAGAGATGTAGGAAAGCACCTAAAGGTAGAGAAAGACCTACTTCATCAAAATTTAGCGTTTCTCTTAACAAAGTGTCAGATAACTTAGAGTAGGATGAACGTAAGCACCTTCTAATAACAATTTCTCACCAGAAACGGCGCCGATGTGCAAGAGAGGGTTGTACCATAGCAACACCAGAACAACGTGTTCTACTTTCATACTAGAACACATTAAATGCTAAATTTTTACTTGCTTTTATACTACGATGGCTCGTAGTTTATTATACACCTTTCATCACAATACGAACCTTGAACGACCTAGCGTTACATTTACGTAACACTAGTTTTTTAAGTATTAATATATTTTGTTAAAGAAAATAACTTATAGTATGTCTCCTTAATAAAGTTTTTACCAAAATGCTCAAAAGTTTTAAAAATATAATAGAAATTAAAAACTCGGGTTATAATGGGTTAATTAATTATTTATTTCCTTTTCAGGCATAAAGCATAAACTTAATAAGATATTGTTTAATTTTATTAACACAGTTAGGAATTACATTGTATCTCCAACAAAAAGCGTAATAAGGTGTACACGAGTGTAGAGTCAGAAAAGCATATCTACCCTTTTAATTATATAAATCAAACATAAATATTGCTTTTTTTACATGAATTTTAGTCTGTTGCGTAAGAAAAATGTTCATTTTAAAAACAGCTATAAAATGTTTAACAGAAGTGAGTTGCAACTGTCAAAAAATATAAAAATGTCCAAATCACAACTTTATCTGTTCTCCTGAAAAGTAATGAATATGGAGTTACGTTCCTTTAGTTCTGTAGCGACGATATAAAAACCTATTAGAAGTTTATATTTAGATGTGTTCTTCGCATTAATAATATCACCAAAATTTTATTCAAGTATCCAAAAATTATGTTTTCTGAAAATAATTTGAAAATCAAAAAGCATAATGAAAATGTCTAGGCAGCATACATTATCTTTCTAATTTAACAACTTTTTCCATATTTAACCGAATTATCATTCTCAAGATTCTAATACTGGTCCTCCCTATCTTGGACATGTACATAAATTCATGTTTAATTTATTTCTTGCGTTGTCACAATTGGAGATTTTCAGACATGTACGGTTCATGAAAATGTTTTTCACTCACTGAACACACGTCCTATTTTATTACAATGTTTTATAATGTTATTAAACCTAATACACGTACCCCGTAATAGATTTATTTACACGGTTGTTCTAAACTGAGAACGTCCCACGTTAATTTATTCTTTATTGAATTATATGTCTCCTTACAAGCCATTCCAGATATCGATTTATACATTAATGATTTATTTATTTACACTATTATCGCTTATCCCAAAAATATATTAGCTAATATCCATATTCTCAAATATACTAGAGCTTTACAGACAAAT
Organism: Platerodrilus igneus; assembly: GCA_036346225.1. Classification (NCBI taxonomy): domain Eukaryota; kingdom Metazoa; phylum Arthropoda; class Insecta; order Coleoptera; family Lycidae; genus Platerodrilus; species Platerodrilus igneus. The sequence goes on from JARFIW010000124.1 coordinate 4,104,871, forward strand.
ATTACTAAGTTTGCTTTATAATTTACGCAATAATTCCAAAACAACTTCACTGCATAACCTAAATAGTCACTGTTAGTGTCTATAAATAGCTCTTATACATGAAACTTGATCCAGTGCGTATGATTTGACAATACACCTTTTATATGGAATTAAAATTAATCGCTAACAATTCTACTATCATAAAAAAAATGATTTCATTCAACAGATTTTTGAGGAGGGTAAAATATTTGGTACTAGCTTCTACTAATAAATGTAACTAATTCAGGTGCAATTTTTTAATCAACTGTATAAAAATCTATGCATTGGTAGACACTGGCTTATTAAAGCTTACATTTCCGTTAATTGATATAATTAACCTGTCTAAAAACACCCTGTATGGTTTGAAAATGTTCTTTACAGTAACAATATTTCAGAAAATTTGAAATTACCTCTTCAAATTCTATATAGAAATTTCAAAATCCCTTAATGATTTAGCTACAATTTTATGGAACTACAATCATACAAAACTAAAAACGTACTCACCTCAAAATATGCAGGTTGTTGCTGAGAATGTCTACTAGATGTAGCATGATCATCAAAGCCCTTGTTATAAGCTAACTGAATATGAACTTGCAAGAACCTTTTAAAGCTATTGCGAATATCGGCTTGACTAGAAAAAGGAGCTTGTATCTTTATCGTTGCTCCTGGTTGACAACTTAAGATTAAGTTTCTAACTGCATTGCCAAGTTCATCACCAGACGATTCTTTGGATATGTAAACAAATTCTTGATTTGGAGGAATTGCAAATAACGATGATGATCTACTAACAAAATATTAAAAATCAATTTCATAGTTGACACTTATTACATTGAACTACTTATAATGCGAACTTTTCTCAAAATATGATAAATACGATCTTCAATGTCATGTTCTAACTTTTTTAAATTTTCAACATTCTTCGGACAACGTTCAAAATAAAATAGTAGTCTCGGAGTGCATGTCCGACCATAATTAACCCATTGTTGACTAAGACCTTTTATTTCTTTTAAACTATCTGTAATTTCTCCACTTAATTTTTGTCTAAATTTTGGTTCTTTAATAATACAGCATATGTTAAAATTTATACAACCTTAAGTGATCGACTGCTTTAAAATACTGGATGTAATTAACATCAAAAGTTGTTCCTGGATGTGATAAAATCACAATATGACTAACAGAAAATAACACCAGTAAAATACGAGCAAATCCACCTTTTATTTCATTATAAATAGTTAAAAAGTCATCGTTCTTATCCTCATTACGACAACGCTTTACTAAATTTTCATATTGCTTACTCAGTAAATCTGTATCTAATAAAGTTCGTGCATGTAGATATATAATTTTATTCTCAACATCGTGATACCCTTCTATATAACACTAAAATTATGAAACTTAATACAAAAAATATTTATATGCAAAAGTTACATCGTCCTCAACTACTTTGGAATGAAAAGAAGACGTAATAGACTTTATTTTTAAACTAGCGTTTAATGAACTTTTACCAATTATAGATACAACAACTACTTTTTCAGGACTTTCTTCTACCTTGTCTCTGTAAAAACTAATTAGATTTGAACACTATATTCCAAAATACTTACAAGATGAATTGAAAATCCGGACAAATAAATGTTTTATGCATTATTAGTAACAAATTAATAAAACCATTTAGAAATTACACAAAATTCTAATCCCATAACTTTAACAGTGATCATACATAACATAATTCAGTAAATATTTACTACATAACCACCATAGAACATCTATAACCCTACGGGATAACCACAACCAATTTCTAATTCTTTCAAATAAGTGACTAGCATCACAGTAATGTGTGGATAAAAATCAAAGCTAAACCGTTGATTGAGGTATTGCTCAATCAACGGTTAAACACATTAAGAAATAGGAAATGTTTGTGACATAATATTTACAAAGCTATAGATAAACTGAATATTATACAGTCAACCTATAAATATGGCTTTGTTATACAAACTATGTTATACAGGGAATTTAAAATTACATTTACATAAAAATAATGAAGTCCAAATAATTAGTATATTTAAAAAATGTTGCAAAGTTAAAAGAATGCATTTTTACAAACTATTTGTTCCTTATGTATCATATAGTGGCTACGGTGTATGGTTCCGACAAAGGCGGCCCAGGTGTTTATGGTAATGACTTGTCTTTTATTTTAGTTTCTATATAACTATTTAAATTTAGTATTTTTATAGTTTTGTACAGCACCTATAAATGATTTATTGTACGTGAATGATTAATCGCATTAGCTTAATTGAAGAATTTTCTGTGTAAATAATTTGCAAAAACTGCAATAATTTTAGAAAAACGTTGCAAAATGGTTTTGTCAGTTTAGGAAAAAAATTAAACTTCCGTGTGAGCAAAGGGGCTAACATGAATTTTAAATATTTTACATTTTTCAACCTCATATTTTTGCAGCAGAAGCTTAAATTCTTCAAAGCTATTAAAACAGTTTTCATCAAAAAAATTATCAGCAGCACTCATGATGGATACATTTGCTGTTAATAATTTGAGCTTGAAAAGCAGCTCAAATCAACATATTTCAATAAATTATAAACAGCAGTAAAAATATTTGTTATACGGATTACTGAAAATAAATTATAGCAGCAACTGACACAAGTTAGGAGCTCACATTTGTTACCATAAACTGAAGAAAGAAAAACAAAGTAAAGTTGGAATCATGAAAGAATGCATCACATCATAGGTTGCTGAATTGAAAATGACATACTTTCAAATCTTATGCATTAAGTATACTTCGATAGATTTTTAAAAGTATGTGTCTTTTTAATTCAGAAATCTATGGTGTGATAAATTCTTTCGTGATATGTACTATAACACCCTAGCCGGCTTTCATATAAACACAACATAGTCACTAATGCAGTCACAAACATTTCCTGTGCGTTTAATTCTGATTTTTATCCGCACATTACTGTGCCGTTGGCCTCGGCCTATTTTCATAGTAGACTTAAGTTGTTCAATATACTAGAAACCACGAATGAAAATATTTACGTCACATGCACCTAGCGCAATACACAACATACCTTTAAGATTCTTTTAAAGCTTTACCAATGGATACAAGAAAGATAGCAATATGATTTCTATGCGTCTTTAAGTAACGACATACGAGAGCAGGTTTATATAAGATAATGACAGAGAGTGTTATGTGGACATATGTTTGTATCCTAATATAAAAATTGACATTTGATATATATTTATTTTAATGTACTTGCATTTATATTAATTAAATGTATTAAATTTTTAAAGTATTACGACAATTTTAAAGTAGTAAAAGCAACTACTTGTGTGAAAATAAAATATTTTTCACAACTGATATTAATTTGGTATTTATGAACTAGATGCTACATTGACTTGAAATTTTCAACTTAATTTGTACGAATGCAAGTCATGACGGTTACAAGTCATGATGCAGATATCTTTTTTTGTTGTTTCTACAATTATTCTATAGGGTTGTCGACAATTACTCCATTATTTAAAATTAACCTTTCATTCGAAATATATAATCTTAACATTTTAGATTTAACTTTAAAATTTGGTTTTATATTGATTATTTTAAGCTGATTTTCTGTTATACTCGTTAGCTTGAAAAAGAAGTATTGTTAAGTACACTATTGTTGATTGTTAATTATGCCTGGGCGTGATGGCGTAGCTTGGTGATGTGATGGTAAAGTCTTTAGTAGCGAGAGGTGGTACTTAACTCAGGTCCTAGGGACCTAGGGATCTAGTATCGAGTGAAATAACAACATGACGAAATCAACTGCAATATTTAATGAACAATAAATAAACTTAAAGCTAAATGAAATGTTAACAAAATGTGAAGCAGTAAAAGAGTTAAAGGATTACTTACGTGACCATCTGTACTAAAATGTCTCAGTAACCATAAAATAATAAGTTACCATTTTGATGGTTGGCTCTGAGCCGACTTGCTCCAGAGCAAGGGATGAACTAGGATCATACACAGACTGACTGACTAACTCTCTCTGTTGCTTCGTCTTATATAACTGCTGATAGCAAGAAATGGGTTTTCTGCCGAAGGTTGTGGCAGCCGATAAAAATGTATGTTTAATCGTGGTAAGCCAAAACTTCCCTGAGTTCTAGGACATCTGCAGGAAACCTAAATGTGGTTGTTACAAAGTAAAGACACACTAAAGTCCTGACCAAAAGATTAAATATACAAAAAGATAAGTGTGGTGAGGTAATTTCAAGAACATGACATTTGATAAGCATGATGCAAGTTTTCCTAGAACAAAGGACGTGCGGCTTACTGATTTTGTTACAGTGCAATATTATAAAAGTATTCTAAAATAATGGCTTTGCTATATTTAGTTATTTATAATTATAAATAATTATAGTCTGATAATCGTTGCATTGAAGTGTACAATGTTTAATAGAAAGTGCTATTCTGTGCTGTTTTTCGAAATAATAAATATTCATGTGGAATAAATGAAAATTTTTTGTGTCTATAGTTTGAGTTTTTAAAGGTTGAAAATAAATTCAATGGTGAGTATTAATGTTTAAGAAAACTATATGTCAGAGCTTTGTTATGTTAGGTCAGTTTAAGTTGAGTCAAGTTAGGTATGATAAAGGATTCTAGTAAATAATTGGTGTGTCATTCTTTCCAAAATAATATCTTGCTTCTGCACTCGTGCTTTAAGAAAATAAAACTGGTTTTGTGTCCTTTTAATTATAAATTTGGCAAAATTGTTGTTGGTACTAAAAAAATATTGCTAAAATAAGAAATTTTTTCATTGCGAAAATAATTGTCCCTGGGAAGAAAAATTTCACGGGTCAATAATGGGTGTTCTTAGATTAATCTTAAAAATTGATGTATTTCTCTTTCAAAATTAGTTTAAATATTTTAGTTGTGCCTAAAAGCGAGTAGCGTTGTAGTTAGTTCAAAAAAAGACTTGAGAAATCGGTTTATTTCACAACAAAATAAAAATACATTTGTGTAGTTTAACCAAAATTTAAAAGTACTGAAGAAATAGCATTTATTTTAGTCAAAGTTTTGTGTTATATGGTTTACTGCATCTGTGTAGGTTTAAAATAATAGTGGACAGAAATCGTTAGCATTCTCGTCTGATTAGTTTATTATTGGAATATCTTCTGTCACGTCGAAGTCTGAATTAGCGTCAGTAAACAATTGTTCTTTTTGCCATTTTAAATTTACTGGCTTACGTTTGTAATCTGTGATTTGTACTAATACTGAGTTTTGCGTAGATTCTTTTTGAGGAATAATTTTTCCTATTGTAGTATTTTTTAAAAATTGCATTTGCCCTTGTTTATGAGAAAGAATACTTGCCTTTAAAGCATTTTTGTGTTTATATAGGGTTTTCGTAATGGTTAGGTCTCGTTGAGTGACGAAATTTCTATTTGGTACAAAATAAAAAGCTTTAGGTATTTTCTTACACATGACTTTTATTGGAGTCTCAACATTGCGATATACGGTAATATCTTTTGCTAATTGAACTTTTATGGGTTTGTCTTTATCGATTTTTTCATAATATTGATTTCCGAATAAATTATCTGTGACTAAAGTATTTTTAGAAACGTGTTATTCAGTGCTTGTGCTTGCAAAACTTATAGTCCTATTTTGAAAATTTGAAATGGCTTCATTTACTTCTAAAAATTTCAAGCCTAATATAAGAGGTACAGTAGGTCTCTGATGACTAATGTAGGTATTGCAGTATTTTGTCCCTCCAAATTAATAGTTATATTGGATTTTCCTAAAACTGGTACGTTTCTATTGTCTGCTGTTTTAAGTCCTAAATTCGTTTGCGGGTGTACTGAAATATCATTGAAAAATTTTCTTGAAGCGATATTGTAGTAGCAACCGGTGTCAAGCAAAACTGAAATTTCTTGATTTTTGTAAAAAGCTTTTACTGTATATAATTTGTCTGCGTCAGTATTTAAAAATAAAAGACTATTTTTATATTCATATTTTATGCATTGAGATTTCCTACCCTTATAATTATTAAATGTATACGTTTTCGTATCTTTCCGAATTCGATCGGAGTAAAAAATATATACATTATTTCTCTCATATCTGCTATATTTAAAATTAGATGAGAGGAATTTATATCGGTTATTCTTATACGTATTTTGTTGATAAGAATACTTATTTCTGGAGTTGAAATCTACTGAAGAATTATATTTAAAATTGTAACTACCTTGAGTGAGATATTTAATTTTCCTACATCAAGAAGTGTAGTGTCCAGTTTTATAACACGTTAAACATTGTGGTTTAAAATTATGTGCTCTACGATTAAAATGAAAATAATGTCGTGGCCTATAATCCTGTGAATTTCTTTGTAAATGCGTATATTGGTTCCCTGTGTACCAATTTTTATAAAAAGTGTTAGAGTCGAGCCTATCGAAATTTCTCCGTTGTTTGTCTTTTTGAAAAAAAATGAGTCCGCTTTGTATTTTGTGAAAAGGTAAATAAATTTGCTTGATTTAGTAAGGGATCGTGTAAAGAATTAGACTGGATATTTTCAGTAATGACCCTATTTGAAACTAATAAAATGAAATTATTCCGTAATTCGGGTAAAAGTTTTCGTGCGAAATAATCTGCGAAATCTGAAATTGAAATAGTGGGTGTCACATCCATACGTAAATTTTGAAGTGCAAAATAATAAGTTATAGCAAGTTCTTATGGCATCTGATGTCTTGAGCGAAAACGATTAAATAGTTATTGCGATAATTTAGGTCCTCCATAATATTTCAAAAAAGCGTTCTTTACGTCAGTCCAAGTTTTATTACTATTTTCAGGATTACTAATAAAGTTCTTAATACACATTTGTGAACTATCTAATAAAAAACGAGAAAAATAATAAATTTTATGAGAGTCATCCCAAGAATTTAAATTGGCGCATTCTTCAAAGTTCTTTAAGAATTCAAAACAATCGGTCTTGCCTGGACTAAAGGTTTTTGGCTTGATGTAGGTAGGCATGATTGGGTTTAATATAGACTGCATTAGGTAAAAAAGTGTATGCTTCGCCCTTATCAGTTGTGATAAGAATTTGTGGTTTATTTGTTTGACGGTAATTTATTTATTTCTCTGGTTATGGTGAAAAATTTGTGTTACAGGAAACTTTGGTAATGATAACTATAGATTAAAAATAAGCAAGGTGAGAAATTTTACTGTCGGTTTCGTATTGTCTGAAATTAAATTACTTATCGATAATTGTGTTTCCTGCTTTCCATTATTTTAATGCAATTTTAATGTTTGATAACAAATTAGAATAGAAATAATAGAGAATGATGTAGCCTTAGTAACCTTGATAAAGTCAGAATAAGAAATAAGTAATTAATAACTTAAAATATGGGTCCTTGTTGTTGTTTTACGTTGTCAAACTCAATTAATAATAAAGTACTTCTGAATTCGATAAATATTTATAGAACAAGATTTGAAACGCGTTTTGTTTTAAGATACAAGTCAATTAAATTAAAAAATAAAAAATGTTAAAATAGAGGAGTCGACGTTTCCGCCAAATGTTACTCGTGGTGTAATACGGTGAATGTTAATCACGGCGCCTCCACCAAGTGTTAAGCATGGTGTAATCCGGCGAATGTTAATCACGGCGCCTCCACCAAATGTTAAGTGCACTTTTGTTGTTTGTTAATTATGCCTGGGCGGGATGGCGTAGCTTGGTGATGTGATGGTAAAGTCTTTAGTAGCGAGAGGTGGTAGTTAACTCAGGTCCTAGGGACCTAGGGATCTAGTATTGAGTGAAATGACAACATGACAAAATCAACAACAATATTTAATGAACGATAAATAAACTTAAAGCTAAATGACATGTTAACAAAATGTGAAGCAGTAAAAGAGTTAAAGGATTACTTACGCGACCATTTGTACTAAAATGTCTTAGCAACCATAAAATATTAAGTTACCATTTTGATGGTTGGCTCTGAGCCGACTTGCTCCAGAGCAAGGGATGAACTAGGATCATACACAGACTGACTGACTGACTCTCTCTGGTGCTTCGTCTTTTATAACTGCTGATAGCAAGAAATGGGTTTTCTGCCGAGGTTGTGGCAGGCGATAAAAATGTATGTTTAATCGTCGTAAGCCAAAACTTTACTGAGTTCTAGGACATCTGCAGGAAACCTAAATGTGGTTGTTACAAAGTAAAGACACAGTAAAGTCCTGACCAAAAAATTAAATATACAAAAAGATAAGTGTTGTGAGGTAATTTCAAGAACATGACAGTTGATAAGCATGATGCAAGTTTTCCTAGAACAAAGGATGTGCGGCTTACTGATTTTGTTAAAATGCAATATTTTAAAAGTGATTTAAAATAGTGGCTTCGCTATATACAACAGTATTATTATAAAAACAAAAAGTATTTTAAAAATCTGATTGTTATACATTTGATTGAGTATTTAAAATATCGTTCTAAAATTCAACTACAACATAAACGATTTTTATTTAGGTATGAAAATTAAAATAATATGATGTAGGTTTGGCGCAACATAGTAGCTACGACCTGTAAAAAACATTATATTAGCATGTGTATACAGGCTGGTATTAGTTTTGTCATTGATTTAAAGGAGAAGCAGAGACCGATAACACAAATCAAAATTGTTAAAAAACCTGTGCTCTAAAACAAATAGTTAAGCTACGAACGAACAAACGAAAAAGTAGCAAAAATGTTCTAAAACCAAAGCAATATTAGCTAGGTCACGAATCAAATACACAATATCATCATTCTTTAGAGTCGACCAATCAAGTTCTGACCTTCTGCAAACTTAAATTAGTGAAATGGAGTCCAATTTAGCTGCCAAACGAAATCACTCAACGCACTTTAGCTGCAATCGAAATTTTTTTGAACATACGAATGTTACAAAAAATAATATTCCATGATGTTAATTTGGTTGACTGTATTTGGTTTCTGACCGCGTAGTCTTAAGTGTTTTGCAATTTAGCTGTTTGCAGTATAGTGATAACCTACTTTAAGTTAGATGTACTTTTTCATTAAATAGCTTGTAATTAGAGTTTGATGATTTGTAAATGTACCATCTCTCGTGTTTGATTTTGTTACATGCATTCCACTACCTGCTTAGGTAATTCACTTAAGCGCAATGTTGTGACAATTGTAATTAATTGTAGGTAATTAGAGATAATTTTATCGTGCAGTAGTTTAGTGAATTCTAATTTAAAAATATGATGAGCGAAAGTTATACCAACTATAAACTTGCACAAACGGTGCTCATTTTGAACACCTATTGTAAAAACACTTCATGTGCGTGTGTGATTCAGGATGATACTAGCATAGATAAGTTATTTCTTATAAACATATAACAAAACAGTAGTTCTAAAACTTTTACAAAGTTGACCTATGTAGGGCATTTAAAAAGCGGTTCAAGGGTAAAATGACAAAGATTTTTTGTTTAGGCAATCATATCTGCCATCTCCTCAATTTAATGACATAAAACTAATGTCACCCGTATGTGGCTATACGTGTGATCGCATGTGCGTTTGAATGTTTCCCGACGTATGTGTGCGCGCATATGTATATGTACAAATGCTTGTAGGTGTGTATATGTTTTACATGAATAACAAAAATGCAATGGCAGTAGAATTCACATATTATATACTACATGCAGATAGATACACCACCGAATCCTTATTACAAAGAAAATCAGTCTTATTTACCTATATAATATAAATGAACTCATACTTTGTAACCATTTGTTAACAAACAAAATAAGAATTTAGAACCAGAATCATGCATCCCGGAATACCGTGTTGATTGAACTCTCTGGCGGTTTTGGGCAGTAGGTGCGTCTCCTATTAAACGTCGTAATTCTCCCGAATAAAAAAGGCAGATATGATTTTTAGCATACATTTTTTGTGAATCTAGAAGTCGTTTTATCGTTACATTACCGTTCAACGATTTTTACCGCCTTTTGACGAATCTTTTAACATTGCACCTAACAGTTGGTTTAATATTAAATCTGTATTAATCCGATAATGCTTCTGAAGATTGATACCGAGCGCGCGTTTTGTTTTAGTCGCTACGATAGGCGGGGGCTTGAATGGCTTCAACATCTCAGTGACGTTTGGCTGATAAAACCATCATTGGTAGGGTTCAGCAGAGTCAACAGTTTGCAAATGGTTTTCGAATTTTTTTGCTGAACACGCACGCTACATACAAATGTGTTTGGGAGCGGTCGCCATTATTTGTAGCGCAAATATTTTACGCTCTCTATGCGCTCCCTTACGAACATCTGTCCAGTGTCCAGCAAAAGACGCTAGCGCTACGTAGCGGTAGCGCAAGCTGCTTTTTTCTGCTGAACGCGTCCATTGTCGCTTGTCAGCCACAACCATAAACATTGGTCGCGTTCAGCAGAAAGAAGCAGTTTGCGCTACCGCTACGTAGAGCTAGCGTCTTTTGCTGGACACTGGACAGATGTTCGTAAGTGAGCGTAAAATATTTACGCTACAAAAAATGGCGACCGCTCCCAAACAGATTTGTATGTAGCGTATGTGTCCAGCAGAAATATCGGTAACCGTTTGCAAACTGTTGACTCTGCTGAACGCGACCAATGTCTACAGCCTCAACCGTTAGAGTGGTAACGTCAGAAAAGAAATTTTATCAATTGTTGCTTACATTGAGCCAAATAAAAACGATATTTTGTCCACTTGTTTTTTATCGTTGTATAAAATACAAAGAATTATCTCTTATATGTAGAATTTTCTAAACCCGAAGTAAAGAATATGAATTACAGTTAATATTCTTTGCCCGAAGCTCATCGTTGTGGACGTTACGTAACGGAAACTAAATTATATAATGCACTAATGGTCGACATGTGCAAAATGTGTAGTTTGCTAAGAAAACAAGTTTAGTCCAAAGAAAACCTAATTATTCAAAACTTATCAAAAAATTCTCTTGGTTTGCATGTGTAGACTATCCAAGGCGGCCCCTTTCCCCTAAGGAAATTGAAGGAATCAAACGAATTCAGAAATTTAAGTTTTCAAAGGAAAAAAATAATATTTTGCGCACATTGGCAACGCTAAATCAAATTAAACATGGCGGTATTTATGTTAAAAAAAAGTTTGGAAGAACGAGATAACCAGAAATAGTTATATGCGCACTACCGATGCTTTTAGTCAAAAAATAGATTGTAAAGTCAGGAAAAATTGTGATGTTAAAATATACTTTAATTTAAATATTTTATCATCATAATCGATAATTAAGATGACAAGATTTAATAGGACCTTTGGATCAAATATGCTAGCTAAACAAAGACTCCCTATATTAAGCATTCTAAGCTTCTTGCAGACAGATTTAGGAATTTTCGATTTATAAATATATATAATTAATATCATGTTTTAGCTTATTTGCAACCTTTAATTATAACAGTTGGACTTTAAGTTCGTTCAACTATTGATAGTGAAGTTTTTATTCATTACCGGTTACCATGTATGAATGATTAATGACAGGTTAGTCATCTGTTTCGTTATAATGGCTGCATAAGTCTTATCCTACCTATATTCTAGGTTACTGCCATGAATGGTTTTTTATTAAAATTTGTCTGGATTACTTTATAATTTGTTGTGAATGCAGATGGAGTTGATGTAGCAAGATATATACACGCTTTAGGTAAATTAATGGATGCAATCAGATAATGCATGAACTTTGTAGTTTTTGTTGTAATATTGTCCAGTAGTATTGGATGCTTGTTAATATTTTGTTAGGTTTAGTTTCAGTTTCGGACCAAGTCTTTTAAAGGATTTGCATAAGTAGTTAACTGAAAACCTTTTCATTGATAATGCTGTACATGACAAGAATTGCACAATATTATTATAGTACTACACAATACTAATATAAAGTTGGGTAAGTTTGGTTATAAATTTAAGAAATTTGCCATTGTAACCACATTCATCTATTAAGCACTAACAAATTTACATAGATCTGTTGAAACATGGGTGTATTGTTAAACATTGATAGTGAGTCGCATATTTAATTATTTTTTAATGCAAACCATGTTGAAAAATGGTTCAATCACTATATTGTTTTATGTATTAAACTAATCACTTTCTCTTTGTTAGTGTGTGGCGATTTTATGTCTCGTTGGAATCCAAACTATGGCAGACGTTTTCGCAGAGGCCAAGATTCCACCACGCCTACTTATAATTCTTACGTCAATCAAATGAATTTTGGGAACGATGATGTAGAAACTGAGACATCTAATGCTAGTGGACAATCATCTGCCACTGGCAGTTCTTCGTTAACACCTCTAGCTAATGAGTTTGTTCCTGGAGTGGCTTATGTACCTATGAATGACACAAATCAATATAAACAACATGGTGCAGTTCGAAGAGATACATATTGGAATAGAGAAAAATATCAGCATCAAAATGGGATTAGAAGACCGCCAATGAATTCTGATCCAAGTAATGAAAATTTTACGAACAGAAATAGATATCGTCACTTTAAAGATTTTAATCAAAAAGTGGAACAAACAAAAGTGTTGCAGGAAACGAAACGGTTTATGCAGCAGACAAAAGAATACAATGAGAATAAAAATCAAGATGAGACGCAAGTATCTGTTGCAGATAGCATTGATATTAGTAGCGGCGGCAATAGTTATGAAAAATCTGAGAGATCAGCATATAATGATATTAATATTAAGAACAAGTTTAGTAATAATCGAAGCAGGAAAAATAATTATAATGTACAAGACGTAATGAATAGAAAGCATAAATATGGAGATGCCAAAGGTAGAAATATGAATATTCAAATAGATGAGAATAAAGGATATCATCGAAATCATAATAGACATATTTATGATAAGATTGCAAAGGACAAAGCCCACGAAGTCAACAATAAATGTAAGTAATTTTTTTAACTGCCAAGTGGGTTTACTTGTATTCATCATCATTAGGTCTTCAGTCCTAGAACTGGTTAGACGCGTACCATCATTGTTTCCTATTCTGAACTAACCTACAGATTTCCCTGAAATTTGCATCTATAACTATCTCATCCAGGTCTACATCTACCTCTTTTTTCCTATCTCTGCTTGTAATATATCCCATACTATTCCCCAAAATGCCTTAGAACGTATTCCGCCCTTCTATTTCTCTTTTTCCCCAGATATCCTTGTTCCCCTACTATTTCTATAACTTATTTGTTATTATCTTTGTGTGTCCATGCTATCGTCCTCATACATCTGAAGCACAGCATTTCAAAAGGCTGCTACCGTTTTTCTGTCTGCGTTTCAGACTGTCTGTATTTCATAGGCATACTGTGGTTTGCTCCACACATATGCTTTCAATAATTTTCTTCTTGTTCTATGTTTGTTGCCTTTCCTCATAGGCGCTGTTGTTTCTTGTTAGATGCAGTTTGATCACCTTCTATCGTTTTACAGTTATACGCCCTATTTATCCGTCCTTTAGTGGTTGTGAAGGGAGGTAAGCAAACTGTGGCTGCCAAGTTCCTCCAACACTTAACCATTTAACGATTTAATATATTTTCCAATTTATCTTTTCGCACAGCCAACATTAGTTGGAGATATTTCGCACCCAACAACTAGTTGTTTATACTAATCATCAGATTTATCTGCGCTTATTTTTCGTCATTAGGTTTTCCGTCTCAAAACTGGTTGGACACGTGCCTGCACTTATTTATATTCTGAGCTAGCCTACATAGTTCCCTGAAATTCTTACACAACATGTGTATTCAGCTCGTTCCCCTTCTATTATTTTCTAATTTTATGCCCTATTTTACTGAGATTCAGCGAAGGAGGTTAAGCAACCTGTGGCTACCAAGATCCCCCAACACTTAGACATTTGCCGAAATAATGGTTTTCCAGTAAATCCTTTCACACACTTAACATTATTCGAGAATATTGCCCAACCAATTCTTGTAGTTACTTATAATAATCATCATGTTTAAGCACAGTTATCTTTTCGTCATTAGTTTATCCATCTTGGGATTGGTTGGATGCGTACCACCATTGATTTCTATTCTGGGCTAGCCTACACATCTCCCTGAAACCCCTACAGCCTACATCTTTTACTATCTGTGTGCAGTAGTCTAACCTAGGTCTGCCTCTTCTTCTCTTTTTTCCTATCTCTGCTTCTAATATATTCCGCACTATTCCCTCATGCCGTAGTATGTGGCCTATCATCCTATCTCTCCTATTTTTTACCGTTTTCCACATATTTCTTTCTTCCCCTACCATTTTTAGTACCTCTTCGTTCTTAACTTTGTCTGTCCATGATATCTCCATCATACGTCTGTAGCACCACATTTCAAAGGCTTCTACCTTTTTCTTGTCCGCTTCTCCTACTGTCCAGGCTTCACAGCCGTACAGTGCTGTGCTCCACACATATGTTTTAAGCAATATTTTCCTTGTTTCTATGTTTGTGGTCTTTGAGCACAGTAGTTGCTTTTTCTTGTTAAATGTAGCACGACCTTGTGCTAATCTTTGTTTTATATCTTTTGTGCTTTATCTATCTTGCGTTATTTGGCTTCCTAGGTAGCAGAAATCCTTAACCTCTTGTAAGTTCGTGTTACATACTTGTATTCTTGTTTTTGATTTATTTTCCCCACCTTTGCATACTAAAACTTTAGTTTTTCTATTGTTTTCTCCATTATCACTCTCAGAGCTAAAATAGCCTCCCGTGTTCCCCAGTTTCGCCTAAACCCAAATTGATCTTCTACTAGTATTTCTTCCGCCCGTTTTTCCATTCGTCTTTGCACAATTCTAGTTAATATTTTTGACACGTGTGCTGTCAAACTTATTGTTCGAAAATTTTCACATCTATCCGCGCCTTTCTTTTTTGGTATAGTTACTATGATGCTACGTTTGAAATCTTTGGGTATTTTGCCTGTCTCATACATATAGCTTACAAGTTGGAAGAGACGTTCTGTTACTGCTTGTCCAGCTGCTTTTAGAGTTTCTGATTGCACCTTATCTGTACCCGGAGCCTTACCATTTTTCAGACTCTTTAATGCTAATTCAAACTCGTCTCTAAGTATAGGATATCCCAGGTCATCATTTTCAATGTCTGATTGCTGTTCTAATGCAGTTAGTTCCTCTCCTGCATATAAATTTCCTATATATTCTTGCCATCTACCCACTTTCTCTACGTTTTCTATGATGACGTTTCCTTGTGTGTCTCTTATATTTTTGCTATACGGTTTTATATCCCTAAAATTCATTCTAATTAATTTGTATGCTTCGTCTGTCTTTCCTATTTCCATCTTTGTTTGTACCTCTTTGCACATTTCATCAATCCATTGTTCTTTAGCTTTCCTGCATTTTCGAATAATTTCCCATTTTATGGTTTTGTATCTCTGTTTTCCCGTTTCGTCTGATTTATTTTTGTATTTTCGTCTTTCTTCTATTAAATTCAGGATATCCTTTGTTATCCTTGGTTTCTTATTTTCCTTTTGTGTATACCCCAGAATATCTCTGGCCGCCATGTCTAGGCTGGATTTAATGTTATTCCATTCTGTTTCTACTTCCTTAGTATCAGATATTTTCCCGATATCATTCAGCAATTCATTTGACTTTTTTTCGAATCTTTCTTGAATATCTTTATCTTTTAGTTTCTCTAAGTCCAAGTGCGTTTTTCCGTTCCTTTTTTTTAGATTTTTAAATTTAAGCGTGGCCTTCATAATTACGATGTTGTGGTCAGTATCTATATCTGCTTCTGGGTAGCTTCTACAGTCTTTTACTTGATTCCTAAACCGTTGTCTAACAAGAATGTAATCTATTTGATATCTTCCTATATCTCCTGGCATCTTCCACGTATATCGCCTTCTAGCTTGATGTTGAAATAATGTGTTCGTGATGATTAAATTGTTCTTGTCGCAGAATTCTACCAGCCTATTTCCCCTGTCGTTTCTCGTGCCTAAACCAAATAAACCTACTACCGCTCCTTCCCTACCCTCACCTACCACGGCATTAAAATCCCCCGTAATTATTAAATTTTCATGTCCTTTTACGTATCTTAATATGTCTTCGATATCTTTGTAGATGGCTTCTACCTCTTCGTCACTGTAACTAGAGGTGGGCATGTATACTTGTATTATTACTGTGTTTACCGGTTTAGATTCTAATCTAACCATGAGTACTCTTCGTTCTTTTGTAAGTAGTTTTCTACACAGTATCCTATCTTTTCCGCATAACTATCCCCACACCCAAATTTCCTTCCTCTGCTCCTGTATGAATTACCCTGAAGTCTCCACTCCAAAAATCCCCGCCTCTGGCCACCGAACCGCTGATCCCTACTATGTCTAGTGATAACCTATTCATTTAGATTTTAGGTTCTCTAGCTTACCTACTTGTTCATACTTCTAACATTCCACGCTCCGACTCGCAGAATGTTCCCGACTCTTATTTTTACCTTTCTAATCGCATCCTCAAGTAGTCCCTCCCGGAGATCCGAATGGGGACTATTTTAACTCAAGTCTTTTACCCCAGAGAATGCCATCATGTTTATTACAATTTAAGTATGCTGTGTACTTGGGAGATAATGTGGTGGTTTCCCGTTGCCTTCTACATCGCGGTAGTGTGTCTTAGACTGCCATACCGACCGCTATGGTCTCTGCCAATCTAAGTACCGAAAGAGCCGCTGCCCTCTTTCGGGGACCTGTCTTAGTCTGGTTCCTCACTAACGACCCTACTACTTTGGTTGGACCTGTAGTTTGGCTCTTTAGCTCATTAGAACACGCAAGCAATTTCACCTGTACTAGTAATTTAGAACTTCGGCAAGGTGCAGGTCCATTCGAAATGGTTACTTGTATTATTACACATTTAAAATATGTTGTGAATTCGTAAGTATAGAATCTGACGGTGAAACCGGATGATTTTAAAATTTAACTATTTCTAAAGATTGAATTTTTTATTAACTTATCTTGAACGTTTCATCATTAGGTTTTCAGTCTTAGTACTAGTTAGACGTGTTCCTCCATTGTTTCCTATTCTGAGCCTACACATTTTCCTGAAATTCCCTCAGCCTACATCTTTCACTATCTGTGTATAATAATCAAATCTAGGTCTATCTTTACTTCTCTGTTTCTCCTTTCTGTTTCTAATATATGCCGTTATTCTCTCGTGCCTTGAGTAAATATACAGCATTATTATGACTTGCTTTGTTTTGACTTTAGAATGTGTCGAGTCTATATTACCAGAACGAACCTTTTGTTTAATATTAATTTGAGTATAGCTCAATAAGGGGTGCCTCCGTGGTAGTGGATTCAGCAGATCAAATTTAAATTCATTGTGAGTTGTAATCGCCGGGAAAAGGTTTAAACAAATCACTTAACGTATCATCATTGTCTTCAATCCTGGAACTGGTTAGACGTGTAGCTCTTTTGTTTCCTATTCTGAGCTAACCTACACATTTCCCCGAAATTCCCACAGTCTGCATCTTTCACATCTGCGTGTAATAGTCTGATCTAGGTCTCCATCTATCTCTTTTTTCTATACCTGCTTGTAATATAGCCCACATTATTCCCTAAAAATGCCTTAGAACATGTCCTGCTCTTCTATTTCTTCTATTTTTTTTTGTTTTCCACAGTTATCTTTATTCCCTTGCTATTTCTATAACCTCTCTGTTATTAACTTTGTCTGTCCCTGCTCTCATCATCATACATCTGAAGCATAGCATCCAAAGGGCTTCTTCCTTTTACTGTTTGCTTCTCCCACTGTCCCTGTTTCATAGACGTACAGTGCTTTGGTCCACACATATGCTTTCAACAATTTTTTCCTTGTTTCTATGTTTGTTGTCTTCGAACATAGTCACTGCTCTTTCTTGTTAGATACAGCTGGGTTCTCCTTCTATTGATTTGTAGGTATATACCCTATTTCATTGATATTTAGTGGTATGTGAAGGAATTAAGCAGCCTGTGGCTACCAAGATCTTCCAACACTTGAATATTTGCCGAATTAATAGTTTTGCGATAAATCCTTTTGCACAATCAAGATCAGTTGAAAATATTGCAAAACCAACACCTGTTGTTGTTTATAATAATCATGAGGTTTAACTGTAATTATTTTTTCGTCTTTAGGTTTTCTGTCTCGGAACTGGTTGGACACGTACCTCCACTGATTACTATTCTGAGCTAGCCTACACAGTTCCCTGAAATTTCCACCGCCTAAATACAGCTGGGTATTCTCCTTCTATTGTTTTCTAAATATATGCCCTATTTCACTTATATTCAGTGGTATGTGAAGGGGATTAAGCAACCTGTGGCTACTAAGATCTCCCAATACAGACTTTTGCCGAATTAATAGTTTTTCAATAAATCCCTTCGCACAATTAACATTAGTTGAGAATATTGCAAAACCAACACCTGTAGTTGCTTATACTAATTATCAGGTTTAACCCATTAGAGCCCGGAATGACTTTTAGAATATTTTTTTCGAAAGTATAGAGTTTCTTTTTATTAGGCATGATTTACAATTAACTTTCAGAAAAACGGATGCCAAATATCCGTGGCTTTTGAAAACACGCCCATGATCTTTTGATCATACTGGGCATAAGATGACAAACAAATATTGATTTTTTTATTTATTACAACTTGAATCTACAAAAGCTTTTGGTGAGTCATAAGAACAAAGTTTAATGAACGTCGTATATATGTACAAAGTCTTATTGTGTAATTTTGTAAGTAATTTCACTAATCAAGTAGTGTGATATAATTCAAAACATTTTATACATAGTCCTACATTGCACTTTTTGCACTCTGTGCGAACTATGGTTTTTTTGGCTTTTAAACCATTCTCGTTGTTACATTTTTCGTACCCACAATTTCGGCATTTACATGCACCTACAAAATGCTTGATGTTATTGTATCTTATTGCTATATTTGTTGCAATTGAAAGTGATTTTCCAGGCTTCTTGCGAGGTACACAATAACTTGACATTAGGTATTGTGCTATTTCTCTTCGAAATTTGACAAATGTTAATTTTTGGTGATGACATTTTTTGTGAAGAATCCAAGCATTGTTTAGTGCAGCATCTATCATCGAAATGAAAAGCGGCCAACACACACCACTTTTTGGAACGTATACCAATTTGAGTTTCGTTTATATTCTGATCCATTCTGTCTGTGCCACCCATTGCCTCATTATATATTGTAATAGCTGCTGGTCTTTTCAACACAACATTTTTTTTTAGCTGTCCGGCACCATTTTTTCGCCCCCAAAATAGGTTCGACTCCATAATGAGTTGACATAGCAGTAACTACTTTATTGTTTTTCCGTCTAACAATTGAGACACCATGTTTTTTTTTCAATTACAGATTTTACCATATCTCTTTCTTGTTTTTCAAACTCCTTTTTGTTTGTCAAAGGGACGGTTTTTGGTAATTTGTTTTCCCTCAATGTTCCAGTTGCATTGCACCCAATTTCTCTCAAATAAGCAAACAAAGGAAAATTAGAAAAAAGATTGTCATATGGTAAATTTGGTAAATTTTTAAGCATCGGCAAAAATGGGGCCACTGGCTCTCCAAAAACAGTTTCAATATGATTTAGGTATGCTGTTCTTCATGTGTAAATTTGGAAATCAACCAAGTAGCCATCGGGAGTATTGAGACACCAGGATTTATACCCAAAACGTATTGGCTTTCCTCGTAAAAATTGTTTTATCCCGTGCCTGCCATAGTATTTTATCATCGATTCGTCGTAATTCATTTTAGATGTTGGTATGAAATGTTTGTGAACTTTCTTTTTTAGTGAGTCGATAAATGGTCTTACTTTGAAAAAACGATCGTCCATATCAATTTGAGAATTATCAACCAAATGAAAAAATTGATTTATTTGAAGGAAACTATTTCTTCGCATAGTGCCACTAATCATCAAATTTCTCACGTCGTCTTTTGAGTCCCAATACATTCGTTTGTTCGGAACCCAAATATAACCACTGCATATCATTATACCCAAAAAACATTTTATTTCTTCTTTTGAAATCTGTGGATCTTAGCCAGACTTGAAAAGAGCGTACTTCTTAGTTTCTGCTACCATATGTTCACTTAGGCTATCATCTATAAAACATTCAAATATTTCTATAGGCTTCATTTGCTCGTATCGACTAAAATCACTTTGCAGAAAACATCTTACAGGTGGTTTTGAAAGCATATCGCCTTGTATACATTTATATTTATCTTTTACTTCCTTTTTATATCTGAGTAGTCATTCGTCTAGTCTATTCCCAGATATTGTGGAATCAGGTGCTACTTTGGGGGTCGATGAACGCTGTTTTCTAGGTACTGTAACAGGAAGAGTTGTCGGTGTTTGTAAAAATCCTTGTGGGGTTATCAAACATGATACATCAACTATTTCAGATTTCGTTGTCGTGTCAAGTCTACTTTCATCGTTAAATACTATTTCAGCGTGAGATAAGAGCTATCTTCCTGGTAGGTTATCAATTGTTTCCCCTTCATCCTCGTCGGCACTGTCTTCATCAGTGTCTATAGAGGGCACAGGAGGCGTAATATAAATATCTCGCACATCTCGTCTGTTCAAAATATTTGCTTCTGCAGCAAATTCTAAGAGTTCTTGTAAAGAATATTGGCTAAAAACAAAATTTTAAATTAGCGTTGTTATATGCCCACTATGATCCATTAGATCATACTTTAATAAATCACCCTAAATTAACCCCTAAAAATTAACTGAGCACTTGCTTCTTTATTAGTAATAATAATAGATATATTTGATAACAAAAATACGCTAAATAAATTTAAATTCTACAGATTAAAAAATATTGTACTTACTCTTCTTTCCCTTCCATAATTCAAAGAAGTAAAATTTAGGTCAAACTTCTAACTGAGGAATCGATACTGTAAACCCTAAAAAAAATAAGAATACTAACCCTAGTCAATAGAATGGACCTTGAAATTCTAGTTTGAAGTGGTTTTAGAAGGAATCAAGTGGAAGTAACAATGAAGGGGAATTTAAAGCAAAGTAAATTTCCTATGATCAAATGAACATACTGGGAGCTTAAGGGTTAAGTACAATTATTTTTTTCATCATAAAGTTTTCAGTCTTGGAACTGATGGGACGCATACCTCCATTGATTTCTATTCTGAGCTAGCCTACACATTTCTTTGAAATTCCCACAGCCTATGTTGTCGACTATCTCTGTGCATTAGTCTAACCTAGATATACCTCTATCTCTTTTTTTTCATATCTCTGCTTCTAATATATTCTGCACTATTCCATCATGCCTTACAACATCTTCCATCATCCTATCTCTACTTTTTTTACCATTTTCCACACATATTTCTTTCTTCCCCTATCATTTCTAGAACCTCTTTGTCCTTAACTTTGTTTGTCCATGATATCTTCATCATACGTCTGTAGCACCACATTTCGAAGGGTTCTATCTTTTTCCTGTCCGCTTCTTCTACTGTCCAAGTTTCACAGCTGTACAGTGCTGTGCTTCACACATGCTTTCAGAAATTTTTTCTTGTTTTGATATTAGTTGTCTTTGAATGTAGTAATTGCTTTTTCATGTTAAATGTAGTACGACCGTGTGCTAATCTTTGTTTTATCTTTTGTGCTTTACCCATCTTGCATTATTTGGCTGCCTAAGTAGCAGTAATCCTTAACCCCTTGTAAGTTCTCGCTTCCTATTTGTATTCCACTTTTTGATTTATTTTCCCTTCCTTTGCATACTAGTACTTTAGTTTTATTTTTATTAATTTTCATACTGTATCTCTCTGTTAGAACTGTTTCTATTTAATTAAGAGCTGCTTCTAACTCTTCTTCGCTAGATGCTAATATCGCTATATCATCTGCAAATCTAAGCATATCAATCTTTTGTCCATGCATAATAATTCTAAATGTCAGTATTCATTGCCTCTTCGGTATACAAGTTAAAAATTAATAAATATAGGGCAAATCCCTGTCTTACGTGTTTTCTAATATCTACTTCTCTAAGTTTCTGCTCTAATTCTATTACTGGTGTTTGCTCTTTGTATAAGCTATATACTATCCGTCTATCCCTAAAACTCATTCTAATCTTTTTAAGTATTTCGAACATTTTTCTCCATTTTACAATGTTGAATACTTTTTTTTAGATCTACAAACCATATATATATATATATATATATATATATATATATATATACATGCTTTCTTCTTTTTCTATTGTCTTCTCCATTATCGCCCTTGGAGCTAAAATAGTCTCCCGCATTCCCCTGTTTCGCCTAAACCCAAATTGTTGATCTTCTCCTAATACTTCTTCAATCTGTTTTTCCATCTGCCTTTGTACAATTCTAGTTAATACCTATTTTTGATACGTGTGCTGTCAAACTTATTGTTCGAAAATTTTCACATATATCTGTGCCTCTCTTTTTTGATATAGTGACTATGATGTTATGTTTAAAATCTTTGGGTATCTCGCCTGTCTCATACGTGTAAGCTTACAAGTTGGAAGAGACATTATGTTACTGCTTGTCTAGTGGCTTTTAGAGTTTCTGCGTGCATCTTATCTATATCCACTGCCTTATTATTTTTCACACATTTTAATGGTAACTCAAACTCATCTCTATGTATAGAATATCCCAAGTCATAGTTTTCAATGCCTTATTCATGTTCTAGTGCTGTTAATTCCTCTCCTACATATAAATTTTGTATATATTCTTGCTATCTAACCACTTTCCCTACATTTTCTATAATGATGTTTCCCCTCTGTACCCTTATATTTTTCTATACGGTTTTATATCCCTGAAATTTATTATAATTTGTTTGTCTGCTTTGTCTGTCTTTCCTATTTGCATCTTAGTTTGTACCTCTTTGCACTTTTCATCAATCCATTGTTCTTTAGCTTTTCTGCATTTGCAAATAATTTCCCATTTTATGGCATTATATGTTTTCCTGTTTCATCTTATCTATTTTTGTATTTTTGCCATTCTTCTATTAAATTCAGGATATCCTTTGTTATCCATAGTTTCTTATTTTCTTTTTGTGTATACCCCAGAATATCTCTGGCCGACATGTCTAAGCTGGATTTAATGTTATTCCATGTTGTTCTACTTAGTATTAGAAATTTTCCCAATGTCTTTCAACAATTTGTTTGACTTTTTCTCACGCCTTTTGTAAATGTTTTTATCTTTTAGTTTTTCAAAGCCGAAGTGCCTTTTACCATTACTTTTTTAAATGTAAAATTTAAACGTGGTTTTCATAATTCCTAAGTTGTGGTAGGTGTTTATATCTACTTTTGGGTAGAGTTTACAGTCTTTTTACTTGATTTCGAAACCGTTGTCGAACAAGAATGTAATCTGTCTAATATCTTCCTATGTTTCCCGACATCTTCCACGTGTATCGTCTTCTATCATGATGTTGAAATAGTGTTTGTGATTGTTAAATTGTTGTCGTCGTAAAATTCTACCAGCCTATTTCCCCTGTCGTTTCTTGTGCCTAAACAAAATAAACCTACTACTGCGTCTTTCCTACCATTGCCTAACACTGCATTAAAATCCCTTGTAACTATTAAATTTTCTTGTTCTACGAATCTTAGTATGTCTTCGATATCTTTGTAGATCACTTCTATCTCTTCCTCACTGTAACTAGAGGTGGTCATGTATACTTGTATTATTACTGTATTTGCCAGTTTAGATTTTAGTCCAACCGCAAATAGTCTTTCTTTCTTTTTTTAAGTAGTTTTCTATAGTGTCCTATGCTTTTCTGCATAAATATTCTCACACTCGAGTGTCTTTTCTCTGATCCTGTATTAATTACCCTAAAGTCTCCGCTCAAAAAATTCCCTACATCTGGCCACAGAACTTCGGTAATGTCTAATCCTAACATATCCATTTCAATTTCAATTCTCTAGCTTACCTATTTGCTTCATACTCCTGACATTCCACTCTCTGACTTGCAAAATGTAACCGGCTCTTCTTTTGAACTTGCAGATCAATTCTCCGAAGTAGTCCCCTTCCGGAGCTCTGTATGGGGACAATTTAAGTCAGCAATCTTTTACTCCAGAAGATGCCATAATTTTTATGTCATCTATATTTTGTTTCAAAATATTGAACATTATGTTTTATTTCAGTAAACCCGACGTCTAGAAGAGAGCAGTTAGAACAGTTGGTAATTAATCGAAATTTGGAATGTTTAGTTTGTTGTGAAAAGCTTCGACACACTGATCAAATTTGGTCTTGCAAACAGTGTTTTCACATTTTACATTTACAGTGCATAAGCCGTTGGGCACAGTCTTCCAAATTAGAAGCTGGGTGGAGATGTCCAGCTTGTCAAACTGTCTCTACAGATATTCCAACAGAATATCGATGTTTTTGTAGTAAACAGTTAAATCCAGTTTTGCAACCTGGAGCAACGCCTCATAGTTGTGGTGAGGTATGTGGACGTAGAGGACGGACATGTTTGCATTGTTGCACTTTAATTTGTCATCCAGGACCATGTCCAGAGTGCACCGTTATGGCACAACGTTCATGTGGATGTGGTGCAAGTCAACTTCTTGTTAAATGCAATTCAAATGTCCCCATTACATGTTCTCAAGAATGTAATAAAGTGTTAGCATGTGGACTACATACTTGTAAACAAAATTGTCACCCAGAAGATTGTGAACCTTGTTCTGAATATTTACTCCAGGAATGTTATTGTGGTAAGCAAGGTCGCAAAGCCAGATGTACTGCTGAAATCAACGGTGCAACCACTTATGAATGTGGCGACACATGCGATAAATTGTTATCTTGTGGAAACCATAGGTGTCAACGAACCTGTCATAGTGGACTTTGCCAACCGTGCATCTTATCACCAAATAAAATTAAGACTTGTCACTGTGGTCAGACAGCACTAGTAGAGAAGCGCAAGTCTTGTCTCGATCCAATACCTTGTTGTAATAAGGTTTGTTTGATATGTATGAATTACCAACAAGTATTATTAATTTTTTGTTTTAGACCTGCAAAAAGCGTTTGTTATGTGGCCAACCATGTTCTCCTCATCTGTGTCAGGTTCAGTGCCATGAGGGACCTTGTCCTCCATGTTTGTTAACGACAAAAATTAGATGTCGTTGTGGTCATATGGATAAAGAACTGCCTTGTTCTGAAGTTACTACCAAAGCTGATGATGCTCGATGTGAGAAAAAATGTACTAAGGTGAGTTAAATTGTAATTATTAACCAAGTTATAAAGTTCTTTAGTGTGAGCAGTTGTCAAACTGCCTTCTTTAACTGATCTGCTTGTTTTTGGCAGAACTGTTTTGCAATACCTTACAATATAGGCATCTTGCTGCACTTTATTTTGGCAACTATAAGAATTTACATGAAATTTGTAACGGGCATTTTTGGTAGTTTTAACATTTTACGCTGTTTCCCAATTTATAAATACATTTCTACAAATTACTATTTCTATATTTAATATTTATTAACTCGTTGACGAATGTGTCGTGTTATAATGAATAGATTGCATCGTTCTTGTCTTGCCGTAAATATAAATTTTGTTCCTTATGTGGATATACAAGTCTAGATAAGAGGCGATAAGAAGTTGGAATAGCAACGAGTTGATATAAACAGATGGACAGTCGTGGTTTGTTCTTGGTTCCGATATATTAAGTACGTTTAAAATACTGCTTCTTTCTGCTTTTGACAATAGTGAGAATTAATGCGGGATTAATTTTCGTATTGTTCCTGAACAAGCACGGCATGTTTTTAGTTGATTTTCTGTTGGAAATAAAGCGGTAAAGCTTGTTAAACTCGAGCACGTGTGTTTCTGGAACATGTGACGGACGGTTTTATTGCTTACGCGTGCCTACTAATTGTTTTAGTTGTTTTCTTGTGAGACAAATGCTTTAAGGAACATTTGACGGACTTACTTTAGTGATCTGCGTACTTTACTAATTTGTGGTTTTAGTTGTTTGTCTTGTGAAATAATAGTCGTAGAACTTGCTAAACTGACTGATTCTTTCTTTAGGATTAATGTGTGTGCGATCTAGTCTAGTGTCCCTTTGTTTTATCAGATTAGTGCATACTTTGGCTTATTTAAATACAGTGGATACTGTAGTTTCTGCATTTTCTAACACCAAAGAATCTAAAATAGATCATTGCTTCTTGGCAATTACGTTATTTGCAAAATATAACAGACTACCGGTTTACAAAGGTATTGGTTGAAGTTTCTCACTGCTTTTTGGAGGTTTATGAAAATAATGTACATTTGATCCCAGTTGAAATGAAACTAGTGCTACACAATATTTCGAAATTATTGTCTCAGGAAATAGAATTAACAAGAAATTTATCAATGCTACATAGTTCCATCAGCGTGATGGTGTCTGCTGCTAACCCCAGTGAAATGCGTAGGTGTGATTAGTGTGACGTGTGATAAGTTCCATCAACACCCTCACAGTCCAGGGTGAAGTGCTTCGTTAGCGTAGGACATCGTGAATCTCACACTTCTGTTGCAAGGAAGCGTTGCTGAAGGACTTTTGTAAGTTGAACTATTTCCTACTTGTTATTACTTTAAATATCTATCCGTTGCTTTACCATATCTTTGTCGTTCTGATACCTTTTACAAAAGACTTGCATGATATTTTAAAACATAAGAAAAAAAAAGAAAGAAAGAAAGAAAGATCAATACTACTGAATTACTCATATCAATTCTGTCTTACCTATTTATCTTTTGTTAACATTTTGTCTGATTTATGTTTAATTGGTGTGTGAGGAAACGTTTCTGCTACTCCCCAATATTACCTCACTTTGTACTAAAAATTTTTGTACTGCTTTTACCGTTGTTATATTATATAGATTATCCAAACAGTTTTTTTTTACATTCTACAAAGTACTGAATAACTTAGACGTTTCATTGCTGCTATGCTTATTCTTTTTTTTTCAGGTTTGCTTAACTAATTTTCTTGCAGGTATTGTCACTAACTCCTTACCGCCACATACATTATATGTCAGTCTGCTTTCTACAACCCCCCCCCCCCAATCTCCGATTGAGCCCGGTCATTTCTTTTTCTTTGATTTTCTTTGCGTTACGCACGAGCCACGAGGCAACGTAACATAGATTTGGCGCCCAACGTGGCTGCCACGAAAAAAAAAAACGTAACAAATTTATATTATTCTTCGTTGTAAGCGTGTTGCATCTATATGTTTTGCCATCATGTTTGCAATTGTGACATTTTGGCAGACCAGAAGCAACATGCCTATAATAGTAAATAAAATATACAGGCATAATAGACACAATGAAATGCACATATTTTTGTAGCATTCACAACAGTAAATCTTTATTTAAAATAGTAAATTATTTCTAGTTGCAAGTTAATTTTTGTTGCTTTGGCATACGTACTGTATAATGTTTTTGTGTTTATATGCAGGTAATTTACTCTGAAGGTAAACAATTTTTAAGTTGCTATAGAAACCACCGTACTATGTATTGTAGTAAGTTTTGTAGTTTATACATATAGCAACCCTCTACATTTTCTAATAATGATAGAGGTAATTATCAAGGGTATTCTGATAAATTAATAACTAATGAAACTGTGGGTAAAACTAAAAATGGGTTTAAGGGTATACCTTTAAACACATTAAATATTTTTGTTATTAATATACAATCAGTTAAAAATAAGGTTCATGGTGTGGAGGCATTTTTTGCTTCGGAAAATTTGTCTTGTAATGTTCTTTGTCTCAGTGAGATAAATCTTAATTATGATGTACTTCAATTTTTAAGAATCAATAATTTGATCCCTATTTCTAGCTATTGTAGGCAGAATCATGCATGGGGTGGTGTATCTATTTTAGTTGATATAAATACTATTTACGAAATAGTTCCAATGCCTGATATTAATGTATTATCAAGTGAATTTTATGCTGAAGTTGCAGCCATTCATATCAAGCAATTAAATCTTTTTATTATAACAACATATAGGTCACCCAATAAAGGATCGTTAAAACTCCTTTGCGAAACATTCACTAGGGTATTTAAAATTTTAGGTAAACTACATAAAAACAGTGTTTATATTTGCGGTGACTTCAATGTTAAGTTTGGTTCATATGACAATGATTCTATATATACCGGGTGTTCCATTAAGCGTATCGCGCGGCTGTATATCATAAAGTATAAGGCCTAGAGCTTTGCGGAAAAAAATTTATTACGTAAAGTGGCCAAGAGAAATTGCTGGAAATTATTTTTAAGATTCAATTTCTACCGCAAGGGGGAGTATCTGCTAAGGTCAACAACAAAATTCAATTTTTCTCCCAAAATTTAAGCACAAGGTATTATGCTCAAAACGCGAATACGCAGTTATCTTTATTGGTTTATTGGGATGAGGGTGATATAGATATGTTAATTATAGGGAAGGACCAATTGCTTTTTGTAGCAATACTGATGGCGGTGGAGCGGTTATGTAATAACTAAAAACAACTACACCAAACTACTTAATAAAGGGTATAAATATCTTTTATCCTGTGCCGCTGTAGGCAATAAACGTTCACACACAAAAGCTTTCGCGGACAACCAATAACACGCACGATTGGGTGTCGGTGTCGCTTTCAAAAGCTCTCATACAACCGTCTTCTGCAAGGGTTCGAATGCGACTGTGTTCACGCACTTTCACTGTCGGTATATAATGTTTCACTGAAAACTGTAGGATACCGCACAAAGTATTTATTGTCACCAATTCCAATAAATGTTCGATGATGACGTAACATACCGCCCACCAAATTCATAGAATTTTGAAAAGGAGGAAGTAGGTTGGGTGAAGGAAATCACATGGGATTTGACCTTGCTAGGAAAACAGGTAACGAAAGATAGGGTGGTACACTACAGCGAGTGATATTACCAACTATGCAAAAATAAAAATATATATGTAAATAAGCAAATATGTAAAAATAATATACTACTATACATGTAAGAAATGTGTATATACATCTAAACATAAAAATAAAATTAAAATACCGGTAGCGGCGCTAGTTTGACCAAAGGTCGTTTTAGTGTGCCATGTGCCGTTTTGATTTCAGCGACACGTATAATACCATCCGCACCGGGAAAGGTATTAATAATACGACCAAACTTCCATTGAAGTGGAGAAAGCTGGTCGTCCTTGATGAGGACAATAGTGTCCTTTTCAACTTGTCGGACACCCACCTTAGAGTGCCATTTAACTTTCTGATTCAGAGTATGTAAGTACTCATGGCTCCAGCGAGCCCAAAAATCTTGGTGGAGTTTTGCAGGAGTTTCCACCTGCTTTTAATGGTAAAACGTTGGTTGAATGGTCCTCATCTGGTGGTGCAGAAAGAGGCTCCATAGTTACGAAATGACCTGGTGTTAGGCAACGCAAGTCATTTGGATCCGAACTCAAAGCGCAGAGTGGCCTTGAATTTAGAACAGATTCAATTTGTGTAAGAACTGTGTAAAGTTCCTCAAAGGTAAGTTTTGTTCGCCGATTACGCGAGCTAGGTGTGTCTTTACCGACTTAACACCGCTTTCCCACAAGCCACCGAAGTGAGGCGCTAGGTGGATTAAACGACCACTTTATCTTTTCTGAGGTTACTGCACTATGCAGATAACTCATAAGCTGACGATAGGCACCTACAAAATTAGTACCGCAATCACTAAATATTTGAGAACAGCGTCCTCGCCGTGCTATAAATCGTCGCAAAGCGGCAAGAAACGCGTCTGCCGACAAATCCGACACAAGTTCAATATGTGCTGCCTTAGTGGCAAAACAAACAAAAATACAAATATAGGCCTTAAGAGTTTTAGAGCCTCGTAGGCGGTTAGCCTTTATTAAAAGAGGGCCAGCAAAATCAACACCAACAATACGGTTTGATTTGGGTGTCGTGCTGCCGGTAGGTCTCCATAGGAGGAGTTACCAGGACCGGTTTGGTACGAAAACATCTATGACAGGATGATAAATAATTTCTGATTGAATTTTTAATAGAAAGGATCCAGAAATTCTGTTGGATAAGATACGCTGTGGTATTAACACCGGGATGGTAATACCTTTCATGAGTTGACCGAATGATAAGTTCGGTTAATCGGTGCCGCTGAGGCAATAACGCAGGAAACTTTTCGAAATAAGAAAGCGAAGAATGTGTCAAGCGCCCACCTACTCTTAAGATGTTTTGTGGATCAACAAATGGAGAAAGTTTTCGCAAGCTTTTAGGTAACTTACGGTTTGCCTTGATCGAAGCTATTTCCTTTGAAAATGTAACATTTTGTACATGCCGGACGATAATCATGAGAGCATTGTGTAATTCAATGTCTGTTAAGGGACCCGTATGACGTTGAGCCATGGGTTTAGAAAATCTATAAATGTAAGCCACGATGCCTTGGATTTTATATAACGATGAAAAGCGACTTAGTAAAATGTCAATGACGTTTGGATCTGTTTGAGCGACAAATGTTAGGATCTTCTTTTCCGTAGTTACCTCAGCAATTGAGGTTGACAATGTTGGTTGAGGCGGCCACGAGTCACTAGGGTAGTGAAGCCATTCAGGCCCCGCCCACCATAGCGAACATGAAATAACCGCTTGGCATTAATCCCGAGATGCAGGATCAGCCGGATTATGCGAAGATTTAATATAAAACCATCGGCTAGGTGCAATGATTTCTTGAATGTGGCTAACACGGTTTGCCACAAAAGTTTTCCAACGAAAAGGTGGAGAACGTATCCAAGTGAGAGCGACCGTAGAATCACTCCACGCTGAAACATCGGAGATGTCAATCAAGCCTTGATAAGACCGAATGGTAAAAGAAAGTAAATCGGTTAATAAAACGGCGGCACATAATTCCAAACGTGGAATTGAAATGCGCTTAATTGGAGCTACTTTTGTTTTAGCGGTTACAAATTGTACAGTTATTTCTCCAGTAGTTTGATTTATGAACTGGAAATACACTACCGCTGCATACCCTACCTCGCTAGCATCGCAAAACCCATGCAAATGACAAGTAAAAGGATTCAAAGGGGGTAAACAACGTGGTAACTTTAATGACGATAATAACGGCAACTCTTCTTGATACTGCTGCCATTGAGACGAAATGTCTGCTGGTGGGATGTCATCCCAATTTAAACCTAACATCCACAGATGCTGGATTAGGCGTTTTGCAAAAAGTGTTAGTGGTGCTAAAAATCCTAATGGATCATATATTCTGGCAACTTGTGAAAGTATGTTGCGCTTTGTACATATTGGGTTTAATGGTTTAACCCGAAATGAGAAAATATCTTCTGTAGGTGACCATTGAAGACCTAATATTTTTATTGATTCGTCAGAATCGAAATCGAGAGAAGTATATTGGCAAAAATCTGACGGAATGCCTTCCAAAATAGAAACTGAATTAGAACTCCATTTTCGAAGTTCAAAACCAGCCAAAAGTAAAAGTCGGATAAGTTGATCTTTAATTTCGCGGGCCGATTGTATAGAATCTCCACCGGCGACGAAATCGTCAATATATAGATTTGACCGTATAGCCTCAGCGGCTAACTGAAACCTTTTGCCTTCGTCAATGGCTAATTGCTGAAGAGTTTTTAATGCTAGATAAGGCGATGACTTAATACCATAGGTCACTGTATTAAGCTGATAAGTCTGAATGGGTTCTTCTGCGGAGAACCGCCAAACAATTAATTGAAACTTTCAATGTTTTTCGGTAACCAAAATTTGTCGATACATTTGGCGAACATCACAAGTAAAACGAAAGCGATGAGTACGAAATTTCAATAAGATTGACGAAATGTCATTTTGGATACTAGGTCCAGCCAATTGAGTGTCATTAAGTGACTCGTTGTTTTAGCCTTTGCAGGCGTCAAAAACCACACAATTTTAGAAGTATGACCTTCCTCTTTAAACACAGGGTGATGGGGTAAAAATAATTATCGTTCCCAACGGGCGGAGAATCGAGTAATGCCATATGACCCGCATCAAGATAGTCCTGCATGAAATTGTTGTATTGGGCGCGTAGCTCGGTTGAGCATGCAATTTGCGCTCCAACGAAAATAGTCTTTTTAGCCATCTCAAAGCAATTATCGAAAACGGGCAAAGTATCGTTGAACGGTAACGCAACAATAAAACGACCGCTAGGGTCACGGAAAACGTGTTTTCAAAATCAAGTCTGCCTTTTCTTCTTCTGGAGAAGTATAAGGCTTGGATGGCAACTCTTCTATATCCCAAAACCGCCTTAGGGTCTGGTCGATAGGATCTTCTACAGAAGTAAAAATGCTTGGACAGTATCAGACTGCAAGCTTTTGTGGGACCAATAATAGTCCAACCAAAAATTGTATTTATGGCGGCAGGCTGAAGAAACTTGCCATGTATAACACCGCCATTGATGATGAACGGATAAACATCTGCTCCAAGGAGCATGTCAATAGTTCCTGGAGAGTTCCAGGTCGGGTCTGCAAAGTGCAGGCCGCATAAGTGTTCCCAATTATTAGGAACTTCAACGCTAGGTAATTTGCCAGATATTGACGAAAGCACAAAAGTTGTGACTTCTAGAGATTTTCAGAGTCTAACATAGAGCGAATGGTGCAGCTGACGGCACCCCTATTGACTGCTGAAGTTGTCTGCCCAAGTCCATAAATCGGAACTTGAGAACGTATGCGTGGAAGCCAAAGTTTGCTCACGCAATCGTCTCGAATAAAGCTAGCTTGAGAGCCAGGGTCTAAGAGTACCCTGATCGGTTTGTATCTACCAGACCGGTCTTGAACTTCCACAACAGCAGTGGAGAGTAAGACAGTAACCCCAGGATTTAAATTCGTCTGTGAAGACAAAACATTTGCCGGAATAGGAGAGGCTGACTGCGTCCTATTGGCACTTTTATGCATAGGTGTAGCGATCGGTTCAGCTGAACGGCTAGAAGCAGGTTGCGCTTCAAAATGTAGCAAGGTATGATGCGGCTTGGCACAAGTTTGACAGGAATTATAAGATTTGCATTGCATGGACGCATGGTCTGTGCGTAAGCAATTTAAACAAATGCGTAAGCGTTTGACAATGTCGAAACGTTCTGTCGGAGTTTTCTTTAGAAACGATTGACATCTATAAATTAAGTGATTGCCTTTGCAAGAAGGACAATGGTGCGAAAATGAATTATTTGAGTCACTGGAGCTACTTGGTGTGTCTAGTGAAACTACATTAGAAGAAACTCTTGGTTTAAATTGAAACGCTGATGATTTCTTAGGCACTGATGTGTGAGATGTATGGACAGTCGTCGAATAAGAAACAGGTGCGGTTGAAGAAAAGGTTTCCAACGCTGCACATTGTTGAGTTAAAAAATATCTCAAATCATCGAAATTGGGTATTTGCTTCGGATCCGATTGGAGTTCGAAGCGTTTTCTAGTGAACGGATCGAGTTTTCTAAAGACAATCGACCAGAATAAAGTTCCAATGTTCAGTGGGAAACTTTAAGTTAGTTAGAACAGCAAGGTTCTCTGAAAAACAATCAATAAGTGCCCTAAGTTTCTTAGGGTCTTCTGATTTTAAAGGTGGAAAGTCTTTCATAGCTTTCCGATGCAAAGTTGCCAATAAACGCGGATTGCTAAATCTCTCACGCAAGGCGTTATAGGAAATGATAAAATTATCTCCCGAAATGGGTACCGATTTAATGATTTTCAAAGACTCCCCGCTACAGCAACTGATAAGGTAATTTAATTTTTCGATATTGGACAGTGACGCGTTATTATAGACCAGACTGTCAAATAAATCGATGAAAGACGAAAATTCAGTTACCTCATTATTGAAAAGTGGGAGCTTTAACGGTAACAATTTTGATCCTGAGCTGCTTGGAGCATTTTCAATGATTTGTGGTGCTTTCATTTCTTACATCGTTTCGAGATGCAGCAGTATGCAATAATAAGCCTAATCTACTTCCTTCCGTAAAGCGTTGTAATTTAATAATTCTACCTCGTCACAGGACGCCAAGACAGCAACTAAAATTTTATTGAAATTGGTGTAAAGGTCATTTACTCCCCTTGCTTGAATAAAGAACAACGTTTTTAAAGTTGGGTCACTTTGTATAGCGTTGCCCAGTTCCAACATTTCTATAATGCGTGTTTTAAGCAATTCTAGTTCGGCTACCTGTATTTTCTTGGGAGCCATTCTGAAAGTTATTCTGAAAACCTACACTATAAAAATGCTGTGAAACGGTAAAGCTCAGATGTGCGCTGCGAAATATTAAATATTATGAGTTGTTCAAGGCACGAAAAGGTAAGATAGCGTATAAACCAATAAATCACGTTTTATGACTATTAGCCTGCAATGTGGTCTTAAACGAGACGTCGAAAACCTACCGGTTTGTCAAACAAAGCCTAAAGATAAGATTTACAGTTTAAAACCGGGCGGCTTTACATCAAAGCTCACAGGATCCACCAACATTTAAAAACATGGTGTTATCATATTTGCAAGATGCAGCTTTACAACTTTATTACCCTGCAGATGTATTCAATATTTTACGTTGTAAACTGCCTGAAAGTTGTATGTGATACTAAAAACGCGCAATGGCCTTTACACAAAGAAAATCCCTTTACCTTTCTTATTTGAGAAGTATAAAGCGAATTATAATTTTCAGGTTGCTTTGTGTTTTATGCCGCTAAAATGAATTTAAGACTGAAAACTAACACATTACGGCAAAATCGCTTATTTAATTTTAAAGACAGTATAAATAATATTTACACATTTTAACCCGCTACATGTGGGGTTTGAACACAAATTTAAAAGCTAAAATAATTACTTAAAAGCTCGCTGGTGTGCAAAATGATATTTAATTTAGGACATGCGTATTAACATAGGACTAGTTAATTCGGATCGAATTAGGACCATTGCCTTATTGGGATGATAAAGGTGTGATATAAATATGCTAATTATAGGGAAGGACCAATTGCTTTTTGTAGCAATACTGATTGGCGGTGGAGCGGTTATGTAATAACTAAAAACAACTACACCAAACTACTTAATAAAGGGTATAAATACCTTAAAGCCTGTGCCGCTGTGGGCAATAAAGTTCACACACAAAAGGTTTGACGGACAACCAGTAACACGCACGATTTGGTGTCGGTGTCGCTTTCAAAAGCTCTCATACAACCGTCTTCTGCAAGGGTTTGAATGCGACTGTGTTCACGCACTTTCACTGTCGGTATATAATGTTTCACTGAAAACTGTAGGATACCCGCACAAAGTATTTATTGTCACCAATTCCAATAAATGTTGGATGATGACGTAACATTTATTATTCACAACTTTTATTTGAAACTTTTTTTTGTAGATCGCACAAGGACAGCTGCAGGACCAGGTGAATAGGTTTACATGTAAATAGGGTTATCTCACAATGCCCATGTTGGAATTTAATAATCTTAGAATCGTTTGAAAGAGAATTTCTGAGGGATCAAGAAAAACAACAAAATTGATTTTTCTAATGTTTTCTAAATATGTTAGAGGGCGCTTTATCCAATCATGCCAGTTTTTGTTCATTTACTTAAAAAAATTAAATGGAAAAACATATTTATCAAAGGAGAATTGAATGAAGGTTTAAAAAAAAGATTTTAGTGAAAATCGCACCTCGATATCTTTAATGGTTTTTAAGTTATTGTAAAAAGTATGTGCATTTTAGAGATCTATCCCAGTACTAATTAGAATTTTCCTGAATTTTCGGATCAAATATTTGAAATTATTTAGTCATAAATATTATTATAGCAGATGTTCAAAAGTGCCTTTCATTTGGTGACGATGTTTATAAACATTAATAATATGTCGCTAATAGATCCCTTTAAAATGCATCAAGTAGGCAATGAAAACAAAAACATCCATATCTGTCAACAGGTATAACTCTGTCATACTAGTTATTGTTATAGTAGTTAAATCGTGTATGCTCTGTGTGTAAGTTTGTTTATTAATTTTGAACTACAGAAATGTCTTTCTCTAATGCTGAAGCTTATGACATGCTTAGAATTTACTTCCAAAGTTTTGAAAATGCGGCTATTGCTGAGCGTGAATATGCAATGGCATATCCTAAAAGAAAACATTATACCAAAATGGTATTTACACGATTGGCAAAACGTTTAAGAGAAACAGGGCGTGTGCATCCAATTAAAATGCCCACAAGAAAACGTACAATTACAAATGAAAACAGTGTTATAAATGTTCTTGCGTGCGTTGAAGCAGATTCGCATGTACCAGGCAACTTTCTGCAAATTTAGAGATACCTACGACATCGGTGCATCGTATTCTAATAAACCACAAATTGCATCCATATTATGCAGTTTTACACCAGAACCTTTTAGATATCGATACCGACAGAAGATTGAATCATTGCCATTGGTTGAAAGATATGTGCACCGAATATCCCTTATTCTTGTCTCGCATATTATGGACAGATGAAGCTACCTTTAGTAACGATGGAGGAGTAAATTTACATAATACGCATTATTGGTCTGAAACTAATCCTCACTGGATGCTACAAGTTGATCACCAACACAGGTGGAGTGTAAATGTTTGGTGCGCATTATTGAAAACAGAATTTTAGGCCCATTTGTTATTAATGGAAATTTGAATGGAGCAACATACTTGAATTTTTTGGTCAACAATCTACCTGAACTTTTGGAGGCTGTTTCACTAGAAACTAGGCAGAACATGTGGTTTCAGCATGACGGTTGCCCAGCACATTATTCCGTGGAAGTTAGAAATTATTTAGAAACGACCTTCACAAATTGCTGGATGGGAAGAGGAAGTTTATTTCCTTGGCCGGCTAGATCACCAGATCTTACTGTTTTAGACTTTTATTTATGGGGGAAGGCTAAAAGATATGGTTTTCCAAACACGACCTACCACACGCGAAGATATGATTGTTCGAATTCAAAACGCCATAACAAGCATTTCAAGAGCCGAAATTGAAACTGCAGTGTCAAGCATCCATCGAAGATTAGAAAAATGTTTTTTTTAATGATGGAAGGCACTTTGAACATGTGTTGTAATAATGTTAGTAGTTTATTGTTCGTTTTAGTTGTTCTGTTTGTGTGTGTTAAATATGTATTTAGTTTTACCAGTTGACTAAAACTGGTAACCAAAAACGGCCTTTTGTTAGGGCTACAACATTAGCCATTGAAAATACAACATTTTCATAGACAATCATGCTAAAGTAATCCCACCCGCATTTTCCTCAGATTTATTATTATTATTATTAATGTTTAATATTTTTTTAATATTTTAATATTTTTTAATATGAATACGCTTTTTGCAATAACTTAAGAACCATTAAAGATATCGAGGTGCGATTTTCACTAAAATCTTTTTTTTACCCTTCATTCAATTCCCCTTTGATAAATATGTCTTTCCATTTACTTTTTTTAAGTAAATGAACAAAAACTGGCATGATTGGAAAAAGCGCCCTCTAACATATTTAGAAAACATTAGAAAAATCAATTTGGTCGTTTTTCTTGATCCCTGAGAAATTCTCTTTCAAACGATTCTAAGATTATTAAAATCCAACATGGGCATTGTGAGATAACCCTATTTACATGTAAACCAATTCACCAGGTCCTGCAGCTGTCCTTGTGCCATCTACAGAAAAAAGTTTCAAATAAAAGTTGTGAATAATAAAGATAACTCCCTATTCGTGTTTTGAGCATAATACCTTGTGCTTAAATTTTGGGAGAAAAATTGAATTTTGTTGTTGACCTTAGCAAATACTATCGCTTGCGGTAGAAATTGAAACTTAAAAATAATTTCCAGCAATTTCTCTTGGCCACTTTACTTAATAAATTTTTTTTGCAAAGCTCTAGGCCTTGTACTTTATGATATACAGCCGCGCGATATGCTTAATGGAACACCCGGTATAACTGATTTTTTTGCTGGTTTTGGTTTTAAATTCTTGAATACGAAACCAACTAGATTTAATAACTGTCTAGATGATGTTTTTACCAATATACCAAATCAGGAGTGCAAGGTTATTGAAACTGGTTTATCTGATCATATGGGTTTGCTTTTGATCCATACAATATTCGAAAGACCTAAAAGAACTGAGTCACTAAGTTTTTATCAGCCTCTCACAAAAGCAGGTAAGATAAAATTCTATGAACTTCTAGAGCAGCAGAATTGGAACTTTGTAAACGATGAAACATTAAATCTAAACCTAAAATATGAATATTTTATAAACATCTTCGTTGATGCTGGTGCTACAGCTTTTCCGATTAAATCTATGATATCTAAGAATTTTCAACATGAAATTAAATTAAAATGGTTTGATCAAAATTTAAGGTCAATGAGAAATCATTTTATGTATTTGAAATGTTTGAGTAATATTTTCCAAAGGAATATTGACATTGGTTTGCATTTAAAGAATTTCAAGTATCGGTATAGAACAGCACTAAAAGACGCCATGATTAGGGCGCATGACGAGTTCATTAATAAAGCGGGGAATAATAACAAACTCAAATGGAAATTATTAAATCGCAAAAGAAAAATGAATTTTGAAAATAAGAATGAATCAGTACATGGCTTTACGCCAGACACCTTCAATGACTTTTTTATTAGTTCTGTTGATAGAATTATAGCAAATACAAATTCTAAAAGGATTGCTGCTCAGAATAATACTGATCAAATTACTAAAAAGCTAAACAGTGCAACACTCAAGACTTCTACTGGTACAACTTTTAACAGTAATATAAATTTCGCTTTTAGTGAGGTATCGTGCAATCAAGTACGTTATGCAATTTCATCGTTAAAAAATAGCAGCTGCAGGGATATTTATAATCTAAATAGTGCTTTGATAAAATCTGTAGTAAATATTATCTTACTTCCGTTAACCAAACTAATTAATGAATGTATAAGAAAATTAATTTTTCCCGATAAACTTAAGAAATCAAAAGTCATACCTGTATATAAAAAGGGAGACAAAAATTGTATTGAAAACTATAGATCGCAATCTATAACCCCTGTATTTTCTAAAATTCTTTAGATTATTATGAAAAATCAAATTACAAATCATTTGGAAACTTGTAAATTGGTGCATAAACAACAGTTTGGATTCCAAAAAAACATATCTACATCTGATGCTATTGCCAACCTATTAGGTAAGATTACTTCTGCTTTTAACGAATGCCAGTTCCTATTAGTTGATTTTTGCGATATGAGCAAGGCTTTTGATTGTGTAAACCATTCATTATTGATTAACAAATTAACGAAACTTTCCTTTGATCAGAGTAGTACTACATTTATTAAATCTTTTCTTGAGAATAGAAGTCAAAAAGTATATTTAAATGATAAACTTTCCAAGAATCTTATTGTTGCTAATGGTGTTCCTCAAGGATCCATTTTGGGACCAATCCTTTTTATTTGTTTTATTAATGAACTACCTTATCAGTTGAATAATGGAAATGTGATTTTGTATGCGGATGATACAACCATCTATTATCAGGGTTCTGATATGCAACAACTTTTAACTGAAAGTAAATACAGTCAGGATCAGGCATCTAAATGGTTTGTCAATAATAACCTTTGCTTGAATGAGAAAAAGACTACCCAATTGTGTTTCATTTTAAAAACAAATGACTATAATACATCAAACTTTGTGAATTATCTTGGTGTTACTTTGGATAATCTGCTGAGCTGGGACTGTCGCTGTATAAGCTTGAGCTCTAAACTTTGCAAAACTCTTTTTTCATAAGTTCTCTCAGGGACTCTCTTCAAATATATTAAAATCTGTTTATTTTGCCATGTTTCATAGTCATTTAAGTTACGCAATCGAAGTTTTGGGACATTGTTCAGCTGCAAACCGTATTTTCGGATTACAAAGACGAGTGATCAGAGTCATGGCACACTTAAGCTACAGAGCCGGTTGTCGAAAACAGTTTATCGATTTCAACAGTTTATCGATTTTTAGTTGTGTAGTCTGGGTTAAGAAGCATATTAATGATTTTGATGTTCATGCCAGTGTACACCATTTTGATACACGGAACAAAAATAAAATATTGGTCCCATATCACAGAATAAAGAGAAGTAGATACGGTCCCAATTATTATGGATTTAAATATTTTAATGTTTTACACTACAGTATTCAAACATTACCATTAGATAAGTTTAAAGAAAAAATTAAACGGTTTCTAATTAGCAAGGCTTTTTATACAACTCAAGAATATATTGAGAATGCAATAGAATTGGTAGCTTAGAACAAACTTCGCATCCACACTTTTATCCTTATGATATAAATTTTTAAGTTATATGTAAATGATCATTGCTGTTACACATTATTATGTTTCGGACCATTGATGTTATACACATATGTGTTTCATTAACATCTTAAATGTAATAAAATAAAAATAAATAAAAAAACCTGAAAAATTGTTTACCTTTAGAGTAAATTCCCTGTATTCAAAATGCTAAACTAATTTAATTAAATGCAATCGATGAATTTTTTATATTGAATGGGTTGACTGGTACATACATAAGAAGTGTTGTTTTAAGTTTGTAAAAATGATGGTTGGTTATAAAAATAATACCACGAATTTGCCTCCATTCCTTTATTCTGATTTACTTAAATTAAACAGCATAATTTCTAATTACATACTGTTAAACATAACCTAGTACTTACCGTGCAATTTTTTCCACTTTTTTTATTTCGAAGGATCGCTAGCCATTTTTCTTCTCTCCTCCTCTGCTGCTGGGACTATCG
Organism: Platerodrilus igneus; assembly: GCA_036346225.1. Classification (NCBI taxonomy): domain Eukaryota; kingdom Metazoa; phylum Arthropoda; class Insecta; order Coleoptera; family Lycidae; genus Platerodrilus; species Platerodrilus igneus. The sequence continues at coordinate 4,145,517 of JARFIW010000124.1, forward strand.
TTGTTTCTAACTCCATATTAATATGCACAAAGAAAGAGGCACACCATCTATTTCTGACACAAACTCGTAACTCATATCACGAATTTCATTTTCCAAGTCTACCTCGGTTGGTAACGGGCAATTCGGTATTCTGTTTCTTCTCACAGTACCGAGGCTTAAAATACTTTGTTCTGCAAATTAAACTACAAGGGGTATTGTGGTATAAAAATTATCGAAACATACACAAGCTCCCAAATAAATTTCATCCAGTTGATTTTCATGTACGGTATATACTTCAAAATTGTATATGTGCCCGGAAAGCACAAACATTTTGTATCCCCATTTGTGGGGCTTAGCAGGCATATATTGACGCAAAAAGTTTTTGGCTTTAGTAGTACACATCTGTTCCTCCACTGACAAAAACTCTTCATATGGAATTGTTTTGAATCGATCCAACAGGTGGTTCAAAATTGGTCTTATTTTGTGCAGGCGATCATGGTGTTTATGTTCACGTGGTAACAGTACTATTGTCATTGAAGTGCAGAGTTCTTTGTATTATCTCAAAGATTTTTTTGTGACATTGTCTCCGTTATTATATCGACTCCTATGTGTAAAGACTAGTAACTTCTGACATTAGGCAAGTGAATCACAGGCGTAAGAATGCATATTCCTAAATATTTGTGGACATCCATTTCTTGTAAAACAAATGGAGCCTTAGGTACAGTTTGGGATGAATATAAATTTGATTGTGTGACAATTACTATAAGAGTTTTATCGAAAAAGTATCTGAAAAACTCGTATGGTGTTCCTAAGTCTTCACTACAGTTCGGTAATTGCTCATTACCTATAAAATCGGTGGAGCCCTCATGCAAAACCAGATTACCTCTTTTCTAAGACATTGCCGATAACTTTTTTTTTGAGTTGTTCCTTTTGAGCTTTCATTTCTTAAGATTTTCTTTCGACCTGTTTATTATATTCTTCTGTATATTTTCTTTATTTGATTCATTTTTCCGTTTCCGGGTTGTGCATAGTGCTAAGGTGTTCTGACCTCAGGAATTATTTCAAAGCCGATATCATATTCAATATTCATTTTTGAGGGGACACACTTATCTAAATTCTCTTGTAATAACTGTGGGCCTGGTTTAGAACTCATTACAGATAATTCAAATCCATCGACACTTATTTCAGATATATGATCAGCAAAATAAATCAATTCCTGATCTGTTAGGGGTCGCTCATTGTCCATATTGTTGAAACGAACATGCATATTATAGAAAATCCAGAAATATAGTCTTATATTGATGTACTCCTAATGCGCACCGTAGCATATATGCACATGTACATTTTAGTTGCAAAGGGCCATTTATCATATGTGCATCACTTTGAAATAATCAAATAAAATGTATAAACTTTGATTTGCCACGACAATTAGAATTAACAACACAAAGGACTTACCATCTGACATTCCCAGAAAAAATATACTTATTATAAAAAGGCTTTTAAGATCAAATTTACCACTGAAAATATGGCATTTGACAGTTACATGCAAAACAGGTTACAATTTTTAAATGGTATATTGTTATTGTGGTGACATCTATCCAAAGAAAGTTTAAACCAGAAAATGAATGTTTTTCAGAATGTAGCCACATACAGGAATCGTTGCTGATCTTGTAAATTTCTGTAAACTGACTATTTTAATTAGGTGATGCATATGTGCATCATTGCGCAGTAAAGGGTTAATTAATTGTGTATTACCTGCAGAAGTTTTAACCTTCGTTTCGATTATTAATTTATCCCTCCACTGGAAAAAAAAGAACATTACCTTCTGTCATGTAACGTACATTCAACCTGATCGGTTTTCTCATTAGCTACATATATTAATGATGCGTTTTAGTTTGTATATTTTCCGAGTCTTGTGTTTGCTTCTGTGAGGTGTAGTGACATTTTTTTTTGAAGGTGTAAAATATATAAACAATGTGCTCAGTTACTTTTTAATTCTAGGATAGATTTTAATTTCTTTTTCAATTTCAGAAACGACTTTGTGGGAAACACAAATGTAACCAGTTATGTTGTATAGAGGTTGATCATATATGTCCTTTACAATGCAATCATTTATTATCATGTGGTCAACATCGTTGTGAACAACCTTGCCATAAAGGACGCTGCTCTCCTTGTTGGAATACTAGCTTTGAAGAACTTTATTGTGAATGTGGCTCGAGTGTCTTATACCCTCCGGTTCCTTGTGGAACTCGGCCTCCATCATGTACTCAGCCCTGCTCACGTCCTACCACTTGTGGTCATGGTATTACACATAGCTGTCACACAGGATCATGCCCACCTTGCACAGTTTTCACAAAACGTTGGTGCCATGGTAAGCATGAGCAACGTTCAACAATTCCATGCCATCAGGAATCATTCAGTTGTGGTTTACCTTGTGGTCGCAGTTTGCCATGTGGAAGACATAAGTGTTCTCAAACCTGTCATGACGGGTTATGTAAGACACCATGTACTCAACCATGTTCAGAGATACGTGCAGAATGTGGACATAATTGCAACCAACCTTGTCATGAACCACCTTGTCCAGAAACAGTTTGTAAACAGTCTGTTAAAGTTACTTGCCAGTGTGGTTTTCGCAAAAGTACTCGCATTTGTATGGAGCTTGCAAGTGAATACCAAAATATTGCTATGTCTCATCTTGCATCAAAAATAGAAGAGATCCAGTCTGGCCATGTAGTTGATTTAACTGATCTCACATGTACAGCACAAAGAAGGAATACTCTTAAAACGTATGTATTATAATATTTTGAATTTTATTAAAAATTGTATTTTGTAGCTTGGAATGTAATGAAGAATGTCGCCTGGCAGATCGCAATAGACGACTTGCAATTGGTTTACAAATACGGAATCCAGATTTAAGTTCAAAATTGACACCACGCTATTCAGATTTTATGCGTGGCTGGGCTAAAAAAGATACTAAGTTTTGCCAAACGGTTCATGATAAATTAACTGAATTGGTACAATTAGCAAAACAGAGCAAACAAAAAAGTCGTTCTTACTCATTTGAAACAATGAATCGAGATAAGCGTCACTTTGTACATGAATATTGTGAACATTTTGGATGTGAGAGTGCTGCATATGATCCAGAACCCAATAGAAATGTTGTTGCAACCGCTTTTAAGGATAAATCATGGTTGCCAAGTTATAGCTTATTACAGGTTTTACAACGAGAAAATGGGCAACGCAAGGTGCCTGGACCACAACAGTTGGGTAAAATAAGTTCTAATAAATCAGAATCGGTATCTTTATTGTTGCCTGGGCGTGTTCCTAGACCACCGACTCCTCCTAATGAATTTATAGATTATTTCAATAATCCACCAATGTAACAATATTACTTTAGTATATTATTTTTAATTTGTTATTATTTTGTATAACTATCTCATTATTGCCAAAATAAAAGCTTAGGATATGGGTGAATAATATGTAGAATACTGACTTAAAACTATGGAGCAGTTGGTGAAAGTAAAAAGATTTCAAAGTAAAGGACTAGTGGCAAGTAGTTGATTGAGACAAATTTATTCAAAAGCGAAATTCTAAGATTTAGTGTGTACTAATCACAATAAAATTATAAATATCTTTAGATTACAAAGTACAGTATCAGAATAATGACCTTGCACTTTCACTTATGAATTATGTACCGTAATTGCTAGAGTGGATAGAATGTCTAACAATAAGTATGTTCCATATGCTTCTGAATGACGTATTCATATTTTATAGGTGTATATATTGTAACATTTAAAATTTCCTGCAAAATTATTTGTCGACATTACCGCTATGCGTCTATTATTTTAGTATTTACCCAACAACGTTTATTCTATTATTGATTTTATTGATCTTGCATATTTAATAACCCAACAAACTTCAAGGCGCACTACAATTTCAATTAGAATTACAATCTACAACGTATCACGTCGTCCCAACTGAAGACATATTTACAAACCAATTCGCGTGTTCTTACCCCTTTGTAATATCTAAGATTTTCAAGTTATTTCGTCCACTCGTGACAGATAGTCACTTTTCGTTTCCTTGTTGAAGAGAAAGGTCACTTAGTGTGTTATCAGACACTCAAGATGGTGCGGGAAATTAAGTTTTCCTGTCAGAAGCGCCGGAATAGAAGGCACAGTTGGTTAAAAGTTGTCTAGGCCAACTTATATATGTAGTGTATAAACTCATCTTGGCAACGGTTTGTTTGAATATGTAATTAATTTAAAATTATAATGAAATTTATTACAGTGCAACTCCGAATACAACTTTTATGTTATCTTGATCAGTTCAATTTGGTTTGTGTTCAAGCAAATTTTATTTTCATGGAACTCGTTTAAAATATAAATGCGTAAACAATTCTGTTGGAGAAAGATTGGATTTCCGGTATGCAACTGCACATGCTGTGAGTAGTTGGTTGAACAACATATCATTTGAAGGTTACAAGTCATTGCCGCCATGTTGTAAGACTGTTTAATTTTCTAACATAATGCTGCGCTTGCAAAGTTTCATTTATATATATATATATATATATATATATATATATATATATATATATATATATATATATATATATATTCTTATGCTGCTATTACTCCACCCTCCGCCCTAATATTTATTTTTTATAATTTAATTTTTACTTTTATTTATTTATAAATTCTGATACACGACTTTTGTCGTCGCCCCTAAATTTTAGTATTCAATAATATGACTTCTATATGATGTGCTTTATCAAAGTTTGGTTGGTTATCTATTTACTGTTCACTATATTTTATGCCTCGACTATATGAAACCTTTTATCTCGGGGTGTTCACCTACTCACCGTGAGTTCAATCGTGACTAGATGTGCACTGTCCAACCAAACTGCACACTCGTTTGTTTTACTACCTTTTTAATATGGAATTATTTACTGTATATGCCAAATTTTACTGATCAATGTTGCTTGGTGCCAAATTAATTTATGTATACTATTTCTGACTTTAATTTTGACGTTTTAAGATATTACACGGTACTTACCTGAATTATACTGCGCTGAATGCCTTCTGTAAATGTTTCTGGCTCTAGATCTTAGTCACCGTACGCACCTTCACAAAGATTCACAATCGCTGTTCACTTGCGTATCGCCTCCAGGTGTTCTTAACAATTTTGCTGACCCCAAATCTGAAATAATTTACCCTAATTTTAGAATTTTGAATAAACCGTTGTATCTACTTCCCTGCGTTAATTCTTCCTTGTAATATGCTGCTCTCCTATTTTCCTCTTCGTGCTCCAATCAATCCTTTCGCCTTTCCGTATCCAATCCAAATCTATCCTGCCGTACTGTTCCAAATCAACCTATTCCTGCTATTCCTTCAATATCCACTCTATGTCCTACTGCCTTTAATCTATCCAAATCACTCCAAAATTATTAATATCGTCGTTACTTTGTATATCCACTCGAATCTCCTGCTGCCGTTTAACCAATCGTCCCAAATCCAATACCAATCTCGTTCAAACCTATCTAAATCGTCGCTTTCCCGTCGCACTATTAACCACTCTAAATATTCTTCTATAATCGCCGCTTTTATACTACCGATGCTTCTTATACTTTCACTTGACTAAATCAGACTATTTAACTCAAAAAACATTTATTTCATCAACTATTTATACAACTTTTAACGCAGGTTTGCAAAACACGTCTTTATACTGAATATAATCGAAAAGAATTTCTTTATTTACTTAGCTAAGCAATAAGCATATCAACCTTAGCTCACTTAATTACATTTTAAACGCATACAATATCCAATAACAATTCGTCTTTACTCTAGTGTCCAAAATACCTTCACTATAGTCTTTATATACATTCATAATTTCTACCATTGGTCCTAAACACTTCACAATTCTCCAATAATATTTTATATTTCTATTCACTTATAATTTTGATTTTACAATTCGTCCAAAAGTTGATTCTATTTAAATGAAAAGCCAAAATATTTACACAAGACCTGGACGCTTGGTTGATTGTAGATATCCATAGACGCGTCCGGTTTTCAGGCGGCAAATGTACTTTCAATGGCTTATAAAATTTCAACTCAGTATAAAACCTTGAGTACCGTGCATTGTATCAACGTCATAAAGTCATGTTGTTTACCTTTGGCACATGCGTTTCAAACTAAATGGTAAATACTTTAGCATATGTAAAGTACAGCAAAATATAGTTTTTAACTTATGGATCTGATTTATGAATCATGTTGTTTGGCATACACCCTTTTTAACACAAATCTACTCTTAGAAGCCTTGTAAACCCCCCCACATTACTATATATATATATATATATATATATATATATATATATATAAAAGACAAGTTATTTGCAGTCCGCAATAACTTGTCTTTTTTTTATTTGAATTGCCTTTGGGGCATGAACCCGGGTGTCGCCACGAGAAGGTTTGTTCCGTTTGCAAATAAATTTTGCTGTAACATTCCGCAAATCTCAAAGGCCAGACGTACTTTTATAGCCATCTATAGAATTTATTATGTAGTTTCGATTCAATTCTGTACTTCCACACTTAGTTGTGTTGGTGTTTTATCACCTGATGGCGGTTTTATGTACTTTTGCCATAGTACAGAGATTGTTTCGAAATTATATCATTATAATAGCTTCGATTACTTCATAGGGTTCTTGACAACTATTTCACTCTGATGAGGCTTAATAAGCCGAAACCGTCGGTCAGTGGATGTTTCCTCCCCTGTGAAGTAATAAAGCTAATGTTTTGTTAATGGCTATATAACTACTAGCCTGACTTGTATTTGTCAATAGCTCTTATTATTTTCATAAGAGTTTGTTTACAGATACATCTTATTATATTGATGTGGAATTATAGGTTAAATAGGTACAGACAACAAAATTTTATCAACTGTGTATATAGAAATAGGAGCAAATTATTCACGCGCCAAATTAATTAATTTATATAGTGAAAACGGACGGTTATTAAGATATTTTTCTATTTGTATATTGGAATGTTAAAATTGCAAAAGGGAAGTCGCTTTTGAGTACATAAAAGCTCAAGGATACGCATAAGTAATTATAATAATTTTAAATCGAACGCATGGAAGCAAAAAGGGAGCTTGCATGTATAGAAAATGAATAATTTTAAACGCAAATGTTTCAATTTATAAAAGCCAACGTTCGTTTATACAAATACTGAGAAGGGAAGAATCTAGGAATTGTTATTTTCAACAGACGGTTGTTTCAAGAAACACCTGTTGGTTATATGTCAGGTTCATGGAATCGTAAACGAACGTTAGCACAAAATTCTATAGAATTGTGTTTACAACGGTCACTGTATGAGCTGATAAATAACACGTGCCTTGAAGACTGAATGGAATAAACGATCGATAATGTAAGACGGACAGAGAAACGTATAAAGAAACCGTTGGGTACAAGTCACGTACGAAATACACGGGTAGATTTGAAGGACGACTACAATATCGATTTTCTGTAACTTAAGAGGGGTTCTAAAGGAGACGACAAATATGCATGGAACAGAGATAGATAGCTGATAGGTGGAGCGTTGTGACGAGGGAAAATTATATCATTGGTTTAAAGCTAGGCAGTTTCAAGAAGAGCGCGTCCGTAGAGGGTATTGAACAAAATTCTATGTAACAGCACGACGAACGGGAGATTTTTCAGAAGCTAATGTTCGTTACGTTCAAACTTTTAAGAATCAGTTTAGAAAATAAGCTTTTCAAGGGGAACAGGTTCCATAGGGTGTTTTGAAAATCATATAAATACACGAACAAAGATATTGAGGCTCTCTGTCTCTTTAGATCTGAGATCGTGCTTAGACCTACAACGTAACAATAGTAAATGCCCTTATGGGTATTAATTACTGTGTTTAGTTGGTAAAGTTACATATAACATCCTGTTTTGAAAGTAAGTAAAGCTGTAGTAGAGTATCGCAAAAATTGGAAAAGTGATATTGCACGAGTTGGTGCTGTGGTTTAGATAAAAGGTGCCGTTACTACAACGAATCGATTAAATGAAGGGATGATATTTGGGTAAGCGAAACCTAAAAGTGTAATTTGTATGCATGAAGGATAATTTGGTATGGAATGTTACGTTTGAGACAAGGCTAATATCTGGATAGAAGAATATTAGTGGTGGCCGAGATTTGTATAGGTGGGGATCTGTTGGATCCATGCTTAATCGAAGTAGATGCACACAACGATGAGGGTTTCTGGTTACCATCTTCAGCGGTGACGAGGAACGAAAGCGACTACAGGTAAAGAAATTTAATTTCCTGTTTCTGTATAAACATTTGTGTTGATATTTTTTGTGTTTGTATGTTTTGACTTATTGGGGGTGGATTTATTACCATAAAACTTGTTTAAAGAGGTATATGTGCTGGACAATTAATTTTTGATTATTAAAAGGTTTATTGATGATATATAAAGGTGTATTCATGCTATAAAATGTTGTTGTAAAGTGTAAACGGGTCATTAAATTTGTTTTTAATAAAAATGCAAGGTGTAAAAGCATTTACAGAAACTGGGTTATAATGAGCTCAAAATAGACCAGAATAAAGTCAAACTAGGATAGCATGTGGGGCCCATCTACTCGTATTATATAGGATTTGTGGAAATACATTAAAACCAAGCACATTAAAGTATTTAATGATTGAGCTGGTAACAGTTTTAGCAAACTGTCTGTACCAAGGTGTAAATATTTTATTAATAATGGAGACTTGTTAATATGTGTAAATAAAAAGGTTGGTTGTTAGTTGTATTATTTGATTGGTAATTGCATTTAGCTGAGTGTATGTGCGAAAGGTATGTACTTAAAATGGTAGGTATTCAACAAGAGGCCGATTGCTGAGCTAGCTAGGGTGGACAGAATAAGGAGTCGTTCCAAAATAAGTGTAAGAAACTTTTTTTATTTTTTTTTTTCAGAAAATTTTATGTTGGCCCAAGCTGGGGCTCGATGCTAAAGCTTGTTCCTGATTCCACGGCAATTTTATGACGCCCAATTCGTGGGGCTTGATAGGTTTTTAGGAAAAGTACGAGTGTTCCTGACCTACCACGGCAATGATATGGGGCCCAATTCGTAGGGCGAGAATTTTAAGAGCATAATCCCGATTCCACGGCTATATATATATATATATATATATATATATATATATATATATATATATATATATATATAGCCGTGGATCTTAGGTCTAATTAAGTACTCTCTCAAAACATTCAAGCCCCAACGTTGGGCCGTCATAAGATTGCCGTGCATCCTTATCAGAATCGAGCCTCACGAATTGGGCGTCATAAGATTGCCGTGGTACTCGGGTAAGCTCCTCACCAACAAAATTATTTTCGAAAATAATATAAAATTTTCAAATTCGAAAATAGAAAAATTTCCAAAAATTTAAATAAGTCAAAAAAAATTGCTTACCCGTTTTCCTCTCTTCCTCGGTTGAATGGCCTTCTTCAACTGCATCCGGCTAGCTCATTGGGACCTACTTTTGGATAGCTATATTCATTCATAAATCCTATCATTCACGCACACTCCCAATAAAGCCACAAAATACAACAAACATACAATCTTTTATTTATTCCTATTTACAAATGCAGTTCATTATTATTTTATTGTTCACATTACACTTCGGTAAATTTTACGTTGTACTGTCCTGTATTTAATTTTAACATCATCAAACACATAAAATGTACGCGGAGTAAATGGACCTTGAATAATACCTTCTCTAAAATTCTTTCATCATAATTTATTTATTTATTTTAATACTCTAAGTAAACTGTGGGATATGGTGAGCTCATAATTACCCAATTAATGTATGCCCTTCTACTTTGCATACTTTAAAACAAAAAAGACAAAGCCATGTACTCTTCACAAAATTTCACGCTCTGAGGGAACGTTTAAAAGCTTTCTAGACACCTTCAATTTCCAGTTGAATACTGTAACAAAGTTATTTACACATATTCTGTTCAATACGTAAATAATTCACACTACCTTGAACAACACTCTCATACGCCACCCCAATATTTACAGTTTATAGGAATCACAAATTTAAATCGTTACCTGAAATTTCTAGAAGATCTTCGCTCTGTAGATGATGCCATGTAAATTTCTATCTGGTCTGCCGGTCGATTCTCTCAATTACTAGACGACTTCCATTTCAGTTGATCCGCCAACACCTCCTTCTCGGTGTAACTAAATTCCAAATTTCATTTCACAGTAATCTACGTTACTTAATGTCCCGACACGAGTTGATTGAAAATTATAGGTGGTATCTCAATAAAATAATCTCGGCACACTAACCGCGTTTTAATTTATTTAGAGGCTACCACTAAGCAATACTATTAAAATTTATTTGTTAATACTTACAACTCATGTTAACTTTTATACGTGCTTTCGGGACGATCGAAATAATAAGACACGAAATTAAAAGACAAGAGAGCGAGTCATAGTTCTCTAGAGTATTTATGTCTTTCGACTGTAACCTCTCCAGGCCCCCAGTTATCCGAAATCCCGCTCACAACAACACATTCTTACAATTTTGCACTCGACCCCAATTTCAAATCTGCGAATTTCAATACCTCGTTATAAATTTTTAAGAAACTTACGCTACACTATCCTCGTGTCTATGTCAAGTCAAACTAACCTATCGACCAATCGTAGACTTAATGACGTTTCTTAAATCCCTCGTATTCTATTGTGGTGTCATGCTTATACGTTTTCTGTCTGTCTAACCTTGCTTGAGTGGTTGAAAAATCGATATCCTTGTTTGTTCACTGTTTACACACGTGGACTCTCTACGTGCGTTAAATAACCCCCTCATTAGCATTTCCCGTGAATATAAGCGACGGTTTATCCGACGTTCTCTGTAACCATTTGTTATCTACACAATTTAGGCAGAACTTGACCTTTAGAAAAACACGCAGGTGTTCAATCGTAATATTTTAAATAACACTTCTACGATTTGGATTTTCCACGTATTCCAACCCTCTTGATATATTTGTACGCTAGCAACGCGTCTCATCTTTGGTATTCTTGGGTTTTTAAATGCTTTTATGCATATTATACACCAATAATCGTTCAATTAAATTCAAATTAATTAATAAATTAATGGCATTGGCTTTTACTATTTAATTTCTTTGCAAACCTACTTAAATTTCATTAATTATTTATAAAATTTCGTTAATACTTGATACTTAAAAATTAATTAACTAATATAATTTTCGCACGTACTTACTGGTTGTTCCTTTATACAGGGTGTTTTGAAATTGTTTCGCTTATATTTATTTTTGATCTTTTAAAACCACTATATAATCCCCCCTATTTCAATTCTAAAAAAACTATCCCGGTTTTTCTGAATTTAAATATCTACATTCTAATTTAATTGTAGCTGCTATTTCTATACACCTATCTACTCACCTAACACTACCTATACCTATTTAATGCACCTATCACTACTTATCTACCTATTTCTATCTATTTCTACATCTATCTCTACTTATTTCTATCTATCTACACCTATCTTTATTTCTAATTACCTATTCACACCTATCACTATCTTTTACCTTACTATTTTTTTATCTATTATTAACTCTTCACCCTCTTATTTCATTGTCTTTTCTTCTTTAATTTCCCCTTTTAGTCCTTTATTGACTCTTTATGTACATCTTTTTGTACTTTTGTCTTTATTTTCAGTCTTCCTAACCTTTAACCTCACCTATTATCTCTATCTATTCTTATCCTAACTCAACCTAACTAATTCTATACCTATATCTAACTATCTTTCATATTAATCCTATACCTAATCTTCTATATACACCTATTTCTATCCCTATCTATTTAAATTTTACTCTATTATACACCTATCTCTACTTTTCTATATACACCTATCCATATTTATCCTATTTCTACTTCCTATATACACCTATCGCTATCTCTCTATTCTATATCTATACTAAAATTCTGTGCTACCTCTGGCGAATAGGGAAACAATAGACTTACGTGGAATTTCCGCCTGTGTTTCCATATCCTTTAAGACATAGGTACACTCCCCTACGACCTCCCCAATCCTAAATGGTCCTTCGTAAGGCAAGTGAAACTTAGCACACGTCATGAGTTCTCGCCTGCCTACTCTCAAACTCCTGACTATTACCAAATCTCCAACCTTGAATTTCACCCTCTTCTTAATCTTCTCATTCATATGCCTCGTGTATTTGTCTGACCTTCTTAGTTTCTCTCTGGCATTACACAACAATTGCTGGAATTCAGCCTCTCGTGGCACAATCTGCCAAGGTCTCTCCGGGTATTGCTGTTTTATCAGCATTATGGGACTGGTTTCAGTAATCGTGCTCGGGGCTTCATTTAAAAAGGATTCTCAGCTGGGTTCGCCTGAGGATGCCTGATACTACAGAAAACCACCTTAACCTCTTGTTGCTCCCAATAACTCACAAATCTCTGGTTGTTAAAATACGTGGCACTATCTGCTAGCACACGTTTAAATTTTCCAACCTCTCTACAATACAATTCTAATTTCTTATTTGTCTCCACCGTACTACACTCTTTTGTTGGGTATAATTTTGTAAATTTCGAAAAAATATCAATGACTATTAATATGTGTTGATGTCCCTTTCTACTTCTCACTAAGTTGCTCAAGTAATCAATGGCAATCAAATCCAATGGGTTTTCTACACGTATACTTTGTATCACATCCTGACTCGTGTGGTTTTTATATTTCCCCAATGTACATAGATGACACAATTTGATTACTGATTTGACAATACTAATGTCTTTCACGGCGAAAAAGTTTTTCCTAAATATAAGCCAAAGTTTCCTAACACCGATGTGTCCATATTTTACATGAAGGTCCTTCACAATCAACTCTGCTTGCACCCTATCTACTACATAAAGCTCCAGATCCAGCACTCTCTTACACAGAAACCCCTCTATCATACTATACTTTTTAAAACCCGGTTTTTATCTACTACATAAAGCTCCAGATCCAGCACTCTCTTACACAGAAACCCCTCTATCATACTATACTTTTTAAAACCCGGTTTTGTTTCTAACCGTCTTTTGACACGTAGTAGCTCTTCACTCTGCTCCTCATTCCTCATTACCTCTTCATGTCCGTATATGGATCCATCCTGTCTCAAAATGTTGATGGCAATCATAATGTCACAAGGCCTCTTATTTACATTCTCCTTACTTCTGCTGAACGCGTCCGCTATAAAATTATTCTCCCCTTTTATATATTTTATTTCAAAGTCGAATTCCTGTAACAATAAACCCCATCGATATACTCTATTGTTGGAGAATCTAGTATTCATCAGAGCACACAACGCTGAATGATCCGTCTCAATAACAAAATGTCGACCTACGAGGTAAAATTTAAGTTTACTTATGCCAAAAACCACTGCTGCCATCTCTTTCTCACTAATGGTGTAGTTCAGCTCATGCGGTTTCAGTGTCCGAGAAATAAATGATATGGGAACCTCCTCTCCATCCTGAATTTGATACAGCTCCGCCGCTAAGGCACTATCCGATGCATCCGTTCTTAAAATAAACCCTATGTCAAATCTAGGATGCCTTAAAATGAGTTGCTCATGGAACTGCTCCAACAGGGTTAAGTATGCTGCTTCTTGACTCTCCGACCATTTCCATTTGACTCCTTTTTTCAAAAGTTTGAACAGCGGCTCTGCCTTCTCTGAAAACGCCGGTACAAACTTTTTGTATAAATTGAGAACTCCCAAAAATGCTCTTAATTTCCGGATATTATTTGGTCTTGGGTAGTTTAACATCTCGGATAGTCTTTCCTTGTCTATACACATACCCTCATGATTCACTACATATCCCAAAAATTTTACCGTTTTTGAAAAAAACTCACGCTTGTCAATATTCAATCTTAGACCTGCTAACTTCAATTCTAATAAAACTCTAAATGAGTGTAATGCTCCTTCTCTGTTTCACTAAAAATCAATATATCGTCTACATAGTGTATGCAAAACTGCTCATATGCTCCTAAAATTGCCTGCATGGATTTAATTAATGCTGCACTCGATGTTGACAAACCATACGGTACTACTTTAAAGTTGTACACTTTCCCTTCTACGGAAAACCCCGTATACCTTCTAGACTCCTTGTGTAAGGGAATTAGCCAGAACGAATTCCTTAAATCTAACTTACTAAATATAAATTTGCCACTCAATCTCGTCAAAAGTGTGTCCATGGACGGTGGACAATGAAATTGTGGTTTCGTCCTCTGATTTATCTTCCTAGCATCTAGACACAACCGAATACTATTATCTTTTTTCTTAACCACAACTAATGGATTTATAAAATGCGTATTTGAAAACTCAATTATGCCATCATTTAGCATTCTAGTCAACTCCTGATTCACTTGCTCCCTATATGCTGCCGGTACTGGATATACTTTCGCATGAAATGGTTCAGAATTGTCTACCTCTAAAACATGTTCATAATTTAACGCTGTGCTTGCCTCTACTCCTACTAACTCTGAATGTTTCTGTAATAAATTTTGTACCTCTCCTAACTTTTCTTCTGGGCATTTAATGATGTCGATCTCCCTCACTTCTTCATCATCTCCCTCTATACCATTAATACATAACCCCATGTCATCTTCCGTGACATCATAACTTGCCTTCCAGGGCAATATCCTATCCCCAATCCTAACTATTTTCCTCTCCATATCTATTATAACCCCTAACTTCATCATGCAATCGACCCTTAATATCCCTTTAAACTTTAACCCAGGTATAATGATAAATTCTTGTTCACAACTTACTGAACCTAACTCTACTTTCAAAATAACTACGCTATTTACTACAGTAAATCGTTTTTTATTCGGAACAACCAGGTGACTTCTTTTTATTGGCATTATCCTATCACACACTTTATTTTTAATTTCATTGACGAATTCCTCCGATACCAAACTCGCCTCAGCTCCTGAATCTAATAAAGCTCCTAAATTTTTCTCAAAAATTTTAATTTCAATTATGGGCAAACAAAATTTTTCTACTATTTCTGGCTCAATTTCTTCTTCAATTTTTAAAAATTCCTTTGGATGTTCATACTTGTACACAGTGATCTCTAGTGGTTTGTCCGTCTTTAAAAATCCTGTCCAGGTCTGTTTTCCCTACTCGGTCCTGGTCTAGCCGTCACCTCAGCGTATGTCCTAGGCGTTTCCTCTCGTTCCGCGTTCGTGTTAGCAGTCCCCCTTATGTCCGGTGAACTGTTTTGTCTGGTAGGTCTCGGTGCAGGTCCCCTTCCTAAACTATTACTTCTAAAGTATGGCCGTCGCTGTTCCCAATTCTGTCGCTGGTATCCGTAACTATTCCCCCGTCTAGCGTAGTTGTCCCGTCTATTGTCAAACCTAACTGTGTTGATCTGTCTTTCCCTAGGTTCCCGAGGTCGTTTACTACTTACGTCGTCGTACCTCTGCAGGTATTCTAAAAACATTTCTCTGTCCACTATGTTCTGTAGTGCTACGTGTTGTCTAACCTCTGCCTCGAAGTGTCGCGATAAATACTTGATAATTTGTCGGTCCGTCAGTGGTGGGTTCAGTTGCTTTGCTATGCTATACTTGCGTATAGCATATTGCTCCCTACTTCCTGAAAATTCTCCCTTAAATTTCCCCGTGATTAAGTCGTCCCGTACCTGGTCTTGTCTGTGGTCACTCCAGTAGTGCTTTAAAAATCTGTCTTCAAAGTCCGTGTAGGTGTCAATTTCCTGTCCTATTAAATTATACCAAGCTTCAGCATGGTCTTTTAGTAAAGCCTTTATAATATTTAATTTGGCCTGTTCGTCGTATACGTTATTTATTAACCCTCTAACATTATTAATAAATATTTGCGGGTTTACTCTACTATCCCCATAAAATTTCATTTGCTAATCTAAAGAACCATTACCTGTTACAAACCTTGGACCATCCCCCATTAAAGTCGCTACATTATGCTTAATCCCGGTTACTTCTCTCTCAACCCGACCTAACTGATCCTTACACGAGTCCGTTACCTCAGTCATTTTCGCATTAATCTCATCCTCACAGAAAATCCTTACATCAGTCCTTAATTGTCCCATTTCCAAATTTAAACCTCTAATATCGTGCTCATTTTTATCAACCGTATTCTCAACTTCCCCCATCTTTACCGTCAAGCTATTTTGAACTCAGAAACTTCTTTATTCGTCTTATCTATTTTTTCACTTAGGGTTTCCCTAACACCTGTTAATGTCTCATTCATTCGGTCAACTTTCCTATTCGATTCAGCACTCATTTCTCTCACTCCACTCAGCGTCTCATTCATCTGGTCAAATTTCCTATTAGATTCTTCCCTACTCGATCTCATTTCCTCTAGCATTCTCATCATTAATTCATTTCCCGCTTCTCCTGATTCCGTCCTCGACTGATCCCTACTACCTCCAGCTTCTTCCATTTTCGAATTTTTCTTACACAAGGCACTATCGTCACTTCCAATTTCCACTCCTTGACTCCTTAACCACTCCTTTCTCTGCATACGTTCAAATCACTCTCACACACACTAAAATACTCTTAAATTTATAAAAAACACAAACTCTCTCTCTCAGATCGCCAGTTTCCTGGAATAAAATCACTAAAATTTTATTTGGAACTCGAGCCTCACTTTTGGGTTGCCATAAGATTTCTGTGTATCCTTATAAGAATCGAGCCTCACGAATTGGGTGTCATAAGATTGCCGTGGTACTCGGGTAAGCTCCTCACCAACAAAATTATTTTCGAAAATAATATAAAATTTTCACGAAAATAGAAAAATTTCCAAAAATTTAAATAAATCAAAAAAATATTGCTTACCCGTTTTCCTCTCTTCCTCGGTTGAATGGCCTTCTTCAACTGCTTCCGGCTAGCTCATTAGGACCTCCTTTTGGATAGCTATATTCATTCATAAATCCTATCATTCACGCACACTCCCAATAAAACCACAAAATACAACAAACATACAATCTTTTATTTATTCCTATTTACAAATGCAATTCATTATTATTTTATTGTTCACATTACACTTCAGTAAATTTTACGTTGTACTGTCCTGTATTTAATTTTAACATCATCAAACACATAAAATGTACGCGGCGTAAATGGACCTTGAATAATACCTTCTCTAAAATTCCTTCATCATAATTTATTTATTTATTTTAATACTCTAAGTAAACTGTGGGATATGGTGAGCTCATAATAACCCAATTAATGTATGCCCTTCTACTTTGCATACTTTAAAACAAAAAGGACAAAGCCATGTACTCTTCACAAAATTTCACGCTCTGAGGGAACGTTTAAAAGCTTTCTAGACACCTTCAATTTCTAGTTGAATACCGTAATAGAGTTATTTACACATATTCTGTTCAATACGTAAATAATTCACACTACCTTGAACAACACTCTCATATGCCACCCCAATATTTACAGTTTATAGGAATCACAAATTTAAATCGTTACCTGGAATTTCTAGAAGATCTTCGCTCTGTAGATGATGCCATGAACATTTCTATCTGGTCTGCCGGTCGATTCTCTCAATTACTAGACAACTTCCATTTCAGTTGATCCGCCAACGCCTCCTTCTCGGTGTAACTAAATTCCAAATTTCATTTCACAGTAATCTACGTTACTTAATGTCCCGACACGAGTTGATTAAAAATTATAGGTGGTATCTCAATAAAATAATCTCGGCACACTAACCGCGTTTTAATTTATTTAGAGGCTACCACTAAGCAATACTATTAAAATTTATTTGTCAATACTTACAACTCATGTTAACTTTTATACGTGCTTTCGGGACGATCGAAATAATAATGCAAGTTAAAAGACAAGAGAGCGAGTCCTAGTTCTCTAGAGTATTTATGTCTTTCGACTGTAACCTCTCCAGGCCCCCAGTTATCCGAAATCCCGCTCACAACAACACATTCTTACAATTTTGCACTCAACCCCAATTTCAAATATGTGAATTTCAATACCTCGTTATAAATTTTTAAGAAACTTACGCTACACTATCCTCGTGTCTATGTCAAGTCAAACTAACCTATCGACCAATCGTAGACTTAATGACGTTTCTTAAATCCCTCGTATTCTATTGTGGTGTCATGCTTATACGTTTTCTGTCTGTCTAACCTTGCTTGAGTGGTTGAAAAATCGATATCCTTGTTTGTTCACTGTTTACACACGTGGACTCTCTACGTGCATTAAATAACCCCTCTCACAACAACACATTCTTACAATTTTGCACTCAACCCCAATTTCAAATATGTGAATTTCAATACCTCGTTATAAATTTTTAAGAAACTTACGCTACACTATCCTCGTGTCTACGTCAAGTCAAACTAACCTATCGACCAATCGTAGACTTAATGACGTTTCTTAAATCCCTCGTATTCTATTGTGGTGTCATGCTTATACGTTTTCTGTCTGTCTAACCTTGCTTGAGTGGTTGAAAAATCGATATCCTTGTTTGTTCACTGTTTACACACGTGGACTCTCTACGTGCGTTAAATAACCCCTCATTAGCATTTCCCGTGAATATAAGCGACGGTTTATCCGACGTTCTCTGTAACCATTTGTTATCTACACAATTTAGGCAGAACTTGACCTTTAGAAAAATACGCAGGTGTTCAATCGTAATATTTTAAATAACACTTCTACGATTTGGATTTTCCACGTATTCCAACCCTCCTGATATACTTGTACGCTAGCAACGCGTCTCGTTTGTGGTACTCTTGGGTTTTTAAATGCTTTTATGCATATTATATACCAATAATCGTTCAATTAAATTCAAATTAATTAATAAATTAATGGCATTGGCTTTTACTATTTAATTTCTTTGCAAACCTACTTAAATTTCATTAATTATTTATAAAATTTCGTTAATACTTGATACCTAAAAATGAATTAACTAATATAATTTTCGCACGTACTTTCTGGTTGTTCCTTTATACAGGGTGTTTTGAAATTGTTACGCTTATATTTATTTTTGATCTTTTAAAACCACTATAATATATATATATATATATATATATATATATATATATATATTTAGTGAATTTTTTTTTGAAAGGTTGTAACTACCTCATGCTGTTGTATGCAATTCGCTAATGGGTCGTTCACGAATAATTTTATCAAGCAATTTGCTAAAAGCTTATCTTTTTAAAATGTAATGTTATAATTCAATAGAACAATATTTTGTAATTAATAATGTGCTCAACTTTAGAAATTATACTTTGCGGGTTGTATATAAAACAAGGGTAAAATGAGCAGACAAATAATTGTCACTTGTTTGTTACAAAGTTCAATAATTATCTTGTTTACTACAATTTAAAATGTCAAGATGTTCATTTAATAGGGCCTAAGTCCAGAAAGGTGAAGTTTACACTGAGATTAACTAATTAATAATTTTGCCACATGTTGAGTAAATTTTTAAAGAACTGTAAAGTCTTTCGTAGCGCTACTCCAGACGAGTAATTATAAAAATAAATATTGTCACCAAAAGTTAAGTATCCAAATCGGTTAGTGATAATTTAGGTTTCCAAATTTTCCTTTTCTCGCAATTTGATTCAGTCAGATGCATAAAAAAAATTTAGGTGGCATCCATTATTTTATTTTCCAATTTTAATAAATGCATTGACCCAATCTCATGCGACCGTGGGTCAAAACTCAGTTAGCTAAAAAGTCTTAAGAGTTTTCTTTTTCTAAAAACTATTTTCCATCCTAACCTTACCCTGGGCTTGTTACTGTTATATAAGAATTCTCGATAGGTTAAGTAAAACTCTATAAAAAAATCTACCACGATTTTTTTATATTATAATATGACACTAGGATAATTAACTTTATGTTACCACTTATGACAACCTTTATGATTAAGGGATAGTTTTGAGTGTGCATATGAATTATCATGTCTTTTTTTTAAATTTACAATACTTAAAACAAATTTTTAAAAACATGATTTTCCAGACTAATCTACACCAAAAAGGTACAGAAGAAAGAAATAATTTATTTGTTACCTCAAAACAGGTAACTGCTAACAAGGGTTATCAAAAATACAAATCTAATACATTGGTTCATTGGCGTCGGTATGGCTTACAGTTACTGCTAATTAATAAAGTTTCGGGAAGATAGGCGCATGAGTTTTTTAGGTTATGCAATTAAGACCATTTCTTGGTTTACATTAACATTAACACAAGTAAAATGAAGAATAAAACCTATCAAGTACAAAAGTGAAAGTTTATGCTACATAATAGTAATAGTGATAGTGAAATTGCCACCAATCGTTCATTGCAAATTACGGTACCTTAAGATCTTGTACATACCATAATAATAATCTAGAGAATCTATGCATATTTGTTTCAGATTTATTGCTACATTTAATGTATCTAATAATAATAATGCCGCTACCTTAAACTTACAGAAGAACTTACCTCCCTTAACTGAATTATGTCGTACTACCCTGGCCGAATGGTCAAATTGGCCGAAAACAGTTAATTCCTTTTATTATCAAAATTCTGCTGCCTTACAACTTGTTAAAAAGCCTCTCGACATCCGCCCTCACTTACCTATCTTTATTGGTTTCCTAAATGTAATTGTTTTATTGGACACAGGTTCGTCATGTTCTCTTATAAATAACGAAGGCTTACAGCAATTATCTGAACAAAACATTAAATTTCAGGTTATTCCAGAAAAAACCTCTATAAATTTAGCTGACGA
Organism: Platerodrilus igneus; assembly: GCA_036346225.1. Lineage (NCBI taxonomy): Eukaryota > Metazoa > Arthropoda > Insecta > Coleoptera > Lycidae > Platerodrilus > Platerodrilus igneus. Next base: position 4,166,279 of record JARFIW010000124.1, read on the forward strand.
TAATAAAATATATGTAACTGGTTCCCTTAAACTAAAAATCCTAGTAGAATCACTTGAACGTGATGTTCCATTTTTGATTGTACCTACACTAGCTTATCCATTTTTACTTGGCGTGGATTTTTGTAAACTTTTTAATTTATCTTTATAGTTTCAAGATTTTTTTGTCAAACTTCTCTCAAAACAAATTCTTGTGCGTCAGCTGGTATATCTAATAAAATTTCTCTTACCGATTCCCAAAATGCAATTCTTAACTCTACAATCGACACATTTCATAAATTAAATACCTCTGGACTTGGTTGCGTTACTACCGCAACACATTATCTGTATGGGTTATGCTCTTCCTTTTAAGCAACGTCAATATCCCTTATCGCCCACATTACAAATCATTTACATTCCGAAATAGATAAAATGCTTGAATCTGGTGTTATCTCTTCTTCAAATTCGCCATGGATGTCTCCCGTGTTATTAGTCCATAAGAAAAATGATGAATGGCGTGTTTGCTTTGACGGTAGAAAGCTTAAATCTGTAACTGTGCCCGGTGCCTATCCCTAACGACGTACGGATTCTATTCTAAGCCGGCTTCAAAACGCTAAATTTATCTCATCTATCGATCTTAGACAAGCTTTTTATCAGATCCTTTTGTGTTCCAGGTCGAGGTTGTTTTGGAATATAATTTCTTGCCATTTGGTCTCTGTAACGCACCACAAACTTTACAGCATACTATGGATCAAACGTTACGTCCTATCTTACACCAGGAACGTGCCTTTGTATTTTTAGACGACATTGTTATCTCAAGTTCCTTTGCAGAACATATCGCTACACTCAATGAAGTTGCTGAACGCTTAAATGCAGCAGGTTTTAAAATAAATTGGGAAAAATGTCAATTTTGCTGTTTTTCTCTTACATTTCTTGGTTTTATTATTGAGAGAACTGGTCTTCGAGCAGATCCTGCTAAAGTCGACGCTATTACTAAATTTAAAACACCCAAGACTGTTACCGAAATTAAACGTTTAATAAGAATAATTAATTACTATCGTATTTTTCTACCTAATCTCTCAACTATATCTACACCCATTACCGCTTTAATTAAAAATAAAAAGAAAAGCCAATCTGTCGAATGGAATTCAGAAGCTCAGCAGGCTTTTGAACAAATTAAAACATTAATCACTTCTGCACCTATCTTAATCTCACCCAATTTTGATGAAAGATTATATACAAACCGATGCCTCACTTACTGGTTTAGGCACAATGTTGTTTCAAGTAAACAATCGATCAGAACACCCTATCGCCTATGCTAGTCGTGCCTAACTTCTGCTGAACAAAAATATTCAGCTACCGAACGTGAATTATTAGGGGATATCTTTAGCATTGAAAAATTTAGAGGATATGTTCAAGGTACACATTTCACAGTAATTACTGATTGTGCAGCCCTCACATGGTTAAATAACTTAAAACAACCTGCAGGTCGGTTGGCAAGATGGAACTTGCGTATCTCTCAATTTACCTTTGACGCTCGGCATAGACCTGGTAAATTAAATATCGTACCTGATGCCTTATCTCGTGATGTTGCTTCCCTTAACCTGCCAGATCTAATTCCTGATGCCTGGTATCTCAACATGATAAAGAAAGTTTCTGAAAATCCCGATAAATTTTCCACCTTTCGTGTAACGAATAATAGATTATATAAATTTGTATCTTCCTCATCTCGCAAAATCTCTAACATCCCTGAATGGAAACTTGTTGTTCCTACCCCTAACCGCAGTGAAGTTCTTAAATTGTGTCATGACGAGCCTATAGCTGCCCACCTTGGTGTTACATAAACCTTAGCTAAAATATCTGAACTATATACTGGCCTACATTAAAACAATCTGTCTGTCGTTATATTAGAAACTGTAAAACTTGTGGGTCTCAGAAGAGCTCTCAAGAAGCTCGTTCTGGTTTAATGGGTAACTTTAAACGTGTATCTTATTCCTTTCAATTAATAGCGCTTGACTTATTAGGACCTCTCCCTCGATCAAAAAAAGGTAACCAATATCTTTTAGTTGTCACCGATTGGTTTTCTAAATTTGTTATGGTACAACCATTACGTAAAGCCACATCTGCTGCCATAATCAAATTCCTAGAACAAAATGTATTTCTTATCTTTGGCGTCCCTAAAAAAATTTTTCTCTGCGGTAATGGGGTGCAATTTATCTCAAAAGATTTTCAAAATTTCGTCAAGAGTTATAAAGTACAAAAAATTTGGTTTAACTCAAAATACCATCCCCAGGTAAACCCTACTGAAAGAGTAAATCGAGTCTTAATCACTGCTATCCCTTCATATATCGATTCAGACCACACTAGGTGGGATGAAAATATCTTTAAAATCGCTCAAGCTTTGCGTACATCCAAACACGAAGCAACCCAATTTACTCCCATATTTCTTGTTTTTGGAAGATATACTCCAATTGATGGTAGCTATTATGGTTCAGTTCCTGATGATACTAACGTAATTGAATTTGACGAAAAAGTACGCTGGGACAATGACCAACAATCATTACCTTCTATCATCAACGACGTTAGAACAAATTTGTTAAAAGCTTACGAAAAGAGTAAGGATCACTATAATCTGCAAAAACGAGATATTTCCTTTGCTTTAGGTGAACAGGCCTGGAAAATAATTATGCCATATCTGATGCTACGAAAAAGTTCTCTTCGAAATTAGCCCCAAAATTCATTTTATGTAAGTTCATTCGTGTTATTAGTCCACTTATCTACGAACTCCAAGACACCGAAGGAAAACGTCAACGAAAGTGGCATATTAGAGACCTTAAACCATTCTCTGCTGACCCGGATGTTAATTAATAATTTTTATTTCATTTCTTTAACGGTTTACCTAATGTTTTTGTCCCTGCTATGAATTAGTTAACTTTATTCAGCCATTTCTTTTCTCGTACAACATTCACCATCTACAATTTTGGCTTATTTACCTTAAATTAGTTATCTTTTTGCTGGCCATTAATTTTCCCTTGAATATATTGTTAGCCATATATCTGTTTATTATCTAGGTTCTCTAATATAACTCTGTCGCTTCATTTAATTAATCTTAGCACCTTTTCTACACCATATTATTTTGTTTTCAGCATTTATCTTACGTTATTTAATTACATGGTGACTGTCGTAACTTTGGTTGCAATAACTCATTGAATTTTTACGATTGGTTTTAGCTGATGTTGAGTGGATGCTTTTTTCTTTGGGCCCACATAGGAGACGCGGCCTATGCCTTTGTAAGAAATAGTCCATTTGCATTTTAAAAAAAAGTAGGAGTTTCTATTCCACGTGTTCTTCTTCTGAACTATTGCAGTCGCTCACTTTATCCTATATCATTACCTGTTTTTCTTCTACTAAATCATCAGAACATATAAACTTTTTTTTGTTGTTTTTTATTGAACTTTGTGGTGAGGTGCTATCGTTTTTTATTGGTATCTTATCGAATTCTCGGTTGTTTTTAGCATATTGGGACAGTATGGTTGTATATAACGGTTTATAGTTAGGCATTCTTGTGTGTTTATGGCGTTACCATTTCTAAAAATTACCTTGAAACAGTTGGTTTTTTTGTGAGAAGGTATCTGCAGTGATACTTTTAAGTTGTTGTTTCAACTTTTGTCTGATTTTCTTATCGCAGTGGATGTACTCATTAGGAAAAGGATCGTACTAGTTCTCATCAGGAGTCTAGTAATTTTTTAACTTATTAGGTGTCTTAACTTGTCTGATTAACATAGCAGGTGGTCCTTCAGACCGATCTGAACTTAATAGGGACAACTATCTACCTTCGCTCGGACCCTTGTCCAAACTCTACTTTTTCTTATCCTGCTGTCTCCGTTTTATTTTTCATTCGGTAGACTTGTTCTTGTCCCGGAACACCCATCTACCACATAAGAGTGATTTTTCCCTCACTCCGGGCTACTGACCGCATTGGTTGGTTGAGAAGTGCTTTTCTATCCACCTTCTTGTATCGCTTTTGCTCAATGCGAGCCCTTCCTCTATTCTCTTCTACCTGGAAGTCACTAGCACACTCCAAAATGCCTACCTTCCTCTTTTTACCTTTCCTATATCTCTATTGCCTTTTCATTTCCGTTAGTCACTATGTGGTCGTGGGGGGGTTTTAACAGACACCCGGACCACGTCTCTGGGAATCTTTCGTTAGGTCATGCGGTGCCGCTGTCAGCCGTAGGTGGCCGTTAACAGTGAACGCATGTATGAGTGTGTGAATGTGTGAGTGTAATTATATATATATATATATATATATATATATATATATATATATATATATATATATATATATATAACAATTAGTTAAAAGTGACGACCAGCAGTGTATAACAATTAATAATAACAGGTTATTTGGTCTTCTAGTAATAAAACTCTTATTTGTTTTTTACCGAGCTTTCGATTTATTTAAAATCTTCTTCAGGGTGCTGTAAAGTAACTGTAACTGTCATTAACATAAGAATTATAAAATATTACTTACAAAAACTGGAGTTAAAATACTGTCATGGCTTTGATAATTATCATTAAAACTTAAAATAAATAAATAAAATAAAACATTTGATAAAAGTACAAGAAACAACTATTCACGTCTATCACAATACACGTTACAAATTAAAATAAAATTTGGCTTTTAAAATCTAAATTACATTGAGAACTAAAACATGGCGATTATTAAAATAATTAGTACGATAACATTCTTGAAGTGCATGGTTGATTATCTGTATTTATCTAATGTTGTTTGATTTCCTATACTTGAGTAAATACATATACACAGCGTTCAAATTGTTTGTATCTGTTTTGAAGTTTAAAGCTTTTCATTGTTTACTATATGAGCCATTTCAGAAAAAGTCTACTCTTGTATGAATTTTCTTTATCCAACACTTTTACATTATTAAAATCCGGATAATGGTTAGTATTATTTGTGTGACACGCTAATGCGCATGAATTCTTTTTTATTTTGCAATCGCTCTTATGCTGCACAATTCTTGATCGCAGCCATTGTGATGACTGTCCTATGTAAATTTTGTCACATCCTTGGCAAGGAATGGAATACACAATATTGTAACGAAGTAGCATAGGAGTTTTATCTTTTGTGTTTGAAAAAAGTTGGCCAACCGTGACTGAATTATATTTTGAAATAACCATGCCATCGTTTTTAAAATGTTTACTAATTTTGGGGTTAAACCCTTTATCATCGGTAACTTTTATACGCATAACACTATTTGTTGATTGCTGGTTTTTGACATTTTTATTGCTGCTCGAACTAAAAATCAATTTATTTACGAGATTTCGGATAACCATTGTTTACCATGGTGTTTGATAGAAGTGTCAAATTTTTCTATGAAATGAAGGATCTGAAATTCTTGTAATTCTGTTTTTTAAACATAACAGCGTGTTTATTTTGTAATTTATACTGTGATCCGAATAATAGTTAATGTACCTACCTGAACTGGTAGGTTTCTGGAACCAGTCCAGTAGGAGCTTGTTGTTGGAGCTTCTTATTATTTTACTATCCAAAAATGGAATACTGCTGTTATGTTCTATTTCCAATGTAAATTGGATACGTTTGTTATATTTGTTAAAGCTGTTTAAAACATCATCAACTTCATTTTAGGTACGGCACAAATTACATCGTCAACAAATTTTTTAATAAAAGCTGGGGGAGTCGATAAAGTAGGAATGACATTGTCAAACAGAAAATCCATTACCATGGTAGCAATAATAGGACTTAAAGGGGAACCCATAGGAGTACCAAAAATTTGTGCATAAAATCTATTGTTGAATGAAAATAAGAGTTGTGAAAATGAAATTTAAAGTTTCTGTTAGTAATTCCAAAGAAAAGTTGCAATTTAGTTGAATAATATCCCATTTTTGGTTAATTATTTCTATTACTAAGTTGATGGGAATATTGGTAAATAGAGAAATTACATCCAGAGATATTAAAACAAAATCATCAGGTACAAAATAATCCTTTATTTCCTCTGCAAATGTAAACGAGTCTTTGGTGTTGTAATTGTTAGTATTACTAAAAGATTTGGTTAAGATATCTGCAATAAATTTAGATAATTTGTATGTGGGAGAATTATTTGATGCAACAATGGGTCTTAAGGGGATTCCATTCTTATGAAGTTTTGGTAATCCATAAAGTTTTGGTGCTACCGAATTTGTTATACACAATCGTTTTTTGTCATCTTCGTTAATACAGTTTTGTTTATAAAGTCTATTAACTAAGTCATTGTTCTTTTTTTGGGTTGTAAATGTGGGGTCACATTTTAGTAATTTATACACAGTTTTGTCATTCACTAATTCTTCTCCTTTAGTCAAGTAATCTTGTTTATACATAATTACTGTAACCGAACCTTTATCGGATTTAGTCACAATGATATTAGGGTTATCTTTAGAAAACGTAAAGTTGTATTAAAATGCGTCTATTACTTGTTTGATCGTGAACAGTACTTTTAGATAATTAGTTACTACATTGGTAACACGAGCTCGCTTTTGTCCTTGATATCACTAGGTAATATTGCTAATATAGCTTCAATATCAACTAAGAGTTTTTAATGTTTATAGTTTCTGGCATAGGAGATATACCAAATTTAGGCCCTAACGAAAGCAAGTTCAAAACATCCGTAGGAATGACCTCCTTGGTTAAATTGTGTAACCATTTGTCGTTGTTAATAAACATTTGGCATTTAACAGTGTTGGATTTTAAATTCTCAAACTTTTTATGTTATTATTCTTTACAAAAGTAAACATTCTCTTAAAAGCTTTATCAGTTTTATTAGTAAAGTCTGTAAAGACCTGTTCGGGGAGTAAACATCTAACAGATTGTATAGTCTCGCTAATAGAATCATTAATTTCTTTAATTTCTGCAACCGTTATTTTAATTTCAAAATTTAAAATTGTTTTACTTAATCTATTCTTAAAATTATCAATCTTTCTTTGCAAATACTTGTCATGAGTGCACATAAGGTTGATTAGACTCTTCCAGTTTTGTGAAATATGAGTTGGAATAATGTTGAATCTTCGACATTTTAATAAAAAGTAACGTCGATTTAGTTTAGAGGCAAGCTTCTTTGTCAATGATGCCCACAGTTTTAGCAGCTTCGAGGTATTAGCGCCATAAGTAGTTGTTGTTTCTCGATAAAACCCCATCGGTTAGATAACAATTAGTTAAAAGTGACGACCAGCAGTGTATAACAATTAATAATAACAGGTTATTTGGTCTTCTAGTAATAAAACTCTTATTTGTTTTTTACCGAGCTTTCGATTTATTTAAAATCTTCTTCAGGGTGCTGTAAAGTAACTGTAACTGTCATTAACATAAGAATTATAAAATATTACTTACAAAAACTGGAGTTAAAATACTGTCATGGCTTTGATAATTATCATTAAAACTTAAAATAAATAAATTAAATAAAACATTTGATAAAAGTACAAGAAACAACTATTCACGTCTATCACAATACACGTTACAAATTAAAATAAAATTTGGCTTTTAAAATATAAATTACATTGAGAACTAAAACATGGCGATTATTAAAATAATTAGTACGATAACATTCTTGAAGTGCATGGTTGATTATCTGTATTTATCTAATGTTGTTTGATTTCCTATACTTGAGTAAATACATATACACAGCGTTCAAATTGTTTGTATCTGTTTTGAAGTTTAAAGCTTTTTCATTGTTTACTATATGAGCCATTTCCAGAAAAAGTCTACTCTTGTATGAATTTTCTTTATCCAACACTTTTACATTATTAAAATCCGGATAATGGTTAGTATTATTTGTGTGACACGCTAATGCGCATGAATTCTTTTTTATTTTGCAATCGCTCTTATGCTGCACAATTCTTGATCGCAGCCATTATGATGACTGTCCTATGTAAATTTTGTCACATCCTTGGCAAGGAATGGAATACACATTATTGTAACGAAGTAGCATAGGAGTTTTATCTTTTGTGTTTGAAAAAGTTGGCCAACCGTGACTGAATTATATTTTGAAATAACCATGCCATCGTTTTTTAAAATGTTTACTAATTTTGGGGTTAAACCCTTTATCATCGGTAACTTTTTATACGCAACACTATTTGTTGATTGCTGGTTTTTTTGACATTTTTTATTGCTGCTCGAACTAAAAATCAATTTATTTACGAGAGATTTCGGATAACCATTGTTTACCATGGTGTTCGATAGAAGTGTCAAATTTTTTCTATGAAATGAAGGATCTGTGTATATGTATTTACTCAAGTATAGGAAATCAAACAACATTAGATAAATACAGATAATCAACCATGCACTTCAAGAATGTTATCGTACTAATTATTTTAATAATCGCCATGTTTTAGTTCTCAATGTAATTTATATTTTAAAAGCCAAATTTTATTTTAATTTGTAACGTGTATTGTGATAGACGTGAATAGTTGTTTCTTGTACTTTTATCAAATGTTTTATTTAATTTATTTATTTTAAGTTTTAATGATAATTATCAAAGCCATGACAGTATTTTAACTCCAGTTTTTGTAAGTAATATTTTATAATTCTTATGTTAATGACAGTTACAGTTACTTTACAGCACCCTGAAGAAGATTTTAAATAAATCGAAAGCTCGGTAAAAAACAAATAAGAGTTTTATTACTAGAAGACCAAATAACCTGTTATTATTAATTGTTATACACTGCTGGTCGTCACTTTTAACTAATTGTTATCTAACTGATGGGGTTTTATCGAGAAACAACAACTACTTATGGCGCTAATACCACGAAGCTGCTAAAACTGTGGGCATCATTGACAAAGAAGCTTGCCTCTAAACTAAATCGACGTTACTTTTTATTAAAATGTCAAGATTCAACATTATTCCAACTCATATTTCACAAAACTGGAAGAGTCTAATCAACCTTATGTGCACTCATGACAAGTATTTGCAAAGAAAGATTGATAATTTTAAGAATAGATTAAGTAAAACAATTTTAAATTTTGAAATTAAAATAACGGTTGCAGAAATTAAAGAAATTAATGATTCTATTAGCGAGACTATACAATCTGTTAGATGTTTACTCCCGAACAGGTCTTTACAGACTTTACTAATAAAACTGATAAAGCTTTTAAGAGAATGTTTACTTTTGTAAAGAATAATAACATAAAAAAGTTTGAGAATTTAAAATCCAACACTGTTAAATGCCAAATGTTTATTAACAACGACAAATGGTTACACAATTTAACCAAGGAGGTCATTCCTACGGATGTTTCGAACTTGCTTTCGTTAGGGCCTAAATTTGGTATATCTCCTATGCCAGAAACTATAAACATTAAAAAACTCTTAGTTGATATTGAAGCTATATTAGCAATATTACCTAGTGATATCAAGGACGAAAAGCGAGCTCGTGTTACCAATGTAGTAACTAATTATCTAAAAAGTACTGTTCACGATCAAACAAGTAATAGACGCATTTTTAATACAACTTTACGTTTTCTAAAAGATAACCCTAATATCATTGTGACTAAATCCGATAAAGGTTCGGTTACAGTAATTATGTATAAACAAGATTACTTGACTAAAGGAGAAGAATTAGTGAATGACAAAACTGTGTATAAATTACTAAAATGTGACCCCACATTTACAACCCAAAAAAAGAACAATGACTTAGTTAATAGACTTTATAAACAAAACTGTATTAACGAAGATGACAAAAAACGATTGTGTATAACAAATTCGGTAGCACCAAAACTTTATGGATTACCAAAACTTCATAAGAATGGAATCCCCTTAAGACCCATTGTTGCATCAAATAATTCTCCCACATACAAATTATCTAAATTTATTGCAGATATCTTAACCAAATCTTTTAGTAATACTAACAATTACAACACCAAAGACTCGTTTACATTTGCAGAGGAAATAAAGGATTATTTTGTACCTGATGATTTTGTTTTAATATCTCTGGATGTAATTTCTCTATTTACCAATATTCCCATCAACTTAGTAATAGAAATAATTAACCAAAAATGGGATATTATTCAACTAAATTGCAACTTTTCTTTGGAATTACTAACAGAAACTTTAAATTTCATTTTCACAACTCTTATTTTTCATTCAACAATAGATTTTATGCACAAATTTTGGTACTCCTATGGGTTCCCCTTTAAGTCCTATTATTGCTACCATAGTAATGGATTTTCGGTTTGACAATGTCATTCCTACTTTATCGACTCCCCCAGCTTTTATTAAAAAATTTGTTGACGATGTAATTTGTGCCGTATCTGCAAATGAAGTTGATGATGTTTTAAACAGCTTTAACAAATATAACAAACGTGTCCAATTTACATTGGAAATAGAACATAACAGCAGTATTCCATTTTGGATACTAAAATAATAAGCTCCAACAACAAGCTCCTACTGGACTGGTTCCAGAAACCTACCAGTTCAGGTAGGTACATTAACTATTATTCGGATCACAGTATAAATTACAAAATAAACACGCTGTTATGTTTAAAAACAGAATTACAAGAATTTCAGATCCTTCATTTCATAGAAAAATTTGACACTTCTATCAAACACCATGGTAAACAATGGTTATCCGAAATCTCTCGTAAATAAATTGATTTTTAGTTCGAGCAGCAATAAAAATGTCAAAAAAACCAGCAATCAACAAATAGTGTTGCGTATAAAAGTTACCGATGATAAAGGGTTTAACCCCAAAATTAGTAAACATTTTAAAAACGATGGCATGGTTATTTCAAAATATAATTCAGTCACGGTTGGCCAACTTTTTCAAACACAAAAGATAAAACTCCTATGCTACTGCTTACAATATTGTGTATTCCATTCCTTGCCAAGGATGTGACAAAATTTACATAGGACAGTCATCACAATGGCTGCGATCAAGAATTGTGCAGCATAAGAGCGATTGCAAAATAAAAAAGAATTCATGTGCATTAGCGTGTCACACAAATAATACTAACCATTATCCGGATTTTAATAATGTAAAAGTGTTGGATAAAGAAAATTCATACAAGAGTAGACTTTTTCTGGAAATGGCTCATATAGTAAACAATGAAAAGCTTTAAACTTCAAAACAGATACAAACAATTTGAACGCTGTGTATATGTATTTACTCAAGTATAGGAAATCAAACAACATTAGATAAATACAGATAATCAACCATGCACTTCAAGAATGTTATCGTACTAATTATTTTAATAATCGCCATGTTTTAGTTCTCAATGTAATTTATATTTTAAAAGCCAAATTTTATTTTAATTTGTAACGTGTATTGTGATAGACGTGAATAGTTGTTTCTTGTACTTTTATCAAATGTTTTATTTTATTTATTTATTTTAAGTTTTAATGATAATTATCAAAGCCATGACAGTATTTTAACTCCAGTTTTTGTAAGTAATATTTTATAATTCTTATGTTAATGACAGTTACAGTTACTTTACAGCACCCTGAAGAAGATTTTAAATAAATCGAAGCTCGGTAAAAACAAATAAGAGTTTTATTACTAGAAGACCAAATAACCTGTTATTATTAATTGTTATATATATATATATATATATATATATATATATATATATATATATATATATATATAATCTGATTTTTAATAATACTTATTTTTCCTTTAAGAACACTTACTATCTTCAATTATTTGGTACACGATGGGTTCACCCTATCACCTATAATAGCCCAAATGGTCATGGATTTACTACTTGATACAATAATACCTACTTTACCGTTTCAGATGGTCTTTTGGTTAAATATGTAGACGACATTGTGTGCTCAGTTCCTTCTGACATGGTTCAAGTTACTCTTAACTTTTAACACTTTCCATCCAAAATTACAGTTTACCATTGAAAATGAAATACAAGGAAAGATTCCATTTTAGACACATTAGTTATCAGATCAGATTTTAATACTTTGATGTTTGATTGCTACAATAAACCAACAAACTCCGGCAGATACATCAATTTTAATTCGAACCATTCAATGCATCATAAAATTAATACTGTTTTGAATCTAAAACTCGAATTGAAAGAATTTCTGATCCTCTTTTACACTAAGAATCTTAAAGAATTAAAACTTATCTTATTAAATAATGGTTATCCAAATTACTTGTTAAATAAACTTCTTTTTCTAACACATTAAGAACACCTAGAATTATAAATACACAATTGATTTATAAAAACTACCTTTTATAGAAAGACTTACTCCTTTGCTTACTAAAATACTAAAACAACCTAATGTTATAATTACAAATGATTATGTCAAATCACTAAAAGGCTGTTTACAAAATTAAAAGATAAGACTGAGGTACCACTATGTAACAATGTAGTATATAAGATCAAATGCAGTTGCTTGCTCAGTTATGTGGGACAAACTAATCAGTGGTTACGCAATAGAATGACACAACATCGCAGTGACGCAAAACTTGGTAAAACAATTGCGCCTTAGCTAGACATGTGTATGCCACCAAACACAATCCGGAGTATAACCAAGTTAAAATCATGGAAACAGAAGAAAATTATAAAAAGCTCTTGTTCTTGGAATCCTTCCACATACTCAAAGACACCAGCTCTATGAATAACAAACAAGATATGGAAAATTTAAGCATCGTATATTCTCGTTTTATAATCAATAATATTACTGAACTTTTTATTTTTATCTTACAACATCTATGTTAGTCATGTGTCACTAATTATGCCAATTTATCAATGGAGATCTAGCAGTTTTATATCAGTTTATTGTGTATACTACTTTCAATTAAATGAAGTAGTGTCACTGTCATTAACTAAATAATTATATATTTATGAACAACAGTTAATGTAAGTTATCATGTTTGTAATTGAGTGACTACATCTTTTTTTATTTTATAGACTTATGATTATGGCAAAAATGTGTTGCAAACGTTAAGTAATAGAAAAAATATTTTAAATTACTATTTATTTTGACCAAAATCATCCCAAGAAATTTATAACATCTTATCTAAATTATATATATATATATATATATATATATATATATATATATGTGTGTGTGTGTGTGTGTATAGACATGTATATAAGTATGGATATCTTATCGGTATCGCTCAACGCCGGGTACAGGAATGCACCCAAATGCCTTTTTTCAGTCCCTCGTACCGTTTTTATAAACGGGCATGCCTCACATGTCGCTCTCTTTTAGGGGGTACGAGTATTTTACCTGTATAACGACTCCAAGTAGCCACTCTATCTTGTATCTTTGTGATGGATGACAAAACGGCTTGGTGAGCTGGGGAATTCTACACTATGTCTTTAATGTATATAGTCGTAGCGTGCTGGGACATTTCGGTTCGAATAACTGTTCTGAAATTGAAAAAGAAATTTAAATTGAATATGAATGGCTGACATGAGCTTTAGTTTATGTATCGCATTTGAAGATTGTTACATTCCAAATTTGGAAATGTACATTGTTAAATTATGTGAGTAAATTCCTGTGAATATTTTCAAATAAACTTGTTAATTTCCGTCATTCCGGACAGTTGCGTTTGCATAAAAGATTGCGCAGGCACAGAGTGAATGGCGCAAGTGCGCGGAGTGTGTGATACGATGCCATTAGACTACGAGGCTTGAAGCCGAAAACAGCTACCTGTGTCGTGGTGTGTCTTTTCTTTTTTTTTAGGATCCCTACCTACGAACGAACGAAAGTGGAGGGACGAATAAATCTGGCTCAACGACGGCGTGATGGATCCACAAGGAGATGGCCCTGGGATATAACTAAGGTGCGATTTAAGTGAGTACATTCATTGCTTTATTTATATAGTAAATTGAGAATTATATCACTTTTAACATGTTTGGTATTTGATAAAAATGCCGCGTAATCATGTCATATTAAACGATTGTGCAATTATTTGAAACGCAGCCAGATAAAGGATAACTTTTTTAATTTCATTATAAGATAGTGAGACAAGGTTAATTAAGACATTTGCAAGCGTATATTTTAACTCTTGTACTGATTTTTTGTAGCCCATGTTGGATTTAAAGAAATAAATAGTCAATATGGCATATTGAGGGTCTTATAAGGATCCTCAATTTTTTTAATTTCTTAAAACTCAAATTTGACTCGGAGTCATTGGTCCACCAGTGTTTTTAATTGGTACGTCTATATCCCAACAGGCTTAGAATACGTTCAGAAGATGCAAAAGTTTTATTCGAAAATAATGTTTTAATGTGTATGGAATGTAGTGAAACAATTTTTGCACATGGTACACAAAATCTGTGCGAAATTCTTGGTTCTGCAGGGAATATTGGTGGCATCTCCTACGTGAAGGTCCCTCTACCGACAGATGATCGCTGACATTAAGAAGGTGTCTTGTAGCAGGAGGGTATCCTAATCCTCTTGCATTTTCTCTTCCTTTTACAATCAATTCTTCTGCCAAATTGTTCAGAAATGTGAGTACAGATTTCTTCTTATGGTGAACTTCTTTGTATAATATGCAAGCATTTATAATGGAAGTCATGTGTAGCTTGTAATACACCTTACGCCACCATTTTTCCAACTTACAATCGAACTCGTATATAGTGGTAAGTTGATCGGACAAATCAACTCCCCCATAAACTTGTAATCAACAACCACCTGAGGACATTGTATAGCAACTCTTTTGCCATTTTTCAATTTACAGTTTACTGAAGAAAATTTGTTTTAATTGCAATTACCGAGGACCACAACTTTCTTTGTATCTTGCTAAAAAGAAACCAATATTCCAGATTCAATACCAATAACTTTGCTATCTCCTCGGGCAAACTTCTCTTTATGGTTTAGTATATTTTCCTATTTCGCATGCAAATGGCAGATCAAGTAACTTTACTGAGGTAGAAAATCAGTCAAAACATAAACACATCTTTATTATGTGGTATAAATTCTGCGAGTTTGTTCACGACCCGCTCCCCTAGTGTAGATTCTTGAGTATATACAGCATCCTTATCGACATGTATATCAAAATTGTAGACGAATCGTATTACCGCTTTTTTATTCCTCGTTTTATGGGTATTGTTTCAACGATGACCGGCCTATGGATTAGTCTATACGCATATGTGAGCACAAACTTGGAGCTTTAAGCATCGACTAACTTATTGACATAGTACGTCTTACTGAGGGTTTCTGGCTTTTGGGATTAGCATAATACATTTTAGAATGCAAATATGTACATTGATTGTGGCTTATCACATCTTTGATACAATTATTTCCCAGGCTCTTCGTAGTGGACCAATAATCATGAAATGTGATTGTATCTCATCGCTAACATACGCTCTGTTACTATCATGATCTTAGGCGTATCTGTTTCTGCACATTATCTTCGATTTTTTGCATTCTCAATGTTGATTCATTTATTTGTATTTTCAGCAATGTACAAGAATAAACTTTTCGGAAACATTTGAAAAAGCAATTTAGTTTGGACGAACTCCTATTCAGCTTTGACAATACAGTTGCATCCCTAACTTGAGTCATAGTTCTTCTGGGTTGAAAATTTGTAATTTTGTCAATATCAGTTCAGTGTATCACTTGCTCATTATTTGGCTGGGGCTCTTCATCCAAATTGAAAGAGGAATTTTAAGAGCTACTTGATGAATCTTGTTTGTTGTCATTTTTTTGTTCTTTGACTGGAATTTCTCCTTCAGAAGGCCTATAATCTGAATTTGAGTCATCATTACAATGGAATAGATCCACATCTTTGTAAAGTTTGGCGATTTCTTTTTCCAAATCTTTTTAGCCATTCTGCATAAAAGATTCTTAGGACAGAAAGTATATGAAATCGAGGAAAGTTTTCAAGCAGGCTTTGAAACATTTAAAAATGAGATAGGAAGTCTTAAGACAAATTTTGGAAATAAAGTAGAGAATTTGGAGGATAGAGTGAAAAATATTAGAAATATGTGACAGAATCTAGGCGAACCCATGAGGTAGAATCAAACTAATATTGCATTAGAGGTTATTCTAAATTTTATGGTGATAATAAATTAAACCCCAGGATATTTTGAAATAATTTGTGGTCTTTAGTGTAGGGATCTTTAGATGAACAAAATAAATTAAACATAGTTAGATCAATGTTGAAAGATAGAGCAGAAAAATTTGGTTTAGTTTGATGGAAAGTGAATTGAAAACATTTAAAGACTGTGAAATAATTTGTGGTCTTTAGTGTAGGGATCTTTAGATGAACAAAATAAATTAAACATAGTTAGATCAATGTTGAAAGATAGAGCAGAAAAATTTGGTTTAGTTTGATGGAAAGTGAATTGAAAACATTTAAAGACTGCATTTAAATTCTTAAAACATTTCGGAGAATAACCAGCAATTTTGAGTAAGGGATGATTTGATTATGGGAAAATATAATGCAGGTTTAGGTGTAACAAGAGAGTTATACACTACCAAGAAATTTAGCATGAGAAAGATATGCAGATCATTAAGTATTTGGAATTTTAAAGTGGAAGTTAGGCAATGAAATAAGTCGACAGAGGAGGACTGAGAATAGGTCTTGTAAATTTTGTTAAGTATCAGAGAATTTACCAGAATGTTTTACTAGCAGGAATAATAATAACAATTATAATAGCAATTTTGATCGCATTGTATTAAAAATAATATGCACAATTAATTAATAAATTGATACCTGTAAAGAAATGTACCTTAATAGCGCCGAACAATTGAAAGTTCGCAAATATAAATGGTATGGATATTCTGAAGTGTGAATTAGGGAATAAAAACGTTGAGCATGAGTTTATAGTTATATCTGGATTAAAGATGGACACTATTTTTGGGATTGATTTGATAGAAAAGTTGAAGTTGGGAATTGATGCAGAGAATAAGGGGATTATATGTGAAGAAAAGTATATTAAATGGGTTGATGAAATAATATTGAAGTCGAAAATGTCTGTATTAATTTGAATAGGTTTGAGCAAGAAGTAGTAAAAAGGTAAAAGTGAAAACAATAGTTAGGTGCCCAGGCGAAGTAAGAGATGAAGCAGAGTCATTAAATAAATATTCCTAGTTAGTAGGTAGAGAGTCAAAAATTGCTACAGGGTACGAGTATAAGTTAGAAGTGGTCAATACGGAACCTTTTAAAGCAAAAGTTTATCTTATTGCAGCAGCATATCGAGATAGGATTAAAGTTGAAATAGAGGAAATGTTAAAGTATCAAAAAAATCAAATACGCATTTTGTAAATCCTTTAGTTGTAGTAAAGAAAATCGATAGTGGTATTTGATTATATTTGGATACTAAAAATAAACTGGCGTACTACACCACAACAATTATCCACTGTCAATGGATAGTATATTAGCTAGTCCTGGCAAAAACCCAAAAAATGAAAACTAAAGACCGGTTTTAGTAAAACGGATTTCACTAACACCACTTTTCAAAACCGGTTTTACTGAAATCCGTTTTATCAGGCAAGCAATTTTATAAATACCGGTGTACTGACTTTAATGAAAATCAGTGTTGCAGATGTAAACAAAAACGGCTTTGTCAAAAGCGAAAACCGTCTTAATTGATATTAGTTTTGTAGAAACGGAACCACGTTGCATCATGCCATTATTAAAAAAAGATGCCTTGATGGCGTTTTGATAGTTAATACTGGTGAATTATCTATAAAATCGAAATCTTTACAAAAAGTGATTAAATCATTTATTACATCTGTTGAATACTACAGCAGGACATTAGCTTTCAGTTGTAGCGAACATTAATAAACCTTTTTTATAAATAGGTAATCATTTGCTGAAAATGAAGCTATTTATTACAAGTTAAATTAGTGTGAAAACCAATCTTTATATTACAATTATGAAGATGCGGGTATTTCTGCATGTGCAAAACCTGTGGATAAAACAATTAAATCTTAAATTAATTATCCTGTGTATAGCATAAAAACATTTTAAATAAAACATGTTCTTGAAATTTCGAGAGAAATTGAGAAGAAATATGTCAATTTCGTACGAGCTGATTAATAAAGCCTCGGTGTATTTAAATTGTTTTAAAATGATGGCATGCTCTGGGTAGAAATTCTGGAGTTAAAATAGTCTCCCATCGTATCTTCAGGAGGAGACTACTTTGGAGGATGTGATCGGAAAGTTTAAAAGAAGAGGAGGGAACAGTTTGCGAGTCGGAGCGTGGAATGTCAAAAATGAAGCAAGTATAGGTAAGTTAGAAACTAGAAAATCGAAATAGATAGGTAAGCATTAGACATGGTAGGGATCAGCGAAGTTTGCTAGTCAGAGGCAGGTGATTTTTGGAGTGGAGACAAAAGGGTAATTAATACAGGATCAGAGGAAGGAAATTCGGGTGTGGGAATAGTTATGCGAAAAAAGATAGGACAACGTGTAGAAGACTACTTGCAACAGAATGAAAGAGTACTCATGGTTAGATTAGAATCTAAACCCGTGAATACAATAATAATACAAGTATACATGCCCACTTTTAGCTACAGAGAGGAAGAGGTAGATGCGATCTACGATTTCGAAGACAATAAGATACATAAAAGGACATGAAAATTTAATAATTATGGAGGATTTTAATGCAGTGGTAGGTGAGGGTAGGGAAGGAGCGGTAGTTGGTTTATTTGGTTTAGGCATGAGAAATGACAAGGAAAATAGGCTGGTAGAATGTTGCGACAAGAACAATTTAACCCTCACAAACATTATTTCAACATCATAAACATGAATCTCCCCTATAAAAAGTAATGTATGAACACCATTTATCTATGATAAACACCAAACGTTAACTTTAAGATACCAGTTTCTCTGAATTTTCAGTATGTAATAACAGCCATTGATGGTAAAATAAGTACCTACAAAAACAACTGTAATGTAATTTTAAGTAAACCTAATAGTAGTTTTTGTAAACGCACACCTGGATATATTCAAGAAAGTCGATTATCAAAATCATAATTCACAATGAATTTTTTGCTTATTCACTTCTCTGTAGTAATTTGGCTTTTTGTAGAAGAAGAAAAATCAATTCAGCCCCATTTAGTACATTTACATTTCGGGCATGTAATACTATGTACCTAAAAGACTAATTACATTATACTGTATTAAGGATAAGTAGGTATGATACCAACCTTTTTCGATTAATTTGTGTGCCCTTAACTGATCTTAAATCACCGTTTTGCTAGGAACGGCTAACGGCACCAATCTGATACAGCCATGTTTCGTCTAAAAACACAAAACTAGTACAGATTCTCTTCTTTTATTTTCATATATCTTCAAGAATCGAATTCCATTTATCCATTATATTTAGCAGTTCCATTAGACCTACCATTAAATATAAACAGAAACATGATAAATCTAAAAATAATTACATATTGCACTATAAACTTAACTGGAAAATAAATACTAATGATCTTCATACAACCTATAAAGATGATCAAACCAGCAACAAAACAAGTAGCTTAGCTTTAGGGTCTAAATGAATCTCGCTGATCGTCTTTGGTGATTAAAGTTTAGTTTAATACTAATATGAGTTCTGAAAAGAACTGTTTGAAGCAAAAATCAGTCAAATATCAATGTATAAAAACAGAAAAATTCACGAGTTCGTTGAAACCAACTAAACAACGAATGGGATAACCTAAAATTTAAACGTCAGCATATAATATTTGACTTTAAGGTGATTGGCAACGTCGTACATTGCTACTATTCAAACCAAAACTGTAACATAAATATTGTACGGTATTAAATTGACAAACATCCACCTAAATAGTTAGTACTTGTGTAACGTCGCGGATGACGAGTTCTATTTAAAAATTGCGAGCACTATAATTCAATGCCTTCCTATTTATTAGCTCTGTAAGTAGTTTTCTTAAATAAAAAACAGCATCATTAATTCTGAATTTATATGCTTGTATAATTATATTCTTAAATTTGCGGTTTACATTAAAAAGTAATATACAACCTCATTATTTTTGAATTTATGCGCTTGTATAGTCATTAAAGATAATATTCAACGCTTGTATTTTTTGCAATCTAACATTGCGGTTATAAAATTATTCATGTTTTTTTAGCAATAAACATTACAAAATTTAAATTTTAACCTTATATCTGCAACTTTGTAACATTGGTGCTAATGAAAGCTATTATTAAGTTTTATAGTTTAAGAATGACACAAAAGAAAAAAAACTTGATGCTACACCAGTTAAGGTTCGGGCCTTTGGAGCTGTGTTTTTAAAAAACAACTTGAAACACTTAACAAAATTTATTTAATCTTGAAACAAAAATTACAGTGAAATTTAGAATAACTTGTTCATAATAACTTTAATAAAAAAAATAATTAATTGTACTGGGCGAGTAGTCTAGGTAGACAACAATGCAAAAGCTGTAATACTCAGACTGACTGCCCTAATTGAGTAGCTTGAACAACGAAGTATGGAGTTCGAAGACTGACTGCCGGGTATTGAGCTCCCGGGCTTTTTATAATAACCTGCCCCTCACACGGCTGTGGGAACTTGCAGATCTCATGTCTGCTTTACACTTTGTTACAATGTATTAATCTTAATTCTAAGTAATTGCGGTATGTTAACCGCCTGTGACCTGCCACCTGCAGTATCACTGCCCTCACGGATGCAAAGTTGCATGTCCGTTCTCATGAACTGTCGATAACCTCTCTGGGTTATCCGTGTATCACAATGTTGCAATGGACTTATACTTTATTTAACAATTTCTAATAATTCCTATTAGATTCAATATATTCAATACATATATATAATTGGGGGATACATAACTCACCTTGAGTTATAAAAAGTTAATCAAGTAAATTCTTTAAAAATTAGTATGCTAAATACAGTCTTAATTATTCCTCTTGAACAAATAACCACATCAAATTGCATATATATATATATATATATATATATATATATATATATATATATATTGTCGTGGAATTATAAGTTAAATAAGTCTAGACGATAAAATTTCAACAACTGTGTATATAGGAAATAGGAACAATTTATTTACGCGCCAAAATAATCAGGTTAGATAGTATTAACATATTTTGTAGTTCTAAATTAGAATGTTAAAATTACATAAAGGGAGGAAGCTTTAGAGTACATAAAAATTCAAGGATACGCATAATTAGTTGTAATAAGTTTAGATCAAGCGCATGGAATCAGAAACGGAGCTTTCAAGTATAGAAAATCAATAATTTAAACACATATTTCCATTTAAATAAACGAAAACGTTCATTTTACAAATCCTAAGAAGGGGATAAACTTGTAATAGTTATTTTAGAAAACAAGTGGCTTCGAAGAAGCGCCTTTTAGTTAAATGTCAAGTTCATAGAACTTGAATGAACGTTGGCACAAAATTCTAGAAAACTGTTTGCAACGGTCGGTTTGACAAGCTGCTAAAAATAACAAGTGCTTTGAAGACTAACTGAAATAAAAGATCTATAATGTAAAACAGACAGAAAAACGTACAAGAAAACGTTGGCTACAAGTCACGTCTAAAATACACGGGAGATGTGAAGGCCAACAACAATATCGATTTTCTGTAGCTTGAGAGGGGTTTCTAAAAAAGACAATAAATATGGGTGGAACGGAAAAAGATAGCTGAGAGGTGGAGCGTAATAACGCTGAAAAGCTATATCATTGGTCTAAGGCTAGCAGTTTTGAGAAGCTCGCGTCCGTTGAGGTTATTAAACGAATTTCAGTGTAACATTATGATAATCTCGGAATTTTTCAGACGTTACGTTAAAAATTTTTAGAATTGATTTTAAAAATGAGCTTTTCGATAAAGAGATGTTCCGTGAGGGGATGTGAAAAGCGTATAAATACTCTGAGAGAGATGTTAAAGCTCTCTTGCTCTTAGATCTTATATCGAGCTTAGATTTCCAATGTAATTGCTAATACGTGCTCTTACGTGGTACTAATTATTGTTTATTCGGTAAAGTAGCATACAACATTCTGTTTTAAATTGTGTAAAGCTGTTAGTAACGTACCGGAAAAGTATTAAAAGTGTTTTGCACGAGTGGGTGCTAAAGTTACAAAAGGTGTCGTTACTACACGATACAATCGAATGATAGGACGGTGCTTGGGTAAGCGAATCTTAAAGCTTAACTTGAGGTGTAGTAGTATGGAATGCTAAGTTTGGACAAGACAATCATCTGGGTAGAATATTAAAGGTGGTTGCAGAGATTTGGATAGTGGGGATCAGTTGGATCAAGGCATAATCGAAGTATATGGACACAACGACGAGGGTTTCTGGTACACATCTCCTGAGGTAACGATGGACGAAACTTACTCCAGGTAAAGAAAATTTATTTCCTGCTTTTGCTTAAACATTGTTACTGATATTTTTGTGTTTGACTGTTTTGACTTATTGGGGGTGTATTTATTACCATAAAAACTCATTTAAAGGGGGTATATGTACAGGACAATTAATATTGATTATTGATGTTTATTGATGATGTAAAAGATGTTTATTGATGATATAAAATGTTGTTGTAAGGAGTGAACGGTTCTTTAGATTTATTTTTAATAAAAATGCGAGGTTTAAAAGCATTTAGAGGAACTGGGTTATACTGAGCTCAAAATAGACCAAAATAAAATCAATTTAGGGTTGCATGACGGGCCCATCTACTCGTCTAAAATAAAATTGTTAAAGTATATTAAAATCATAAAATTTTAAAGGATTTAATGATTGAGATGGTAACAATTTTATCAAACTGTATTTACCAAGGTGTAAATATTTTTTTTAATAATGGAAACTTGTTAATATGTGCAAATAAAAAGGTTGTATGTTTTGTTGCATTATTTGAGTGATAATATCATTTGACTGTGTTTGTGATAAAGGAAGGTACTTAGGATGGTAGGTATTCATGAAAAAGCCGACTGCTGAGCTAGCCAGGGCGTGTAGAAATAAAGAAGCGTTCCAAAAGGTAGTGTAAGAAATTTTTTTTTATTTTTATTTTCAGAAATTTTATGACGCCCAATTCAAGGGGTGAGAATTTTTGTAGGTTCCACGGCAATTTTATGTTGGCTCAAACGTGGGGCGGGATTTTGAAGATTTACACGGCAATACATATATATATATATATATATATATATATATATATATATATTATTCAAACCATAGTCATTAAAACTGAGGTCACCTTCAGTATTCAGCTATGGGTGTAGATAGCTACTGAATATAACCTTGCCTTTTTTCCCATGAAGAAAATAACGAGATGCCTGTCTTAACATATTTTTACACACCTATATTTTAAATTAAAAACATTATATTCATCATCATTTTGTTTTCGACCTTACTTAAGGTCGGTTTGACGCAGCTCTAACTTCTTTTCTATTCTGTGCTAATCTAAAAAGCTCTACATTCCCTTCACAACCTAAATTTCTAATAATTTGACTACTATAGCTTGGTCTAGGTCTTGCTATATCCTTCTATCTTTTTCCTATCCACCTGGCTCTACATAGATATTAGCAACCTGATGGTTGTTAAAGAACTCTAACATGTATACATGATTACCATTTATAAGGAAATGAACTATAACCTGGTTATACGCTTCAAAAAAGGAAAAGTGTTAAATTATATGTTATGGTAAGGCTTAATCAACGAACCGCTACCAACATGCCAGACCGCTTGTGAGTTATGTCATGGTGACGTTTATTAAATTATATGTTATAGTAAGGCTTAAGCAACGAATCGCTACCAACATGCCAGACCGCTAACTAATTGTGAGTTTTGTCATAGTGACATTTAGTTAACTGATTTTTATTTACTTATTCTTTTTGTTTTGTTTTCGAACTTACTTAAAGTCGGTTTGACGCAGCTCTAAATTGTTTTCTATTCTGAGCTAGTTTAAAAAGGTCTACATACCCTTCACAACCTAAATCTCTAATAATTTGACTAATATAGCTTTGTCTAGGCCTTCCTACTCTATTTTTATTTGGTAGTCTATAATCTAAGATTTTACTAAATAGTCTCTCATGTCTTAACTGGTGCCCTATCATTCTATCTCTCCTGACCTTTAATTGGTTCCACATACAGGGTTCCTCACCTATCCTTCTATAAACTTCCTCGTTTGTTACTCTATCTGTCCAACTAATCTTTAACATTCTCCTATAACACCAAGTTTCAAAAGCTTCTATCTTTTTCTTATCTACTTCTTTAATTGTCCAAGTCTAACTACCGTATAGTAGAACGCTTCATACGTACGAGTTTAAGAAACTTTTTCTGTTATCTAAACTAATACTATTAGTTATTAGTAAGTTTTTCTTTTTTAAAAACATTTTTCTAGCTTGAGCTATTCTAGCTACTATATCCCTTCTGCTACGTCCATCCTTTGTAATTATACTACCTAAATAGCAAAATTCATCTACCTCCTCTAATTCGGTATTACCTATTTTTAATTTTGGTTTAGAACTAGACCGTAACTCACTTGTCATTATCTTTGTCTTTTCTGAATTAATTCTCATACTATAGTTACTCTGTAGTATCTCCTCTAAAATATTTAAAAACTCTCCTAACTCTTTTCTAGACTCTGCTATAATGGCTATATCATCTGCAAAACGTAACATGTCTATTTTCTGTCCCTGTACACTAATACCTATCTCTTTTCTCTCTCTAGCTAAGTTTAAAGCTTCCTCAATATAAACATTAAAAATCAAGGGAGACAGTATACAACCGTGTCTAACACCATTTCTAATCTTAGCTTCTTTTTCTATTTCATCAAATCTAATTACTACGCTTTGGTTTTTATATAGACTGTAAATAATTTTTCTATCCCTATGAGAGATTCCTATTTTTTGCAAAACCCTGAACATAACAATCCAATTAACCCTATCAAATGCTTTTTCTAAATCTACAAACGCGAAATGAGTCTTTTTATTTTTTTGTAACCTTTTTTCGATAATTACCCATATTACGATTCATATATTTTCTGCAAAGCTCTAAGGAGCCCAAATCCACATCAAGCAAAAAAAAACACGAGCACTCCCACGAGTCGAATAACGATATGATTTGCATATATATTACCAGAGAGTTATAATTACAATAATAAAGGCGAAGTTATATTCTAAATTTCAGGCTGCAAATTCTTGTTAAATTATTTTTGATAATGCAACTATGAACGATTTGTCTTTACAAGATTTTACATGCAGACCTTGTAAATTAAATCCATTATATCACGATTCGTATATTTTATAATGTTATTTGATATGTAATACAAAATAAAGCTCTTGGGAACACTGCTAAAAAATTCTTTAAAAATCTCCGAAGTAGTCAATTACCTAGAGGAGCACAACCCCATTCAGACCACGCTGGAGTGCCTCATTCTACATTTATCATTTTGAAAATGTTTAACGTTTACTACACGTTTATTATACCCCATTCACGATAAATATGGGATGACGTCACAATACCAATAAATGCTGTGTTGTCATGATTGACTTATTCTATGCTTATTTATTAGTTAGACTTGTACAGTTTTTGTTTATTATTAAATAATTATTAAAAGTTGGCATATTTTAAATTGTAAGGTTACTTTTAAAATACCTTCTTTCTAATATGGTAGTGAATTGTGGTAGCAATGCAATGCAACTCAAGATGCAGAAGTAAGATTTTTTAAGTTATAAAGGCAGTGTCTTAAAATTTCACTGTAAACAAATTTTGCGTCTAAGAATACAAAAGCAGAAAATGATACAACACCGCACAAAACTGCCAACTGTAACATACTAAATCGATATATCATTAAAGCTGTGGTCACAGTTACGTCCACATTATACAATTACTAACACTTTATTACTGTTTACGACGTCATCCCATATTTATCGTGAATTGGGTATACGCCCCATTCACCATGCTATCTAACAACAAAGACACCCGGCCAGCGCTGCGCCCCCGAGGCAAAGGCCTAAGGAGCCCCATTCATCATTAAGCAAACTATCCACCAACAAAAGCACCGAAACCCCAGCGCTTCACCCGCATTATATTCTACGCGGGTGGACGTCCCAAAAACAAATTTTGTACCTAAAGGAAGTTTTGTTCTCAAACCGGCGTGTACATATCTTGCTGTGCGGTTTGTATTTGGA
Organism: Platerodrilus igneus; assembly: GCA_036346225.1. Taxonomy (NCBI): domain Eukaryota; kingdom Metazoa; phylum Arthropoda; class Insecta; order Coleoptera; family Lycidae; genus Platerodrilus; species Platerodrilus igneus. The sequence continues at coordinate 4,192,354 of JARFIW010000124.1, forward strand.
AGCGGCTAGCTATACTACTAGTGGTATAATATCTGGGGTTCCGTGGATTAATTTGGTTCACATGAGTATTAATTCTTATGTTCCAGGTTTGATTACAGACATGAACCATGTGAAAAATGTTAGGTGAGCATTAATACTTCTCAACTTCGTTACACTTATAGATGATGATATACGTTTCAATGTTTTTTATTTGTAATAACAAATATGGCGGACGTTGTCAAAATCCGCTGTTCTGGAATGCTCTGAGTTTGTTTATCAGGATTATATCTAACACCATAATTACAATTAAACTCATTCCTAACTTCCTTAAGCATTTTATAAATACAGGGTGACAATAATCTACCTGATTCCATGGTACATAATAGGAAGCAATGGAGGTACGCGTCTAACTAGATCCAGTACTGAAGACCTAATGCTGATGATTCCATTGCACGATCTATTATTTTGATTTCATGATTATCTAATTTATTTATAAAAATCAAAGAAATGTAAACATCTCCACAATTCTTTAGTCAAACCTTATCTATATTTTTATATCATTGATAAGGGAAGAAAATTTTCTATTTCTTGATGTCTTGGCCAACTATGGTTTCTATTTAAGAAAATGCAGTGTTATGTCATATCTCGTAAACCCTACAAGGAAACAATTATTTCGCTAGATCACCATAAATAGAAAAATTATATCTTCAAATTTCATCACAATTATTTTTCTCCGTCTATGATAACAATGCAGCCAGATTAATTAGTAAAAAATCGAGTTTTTATGTTTCTTGAAAATACAAAAGCATATCTGAATTAAGTATGAAGTGATCCATAGTGTTTCTAAGTCGTTTTCTCATTGGTCTATAATTATTACAAATATTATAGTGTACATTTCGATATTTGAAGGTATTTGTTGCAATAGCTCAGTAACCACTTGCAGGTTTCTGAACGCATTCCGTGACGTCATAATTTACATTATATGGAGCACATGCGTAGAGGGGATCGAGCGAGTTGACAGGATTGAAAACAGTTTGTTTGGAGATTTCAAAATGGCAGGTCGAAAAAGCCTACACTTGGCGGTTTTTTAATTAAAGGTAATGTTTTTAAGTTTATAATGGGGTGGTTATTTTAAGGTAATCTAATTACATCTTGTAATCAGAGCGTTGATTTGAATGTGGTGTTGGTATTTATTGTAAAACCGTTAGTTATTTAATTATTGAAAGATATATTTATGGGTTACCTGTTGCTTTTGACTTAGAATTTGATGGGGATTGTTTAATATATGTAATTTCAAGTGAATTTACTATTCTATTGAATATGTTTTATGTCTAAAGGTGTGTAGTTTGGTTTGACAACCTATAACTAATATTTATTTATTTAAATTGCGTATTTAAAATATAAATCAGAGTAAAACTAATATTTGTTTATTTGAAATAATGTTGATTTTGTGTTTAATGCAGAGTTGGTACTACAATTGCGTCCCACTTATTGTAGGATCAATAGCAGAGGTACCATTACGGTAATTTTACGACAATTAATGATAAATACTGAAATCATATTAAATAAAATTATTGGGCCAGCTTGAATATGAACAGTAGTATATTTCTATGTTATATTTGTTTTTGGTTTTATTGAATTAACCACAAGGTTGTGTATATTTTTTTATTTGTAATACCACGATGTGTTTAATTTTTAAAAGTACGTTTTAACCGATGCAATCATAATGAACAATTTTACCATTTGCTTACTAGACTCAATATATTTAATTAATCTGCATTTATATAAAGATTTAATGCCTGAATCTGAGCTCGTAATTGTGCTATAAAATTTTGATATACATCTACTGCCTACTTGTTCTATAATGTTTTATATTTGTGATACATTTGACATTTTATGTATGTGTAATTGTTTTATTTCAGCATATTAATCACATTTACGACTGCACTGCTCACATCTGGGTTTAACTTAATGATATGTTTGTTGTTTTGTTTGTCCTATTATCCAGCCGATGCTCTTTTATAATTAACTAGTGTTTAACGTTTGTGCTAATTGTTGTGATGTAATTTATTTATTTATTTATTTATCGTCTTTATTTATCTAAACTAACATATACAAAGTGAATGAGAAAAAAAACATTCAAAATCGTGCAGGCGAAGTTCAGTCACAGACTGTTCTTCCACTTAACCTGAATAACATTATAGTAACAGACATCAAGCATCAAACGTAACAAGCAGCAGCACACAGTTAACTGAATTTATGTGTTCATACTTTCTCTAGCCAATACTGAATAAGTAAATAAATGAAATAAGCGTAAGATCATTGTAGGTTAATCAGATATTCTTTGTAGAATCTCTTGAAACTGTATACTGATTTATTCTTTAGAGAAGCATCAATAGAATTGTATAATGCAACTACCGAATAATGGAACGATCTTTGGTAGAAGGTGGACGAGTGACGCTCAATATGCAATAGATCAAGTGATAGTAAGTTAATACAGTGGTAATAACGACGCGGTTTTAGTAAAGACGTTATATATTCTGGTGTTGTGGGCGAGGTTAGAGCGCGATGTGTATAAACTGCAAAGCGTAATTTACGCCTGTTAGCCATATTCAGCCAACCTGATTCTCGCAAAAAATTAGAAATATGATCATACTTTCGTAAACCGTAAACAAATCTTATACAAGCATTTTGGATCATCTAAATGCGTAGGGAAGTATTATAATCTAAACAAGGACCATATACAGCATCACAATAATTATACAGAAACAAAATTAATGATTCGCACAATAGCGCACGATGATTATGACTTTAAATATCTTTATTTAAATGAAACTTGCGTAAAGTTATGTATGAACGCTTAATTAGATTATTTACATGTCCTTCAAAACGCAACTTATAATTAAGTAATATACCGAGATTTACAACTGAGTTTTGGATTTTAATACTATCACCATTAATCATGAGGTTTAAGTTATCAACCACTTGTTTCCTATCATTAACTGGTCCAAAAATGATAGCCGAGGTTTTTTTAGTATTTAGCACTAATGAATTATTGGCATTACATTTGATTTTCCAATGCTCCACCCGAAGGTACTACATTGGCCAGGAAGCGAGTTTTTTTTACCTGGAAAATTTGGAATTTTGCCGAACCCTTGCTGTTCCAAGCAAGGTAGGGATCTTTAACGTGCGTGACAACACTCACACACGGGACCTCCATTTAACCTCTCATCCGAACGAGGGTGTATTTTTGTGAAAAATGCTCGCCTAACATTTTTCAAGCGGACCGTGTCGGGATTCGAACCCGGGACCTTGGACATAGTAGTCACACACATACCACTACGCCACGGAGCCGCCTAATGAATTATTGGCAGCGTAGCGAGATGTGTTCTAGGTCTTTATTGAGTAAATAGTTAGCCTGTTTCAAGGTTTCTTTGTGGAAAGATATATACAGCTGTGAGTCATCAGCATACATATGGGAAAGACAGTGATGTAGCGATGAAGACAGATCAGCTGTATATACTAAGAACAACAATGGACCTAGTATTGACCCCTGGGAAACTGCACTAGATACAACTTCCTAAGTTGACATAATTCGGTTAACTCGCACTGACTGCGTTCTGTCAGACAAGTAACAAGCAAATAATTGCCTAGTTGGTTTATCAAATTCAAAATAATTTATTTTTGCAAGTAACAATTTATGGTCGATCGTATCGAAGGTTTTAGAGAAGTCCAGCAAAACCAGTGCAGTAACAAGATCCATGTCTGATGATCGAATAATGTCATTAGTAATTTTTATTAATGCACTAGTAGTACCATGACCTCCCGTAAAACCCGACTGATTTAAAGGTAGAATTTCAGAAATAGTAACGTACTCATAAATTTGCTGGTATAATATTTTTTCCAGTATTTTAGACAAGACCGATAAAATACTTATTGGTCTCAAATCAGACAACGTAACAACTTCTTTTTTCGGTAGCGTTATTACTATTGAATTGTAATTAAATTGAACCTCTGGTATGATTGACCATCTCGTGCCTTTCGCGTTTGCATTTATTACTATGTTGGAGACAGTCTATTCAATAATAAGCGCCTTTTAAACTATGCGCAATCATACCATAAGTTCATTTCAATGATTCATGTTGTTTTGTCAATGTACTTGTAGTGTACTCTTTTGCAAATAATGGGAAGTCGACTAGTCTTTGTGAAATATTTGGTAACACAGGCTGGAAACTGTTAATGTATGTATGTGGGCGCGTGTGTTTGAACCTATTTGAATATTACTAACATTTTATGTCCGTGCGGGGAGGAACATTGGTAGTCACGGTGCAGGTCATCTTCCTGGTGCCCCCCTCTTCAGCTTTAGCTGGGTAGTATTGGCCTCGCCGACCTCACTACCTACCAGAGAAGATTAGCTGGTTTACACTAACGTTTCTTCAGTTGTTATGTGTGGTACGCCTGGATAACAATTGACATCCAGTTAAATTCAATGTTGGTGATCTGGGTATTTGTACGTTACCTGTCCTTGCCGAGATGTGCCAAATGCAGTTAAGAGTGTAGGGACAGTTTGGGGTTTTCTCTGCCGTGCTCTTTCCCCAATCACCCACGTTGAGTACGGCATTGTTTGCTTTGAATATCTTTTTTTTTGTTTTCATGCAAATGATCTATTTAGTAGTTATTCTTTTCATTAAAAGTAAAGTTAGGTAAATTCTGTAGTTTTATTTCAAACCTTCCCGCCGTCATAATAATGTGTCAGTGGTTTTGTAGTCTTTCCCTCATCATACTGTAACTTGCTCTTTCGAGAATCCTTGATAGTTTATTGCTTCTCTTTCCAAATTTGATTCTAAATCCTTTTGGTATTATTTCGTTGTTTCTGCATTTTATTAGGAACGTGAGTGAATTTTTGGAATGCGATAGTTTTAGGTTTAGATTGTCCAACTGTCTAAAATTGTATAAATTTGTATAATTGTATAAATTGTATAAATAGAAACATGTTAAAAAATGTTTTCCAAATTATTGAATTTATATAAAATTCACCAATAAAAATTAATCAGCCGATTTCACGTTAAGCGTATTGGCTACCTAAAACAAGTCGGTCCCAGGCCGTAACACAAATTGAAGGCAATCATTCTTTTAAACTTTAAAAATTTTTGCTTAGTGTACTCAAACCAAATATTTCAATAAATCAAAGTCACCTTCAATTTATGTCATAAATGTCAAACTTAAAGTTTTTATTATTTTGACAACGATCAGGTCATGGATCGAAACGTAAATAAAATAGATCTTAAAAACTATGAGTGGTTTCATTCCCAAAGAAGATTAAGAAAAAAAACAATAAATGTTTTTTATTTTTAGGTAGGAATTGCCAGCGGTGACTGTCGTTGTCTAACGTCGTTCTTACTTTTACATATGCGACATAGTGTCCATGATGAATAGAACCGTTATGCTGTATAACGCCATATAATGTGTATAGTACTTTGGATTGATTAAAGTTCAACCCTTGGAGGTTTTGACATTCTTTTAAGCAAAATGGTGTTAAATTCAGTAATATAGGAAACGATACTTAGTCATTCAATTTTGTTGAGCGAAATCTTAGGGTTTGAAATCTCTTTAAATGTAAAATCAATACAGGAGGTGGAATGTTGATTAAAATTTGCTTAATGTATAATTGTATAAAGTATGAGAAGCTTTAACGGTTCCAATATGTTGGAATCGTTTTTGTATTGTAAGTAAAACATGAACAAATGAATTATACGATTTAAAGGAGATTGATCTGACAAAAGTGTATTGTAAAGGTAAAAACTTGTTGGTCAGAGAACCGTTTTTATTTAAAACAACGAGATTAGAAATAATTGCTAACCAGGCGCAGATTTTACCTTCGATATTTATATTGCTTAACTATAAAACATTATGACACGAAGTTTCTCTTCATCCCAATACGATTTTAGTAATATTAAAATATACACGATCCGTTTTTATTACCGTTTTCAGGGTTAACAATTTCCGTTTGTAAAATTAATTTAATAAAATTACTATAGACATCAAAATTATTTGTAAATATAATATTAAATGGTTGAAATGAAAAATAAGAATACTAAAATATACACATACAGATTAATTGGTTCGTTTTAATAAGTAGACTGTTAATATCATATCAGTTAGAACTTTGAATTTTATTGGATGACAGATTACCATCTACCCTTTTTTTTTTTAAATAATAGATTAATTGTTGGTTTTGGTAAAAACACTCTGTAGGTAGAATACTGAAAATGTCACTTGTCACATAAATATGTTTGTTTAATTTCTGATATTCAAATTTTAATCACAATTGTAAACGGTTATAAGCTATTTAACGATAAATTTCTCGTCATAAAGAACACCTGTATATTAAAGATGAGAGTTGTTTATGCGATTTTACTATTATCTTTATGTTACGATATAAATTGTGATGTACTTCAATATTTACAAAGTGTAGGGACATTTTTTGGTTATAACAAACCACCTAGCACTTCAAATCTTGAAATAGTGGATCAAGCTGTACCCTATGAAGTTTCAGCAATAGATGAAAAGTTCATTTCGGAAGCGGCTAAATTAACAGGTATTGCACTTTCAGATTTGGATTCGTGCCAACACAGAGTGAGTAATAATATCTTTATTATTCTTATAATCGTTGTTTGAAGGTGGTGCTGAAACTACAAACTTCATGTGATAAAATGAATGATGAACAACTGGCAAAAATGGCTGTAATGCTATTAAATTGTCAATCTTCTATTGAAGGACGCAAAATATACCCATGCACAGATGAAATGTCTATTAAAGAATGTACCTTTAGCATGGATGCTGACATTTGGAATAGCTATCATTTGATGAGTAATCGAGCCAGAGCAGTATGTTATTCTGTTCGCCAAATTCAGTTCCGTGGACTTACAGAACATACAATTAATAGACTTATGGATGCTGCTCGAAATCAGTTGAAAACATTGGAGAAAATTGCCGAAGATCAAGAAAATTTACATGATTTAACAGAAAAGTCACTTCAATCTGTAACACTTGGTAATTTTTATTTTTTCCTGTACTCTCGGTATAGAAGACACTAAAACTTTATTTCTCTAGAATCACAATTCATTAATTCCAGGTTTGGCATTTAAATATTGTTTGTATAATTCACCATTACTTTATATATTCTACAAAAGGCAAAACCCATCAGATTCTTAACAGTTGTTTCAAATTCAAATGCCCACTATCCATTTCATTAAATTTTCGAATGTTGCCAAATATACTTTAATTATCAAAGCAAATTAACATGCATATCAGTATTTGCAAGTAGACTCAATATTTGTTTAATTTGTAAAAATCTTTTGTAATTGATGTATAAAATTTTATATAATTTTGTACATGGGCTCCTGTTGGGTATAGAATTATATCCCACATTGGTACAAAAATGACGTTCCTCTTTATTTATTTAATATTGTTTTACTTCAACTCAAGACGATAAAATACATAGAATTAAGCTATTTCTCTTCTGGAGTTTTCCATTTTATGTCTCATCTCAACCATCCACAGGTCAATTCAAAAACAAAAATCTATTAATATCTTGCTAGCACTTTTAGGCAAAAAGATTACTATTTAAATGTTTTGTCTATATTCTAACCTTGAAAAATTCGCCATAGTGCATAATTTGATTCGATTATTACAATAACAATGCCGTATTTGTAAAGAGATATAATATATATATATATAAATTGCTGTGATCTTCTCCTTTGAATGCGGGAACTGGGTCCTTTCAACAAAAAAATTCTAGTCCCACAGATTGGGCGTCATAAACGGCTGTGAACCTCTTTTCGCCTCGGCTGCTCACCTAATGTTATAAACCTCCTCATTCATAAAAAACAACACATTCCTACCAAAAACATCAACGTTAACTCTATTTACATCAATATTCAGAATACATTAAAATTTCAAAATTAAAACTCAGCATAAATTTCAGTTTTAAAAAGAATTTCAAGATTAATTTTATTATCATTTTAATGTGCATCCAAAATTAAAGTCCTTGGATGCCTACTAATTAATATAACAATATAGGCAGACCGAGTCTGAGTATAAAGGAGCATCTACCACCCTTTACGTTAATTAACCAGGTTCGTCTAATTGAGCTCAAAGACATACCCAAATTTTCATCATATTACCGAACATCAAAACTAAATACCCCTTTCTACTTCAACAAGCAAATTTCATCTTAAAATTAAAATTTTATGGTTAGTACAATTTCACTAATGTCCATTTAAAGTAAATCAATTATAAAGTTATTCAACACACACAAAAATGTCAAACAAAATAGTATAATTTACCTGAAGGTTACTGTCCTCGTAGCTTCAAAGTACATCGTCCCTTTAGTTAATCACACCATTCCAACAGGATTATATTTACGGCTTCTAATTCTCAACGCTTTTAAAATTTTCTCCATCACCAGTTGTTTCTGGGCTTTTCCGGAACTCATCTATGTATATCTGACCCTTGTTTCGTGGATCCAGACACGTATTTGAACCATTTAATTATTAACACCCCCGAAAAATAGCAAATAACTTCATACTTCTTTCACCAATATACGCCAAAACTGCCTACTTTTGTGTATACATTTGTCGTTGTAAATTTTGCTAATTGGTACAGTGAAACTAAATTTTATTACCTTGTATCTAAGTGCACTGAAGTACATTCATGTTAGCACGTAAATAACCAACTATTTTGAATCACTAAAATATACGAGCAAAATTTTAAATTATTTTATCAAACTAAAATGCACTGTTTAACATCTTCAATCAAGTCGCGGATGTAAGAGCTTTTAACGCATCGAATAGTCAAAAGTCTAAGAGGGCTTGTTTATATTCATCTCGGTATATATAGCAAAAAGCCGGCACGTCGCTTTTGTCCTCAAAACGGGTAATTCTAAAGAATTCCTCATTCTATGTTCCCAGTCTGTCGCTCGCGCGTCGATTTTACGAATTTTCACTCGTCCCATTTAACTCTCAGAAATTTCAACACACGGCACGCAAGCATGTCCGAGAAAAACTAATTAATTTTGTACAGAAATTGTTGTTTCTACCTCTGATATTTGCATCCTATTTTCAACCAATTGTGACCCTCGTGACGTTGCTTAAATCCCGCCTTTTACTATATGTGTCTTTGCTTGACGCATTTTCTCTTTCCTTTTCTAACCTGTTCGTATTGGTGCAAATTGATATTCTTTATTATCGATTATATTTTAGTCCATGTGGACTGTTATCTGGGTTTAATAACCCCGTATCGCACATTCTCGTGAATATTAAGCCCCGGTTTCTCCAAGATTCTTTGAAACTATTAATTATCTACAAAATTTACGCCGTATGTGATATTTAAACTACGCAGGTGTTCAAAATAATATTAATCTCTTATTTTTAATAAAACGAATGAATTTTTATTCTCCACGGGTTTTTAATAAAGCGTATTATCTAATAAACTTCCTTATACACGGTGATTAAAATTATTTGATGTAATCCATTAATTTTCTACCCTGGTCTAAATATGAGTATTTTCCCCCTATTTGAATACAAATAATCCCACTTATTTGAATGCAAATATAAAGCATTTAGACAAAAAATTACAAAAAATTGCCTATCTCTCTCTATCCTTATCTATCTAACTTACCTACTTTATCCAATCAAAAAATTATTTACACCTGTCCTATATCCCTATCTTATTCCTAACTTTCACCTAATTCTATAAACTGAAATTATCCCTAACTTCATCCTACTCATCCATCTAATCCTATATACATCCTATATACCTATCCTATTCCTAACTTTTAACTAATCTTCACTATACTTTACTTCATCCTACCTAATCCTATATACCTATCCTATTTCTAACTTTATTCCTAACTCTCCACTAATCTTATATGAAATATCTATACTTAACCTATCTTATTTTCTTCCTACCTTTACTCTGTATTCTCATCCTAAACCTATTCCTAATTATCTCCCATATTTATCCTATACCTAGCTTTATTTTCTATAAACACTTACTTCTACTTTTCTATATACACCTATTCTATCCCTTGTTCTATATCTATACTAAAGTTCACCTATCTCTATCCTTTGTTCATTAAGTTATTTAAATCTAACTCTCTTCTTGACCCTCCAAGTCTTCCTTCTTACCATCCTAATACTCTTCATCCCTATCTCTCCCCCTTCTATATCTATACTTAACATCTCTATTATCTCACATACAATAAACTTATCATCCCTCTTATCCTGATTCTTAAATATTACTTCTTCTTCAGTCCCTAAACTTGTCTGTTTCTCATTTATCATTGTTTCCTTTTCTGCCGACATACCAAACGATACTACTTTACAATTATCGATTTTTCCCTCTATGGAAAATCCTATGTACCTTCTAGAATGCTTGTGTAATGGAATCCGCCAGAATGAATCCCTTAAATCTACTTTATTAAAAACAAACTTGCCATCTTTACTTAATTTCGCCTTCACCTGCTCCTGATATGCTGCTTCTACCCCACTACTTCTGCATGTTTTGTATTAAAGCTTGAACCTCTACTCTCCTATCCTCTGGACATCTTATCGTGTTGATCTGTTTACCTTCATCATCCTCCACCTCTACTACATTAATACTAAACCCCGTGTCATCCTCTGTGACTTCATAACTGCCCTTCCATGGCACTACCCTATCATTAATCCTTACTACCTTCCTTTCCATATCTATCAAAACCCCTAACTTCATCATACAGTCAACACCTAAAATGCTCTGAAACTTCAGTCCAGGTACAATTACAAACTCCTGTTCACAGCTTACACCTCCTATATCTATCCTAAGCACCACAACACTATTTACTACAGCAAACTTCTTTTTATTTGGAGCTACTAAATGGCTACGTTTTATAGGCATAATTCTATCACAAACCTTATCCCTAATTTTGCTGACGACTTCCTCCGATATTAAACTCGCCTCTGCCCCTGTATCAAGTAATACTTCTACATTATTTTCAAAAATTTCTAAATTAATAATTGGTAAACATAATTTTTCTTCAGTTTCTGGCTCTACTTCCTCCTCAATTTTGAAAAATTCACGTGGATGTTCATATACATTTACACAGAAATCTAGTGGTCTGTCGCGTTCTAAAAATCCTGTCCCATCCTGTTTTCCGTGCTTGGTCCTGGTTGTCCTTCTACAACCTGTGCGACGTCCTCCTCGTGTTAATATCCGTGTCCCTGTCTCTATTCGGCGTGCTGGTCACAGTCCTGTTTACCTCCGGTAAACTGTTCTGTCGCGTGTAACTAGGTCTTGGCGTCGGTCCCCTAGTCGCACTATTGCTCCTGTATTCCTGTCGTCGTCGCTCCCAATTCGGTCGAAAATTTCTGTTGTAGTCAGGCCGTCTCGGATAATTCGGTGTCCTGTTGTCAAACCTAACTGTGTTAACGTTTCGTTCTCGTATCTCTCTTGTCCGTCCAACACATACATCGTCATATCTCTGTAAGTATTCCAAAACGTCTCCCGTTCTGTGATGTTTTGTAAGGCCACGTGTTGTCTAATTTCCAGTTCAAAATGTCGTGATAGGTACTTGATTATCTGTCTGTCCGTCAATGGTGGATTCAGTTGTTTGGCCACACTGTATTTGCGGATGGCATATTGCTCCCTAGAACCTGCAAACTCTCCCTTAAATTTTCCTGTAATCAAGTCGTCCCTAATCTGATCCTGTTTGTGATCACTCCAGTAATGTTGTAAAAATTTGTTTTCAAAGTCCTGATACGTGTCTATGTCCTGTCCTACTAAATTGTACCATGCCTCCGCATTGTCCTTTAATAAAGCCTTTATCGTATTTAGTTTAGTCTGTTCGTCAAATAAATTTCCCACTAGATTTCTTACACTATTAATAAAAATTTGTGGATTTACCCTGTTATCGCCATAAAACTTCATGTGTTGGTCCAATGATACTCCACCTGTAGAAAATCTGGGACCATCCCCCGTTAAATTTGACATGTTGTATTTGATACTACTAACTTCGCGTTCTACCCTGCCTAACTGATCCCTACATGAGTCCGTTACTTCAGTCATTTTACGTTTATTTCTTCTTCACAGAAAATGCGTACTTGGACCTTAAATGTCCCATTTCCTGTCGAAGACCTGTAATGTCACGCTCATTTTATCTACCCTATTTTCAACTTCCCCAGTTTCACGGTAAGACTATTTTAAATTCTGTAAATTCTCTCGTCGATTTTTCTATTTTATTCCCTAATTCCTGATTTAATTGGTCAAATTTCTTATTCGATTCTTCCCTAGCTCTATTAGATTCTTCACTCATCCTCTCTAACATTCTCAATATCATCTCGTTTCCTTGATCCCCTGATTCCGTCCTCGACTGATTTCTACTGCCTCCAGCTTCTTCCATTTTAGAATTTTTCTCACACAATGCACTATCGTCACTTCCAATTTCCACTCCTTGACTCCTTAACCACTCTTTTCTCTGCATACGTTCTCATCTCTCACACACTCTAAAATACTCCTAAATTTATACACACACAAAAACTCTCTCTCTCAGATCGCCAGTTTCCTGGAATAAAATAACAAAAATTTTATTTGGAACTCGAGCCCTCACGTTGTGGTCGCCAAAATTGCTGTGATCTTCTCCTTTGAATGCGGGAACTGGGTCCTTTCAACAAAAAAATTCTAGTCCCACAGATTGGGCGTCATAAACGGCTGTGAACCTCTTTTCGCCTCGGCTGCTCACCTAATGTTATAAACCTCCATTTGTCGTTGTAAATTTTGCTAATTGGTACAGTGAAACTAAATTTTATTACCTTGTATCTAAGTGCACTGAAGTACATTCATGTTAGCACGTAAATAACCAACTATTTTGAATCACTAAAATATACGAGCAAAATTTTAAATTATTTTATCAAACTAAAATGCACTGTTTAACATCTTCAATCAAGTCGCGGATGTAAGAGCTTTTAACGCATCGAATAGTCAAAAGTCTAAGAGGGCTTGTTTATATTCATCTCGGTATATATAGCAAAAAGCCGGCACGTCGCTTTTGTCCTCAAAACGGTAATTCTAAAGAATTCCTCATTCTATGTTCCCAGTCTGTCGCTCGCGCGTCGATTTTACGAATTTTCACTCGTCCCATTTAACTCTCAGAAATTTCAACACACGGCACGCAAGCATGTCCGAGAAAAACTAATTAATTTTGTACAGAAATTGTTGTTTCTACCTCTGATATTTGCATCCTATTTTCAACCAATTGTGACCCTCGTGACGTTGCTTAAATCCCGCCTTTTACTATATGTGTCTTTGCTTGACGCATTTTCTCTTTCCTTTTCTAACCTGTTCGTATTGGTGCAAATTGATATTCTTTATTATCGATTATATTTTAGTCCATGTGGACTGTTATCTGGGTTTAATAACCCCGTATCGCACATTCTCGTGAATATTAAGCCCCGGTTTCTCCAAGATTCTTTGAAACTATTAATTATCTACAAAATTTACGCCGTATGTGATATTTAAACTACGCAGGTGTTCAAAATAATATTAATCTCTTATTTTTAATAAAACGAATGAATTTTTATTCTCCACGGGTTTTTAATAAAGCGTATTATCTAATAAACTTCCTTATACACGGTGATTAAAATTATTTGATGTAATCCATTAATTTTCTACCCTGGTCTAAATATGAGTATTTTCCCCCTATTTGAATACAAATAATCCCACTTATTTGAATGCAAATATAAAGCATTTAGACAAAAAAATTACAAAAAAAATTGCCTATCTCTCTCTATCCTTATCTATCTAACTTACCTACTTTATCCAATCAAAAAATTATTTACACCTGTCCTATATCCCTATCTTATTCCTAACTTTCACCTAATTCTATAAACTGAAATTATCCCTAACTTCATCCTACTCATCCATCTAATCCTATATACATCCTATATACCTATCTTATTCCTAACTTTTAACTAATCTTCACTATACTTTACTTCATCCTACCTAATCCTATATACCTATCCTATTTCTAACTTTATTCCTAACTCTCCACTAATCTTATATGAAATATCTATACTTAACCTATCTTATTTTCTTCCTACCTTTACTCTGTATTCTCATCCTAAACCTATTCCTAATTATCTCCCATATTTATCCTATACCTAGCTTTATTTTCTATAAACACTTACTTCTACTTTTCTATATACACCTATTCTATCCCTTGTTCTATATCTATACTAAAGTTCACCTATCTCTATCCTTTGTTCATTAAGTTATTTAAATCTAACTCTCTTCTTGACCCTCCAAGTCTTCCTTCTTACCATCCTAATACTCTTCATCCCTATCTCTCCCCCTTCTATATCTATACTTAACATCTCTATTATCTCACATACAATAAACTTATCATCCCTCTTATCCTGATTCTTAAATATTACTTCTTCTTCAGTCCCTAAACTTGTCTGTTTCTCATTTATCATTGTTTCCTTTTCTGCCGACATACCAAACGATACTACTTTACAATTATCGATTTTTCCCTCTATGGAAAATCCTATGTACCTTCTAGAATGCTTGTGTAATGGAATCCGCCAGAATGAATCCCTTAAATCTACTTTATTAAAAACAAACTTGCCATCTTTACTTAATTTCGCCTTCACCTGCTCCTGATATGCTGCTTCTACCCCCACTACTTCTGCATGTTTTTGTATTAAAGCTTGAACCTCTACTCTCCTATCCTCTGGACATCTTATCGTGTTGATCTGTTTACCTTCATCATCCTCCACCTCTACTACATTAATACTAAACCCGTGTCATCCTCTGTGACTTCATAACTGCCCTTCCATGGCACTACCCTATCATTAATCCTTACTACCTTCCTTTCCATATCTATCAAAACCCTAACTTCATCATACAGTCAACACCTAAAATGCTCTGAAACTTCAGTCCAGGTACAATTACAAACTCCTGTTCACAGCTTACACCTCCTATATCTATCCTAAGCACCACAACACTATTTACTACAGCAAACTTCTTTTATTTGGAGCTACTAAATGGCTACGTTTTATAGGCATAATTCTATCACAAACCTTATCCCTAATTTTGCTGACGACTTCCTCCGATATTAAACTCGCCTCTGCCCCTGTATCAAGTAATACTTCTACATTATTTTCAAAAATTTCTAAATTAATAATTGGTAAACATAATTTTTCTTCAGTTTCTGGCTCTACTTCCTCCTCAATTTTGAAAAATTCACGTGGATGTTCATATACATTTACACAGAAATCTAGTGGTCTGTCGCGTTCTAAAAATCCTGTCCCATCCTGTTTTCCGTGCTTGGTCCTGGTTGTCCTTCTACAACCTGTGCGTACGTCCTCCTCGTGTTAATATCCGTGTCCCTGTCTCTATTCGGCGTGCTGGTCACAGTCCTGTTTACCTCCGGTAAACTGTTCTGTCGCGTGTAACTAGGTCTTGGCGTCGGTCCCCTAGTCGCACTATTGCTCCTGTATTCCTGTCGCCGTCGCTTCCCAATTCGGTCGAAAATTTCTGTTGTAGTCAGGCCGTCTCGGATAATTCGGTGTCCTGTTGTCAAACCTAACTGTGTTAACGTTTCGTTCTCGTATCTCTCTTGTCCGTCCAACACATACATCGTCATATCTCTGTAAGTATTCCAAAACGTCTCCCGTTCTGTGATGTTTTGTAAGGCCACGTGTTGTCTAATTTCCAGTTCAAAATGTCGTGATAGGTACTTGATTATCTGTCTGTCCGTCAATGGTGGATTCAGTTGTTTGGCCACACTGTATTTGCGGATGGCATATTGCTCCCTAGAACCTGCAAACTCTCCCTTAAATTTTCCTGTAATCAAGTCGTCCCTAATCTGATCCTGTTTGTGATCACTCCAGTAATGTTGTAAAATTTGTTTTCAAAGTCCTGATACGTGTCTATGTCCTGTCCTACTAAATTGTACCATGCCTCCGCATTGTCCTTTAATAAAGCCTTTATCGTATTTAGTTTAGTCTGTTCGTCAAATAAATTTCCCACTAGATTTCTTACACTATTAATAAAAATTTGTGGATTTACCCTGTTATCGCCATAAAACTTCATGTGTTGGTCCAATGATACTCCACCTGTAGAAAATCTGGGACCATCCCCGTTAAATTTGACATGTTGTATTTGATACTACTAACTTCGCGTTCTACCCTGCCTAACTGATCCCTACATGAGTCCGTTACTTCAGTCATTTTACGTTTATTTCTTCTTCACAGAAAATGCGTACTTGGACCTTAAATGTCCCATTTCCTGTCGAAGACCTGTAATGTCACGCTCATTTTATCTACCCTATTTTCAACTTCCCCAGTTTCACGGTAAGACTATTTTAAATTCTGTAAATTCTCTCGTCGATTTTTCTATTTTATTCCTAATTCCTGATTTAATTGGTCAAATTTCTTATTCGATTCTTCCCTAGCTCTATTAGATTCTTCACTCATCCTCTCTAACATTCTCAATATCATCTCGTTTCCTTGATCCCTGATTCCGTCCTCGACTGATCTCTACTGCCTCCAGCTTCTTCCATTTTAGAATTTTTCTCACACAATGCACTATCGTCACTTCCAATTTCCACTCCTTGACTCCTTAACCACTCTTTTCTCTGCATACGTTCTCATCACTCTCACACACTCTAAAATACTCCTAAATTTATACACACACAAAAACTCTCTCTCAGATCGCCAGTTTCCTGGAATAAAATAACAAAAATTTTATTTGGAACTCGAGCCCTCACGTTGTGGTCGCCAAAATTGCTGTGATCTTCTCCTTTGAATGCGGGAACTGGGTCCTTTCAACAAAAAAATTCTAGTCCCACAGATTGGGCGTCATAAACGGCTGTGAACCTCTTTTCGCCTCGGCTGCTCACCTAATGTTATAAACCTCCTCATTCATAAAAACAACACATTCCTACCAAAAACATCAACGTTAACTCTATTTACATCAATATTCAGAATACATTAAAATTTCAAAATTAAAACTCAGCATAAATTTCAGTTTTAAAAGAATTTCAAGATTAATTTTATTATCATTTTAATGTGCATCCAAAATTAAAGTCCTTGTTGGATGCCTACTAATTAATATAACAATATAGGCAGACCGGAGTCTGAGTATAAAGGAGCATCTACCACCCCTTTACGTTAATTAACCAGGTTCGTCTAATTGAGCTCAAAGACATACCCAAATTTTCATCATATTACCGAACATCAAAACTAAATACCCTTTCTACTTCAACAAGCAAATTTCATCTTAAAATTAAAATTTTATGGTTAGTACAATTTCACTAATGTCCATTTAAAGTAAATCAATTATAAAGTTATTCAACACACACAAAATGTCAAACAAAATAGTATAATTTACCTGAAGGTTACTGTCCTCGTAGCTTCAAAGTACATCGTCCCTTTAGTTAATCACACCATTCCAACAGGATTATATTTACGGCTTCTAATTCTCAACGCTTTTAAAATTTTCTCCATCACCAGTTGTTTCTGGGCTTTTCCGAACTCATCTATGTATATCTGACCCTTGTTTCGTGGATCCAGACACGTATTTGAACCATTTAATTATTAACACCCCGAAAAATAGCAAATAACTTCATACTTCTTTCACCAATATACGCCAAAACTGCCTACTTTTGTGTATACATTTGTCGTTGTAAATTTTGCTAATTGGTACAGTGAAACTAAATTTTATTACCTTGTATCTAAGTGCACTGAAGTACATTCATGTTAGCACGTAAATAACCAACTATTTTGAATCACTAAAATATACGAGCAAAATTTTAAATTATTTTATCAAACTAAAATGCACTGTTTAACATCTTCAATCAAGTCGCGGATGTTAGAGCTTTTAACGCATCGAATAGTCAAAAGTCTAAGAGGGCTTGTTTATATTCATCTCGGTATATATAGCAAAAGCCGCACGTCGCTTTTGTCCTCAAAACGGGTAATTCTAAAGAATTCCTCATTCTATGTTCCCAGTCTGTCGCTCGCGTCGATTTTTACAATTTTCACTCGTCCCATTTAACTCTCAGAAATTTCAACACACGGCACGCAAGCATGTCCGAGAAAAACTAATTAATTTTGTACAGAAATTGTTGTTTCTACCTCTGATATTTGCATCCTATTTTCAACCAATTGTGACCCTCGTGACGTTGCTTAAATCCCGCCTTTTACTATATGTGTCTTTGCTTGACGCATTTTCTCTTTCCTTTTCTAACCTGTTCGTATTGGTGCAAATTGATATTCTTTATTATCGATTATATTTTAGTCCATGTGGACTGTTATCTGGGTTTAATAACCCCGTATCGCACATTCTCGTGAATATTAAGCCCCGGTTTCTCCAAGATTCTTTGAAACTATTAATTATCTACAAAATTTACGCCGTATGTGATATTTAAACTACGCAGGTGTTCAAAATAATATTAATCTCTTATTTTTAATAAAACGAATGAATTTTTATTCTCCACGGGTTTTTAATAAAGCGTATTATCTAATAAACTTCCTTATACACGGTGATTAAAATTATTTGATGTAATCCATTAATTTTCTACCCTGGTCTAAATATGAGTAATATATATATATATATATATATAAGAATTCTTTTTAAAATATTGAGCATAGCTTATTTAGAATAGGGATGTTAATATTTTTGGGATTATGTCGCTCACAATAAAAACAGCATACAACGTTAAATCATTTGTAATATTTCGTACGTTTTGGTGAAGGAATTCTCACCTTAATCATCGAACTACAAGAAAAAATGATTAACAGTCAGCAATAACATATAACAGGCAAATACTTACAATTACTAGACAAAAGTTATAATAAAGTTTTTAACATAAGGTGTAATTTAAAAATATAATTAGCTAAATAATATTTAAAATTAAAACTAAAACACATGGCTGGACTACGTTCTTCAAGTAATGTCACATTTCAATCGATTGACAGATGGAACAAAATAATAGAGCGAGTGTATATAAAAACGCGAAACAATCAATGTTTTATGGTATAAACATTGCTGTTAAGGAAAGTAATTCAAATACAAAAACAAATTATTTTTACTACAGTTGAGATGGTCTAAGACAGAAAAATTAAATAGCAGGTAGTGATAATGGAGAAAGTAATAACCAAAAAGTAAATCGTCTAATCACTAAAGTAGTGATAGCTAAATATTGAACATTGATTGTAATGGTGGAATGTAACAAATGTTTAAGAAGCTGAAGTTGAGGAAAAGTGTTTTTGCATTCTAACTGTAAAAAAAACAGATTGGTATTTGGAGACATAATAAATGTAGAAATAAGTAAAAATTCTATTATAATAAAAGAATATCAAATCATGTTAATAGGTGACGTATTTGAATGGTATCAAAATATAAATATATAAGATATATAAGTATATAAGAGTACTTTTTAAATGTCTGATCTAGGTCAACTTAAGTAAAAGTTTTAGGACTGATGTTTTGTCATATGTTTTTAAAAAACAAGTTACGTATGCAAGTGCTATCTTGAATCACATAATGCACATAAAATTATATCACAATAAGTGTTCGAAATTTCCACCGTATCTTCAAGTTCGTTGTTGGTATAATTCTTGGGTTTTTCGTATTTTCAAAACACAACTCATTAAGCTACTAACGTGACAAAAAACTCCAATTACCTAGATCCAATTACAATTAAGTCCCAGCACTGTGTTTAAACGTATTACCTAAGCACGTAGTGGAACTCAGGTATAACACACTTACAACTTACATCTAACCCTGATTACGAGCTATGTAACGAAACAGTACATTCAACTTAAAGTAGGATATCATATTCTGCATAAATGCAGAATTGTAACCAACTCAAAACTACGTCGAAATCCAATACGGTCAACCTGATAAGCATTATTTTTTGTTGTGATTATATCTAAACATGCGAATTTTAGAAAAAAATTTTAACCTTACTTCAGTAGCAGCGAATTGTTTTGTTTGGCAGCAAAAATGCACTCTATTTCACTCATTTAAGTTTGCTGAAGGTCAAAACTTAATTGGTCGACTTTAAAGCATGATGTAATTGTATATTTGTGACCTAGTTAACATTGCAGTGGTTTTAAAAAATTTTTAATACTTTTTTGTGTGTCCATTTGTAGCTAAACTGTTCGCTTTAGACACCAGGTTTATTAACAATTTTTTTTTGTCTTATCGGTCTCTACACCCCCTTTAAATTAATGACAAGACTAATGCCATCCTGCATAAAGTTAGGTATTAGTTAATAAGATGAAATAATAATTTAGACTTTTATGCAAAGCCGAAATGATCATTTCTAAGTGAGCTAGTAATTGAAAGATGGAAAATACGATTCGAACCTGTATCTTCGGTTTTAATGGCCGATGCATTTACCAATTGTGCCACTGAGACGTGTGATGACAATTAGAAAATTATACAGATCTAAATCTCTATAATTGGGCATTTTCACACCCATCAATAAATTTACAGCTAAAAAAGAGTTTATTTCATTTTCTGATGTTGGCATGAAATTTGCTTCGTTGCCATTTTTTTGGATAAAATATCAATATGTCTGAAACGTTATTTGCTGGATCAACACTTCTGGAAAAAAAGTTGTAGAAAAAAAATCAGAGGGACTTTCAAGACTATCCGAAACGTCGACACCTACGGCTTCAATAAATGGATTGGCTGAACAAGATATCGATTATCATTATTCCAAACAATTTCTTCATTTCTCAAAAATCTACCTAAAGGTATTTCATCTTTGCTATTCCACATGTCATCAATGGTCCATTATCAGCCGACTTTCTTCAATCATAATATCTATACAAAAATGTTCATCTTCTCATTTGTCATTATCTCAATTCTGGTCCAAACTTATCATCACTTGCAATTTCTTCAGTAAGAGCAAATGCTTCATAAGGCGTTATATTCTCTACTTGTTGAAACGTTCAGCTTCGTTTATTCATACCTAGAAAAAGTTCTAAAAATTGTAGTTTTTGTCTTGAATTCCTAGTATTTTACGATAACAAGCAATTAAAAACTGATTTTTTAATAGTCGATACTAGTTTTTAGGGAATAAACGAAAAATATCTTGAATAGACTGTAAGAAAACTTACCCGATGTTTTCTTATTTTTCAATACTGAAATTTACTATGTAATTACCAGTAATACATCTAATGCTGAATTACTTCAAAATACAAGTCCGTGCAGTAAAATAGAGATGAAAGCATACAGTAATGCAATAGAGAATCGTTTTCATAGCACTAGGCAACCCATAAAATAGAATGGTATTGCTGATAAATCAGTAAGTATTATGGAATAAATTATTCAATTAATGGTTTTTTTCAGGAAACCAGTAATACTCAGAGGGTTAATTTCCAATAAAATAAATTTTGAATCCCTGTATATAGCCATAAAAACATACCTTGTTTAAAAATATTTATGGGTTATTCATGTAATCTTCTACTATTGGTTCATGCAATTTATTTTTTAATGACCTTTTTATTTTACAATACTGCTTTTTTATTGATCTTGGATTTCTTATAAAGTGAAGATTGTATTTAAATGATTGAAAATAAACCACTCATAGTTTTTAAAATCATCTTTATTTACGTTTCGATCCATGACCTAGGATCGTTGTCAAAACAATAAAAACTTCAAGTTTGACATTTATGACATAAATTGAAGGTGACTTTGATTTATTGATGTTCAAAATATTTCGTTTGAGTACACTAAGTAAAAATTTGTAAAGTTTAAAAGAATGACTGCCTTAGGGTTCCCTCAGAACCATATACAATCTTCATAGAACAACATTGGTATCTGACAAGTGTAAACCCGCCATAGGGTCGCCTCAGAACCATGTTAAAATCTACCAAACAGGTAGCCTAAATCATAATGATTTTCCCCCTCAAAATAAATATAAAAAAAACGACTGCTTAAGCCTTACGGTAACGCAATCGCACACTTCTTTAATAACCATCCTCTCAATTGTATAAATAGAAACATGTTAAAAAATGTTTTCCAAATTATTGAATTTATATAAAATTCACCAATAAAAATTAATCAGCTGATTTCATGTTAAGCGTATTGGCTACCTAAAAAAAGTCGGTCCCAGGCCGCAACATAAATTGAAGGCAATCATTCTTTTAAACTTTAAACATTTTTGCTTAATGTACTCAAACTAAATATTTTGAACATCAATAAATCAAAGTCACCTTCAATTTATGTCATAAATGTCAAACTTGAAGTTTTTATTATTTTGACAACGATCCTAGGTCATGGATCCAAACGTAAATAAAGATGATTTTAAAAACTATGAGTGGTTTAATTCCCAAAGAAGATTAAGAAGAATGCTAAACAGACCACAACAAACATACCGGGAGTATTTATGATTGTAAAGCTTCACTGACATAGGTTCCTTAATGATGGTAAAGCCCTTACTTTTAAAAAAATAGCCACATTTGCGTAATTTTGTTTTTCTGAATCGTGGAATTTTTTTACTACAGCAAATCATCCAGAGTCTATTAAAGTGGTATCTGGTTAGGGTTTGAATTGAGTTAGTTATTAAAAACATGCCTCAATACATTAACAATTTAAAGTAATTTTGACAGTTTAGAAATCTAATAAAGAATTTTCCCTCAAAATGTAGTTTCTAATCTTACTGAAACAATTAACAGTTATAGAATCTTATTGTAAAATATTGTAAATGATAATCTCAGGCATGAAATGTACTTTAGGCACTGCTATATTTAGTTGGAATATAGTTTAAATCACATGAGCCAGCCTTTAGTAATTTGCACCAACTTTTCATTGCTTAGGAAATTTAATGAATGAACATTTGGTTCTATTTTACAATTTTCAATACAATTAGAGACACTTCATTTATTAGGCATTATAATTTGACGGGAATATTACAGTATTTTCAAATCATAGGCATGGGAGCAACATATACTTTGCTACGGATAAAATAAGCATTAAATTAGTTAAATTTTTATTTTCCCGGAAGAGACAGGGACCTCGTAACAATATAAGGGCGCATCGGCTAGCTGTAGTGATGCAGGAGTTGTTTCTTATGCAAAAATTAGAAAAGGAAAAGAAATTCAAAATAAAAATAATAAAGAAAAAATTGATAAATAACATGGCTTAAATAAAAAAATTCTGCACTAACTGCATTTACCGTGAAATGTTTTTCTGTCAAAATCGAGGGGAGCCAAGAAGTCTGTCACAGCAATTTCATATGATAATATTTTTATACAGCAAATGGGTTTTCTGCTTAAAACTCTCTTGCTTCGGTATCCTAAATTTTCTCATCTCATATTTAATTTGCTCAAATATACCTTAAAACGCATTAATTCTGTAATATTTAAATAAACTTGTAAAATAAAATGCTTTCCAAATAAGTTCCATTACTGAGATAGTTGCATATCCTTTACAATTCTAAGTGTTGGGGGATCTTGGTAGCCACAGGTTGCTTAACACCTTCACTGAATCTCGGTAAAATAAGGCATAAAATTAGAAAACAATAGAAGGGAAACGAGCTATATACATGCTGTGTGAGAATTTCAGAGAACTATGTAGGCTAGCTCAGAATATAAATAAGTGCAGGTACGTGTCCAACCAGTTTTGAGATGAAGATCCAATGATGATGATGATGAAGCATATTAACAACCCCTGTAAAACAGCATTGGTATCTGACAAGTGTAAACCCGCAATAGGGTTACCTCACAACCATATACAATCTCCGTTAAACAGTATTGGTATCTGACAAGTGTAAACCCGCCATAGGGTCGCCTCAGATCCATATACAACCTTCATAGAACAACATTGGTATCTGACAAGTGTAAACCCGCCATAAGGTCGCCTCAGAACCATGTTAAAATCTACCAAAGAGGTAGTCTAAATCATAATCATAATGATTAATTGTATAAATAGAAAAATATGTTAAAAAATGTTTTCCAATTCCCAAGTTATTAAATTTATATAAAATGCACCAATAAAAATTAATCAGCTGATTTCACGTTAAGCGTATTGGCTACCTAAAAAAAGTCGGTCCCAGGCCGTAACACAAATTGAAGGCAATCATTCTTTTAAACTTTAAAAATTTTTGCTTAGTGTACTCAAACCAAATATTTCGAACATCAATAAATCAGTCACCTTCAATTTATGTCATAAATGTCAAACTTGAAGTTTTTATTATTTTGACAACGATCCTAGGTCATGGATCGAAACGTAAATAAAGATAATTTTAAAAACTATGAGTGGTTTAATTCCCAAAGAAGATTAAGAAGAATGCTAAACAAACCACAACAAACATACAGGGAGCCTTTACAATTAGATGACTTTACCTAGTTCTTAAATAAATTGAATTATAATTCAACCTAAACTTAAACTCTATCCACATAAAATAATATCAATATAAAGTTACGAATATATTCTTTCTTAAAAATAAATTGTTAACCTCATATCTGGCCAAATATTGCTTAAAGAAAAATCCTAAAAGACCTTAAAATCTAAACCATTGACAAAACTATTCACCACTGCATTTTTGCTGTTTCTAATATTTAATTAAATGACATCTGTAAATACCAGCTTTTCCTAATCTGTTTATTGTCCATTCCAACATACTTTCATATCAACACCTACATATTTGTTAATATTTTAAACTAATAACATTATACTTAAATTTAGTCAGCACTCGCTCCATTAGTAAATCATTAATCAATAATAAATAATCATTATTATGTTCAATTAATGTCGTACACCATAAAATACGGTCATAATAACAATACTTTTGCCCTTGCCCTCGGTGCATAGAAAATACCCCACCCTATGCGAGAGTAAGTTCGTATATTTTATCGTATGCTGTGTTTTTGTTGTCCCAGTGGGAACATCAATCTTCATTTAATTTTTCTTGCAGGTGTGTTACGCTCACTTTCAACTATTAACTCGCCTTATTACATTTAACTGTTCAAAACTTACTTCCTGGTATATCGACCCTTGACGGGTCACCAGCATATTATGTTTTTGTATCACTACATCTCTTGGGATGTTTTCGTATTACCAATTCATATATCTCATTTTATTTCTTTCCCGTCGGGTCTAGCAAATCTAATTCACCCCTACTGTAAATCATATTAATTACGGTCAGTATTTGGTTAATACGATGTATGGAGTTTAATCTATGCTTACTACACAAGTTGCATTATGCAATAGTATATACAATGTATTTATACACAAAGTGTTTATCACATTCCGATGTCTGCTTTGCAGTTTTATAATGTCACTGTCCTAAATTCTTACCATACAATATATTTAAAAGAATAATCTTAACTTTATTATCTGAATTATTTTTATAGAAAAAATTTGAAACATGATGTTTAATTAAGAAGAAATAGTTTAAAAATCTATATACCGGCATGTCGATATTTTAGTTTGTCTATTCACATTTTTAACATTTTTCCTTCTCCTCCATCGTGGTGCATACATCTCAACATTTAAGGCTAATCGCTACGGCTTTGTTTTATAAATGGTGTTTCTTACAGGTAAAAAGGGTATTACGAATGGACTTACACTGTAATGAGCAATGAAGCAATTTAATAAAAAAATTAAGGGTTTAATTTCAGAACTAGCTAGTGTATGTGGTAAGTTCTTTACTAGGTTAAAAAGACGTAACGTAAATATTATACAAAAAATACATAAGAAAATATTATCAAATGTGTAAAAGATAATTTACCAACCTTTAGAAGTGACCAGCTTTCTACTTATTGCTACTTACTAATGTCAGATGCCAAATCACCTATCTTGCCACCATTTTAGAACGCGTTTTTTGTAAAATCAACTTAGAAATTCAAGCCTAATTCCCAACACCTAAATACTGTACGCTTGAGTATCACGTGTTTTGCCAAATTTTCTAGTCTCTAGAATACTCAGAACACAAAACTCTGTTCATTGTTGGAGCACTATTTACAATAGTTGTAATTGAAGAAAATGAAATAAACAACAAAAAGGACTTGCGACAAAAAAAAACAATGCATACTTAAAATGGGCTACTGAAAAGTTTAAATTTGTAAAAGATCAGATAGTCGTTGTTTTGAGTATTGAACCCAAAGCTCATTCACACATTGAACAAGTTTCAACTTTGAAAGCATTTTATTTGTGCACGTGTGAAAATGAACAGTCACTTATGACATAATTATTACAACTTATATCTACACAAATTAGATTAACTAGCCCTAAACAGTTATTGGCCAAAAGCCTATTTAACAACAGTGTGATTTAACGAATAATAATTTGATCATTCTAACCTAGAGTATAAAATTAAAAAACAACAAATAATTAAAATTGTGTTCAAGAAAATCCAGAATGACAACACCAAGAGGAAAATTGTTGAAAAACCGCGGAACACTGACTTAACGTAATTTGTGGTTCACGTTCTTGTTCACTACTCATCACTGGAAGCATGCCATTAGTTCACTCATAAGCGCACTGTGAATAACCTAAACCTACATCCACATGTGTTCTCTTGGAGTATTTGTTTTTTGTATCTATGAATTTCCTCCAAACTGTTGCAAAAATGGAAGCCATATGTTTTAAGTTAAGAAAAAAACTCGTTACCTTACTATGTGCTTGTTTAATATTACCCCCGAGAATGAAACCAACTGAAATTGAAAGTTTATTCAATTTGCCGAATTTTTAGCTTGTTTCTCAATCAATTTAGTTTATATTTTTTTGGTATATTACATTTTTCTTCATATGTCACAACACACTCTTCCAATTATAACCATTCCATGCATAGAGCACACTGTTTCTCAAAAGTTGACGCCTGTGACGTGTTTCATTGGAGTTGGTTCAGTATTCTTCCAATGCCCTTATGGTGGTTTGAATTCCATTCGATTAATAAGCAACACGTTTTTAATTTTGACTAATAGGTTTTCAACCTGGTGAGTATTTGCACATTGGAAGGAACGTATTTGAATAATAATAAAAATAAGGCATTTATTGTTCAACAAATTATTAATAATCCAATTATAGAACAATATTTATAAATGTAATAAACAGAAAATTATATACTTAGATACAACTTAATAACATTATTAATGTATAAAAAGTTAGGAAAAGTTCATTTATTTAAGTTAATTCATGCACCTGTAATATATGTTTAATTCTTTTGAAAATTATGTCACTAACATTAGAAATTGTATTATAGTTATTGCACATATGTTACGGGTAAAATAATTACATTAAAAAATTTTGATTTGTCTTGAAGGGACGAAGACTCCGAAACAATGTAAGGGTGTGTCAGGTAACTGCAGTGATGCAGGAGGGGATGGAACAAATTATAAAAAATAGAAAAATTGGAAATAAAAATAATAAAATGGCAGAAATACAAACAAACTACGGTACATTAATCACTTACCCTAAAAGGCTTCTTTTCTTATCATAATTCAGGGGTTCCAAACCATCTGTCATGGCAATTCCTTCTAATATTATCCCTACGAGAGAGATGGTTATTCTGCAAAGGTCTTCCTTACTTCGGTTTCCTAGATTTTGTTATGTTATACGTTACCTTTCCTAAAATATAGTAAAAATACTCATTAAATTTTTGTCAAATTGCATAAATTCTAGAAATCAAGACCTCCCAAATATGACTCCATCACTAGGATGCTGAATATCCTTTACAAATGTGTCTTTTACCTAGTTTTTAAATAAATTCAAATACAAATTCGATCTAAACTTAAGCTCTATTAACATTAAATAATTTCCGTATAAATACAAATATACTTTCCTTAAAAGAAAACCCTAAATTCCTTAGTCTCATTCTGGCCAGGTATTGCTACAAGAAATCCTAAAAAGATCTCAAATCTAATTCATCAATATTCCTAACCTCAGTCCAAATTTTTCTGTTTCCTGTATTATATTACCTGACATTTGTAAAAACCAGTCAAATGCCCGCTTTTTCGTAATCGATTCTTTAGCCACTCCAAAATAATGTAAAATCACCATGTACATTTTTTTGAATAGATTAAAATGATAACATTATGCTTAAATTTAATTAACACTCTTCCATCGCTAGTTACCGCTCAAAATAATCACGTTCACTTTAATTAATTTCCTACTATATAAATGCACACCATTAACATTCAAAAATTCACACGTACATTTTTTAAAAGTTACATAAGTGCTCATAATATTACTCACTGTTCAATTCCAAGATTTCCAACAAGCGTTGGTATTTTTTATTTTTTCGTCCTATATACAACAGCTCCATTGACACAACATAACCTAAAATACCAAATTAATGACGAGAACATCTATATTAATTTTTTCTTGAAACTGCATTTCATTTACTTTCAACTTTTCTCCCATATCGACCCGCTACAGCGCAAGTGTACCGCCATATTACTCGCTCGAATGATTACATTTTATCATGTTCTTATTACCAGCTCTCGAATAATTAATTTGCTTTTTCATCAGTTCTAACGTCATTTAATACCCCCGTCTTTCCTATGTTCAGTCGAGGTATTTGTCACGGTAATCTTGCTCTGGCGGCTCCGTGGCGTAGTGGTATGTGTGTGACTACTATGCTCAAGGTCTCTGGTTCGAATCCCGACACGGTCCGCTTGAAAAATGTTAGGCGAGCATTTTTCACAAAAATACACTCTCGTTCGGATGAGAGGTAAAATGGAGGTCCCGTGTGTGAGTGTTGTCACGCACGTTAATGATCCCTACCTTGCTTGAAACAGCAAGGGTTCGGAAAAATTCCAAATTTTCCAGGTAAAAAAAAACTCGCTTCCTGGCCAATGTAGTACCTTCGAGTGGAGCATTGGAAAATCACATGTAAGGTAATTTTGCTCTTCAGCAATATAAAGTGAATACGTTGTAACATATTGTTTGAAGTGGTTAAATCATCTGCAATCTGATAATCGTGTTTCTCCTTGATTTTTTACACTGAATGTAACATTGATTCTAATTTCTTTAACTAATGTTTGTAAAAAGCTCTCATATATTTGAGATGCATGTTAATGAATTCAGTGTTAGTTTCTTCATAATTCCAAAGCTTTCTTAACATGACATGATCCCACTATGAAAATTTACTGAAATAAATTTTTTGTTTACCCTTTTTGCAGTTTAAAATAATTTATGAATCTAAGTTTTGTTCCAATATGTATTTAACAAAGATAAACAATGCTTTTGTGGTTTCTAACCTTTATGACCTAAATTTCCTTTAATAGAACATAAGTTATGGAATGTCATTCTTATTGAACACTACTATATATGAAATCAGAATTATGTAGGGCGCATCAATATTAATTTGTCTATTCAAGATTCCTTTTTCTCTTTTTACCAGTTTTTATTTACCGTAACGTCCACACGTTACACATAACGTAAAAGGTGATTTAAGAAGTAGGTTTGTTGTAGCATAAATGAATATAATACCATCCCTTGCGCTAAGTCTGGGTGTATGAAAGTTGACTTTAACAAACAGATCTGGACAAACGACTGCATTATAAAGCAAGTTATATAAAAATTTGACGGACGAAATATTCTCCAAAGATCGTATCTTTTTTCATTTCTCTGCTTTTAATATATTCTGCAGTATTCCACATATTTCTTTCTTCCTCTACCATTTCTAGAAACCTATTTGTTCTTAACTTTGTCCTTGATAACTTCACCATACGTCTGTAGCATCACATTTCAAAGGCTGCTATCTTATTCCTGTCCGCTTCTCTTACTTACTGGTCACGTTTCATAGTCGTACAGTGCTATGCTCCACACATATGCTTTCAGCAATATTCACCGTGTTTCTATGTTTGTTGTCTTTGAACACAGTAGTTGCTTTTTCTTGTTAAATGCAGCATGGCCTTGTGTTAATCATTATTTTATATCTTTTGCAGGTTTCCCATCGTGTGTTGTTTAGCTTCCTAGGTAGCAGAAATCCTTAACCTCTTGTAAGTTCTCGTTTCCTATTTATATTTTGGTTTTTGACTTATTTTCTTCTCCTTTACATATTCTAGTCCTTTAGTTTTATTTTTGTTTATTTTCAGACCATATCTTCTGTTAGCATTGTTTCCATTTCATTAAAAGCAGCTTCTAACTCTTCCTTGCTATATGATAACACTGCTATATCATCTACAAATCTAAGTACCATGTGTTTCAAAAAGAATATCGGAACCTTAACGCTTTAAAATTTTTATAACAATAATCTTACAATTACAAATGATACATCAAACGAAAGAGCAACTTAAACAGTTTTACCTAAAAGCTTACAAGTGTTCAATGTGACCACCAATTGTCATACGAGACACATCAAGGCGATAGGCGAGTTCTTCCCAAACCTTGATGAGTGTGTCCGGAGTAATTGTTGCAACAGCTGCTTCAATCCTGTTTCTTAAGCCAGGGGAGGTTAGCTGATAGTGGAGGCACATACACACGATTCTTTATGAACCACCAAAGGTAGAAATCACATGATGTCAGATCGGGTGAACGTGGAGACCATACAAAACAAGCTCTGCCAGTAGGCCCTTTGTGGCCAATCCAGCGGTCCACTCAACCAATCACGTACCGCATTATGCCAGTGAGACGGTGCACCATCTTGCTCCAAAATGAAGTTCTCTGGTTCATCATCTTCCAACTTAGGTAAGAGCCATAGCTGTAGAGTTTCAAGATAAGAAGCACCAGTACAATTGCTTCAGCAAAATAGAAAGGCCCATAAACTTTCCATCTGGATATGGCACAAAAAACATTCAATTTAGGGGAGTCTCGTTGCACTTGTACCATAGTGTGAGGATTTTTTTAGCCCCAGATCTGCACATTATGAGTGTTCACATGTCCACTAAGTGAAAGATCGATTCATCACTGAAGACGACGTGATCCATAAAATCTTCATCATCATGCAACCATTTTGTTTGCGAAGTTAGAACGTAAACCGTAGTCTGTAGGCTTCAGAGCCTCTAACAACTGCAAACGCTACGGACATAGTTATGTGTCTATGTAAAACTCTCCAAACAGTCGTCACAGGAATTGTTAATTCACGACTAGCCTGCCGAACTGATTTCTTTGGGCTACGCATAAATGATTCGCTAACTCACACAACACTCTCTTCACTAACTCTTGGTCCTGTACTCTTCCCTTTCCAAAGGCAGCCAGTATCTTCAAACTTATGATACCATCTACGGATGTTATTATCACTTGGAGGATCGCAACCGAACTTAATGCGGAACGCATGTTGCACAGTAACTACAGATTTGGTCTTTTCAAACTGTAAAACACAAAAAGCTTTCTGTTCATTAGCTGCCATCTTTACTTTTATTTTACTATGCAAGTTGTTAGAACGTGTTCCAACGAATTCATAAAGCGAAGTTTCTAGCCTTCAAAAGAACCTATTAAAAGCAGTTAACAATAAGCAGATTTTTGCTTATTTCAGGAAATGTGTAATGCGTGCTTTTAAACCTTTGCAAAGTGAAGCAAACTATAGAATAGATTCCACGTATTTATCGTCGTATTAAACACTTAAGGAAATGTAGTGATCCATGTTCAACTGGATGGACGTTGTTCAAATAACCATGGTAATAAAAATAAGTTATGTCAATGTAATATATATATAATTGAAATATAATTATCCAAACAGAAGGAATTCATTATATTTGTATTC
This sequence comes from Platerodrilus igneus, assembly GCA_036346225.1. Lineage (NCBI taxonomy): Eukaryota > Metazoa > Arthropoda > Insecta > Coleoptera > Lycidae > Platerodrilus > Platerodrilus igneus. The sequence continues at coordinate 4,224,041 of JARFIW010000124.1, forward strand.
AATTCTATTCAAAGAGTTACAACAATTGGCGACGAGGATTAAACTGAAAAAGAAAGAAAATGAATCCAGAACAGTTTCAACAAATGATAGAAATTTTTATTAAAAATCAAGAAGTATTAATCAGTCAATTTCAAAAAGTCAACATCCAGAATGCAAATACTGAAAATACTACACAAAGTTATATAAGTTCAATTCCAGCATTTGAAAATTTTGATGGCAAGAAAGAAAAGTTCAAGTGTTATTTAGAGAGGTTTGAAAATTATCTGACCATTAAAAACGTTTATAATCAACAACAGAAAGCACAACTTTTATGTATATCAATTGGATGTATACATTACAATAATCTTTCAGTGTTTTTGGGTCCAACAAAATCAATTAAAGAGCTGCCATACGCGGAACTAATAAATGCTTTTCAATCAATGTTGAGTCCTCTCAGAAGCACAATAATTTCTCAGCATTATTTCTTGAGCACCTATCAGCAGGAAAATCAAAATATTGGGGAGTTTGTTGCGACTTTACAAAAAGACTTGGACGAATGCAAATTTCAAGTCAGATGTGAATGCGAAAGAGTAGTATCAGTTACCGATATGTTCCTACGAGCACAGTTTGTAAGAGGAATAAAAGATAATTGGATACGAGAACAGTTACTTCAAGCAGAAGAAACCCAATTTAGCAACGTCCTAACAAAGGCCGTAGCTTTAGAAGCATCTCGAATAGAGACCAAGGAAATTTCAAACCAGCAATCCATGCCAATTAGCCAAGTAAATACAATAGGTAATAGTTCAAGCAAGACCTATAAGTCCAGTCGTGATGGGAAACATCGCTTACATCCAAGATCAAAACATAAATCAAAAATAGATTATAAATCTCTGGGAATTGCAGATTTGTGCATCAAATGCGGCAGGAATAATCATTGTACTCAGACTGTCGTAGTAATCGAGATAATAATAAAATAATATTTCATTTAAATGTCATAGATAAGGGACACGTTACAATTACTTTATAGCATTACCACATTACTAGAGACATAAAACCATTATAAAATTAGTTCAAATAACGATAGTTTCACATCCTTGTACATTGATGTCCTCAATTGACGTTTAAATAATCCAAATTTGATGATTGTTTAATATTGCAGCATTAAAGTTCTCGGATGCCGTCAATAAATCCAAGGATCTTTTAGTACATGTTTTCTTAAAAGGATAAATATACAAATTAGGCAATTGGAGTGGTGTAGTTATGGATTCCGTGAACCATAACTAAGCTTACATTAATAGCTAGGCAACAAGTTTCTGGTAATCTTAGATATAGCACATAACTAAAAATACAAATGTTATTGCACTGACAAGAATTTTAAACAATCCAACATAAACCATGTACCTTTGTATAAATACTGCATTTTAAGATTATACGGAGGAGCAGGATTTTGAAGGACCTGTAGTTTATTTATCACAGTTTGACAAGTCTGAAGATGTATAAAATACGAGCAGTATATAAAATGTGGCGCAATTAGCGCTGGTAAACTTTGTTTCGAGTTAGCATATTAACATTATGACTGATACGATAAATAATTAATTTTACCTAGCAAGTTGTATTATCAAGTTTATCAGTAATGTGTCTGTTAAATGAAAGCGATGAATCTATAGTTACACCCATAGTAAGTAATGTTCATCAGTACATAATGCAGCCTGTCCGGCAATTGAAAACTATGGAGGTAACATATGCATTCTTCCATTATAACGACACCCTAAAATCATTGCTTTGCTTTTCTTAGTATTAATAACTAATGTTAACACTGATCAACCACTTTCAAACAGCATTGAGCAAACTGTTCATCCTATGTAGTGGTTATCTAGTATTTCTATCTGAGATTGCTATAAGGGTCATCATCTGCAAATAAGTTCAGAGGTACTGCAGAATCAAAAATTGCATCTGCTATACCATTGATATACAGTTATGCCAAAAGCAATGGGCACTACGAATAGTTCACTGTGGTACAGCCAGTGGTTATATTAATATAGCACTAGAGGTATGATTATTACCATTTTAGTCATTTACTTTCGCTGATATAGTTGAAGTCCGAGAACCATTTCAAGGATTGGTCCGTAAGACCGAGGATTTTAATTTATTTATTAGGTAATCAGTCTATCAACCGATTGGGGTTCAAATGCTCGTTTAAAATCTAGAAATACCAACTATAACAGATGGAACTAGTTATCATTACTCGTTTCCATTCTGACAGCACAAGTTGTAGTGAAGACTCACAGGAATGTCTTGCCACGTAAATCCTAAATTGTTCTTTGATCCGAATGTTATTCACTTCAGATATGTTTGCATAATTTGGTCGTATAAGTTATTCAAATTACTTTTCAAGCAATGGCACTGTAGCTATTGGCCTGAATTATATAAGGGTTTAGGGTACCTCTTACTTTAGGTATTCGGTTTTATTACAGTTTCCTTCCATTGATGATGGAAAAAATCCAGTAGTTATAGATTCATTATACAAGTTCCGTTATCTTACGCAACTAGATAAGCCGCCAGCCAAAACTATATTTTTATTTAATAAGTCTGTATTAGAATCTTTGGTAGTAAATCGCCTTATACACACAACCAGTTGAGAATTCATTAAAAGTAAATTCATTCCTGAGTAGACCTATCTTCAGGGTTTATCTTATCAACGTTTGTAATATTGGGAATGTTCGACTATAATTGTACATGGCATACTATCCACCACAGGAATGTTGTTAAACAATTTCAGCCAGGTGTGTTGTGGATCACGTTTTCAAGCATCATCAAATTTGCATGTACCACAAGAATAAATGCACATTTGTAGACCATCAATTGATTCTTTAATAATACGCCAAAGGTATCTTAGGATCGCGTATTGTTGTTGATCAATCAATTTTGTATAGTACCTCTTCTTTTGACTTTGTATCACAGTAGTAACAGCGTTTCGTAATTTTTTATAAGTAATCCAATCCTTGTTATTATCTGTAAATATAGCTTGTTGGTATGTTATATCTCTTTGTTTAGCCAAATGACAAATTTCAGAGTCATACCATTTACTCTTCTTCTTGTTAGATACTGTGAAGATTTTTTGGGGCCTGTTCATCCATAACAGTAGTAACATTGTTGTACAAAACATCTATCATTTCGTGAAGTGACGTATTTTTATCCATGGCAACTGCGATAGACGAGTTTCAAAGTTAATTTATCAATGTTTTTAACATCACGAACAGAGATCACTCTATCGAGCATTACAGTTGTGAATTTGGAAACAGACTTACGTCGCACCGAGTAATTTTCAGTATTGCATGATCAGATATTTTAGGAGAATTTAAAACATCAGAACATATTGACTTACAGTTTGTAAATACTAAGTCAATCAGTGTTTTACTATTATTTACTATACGAGTGCATTCATTAATAATTTGAAAAATCCTCTATCATCCATTCGAGTCTTAAGTCTATTTGAGTAAGTTGTTACTTTATACCAGTTAATGTTAAAGTCTCCCATTATAATAAACTTTTGATCGAGATCTTGGGCATCGACAAATGCCTCCAATTCATCCAGAAATTTTCTTAAATTACCACTTGGGGATCTATATAGACATACATAATTGCAACCATCTGTGGATATGCCTACAACCCACCACTCATTGTTGAAGCTTTTGTTTATAATTATCTTATAATCATAAGGTTCTCTCAGATATATAAGTACTCCCCAGTATGCTTACTATGTGAATTGCATCTAATTAATATATATCCTGGTATGTATATTTCATTGTCACTAATGTCCTCCGTAATGTGTGTTTCAGTTATACATAATAATAACGGATAGTTCTCTTTACAAAATGATGTAATTCATAACGATTTGTTAAAATCCTTGAATATTTAAGCAATATATGCTAAATTGATGCTGTAATTGCTATGCTCCATAATCAATTTTCTTAGCAATGGTATTTAAAATCATCTACATTGTTCAAGCTGTCATAGAAAGGGACACGTCGCAAAAGTTTGCATTACCACACTTCTAAGACATAAAAATTATAAAAATTATTCAAATAACGAAACAGATAATTACATTAGTGCGAATGATGATAACCAATTTGGAGTTAATTCAATTAGTCCAGGCGATTCCAAACTTTTAGAAGCATTACAAATAGTGGAAATTTATGATCATCAAGCGATTAATGCTCCAATTCAAGATTGTCAAAAATACATTATTACTGTAGAAGTGAACCATAAACCAGTCGAATTTGAGGTAGATTCAGGGCAGGATTTACACTATTACCAGAAGACAAGTTTAAGATGTTAAATCTACAATTAAATCAAACGTCAATTTGTTTCCGTGCATATACAAACGATGTATTTATTCCTAAAGGAAAGGTTACAGTAAGTGTCTGTTACAAAGACATTAGTTCAATAGAAGAAATGTTCATAGTACCTAGTGGTCGTCCGGCAATTCTAGGGCGCACTTGGATACGACACCTTCAAATAAGCTTGCAAGAGATCGACAACAATGTTAACACTGCATCTTCAAATAATTCAACACATCAAGTGGATAGTCTTTCTATAGAGCAAATCATATTTCAATATTCAGAGGTATTCGAATCAAAAATTGGATGTGTACCAAATTATTATGCCAAAATAACACTACGCAAGGACACACAGCCAGTTTATATAAAAGAAAGGAGTATACCATTTGCATTACGTGCCAAAGTTGAAGCAGAATTAGATTCATTGGAAGAGGCAGGAGTAATTTATAAGGTAATCACCAGCGATTGGGGTTCACCTTTGGTGGTAATACCAAAAGCAGATGGAACAGTTAGATTATGTGTCGATTACAAAACAGGAGTCAACGAATGTCTGGTAAATGCTAAATATCCAATCCGAAGGATACCAGATATTTTGCATAGTCTAAGGAATTCAAATTACTTTTGCAAATTAGACATATATAAGGCATACTTACACATCGCAGTAGATGAGGCCAGTAGCGAAATTCAAACAATTACAACGCACAGAGGGATATACCGCATGAAGAGATTGAGTTTTGGTATAAAGACAGCACCAGCAGAATTCAACCGCATGCTGAGTAGAGTTCTTCAGGGTTTAAGAAAACGGAATATTATTTCGACGATATCATTGTACATGGCATTACAAAAGAGGAATGTTTAAACAATTTAAAGGTGTGTTTGTCTCGTTTTCAAGAAAATAATTTGCATGTAAACAAGAATAAATGCACATTTTTAGCCCAGAAAATAGAATATTTGGGGTATGTTGTTGAGAAGAATAAAATTCTGAAATCACAAAAAAGGTAGAAGTAGTTTTAAAATGTCCAGGCCTAAAAATGTGGAAGAAGTTCGCAGATTTTAGGATTAGTGACGATTATTCCCGGTTTATATATGATTTAGCAACTAAAACCGCACCATTAAGGAAAATTTTACAAAAGAATGGTTCTTTTAGGTGGACATCAGAGTGTGAAAAGGCATTTCTGAATCTAAAAGAAGAAATAGCAAGTGAAAAGTTCTTGTACCATTTGATCCAGACTTACCAATTGTCCTAGCGTGTGATGCAAGTCCAAGTGGCATTGCTGCGGTTCTTAGCCATGTAGTTGGGAATGAGGAAAGGCCAATAGCTTTTGCTTCAAGATCATTAACAAGCGCAGAAACAAATTACAGCCAGTTAGATCGGGAAGCACTTGCGATAATGTTTGGCGTGCAACATTTTTCAAATGTTATTTACGGACAGCATTTCACTCTAGTTACAGATAATCAGCCACTTACGAGAATATTTCATGAAAACAAAAATTTACCAGCGATGTCTTCAACCCGTCTTTTAAGATATGCCAGTTTTTTTATCACAGTTCGATTATAAAGGGAAAGCATCATGAGAATGTTGATTGTTTGTCTAGAGCAACAGCGAGCCAGTTAAATAGTTCAACTGATATAGTTATTAATAATGAAGTTTCTTGAATATACATGGAAGCTGTCGTGGACATAAGTTCTCTAAAGCTTAATTCAGAGATACTTGTTCAAGAAACGGCAAAAGATGTTACATTAGCAGAAATTCAAAGGAATTTACTTACAAAATCAATCGAGTCTCCATATACTTTGGAAGGGGGAATTATATTTTCAATGACAGAATAGTTATACCTCAGAGTCTTCGTGAGTTAACACTTCAAGAACTACATACAACTCACGTTGGAATAACTAAAATGAAGCAATTAGCAAGGCGTTACGTTTATTGGCCAAAAATAGACAAAAATATAGAAACTTTAGTAAAATCATGTGAAGCTTGTGCTTCAGTTCAGTCAAATCCAGTAAAAGCTATTGTACATCCATGGTCTACACCAGAAGGCAACTGGGAGCGTGTACACATTGACTACGCTTCATTTGGGAAACATAATTTATTTATTTGCATAGATGCAAAATCGAAATGGGTTGAATGCAAATCAATAGCATATGCACCAAATTCAACAAGCACAATGGAATTACTTGAGGATATATTTTCGTTAAATGGTTATCCGAAGGTTATAGTATCTGACAATGCTACCATTTTTGTTAGCGAAGAGTTTAAAAAATACTGTATACAACGTGGAATATTCCAGAAACTCATAGCTCCAGGACATGCTGCAACAAATGGATTAGCAGAACGGACAGTACAAACCATCAAAAGAAAATTAAAATGCATGGGTAACTGCAACGCACCTATATTATCAAAATTACGAGCTATTTTGTTTCGATATCGTGCCACTCCACTAGCTTGTGGGAAAAGCCCAGCAGAGATGTACTTCAATCATAAATTTCGTATAAGTTTAGATGCTTTAATACCGCATAAAGAAGAAAAAATTAAAAACAGTTTATTTCATTCAATAGTTAGAACATTTCAAGAGGGGTAGAGAGTACAGTCATGCGAATTACATAACAACAAATACGTATGGATCTTGGACTGATGTTCATGATCCCAACAATGCAACGTTCGCCGAAGCTGATCCACGAATCAGACGTTCAGAGCGCATTCGTAGACGTCCAGCTTGGCTAAAAGATTTCGAGTGTAGATAACAGTCATGGTTACAAAAGGAATTGTGGTATGATCCTTCTTAGGGGGGAAGATTGTAGTGATCCATGTTCAACTGGATGGACGTTGTTCAAATAACCATGGTAATAAAAATAAGTTATGTCAATGTAATATATATAATTGAAATATAATTATCCAAACAGAAGGAATTCATTATATTTGTATTCAATTCTATTCAAAGAGTTACAACAGGAAATTTTATACGACGTTTTAAATATTCACTCATTTCAATTGGAAGGTAACCGAACTTGTTAAATGAAAGTTCGTATGATTTAAAATAACCTAAAAAGTGCAAAGTCATCTAAGTTAGACATTTTAGGAGACACTTCTTAGTAAACGTAAACCATGGTAATTGGAAATTAAAATTTATATAAAGGATACAGAAATAGATGGATTGCAGGGATTTAACGTAAAAACCCGATTCCTAAACCGTTGTTGTACAAGAATCTCCGTGTATGATCTTCTAGCATGATGTTGAAATAATGTGTTTATGATGGTTAAATCGTTGTTGCAAAATTCTGCCAGCCTATTTCCCATTTTGTTTCTCAAACCAAATAAATGTACTACCACTCCTTCCCTACCCTCGCCTACCACTGCATTAAAATCTCATGTAGTTATTAAATTTTCATTGCCTTTTATAAATCTTAGTATATCTTCGATATCTTTGTAGATCGCTTCTACCTCTACCTCGCTGTGGCTAGCGGTGGGCATATATACATGTATTATTACTGTATTATCGGTTCAGAATATAATCTAATCACGAGTACTCTTTCCACCTTTTGTAAAATGTTTTCCCGCATAACTATAACCACGCCCAATTTCTTTTTCCTCTAATATTGTACGAATTACTCTAAAGTCTTCGTTCCGAAAATCCTACTGCCTCTAGCCACCGAACTTCGCTGATCCCTACTATATCTAATGCTAGCATATCCATTTCAATTTTCAGATTCTCTAGCTTGCTTACTTGCATCATGCTTCTAACAATCCACGTCCCGACTCCCAACATGTTCACATTTCCTTTTTCTTCTTGTCAAACTTTCGGATCACATTCTCCGAAGTACTCCCCTCCTGAAGATCCGAATGGGGGGATTATTTTAACTCCGAATCATTTACCGCAGAGAATGCTATCATTTTTTAAACGATTTTGGTATGCAGTGTAATTGGGAGATAATGTGATGGTTTCCCATTGCTTTCCACGTCACGGTAGTATGCCATACTGACTTCTATGGTCTCTGCCATTCTGTACCGAAAGAGCTCCTGCCTTCCTTTGGGACACTCTCTAAAGACCCTGCTAATTTGGTTAAACCTATAGTTTGTCTCTTTAGCTCACTGAAACACGCAAGCCATTCTATCCATTCTAGTATTCTGAACTTCTTCAAGGTGCATGTCAATCCAGAACGGATCCTTTATAATAGTATTAATAAATATATTAAGTGTATTACCTGGACTGATGTCATTAGAATACTGCACAAATTTGTAGTAGATGCAAATGCACTTGCAAAATGACTACTGAAACCATCAACGATTTCTTTGGATATTTAGACTACCTAAGCAATGAAATTGCACTTCAAAGAATTCAATTAATAAATGCCGTGATAATCTGATCGCTAATTATAGTTATTAGAATTTACTAGAAGCGGTTTATAGTCCCTACGGGACTACTTTGAGCGCCCCGCCCTCTTCGCGCCCCGTCCTCTTCGCGCCCCATCCTCTTTGCTGGGAACCATTGGGAAACATCAGGACGCACTGGGATCTACTGGGAAAAGGGCCAAGATCACTTCGCCCTAGTACACTTTGCCGAAATCACTTCGGGGAGTCGATGGGATCGAGATCACTTCGCCCCAGTAGACTTAGTCGAAATCACTTTGGGGAGTCGATCGGATCAAGATCACTTCGCCCTAGTAGTCTTTGTCAAAATCACCGCAGGGAGTCGATCGGATCAAGATCACTTCGTCCTAGAAGACTTTGTCGAAATCACTTAGAGGGAGTCGATCAGATCAAGACCACGTCGCCCTAGTAGAATGTCGAAATTACTTCGGGGGAGTCCATCGGGTCAAGATCACTTTGCCCTAGTGGACTTTATTGAAATCACTTCGGGTAGTCGATCGGATCAAGATCAGTTTGCCCTAGTAGACATTGTCGAAATCACCTTGGGGGGAGTAGATTGGATCAAGATCAGTTCGCCCTAGTAGACTTTGTCGAAATTACCTCGGGGGAGCTGATCGAATCAAGACCACTTTGCCCTAGTAAATTTAAAAAAAAAATGAAAGCTCTATGCAATGTAAATAATGGAAATGTAGCTTATAAATATTTTACAAACAGCAATGTGAATAATATTAGTTACGTACATATAAAAGAGAACGGATATTATATACAATGGTTAAACAATCGATTGTAATAAGCAGTAATTGTAGAAAACGTAACCATCTGTTGTTTAACAACTGCTTTTGACATTTCTCAAATAAATTACACAAATTGCAGTAAAAGTTTTAAAGAAAACTATGTTACCTACTCGCAAATGGTCGATAATGTATAATTTATGATAGATGTAATATTTTTTGGTACATATTAGAAATTTGTCAAGGATCGTATACTAATTTTTGAAACCAACTCGATCGTCTGTTCATCAACGCAAATGTATCTGTTGTTGGCTCTGTTGCTCTGTGCGTTTGGGTTTTTATATCGTAAAATATTAAAGGTTTTTTAGTTTTTATACACATATAAGCGAATACGTTTCTGCAAGTTGGACAATAATTAGAAAAGAAAAGCGTTGCAAATGGTTATTGAGTAAATATAACTTACAATTTAGAGATTGTAGACCACACCGAAGCATATAAAAAAATGTGTTGGTTAATTTTATGCATATTGTTAAATAAATGCTATTGTCTGTTTAAAAAAGTAACATAAAATAAAAAAATAAAAAAAATTTTATTTTGCATCGAACCACCAAAGTTTGGAATGGTAGCCAAAGATGTTAGCCTTGCAATATCAAGGTGATGTTTATTGTAATGACGTTAGTTGTATACTTGCTTTGCTTAACACAACAAAAGAAATACATCGTTTTAGGAACAAACCACGCTTTATTGTAATCTCTCGGCTATCTTCGGAAAAAAACGTCAAATGTAATATTTAATTATTTATTAAATAAATAGCCCGTGTATATTAAAAAGCGATGCTTTCGTATAATAATAATCAATTATCGGTCCTATTCAGCCATATTACATAATTTATAAGTTTAAATTTCATCAATTTGAAAAAGTGTGTAATCATAGATTTTGAAGGTACATATTCGTACGTGTGCGCTGGCTTTCTTTAACTGTGTTTGACGTTTGTCGAATTAATTGTACAACTTTTAATAAATGTTTTAAGAAAATACCATAGTATCAGCTTGCAAACTGTTATCAATTCAGGTTTTAAGATACGGATAGTGTTTTTTTGGTATATATTAGAGATTCTTTAGAGGCCCGAAACGAATTTTGGAACCCAATTCGATCTTCCTTCTCTCTCGCACCAACGCTAACCGTCCGTTGTCGGCTCTGTCGCACAGCTCGTTCGGCTTTTGAGATCGGAAAACTTCGCGGGACCATAGCTTTTTTAACACGTAGCGAATACATCGCCGCAAATTAATCTTCTTTGGGAAAACCCTTATTTCTCCCTCATTTATGGTTTTTTGGCGATAAAAACCGGCCTATGCAATGCACACAAAAATTCTCCACCGAACCACGGACGCAAATCCTGAAAAGTGACCGATTCGCGCCTCACAACTTTAGCACAGAGACGGGCTATCAAAACTTATAGGTGTTTGATTGGAATTTACTTCCTGAAATTTCTATGACATAAAAGGGGTTGGGTACACTTGCTCCATATCTAAGTTCAAGACAATACATTTACATGCATTGAAGGAAAAGGTATCCATTATTTACGAAAGGATATTCATTTTCTTATAGCCCATTGTCTCCGGAGTATCAGTCGCCTGGCGATACCTTCAAAATATCTATAGAAATTCATTGCATTTTAAATCTTTAATTCTTAATTCTTTTGTATGCCTAAAATTTTGTGCTTATACATACGTTCAACCTTTTGCTTAATAAAATGAACTACCCTGGTAGAATGATTAACAGAAAATTTAAATTTTGTAACTTTGAAACATGTTAATCTCATTTAAGTTGTTGCAGATGAATAATTACGTGCGGCCTCAATATTTTAAACTAATTTTTGACTATAAATAAATTGCATGTGGTACCACTTACATTTAAATTACCGTTACATGGTACACTCCATATACTATTGTTGGGAGTATTTGAAACACATTCCATCTTTAAACGTATGAATTAATTTCTGCTCTGCTCTCAAATTTAGTAAGAATGATTAGGTGAAAGCTATGTCAACAGTCAATGTACATGGCATTGGCTGCATCATTATTCTTTGTCATCGATCTGATCTAGTCCATTTATTAAGGTGGTCATATCAAACCTATATCCTTTGTAACACAAATAATTGCATCTCTAAATATATCTTCTAATGCTTTAGCAAAATCATTCTTAACTGAATCCTTATGTATTGTTATTTTATTATATAACTTTTAATCATATAGGTCAGGAGCAACTGAAAAACCAACAAAAAGATTTACAAATGGCACAACTTCATGGTCAATTAGCAATGGAAAACAATATAAGAGGGTTACTGCGTGAGAAACAAATAATACTAGAAACACATGATGAGTTGCTACAACTGTCCCAAACTGTTCAAAGTAAACTTGAAGACGCTTCTGTACTACTTTTAACACAAGCTGGAGAAGCTCGTATCAACCATCAGGAAATTCTTGATGACTTGACAGCTATCCACAATAAGGCTCAAACAATTTTTCAAAAAATAGGTTTTGACTTTCATTTAGTAATATATTCTTAATATAATTATAAAAACGGTTGTAGAGGATTCATCAAATTTATTATTGAAGCAAAGTGAACTTGCACATACACATTATCAAGCTACATTAGCTCAACTGGAAGAAGTGAATGCAACAGTTCACTCACTTGTAGCTGTTGTTGGAGGTACTCGAAAAGCATTAGAAGATCGATTAGCATGGTTAAATACAACACTGGGTGGCACAGAATTTGCTTTGGAAAGACTCTATTCTATAACATGGCATCTTGGTCTACTTTTATTAGGAATGATTGCATGTGCTTTTCTAGGTGCACAAATGGGTACAAGATTTATCATTGCTAGTTGCCCTCCTTTAAATTTAGCTTTAACACTACAGCAAAGTTCATATGCCTTAGATCCACTCGATCTTATAATAACTCTAGGAGTATTAATAATAGGTATCGTCATTAACTATATACAACATTCTGTATAAAAAATTTTTATTTTAGGACAGACAGTATTCATATACACATATTACATATGGCAAAGTAATATTTCACACTTGACCATACCATGGTTAAAACAAAGACTGACGCCTCAGAGAGGGAAACTAAAAGAAAATGGTATGAATAGCCATGTAACCAGTACTAATTCAGCATCTGTAGGTAGTAAATACCAATATGATTATAATAATATGAATGTACGTGAATGCGATCCACTACAAGAAACAGATTCGTTTGATTTTTCTTCACCTATGCCAAGAACTAGGTATAATTCTTCTAGGTCTAGAAGTCAAACACCTTTGCATTTAAATGGTTCTGTTCGAAGTAGTTGTAAGGCCAAAACACGCTTGGGATTAGTCTGCAAATTATCTGCTGCGCCTGGTAGGGATTTTTGTCATAGACATCAGACCGGTGATTCGATTTATGGGGGAGACTAATGTTAGTTTTGTACTGGTATTAATTTAGCAGAAAATCAGGAGTAGTTTTGCACTGATATTAAAAAATATCAGTATGTTAGTGATACTTGTTAAAGAAATTTATTTATTTGTAAATTCTGTTACGTATGGCAGCGGTTTTTATATAATAACTATAGTTTTTATATGTACATGACTTGAATACTGTTGAACAGTGTATAAATATAAATGTAAAAATAATAAAAAGACAACGAATAAAAATTTAGTATTTTCTTTGATTTTTGAGAATTCCTTATATTGATATTCATCAGCATGATTACCATTAGATCAAACAGTGAGAAATTTTGGCAACTATACTTAAGCACCGATTATTATTAAACCACTCATGATTCATGGTAAATTAAGATAATTTTGAAGTTATTGCATGCTAAGAAAACTAGCAAATATCCGAAGCTTAAAATTTATAGTAGAAATTAAATTTTGTAATTATCACATTTCAAATGTTTTTTAGGTAAATAAATGTGCGGAGCACATTAACGTGTGGATATGAAATAGGAACATGAGAAGCAGACAGGAATAAGTTAGAAGCTTTTTGGAAAGTGGTGCTTCAGATGTATAATGATGATAGCATGGACAGAAAAAGTTAATAACAAAGATGTTTTAGAAATAGTAGAGAAGGAAAGATATCTGTGGAAAACAAAAAATAGGAAAATAGAAGGAATGGACACGCTCTAAGGCAATTGGGAAATAGTGTGGGATATTTACAAGCAGAGATGGGAAAAAGAGAGGTCAAAAGTAGACCTAGATCAGACTATTGCATGCAGGTAGTGAGAGATGTGGGCTGTAGGAATTTCAGGGAAACATGTAGGTTAGCTCAGAATAGAAAACAATGGAAGTACGCGTCTAACCAGCTCCAGGACTGAAGACCTAACGATGACTAATAAAGAAATTAATCTAAGTGAGTTCGATAATATTTCATTAAAAACGTGAAACACGCATCCACATATGAGTATGATCATATACAGCTCACTGACTTTCATTAATTTTAAATTGAAATATGTATTGAACCCTTGTTGTGTAAACCATGGGGCTTACTGCATTGAAATATTTTCACTTAACTGAATATGGTGGATTCTGTGAGTGTAATTTTGAAATGGTTATTCGCAATTCTTAATTCAGCTTTGTGATTATGCCAAATGTAGAGTATTAATCTAATATGACATTTATAGACCTGTAGGTTGCTTCAAAGGTTACATCAATGCATATACTTGAAACCCTCTTTGCAAGTATTGCTCGTTGTACTTAAACCTGATGATTCTTGTATGCAACTACAGGTGCTAGTTTTGCAATATTCTCAAGTAATGTTGATTGTGCGAGAGGATGGAAAACAGCTAATTCAGCAAATGTCTAAGTGTTGGAGATCTTGGTAGCCGCAGGTTGCTTAACCTCCTTCACATACCACTGAATATCAGTGAAATAGGGTGTATATTTAGAAAACAATAGAAGGGAACCAAGTTGTATTTAGGCTCTAAGAATTTCAGGGAAAGGCGTAGATTAGCTCAGAATAGGAAACAATAGAGGAACGCATCTAACCTAATAATGATGATGATTTTAAACAACCTCAAGGTAAGTCTAAAATTTAGCATTTCTCATGTGCGGACAATCTGTTGTGTTAAATTAACGCTAATGAAGTGAATGAAATTTACTCTACCATGGAAACATAATGCACTAGCTAGCTTGCAGTGACTAGGTGAATCCTATGAAAACAATGTACGGATTTTAGGAGTATACCAATGTTAACACTTTCATGTACCTGGAAATGTCTTTAAACTTTTGGTCTAATACAATTTATTGAGTGCCAACCCACCTGAAGTTTTCCAATCTCACTAGACGATGGGTGGTCTAGAAGATAATGTTATATGGTTCTTAAATTCCTGCAATACTGGTTGGTGGTGCTTTGTGTACACCTTTTTTTTCCTTCACCTACTAACTTAAAATATACACAAATAATAATAAAACTCCAAGCTGTTCACTTAACCTACATCAAAACATGAATATCACAATAACAGAACAAACTGATTAAATTAACTATCCCTATTTGGCCAAATCTGCACGTAAAACAGTAAATTTATTATGTAAGGTTATATAATAACAATTGCGACGCCTCTGGTTACAAGTCGTTTTTAATCGTGTGTGCACACCAACGTAAAAGTCTGTTAATAAGAAAAATTATATGCATTTAAATATAAAGGTCCAAGCAACCTTGTCATGCATGATCAGAAATGGGGTTGTCAGTAATCATCCTCTGAATCCAACAAGTGTTGAAGGAAGTATCCACTACTAGACCACTTTCATTAGTAAGGGCAATTTATTTAATTCCGCAGTTCGATTTGCGTTCGGGAGCTTATTTCACTAATAAGCCCGAATTTATAAAATTACCCTCACTTTGAATTACTTAAACCTGGTATTCGCTCAACACTAGTTGCTTGTCAATTGAATTACAATGGCTTGAACTGCATGACTGATCGACTGTGCTTGATTGATCCCCTCTTTTATGATGTGAGTGTATTTGTAAGATAAAATGTTCCTGACGGTTTATGAGATGTTCTGATTCACAGGATTCATGTGATTTGACCTGTTTTAAAGTTAGGTAGTAATAATAAAATACGATTTTTATTCAAATAAACAATATTCGAATTACAAGGCGAGGTTCAGCATAATGCTGTTCTCACATCTAACTCTGAAGACTATTTACCTAAATCTGACGCAGCTACGATAAAAAATTTTTTGACGAGTAAAAAATGCACAATACATGCAAACTCATTCATGTCTGTAATTGTAGATAGTGGGAGAGATATTATATATTTTGACGAGAAGGTAAATATTGTATTCTGGTTTGAAGGATGAATTACTTTTGCATATGAATTCTGGTCTAAGGTTATTAATCACATTTCCAATAAAATGATCTGAACTTTTCTGTATTATGTTTGGGGATGGATATCAGTCCATAGCTGCGAAGGCAAGCACTGTAAATGTCGGACCTAAGTTTAACTTTCCTATACAAGTACGGTGAAGATTCATTAATTAATATGTCAATGTACATTTGAGTTGAATGCAGTAAACGTCTATTTTTAGTTGTTAACCAATTTGTCTATTGAAGCTTGTGCGAAATTCCGTACTTTCTACACCATACATATAATGCAAATATGAGTATTGTATATATTGTAACCTAGTCTTGTCCCGAACACTCAGACAAGGCCTGTATATCATATCACAATAATTTAAGTGAAAAAGGACAAGTGATTCACGTGATAATTCACTCTGATAATTTCAAGCGGGTTATCGATGATCAATCCTACGTTTTTCACAGTATTACAGAGTTTTACCGATTGGTTATTGATAAATAAAGAAATTTCTGGTGGGGTCAAATCTAAAATTTGTACTGGTTCCAATACGATAGCGTTGGTCTTTAATGCATTTATAACAAATATGCGACTTTTTGAAAATTTAACAAAGTTTTTTAAATCTTCATTAATTTGAGAACATGTTAACTTGACATCCTCAGCATAAAATGATAAATAAACCCGAGTATCATCGGTATACTGGTGCGATTAACAATATTTAAGATGTCGAGTTAAATTTAGGGTATATATAGCATACAATAATGGATCCAGTACAGATTCTTGTGGCACTCCTGAAGTCATGGATTGAGCAATAGAAATGATACCGGCTATTTTAACAACTTGTTTCCTAATATTAAAATAATTTTGCAATAGACTAATCAAAAGATACTATCAAATCCAATATATTAAGAATCACAATCAATATTAGAAAATTCAAAGTATTAAATGCTTTACTGTAATCTAGTAACACGAGGAGGTTTAACTAATGTTTATCTATTTCCGTAATAACATCGTCCGTTACCTTGCAAAGGACTGAATGACAACTATATCCTAATCTAAAACCAGTTCATCTCTCTGGTAGAATGTTGTATTGATTTAAATGCGATTGTATCTGCGATTTCATTATTTTTCCAGAATTTTAGAGAACACTGGCAATATACTGACAGTGTGAAAATCCTTCAGTTCTGTTTGTAATTTTTCGCCACAGGCGTTACCAGGGTCAATTTCCAGTTAGTAAGATAAACCCCCTTCTTTTAAGCAATAATTAATTAAATGACAAATAAGGAATAATGTGGGGTACACATAATTTAAGCATGTTAATAGTTATGCCATCCGCATCAGCAGCATTTGTTTTGAATTTTTCAATAACACTAATAATTAAATCATCATCATTTATTTTCCTAAAACAGAATGAAACAGAATCATTTAACAACTTGTTGCTATTATACAAACATCAACTGGCTTAGGTACAGAATTAATAAAAAAGTGATTGATCTTTTAAGGAGTGTGGTATTTCGGGTATTGATTTAAAACGAACATCAAACTAAAAAAAAACTTGTTTTCATTTCCTATTGCCTGTATTGTGTAACTTTGCAATTGTTTGTAATAATCCCGGTGTGATTGCCTTTTATTATCTTTAAACCTTTTTAATGCTCTGTTATTAATATTTATCTGATATATTGTCTGTAGGTCACAGAGCCAACAATTTAGTAAACCCAGAGCAAGTTTAAGGTGCATAGCATGTCTATCAAAAAGACGAGTTAGCTGTTCTGTACTGAAATCAGTTTTGTGATTGATACTATTTCATCATCATCATTAGATAGATCTTCAGTCCTATAACTTGTTAGACGTGTAGTCTCATTGTTTCATATTCTAGGCTAACCTACACATTTCCCTGAAATTTACACAGTCAACATCTTTCACTATCTGCGAGCAATAGTCTGATGTAGGTCTACCTCTCCCTCTTTTTTTCCTATCTCTGCTTGTAATATATCCTGCACTATTCCCCAAAAATGCTTTAGAACATATCCTGCCCTTCTATTTCTCCTATTCTTTTTGTTTTCCACAGATATCTTTATTCACCTACTATTTCTATAACCTCTTTGTTATTAACTTTGTCTATCCATGCTATCATCATCATACATATGAGGCACAACATTTCAAAAGGCTTCTACTGTTTTTCCGTCTGCTTCTCCTACTGTCCCTATTTCATAGACGTACTGTGCTGTGCTCCACACATACACTTTCAACAATTTTCTCCTTGTTTGTATGTTTATTATCTTCAAACATAGCTGCTGTTCTTTCTTGTGGTACGTAAAGTGGGTTAAACAACCTGACGACTATCAAAATCCCCCAACACTTAAAACACTTGCCAAATATTGTTATTATTATTAATTTTTATGCCTTTATTAATAATAAATAGGCACTGAATTTGGATCCAACCCACATAAAATTTCATTCAACAACGGTTGGAAGTGAATTTGAAAGGTTTTTTTTAAATTTTTTTTGCGCTGAGTCTGGATTCAACCCCCCACGAATATTTTATTTGACAATGGTTGGAAGGGAATTAGTGTTGTGTGGATATTTATCTTTTTATTCTTATGATTACTTTATTATTATTATTGTTATATACATATCGATTTTGAATTATTTGAAATGGACAATGAGAATATAGAATGAAAAAGCTGATATTTAACTGTTTAGTATGTTTATTATTAAAGACATTTCCAAAAATTGGGATTTATAAATGTGATGTAATTTAATATGGGAAATAGGAAAATTTGGAGTAACAATAGGATTCTTGATGGATTAGATTTAAGGGCTTTTTAGGATTTCTTTTAGCAATACATGGTCAAAGTGAGGTTAATAAATTTTAGGTTTTTGTTTTAAGGAAAGTATCTATGTATTTATATTGAAATTATTTAATGTTAATAGATTAAGTTTAAGTTGAATTTTATTTGGGTTTATTTAAAATCTAAGTAAACAGACATATTTGTAAAGGATATGCAGCTATTCCAGTGATGGAGTCATATTTGAGAGAAGTCTAGATTTCAAGAAATTTAGTTATAACAAAAATTTAATGGTATGTTTTGTAATAGAATTTAGGAAACCAAATCAAAACAGACTTTTGTGGAATAATCATCTTCATTGTAGGGATGATATCGAAAGAATTACTATAACAGACAATTTGGCACTCCTCAATTATGACACGTAGAAAAAGTGTTACAGGGTTTTGTATTTCTGCCATTTTATTTTTTTATTATTTTATTTCTTCATTATCTTTTTTCAAAGTTTTCTATTTTGTCCAATACTTTTTTTTTCATTGGAACTCACTTCCGCATCACTACAATCAACCAACGCCCTCTTATATTGTTACAGAAACTCCGTGGGCAAATCAAAATTTATTGACTTACTACTCATTTTATTCGTTACGAAGTGTTTTTAGAATTTCTTTGTATAAAGCCTAGCATTTGTAATGCTACAGTTTGCACATAGACAATATGTGAAATGTATGAAAGCTTGGAGTCTAGCATGACAGCAAGATCTTTGATTTCAGCAACTCTTAGAAAAATGACATTTTCAATCAAATAGTCTATAAGATTACTATTAATAGCATGTGAGAAAGTGATCATATAACATTTATTGGTATTAAGAAGTAGCCTATTTGCTTCGCACCAAACGATCAGAGAATCAAGATCAGTTTAAATTAATGGGTCATCATCTGTAGAAATAATGGTTTTATATATCTTCAAATCATCGGCATATAGCAAAAAAAGGCAGTATTTGAAGCAGCACACAATGTCATTAATAAAATGAAGGAATAATAGTGGTCTAAGATGTGAGCTTTGAGGTATCCCTGAATACACAGGTAATTTGAATGATACAAATTATTTATATTTAAATGCTTGAATTCCGTCATATAAATATGATGAAAGTCAAAGGTAAAAGCCCCCACCAAATCAAAACTTGTGCAATTTGTGCACGAGATCAATCCATATCAAATGAACCAAAAAAAAAAATTACCTCATTATTTTATATACACTTAAGACTTTGTCCTTTTTGTACTAGTTAAAAGAAACAAAAACTAAAACTTTTTAATTTCATGTCGTTTTCGATTTACCAATTTTTAAAGTTGCATAAAAACATTAAATTTTGATGAAAACTGTTTTACGTTTATAGGGATATCTCAGCTTAGGATAAAGCTAAGTGAGTGAAACAAACACCATTGCCCTCAGAATATTACCAGCTTTAATTTGATATATTACAAGGGCGTGTTTGAAGCATTAATATTTTTTATCTACAAGTTGAAAACTTTAAGAGATGATTCCAAAGAAAAAGCAATATGATAAAAATTTTCAATAAATTCTTAATTATTTCATAAGTGTTTGTTTATAAATCTACAAAAATTCATGTTGGGGTCTCAATGGGCTCCTAATAAAAAAAATTATTTTCATCACAAGCACTAACTAAGCTTGGTTATTTAGTTTGCTAAAATCATTACTATTAATTAACTGACTATTCTGTCAGGTGTGTTCAGGTAAAAGTGTACAGCGAAATCTTTACTATGACAACTTAAATCTTGAATACAGGCTCCTTATAACAACGACAATTTGATTGTGGTAGGGGTAGGTTCATCCAGTTATAGTTGTTCGATCAACTTTAGTTAGTATTGAATTCCTGTGGACTCTCAAAAGATCTGGGTTTTTTGGGAACACAAACGATGGACCTGGGCCCAAAGAAAGCAACATAGTTATCTCCACCTTTACATTTTTGCAGCTCTTTGATAAAACATTTGCAATCCACCAACACCAATCATATTCACAACTTACATAAATATTAATATCTTCCACTGTTAATGTTATACCATTTTCATGAACCTACTTCATGAATAAAGCTTTCATTACTCAATGAATAAATTTTGGGTTTCGCTTCAGTTTGACCGTACGGAATAAAAGTGTGATACTGCTGTGTGCCTTTTATTGGTTCACCTTCTTGCAAGTAGTGTTTCAGTAAATTTTCTTATTCAGTGTAGTCCTTATTTGTGCAGTACATAAATTGTATGTTAGGAATATTTTCTTTACTTCAGTTAAAAAGTTGTATAGGTGTCATTATTTGGTACAAGTATGGTCTTGGTAGATCGGCTCTTGCTGCAAGTTGTTTGATCTTGCCTTCCAGACCATCGCACACCCCTTTCCCATAAGCTGTGGCAAAAAAAGGTGCCTCTACTTTGAAATCACTATTGTGATGGAAGATATTAATATTAATTATTAATTTTGTCCTGGGTTGCTGAATCATCAGAAAAGTAAAATATCTTCTGCAAGGAAGGTAAAACATCAGCTGTCAGTTAAGAAATCAGCCTTTTTTTAAATAAATGAACAGTTCAAGGTTTAAGCATTCCGAAATAATTACAAAATTTTTTGCTTGATTGTTATTGTAATGAAAAGATTGTGCATTATCTTGGACAACAAAGGATTAGTTAATTCAGAAAATTCTAAACTGACAAGAGCTTTATTTTCTTTGAGGTGCATAGTATTTTGATTATTGACAGGCTGAGTGTTTTAATGAGCAGTGTGCGCAATAAGCAATCCACAAAAATCTTCAATACTTTTTGTAATAGTCTCAAAATTGCACCTGTTTAGATAATCTGGGCCAGTAGTATCTGTATCCATTTGTGAAGGCTCTTCTAAAGTATGTAAACGCCTTTTATCTTTTGGAAGTTGTTTCTGCAACTGTCGCAAATTTTCATTCCTGCTTTTGTCTTAGAGTTTACTTCAAACATCCAGTCCTGGACTGGCCAAAGACATTTTAAAGATCAGTGAGCACTTTTTTCAAATAGGTTGCAGCAGTATACAACAAAAGTCATGTCCACATTCGTATTACTTGTGCTAGCCATTTTTTCTAGATAAAGTAATTATTTTGCTTTAAAATGTTTAAATTTAAAAATAACTGCACTAAACTAATGCACTGGGTTTATGGTAGCCGTAGGCCTATAACAACATAAATGTATTTATTAACTTTAGTTTTTAATGGAAGATATGTAATATTGTACCATGTTAAAAATCTATAAATCCTGAAAATTTATTATAAAAATAGTAAAGAAAATCTATTAAGCAAGTGAGTCTTGTATGTATGTGCTACATTTATATGAGTTTAAGATTAATATTTTAGAAAGTTTTTTTTTTAGCTTCTTAAGCCAAAACATAATATAAGTCATTGAAATAACTATTAACCCTACAGTATCTGAATTCGTAATTTTGGTATAATTGAGTATAATTTGTAATAAAACATTATAAGTAAAAAAATATATTCAAATGAGACTTACGTACGTATTTTGCAATTCTAATCTAAATTAATATGGTAAATTAATTATGCAATTGACTATTTAAATATTACTCATAGTTTTTAAAATCTATTTTATTTACGTTTCGATCCATGACCTAGGATCGTTGTCAAAATAATTTTGACAACGATCCTAGGTCATGGATCGAAATGTAAATAAAATAGATTTTAAAAACTATGAGTGGTTTCATTCCCAAAGAAGATTAAGAAGAATGCTAAACAAACCACAACAAACATACAGGGAGTATTTATTTAAATATTAGATATTTTTATGCCGCCTTTTTGTTCAAATTATTGCTCAACTGTTGACTGTAAGGATACATTAAAAATGAATTTGCTGGGGTCTTAGAATAAAATAATTTGTTTTACTAAAATCCCATTGAGATCCTAACATGAGTTTTTGTAGGTTTGTAAATTAACACTTAAGAAAAACTATGAATTTTTGAAAATTTAATCATACTGTTTTTGAAAGTCTTACAAAATTTTGAGTTTGTAGAAAAATATTAATGTTTCAAACACAACCTTATAACATATCAAATTAAAGCTTGTAAAATTATAAAGGCAATGGTGTTTGTTTCACCCACCTAGCTTTATCCTAAGCCGCGATATGAGCAAAAGCATGTGTTCATACAGCATGTAATTTTTCCTAAATTTAAAAATAGATTAAAAACCAACTGTAGGACATAAAAATCTGAAATTCATAGTTTGATACCTAGTATCATAGTACTTAAACTAAAAGGAATAAGATATTGTGTGAGATCTGGTACAAAATTAATTCATATTTGCATCTCTTGATATGGCTTGGCCCCATCAGTATGTTTAAAGTCACCCGATCAAAGTGTTATGTGCAGTTTTTGGCCCTTAAAATATTTAGCAGGTAATTCACAGAAAATTCAGTGAATTACTCCGCTAAAAATTTCGTGCTAGTAAAATACCAAAAACCTCGACTGTATGAACAAATATGTTATTGACCTGCCGACTAACTCCGAGGGGCGGGTGGTGTAAGTGTTTGACGAGGGTTCCAGGATGCTATCTGGTATGAAATGTGGTCTTGATTGGGAAATACCTTGGACACAACCTAACTGCGCTTCAAACAAAATTCACAAGGTAATTTATTTTGGCAAAACTGTAACTATGCCATTTACAATAATGAACAGAATAAATATACAATATTTACAAAATTTGTTACAACCTTATTGCATTCACACAATACCAGTTTACACAAACATAAAACGTCCCATAATTCCTAAATATACTGACTAAAAATGAAAACCAATTAGCTAAAACTTAATCTAAACACAGGCACATTTGTAAGTACGTTCTTTATATAGTCAATAATGCAATCAAGTACTAACCTTTGCACCAGTATAGTTTCAACTTTTTCTTATTAATTCAATTTTTAAATTATCATCGGGAGATGTTTTCTTTTCCTCCGTTAAAGCTTGGACATCTCAACTTACTTTCAACACATGGGTTGAAAATTGAGAACCAATATGCTCCTAAAAAATAACTGAAACGCTTGGTAAGGGATTATTCCAACACAGAAAGCCACTTGGCCTAGCTCACGATCTTCTAATCAAGGTACTTGCCCTACCAAAACGACCTGTTGAGCATCTTACTCTTAACAACGGAATCTTCTTTGGAACAAAAAACTGCACTTTTTAAAACTACACGAGGTCTTTTCAGCAAATTTCAGACTGGTGAAAAAAATTGGATTTCCTTTTATGTTGTTTTTCCTATTACGCTTTATATATTTTAACTTACATATTTCAGATTTTGCATAAAATCCGAATCAGCACAAAACTGTATATGGCCAGTTTTATTCTTAGATGGATGAAATCATTGGCACCATTCTATATTTTGTAGACCAAACAAATCAAGCTATATTAATTACCAAGGTGACATCACCCCTAACCTTTTTTTAAAAACTGACATGAATTTTTATAACCTTTGGTTATGGATTGAATATGATGCCAAATAATTATTTCTTAAATTAGAATTTATGGAAGTCTAAAACATAAATAAATAACTGTATGTTCTCTATGGCCTGAAATTTATATTTCCTGAAGAGAATAACCCAATCCTATTGGTGGATTTTACTTATACAGAAACTACTAAAATGAAATGCTATTATAATTATTTTTACGAGAATGTCACAAAAAGGCTTCAGAAAAATCTGTGTAAATAGTCTCAACTTCTAGGCTCTTTCAAAAGATTGTACAATAGAATTGCGGAATACCAATAGATTTGTTAAAATGGACAAAGGTTGTTGCAAACCCTGCTGTTTACTAATAATTATTTCCTTACCGTTCCAGTAAAGAAATTTAGAATTCAAAAATCAAACAGTTTGGGAATACAAAATTGAATACATATACCACTATAGTTAGATACATCACCTCTGTCACCGGCTTTAAATATCTAATTGATATAACTGAGTTTCCATTATGAAGGAAATTTGCCAAGAAGTTAAATAATTCCGCTAATTGTGAGCGAAGGTTGAAGATACATTTCTTTAATAATGTGGAAGAAATATCGTCTGGGTCAGGTAAATTAGTTTTCTGATTATGCAGTACATTAAAAACTATACCTTCCTTATAATATCCTTAAGAAAAGTATCTGGTAAATGAGTTCACTATGCCCCAACCATCAGTGCATGCAACATAATTAGATTTCATTTGTTCCGGTAATCCGTTAGTATTTTTCAGATTTATAATATGTGTGCAGAAGTTTTGCGAATTTGTTTGTATGTTATGTTCTGTATACACCATATACTGCCCATGAAGCTGAACACGGATCTTCAGAAAGATTATGATAATGCCTGAACATGTAAACATGTAAACTATGTAATGAAACAGCGTGGCGAGTAGACGTGTTTTGCTGTCGGTCCGGTTATTAGTATGTATTAGTAAATCTAAATGCCATCAATATGCTGTCCAGAGAAGATAAGAAAGAAATTCAGGCTATTATCTGTAGTGTTTTTATTAACTTTTGGGGGGGTTTCTACATAAAATTCGAAGATAAATCAAGTATACTGTGTCATAAATAATTTTATTAGAAACATACAAATTAGTCACTTACCTAACAAAACTTACCACTAATTGGATGATATATTTCATCTTAAATCTTAATCTACTTAGACTCTAAATGGAATAATTGGTGACGCCACCCTAAAAATAAAACCTTTTTCTTTGTTGTGCATTGTTGAATCCATACAACTGTAGTATGATTGCCGATTGATTAGGTGATGATTGTACTTAAATTCAAGCATGTGATGCCCCTCATAGTTATAAATATAATTGTTGTTCTTCTCGTTGTAACCAGCGAGAACCGACTCTCTCGCCGTCCCGTGGTCCATGTGTTTTCTCTTATTCCGAGCACCTCCCTCGTGCGATCGGCGTTTTCCGTCATACGACAACAACCCCAGCTATTGAATATGCGGTTACGCATCACATTATTCACTTTTAAATATTGTATATAACTTTAGAACCACTACATAGCTCCCCAAAAGTTTCACACTTGAAGATACCTGTTAGCTAACAGTTGAAACTTTTCTCGCACAATGAGAAAAAAAACACTATCCTTTAATTCTTACTAACTAATTATACAATTGGTAATATTCAGAAACATTTATATAGTAATATTACAAACAAAATCTTTAGGATTTTATACAATTTAATATTAACAATATTTTGAATACATGACCGCCTGAGACATCATCAACCACTTCATAAGAATTGGGTGAGATGATCTTAACAACTGTGGCTGGTCCTTTATATAAAGAAAGAATTTTCGTATTACATGATCCTCGTGTGAAGACTGTTCATGGGTTTTGACCAATACCTTATCACCTACAGCTAATTTAACAACTTTATGTTTCTTATTATGTCTCACTTTTCTTTTCTCTGCTTTCGACTTAAGTTTCTCTTCTGCTAATACAATAATTCTCTCCTTATTTATTACATTTGGAGGAATGTTTAACTTACATAACAATGGATTGGCCATGGGACCCTTTTGAATTTCATTCGGACTAAATCCGTCGAAAGGTGAACAACATTGTTCAACCAATCTTGTATAGTTTTAACTTTACAGACCAGCTCTGGTGCTTGTCATAGCAAAATGCCCTTAGTAAACGCCCTACCTCCTTGTTCATTCTTTCTACCATGTTTCCTGCTGGAAAATAAGTTGAAGTATGTAAAATTTTTATATTTTTCTCTTTTAAAGTATTTATGTACACCTTACTCCAAAACTGGCTACCGTTATCGCTCAAAATAGCACGAGGTGTACCAAAACAATTAAACCACCTATTTAAACAACGCAAAAGGCTACTAGCCGTTGCTCTTTTTAAAGGAAAAAGTTCAACATATTTGCTAAAGACATCAATTATAACGAATAATTGGGTCATACCCCCTCGTGAAACAGGTAATGGCCCAATAAAGTCAATACTGAGAGTTTGATTAGGCTGACTTACTAGAACACTTTGCATCTCTCCATGATTACGTTTACTGACTTTTGATTTCTGGCACAATTCACAGTGTGAAGTGATTTTCCGAAATAATGCTTTAACTTTAGGATAGTAAAAATCTTTGCAGAACGTGAGGTAGCATTTATTTGCACCAAAATGCCCATTTTCATTATGAAGGAATTCTATTAATTCTTTAATTTGATTTCTAGGTACAACTAATTTATAACCAGGCTCAGTATCAGAACCTTTTTAAATAACAAACCTTCGTAACACAAACCACTTTATTTTTGGAACTCTTATCTGTATTCTGCAGTAGAGATTTAAATTTAGAACAAAATTCATCACCGTCTTGTGTTTGACAAACAAAATTTTTATTTTTAAACATGGTTAATTTTATAGCATTTATTTCTAATTTCTCATCAGACCGTTTGGCTGCAAGAAACTCCTCACCGTTAGGAAATCGCGACAAAATATCAGCGATCTTATTATCTCTCCCAGGACAATACTCAAATTTAATATCAAACTCTTGGATAGACAGCATCCATCTCCTCATGCGATTATTGACAAAACGACATCTATCCAAGAAACTCAACGCCCTTTGATCTGATTTCAAGATAATTCTTGACCCAAAATCAATATCCGCCAATGATTCAAAGCAGAAATGACTGCTAAAAATTCTTTTTCGCATACCGAATACCGAATTTCTGCATTGCGCAACACTCTGCTATAGTAAGAAATGACTACAATCTCCTTATTTTCATTTATCTGGAATAAACATGCCCCAATGGCATATCCGCTTGCATCGGTATTAATTAAAAAATCTCGGGACACATCCGGGTGATTTAATGAATTAACACTTACAAATTTTGTCTTTACTAATTCAAAAGCATATTGCTCTTCAGCTCCCCACTGCCATTTAACGTTTTTACTTAATAATCTATTCAACGGAATCATGTACTGAGAAAAATCTTTAATAAATCTGCTATCATATTGCACTAAACCACAAAATGCCCTTAAAGTCTTGATATTAATAGGGGATTTAAACTCTTGAATTATCTTTATTTTAGCTGGATCCATTTCAAATTTATATGGCGTTATATAATGACCCACAAATGGTAATTTTGGTTCACAAAACACATTTTCTCAGTTTGATAGTAATATTGGACTGCCTAAATTTTTCGAAAACTATCTTTAAATGTTTCAAATGAGTGTCAACATCGGGAGATGTTATTAAAATATCGTCTCGTATGGCATTACAAAACTCATACAATCTTCGCCCAAAGCAATATGTAGTGCACGGAGAAACCCTGCTACACTAGTGACTAATCCAAACGGTACTCTTTTAAAAATATAGGTTTGATTGTTAAAGGAAAACCCCAAATACTTTTGATGTTGCTTTACTACCTCGACCTGCCAATAGGCCTGAACCATGTCTAACGTAGATGAAACCTGACCTGGTTTAAATCGGTAAAATATTTCCGTTGGATTTATTGGAATCACGTGATCCTTCTCGATCCTTTTATTTAAATACCTGCAGTCAATACAAATTCTGGGAGAACCATCTTTTTCTTTACCACGACCAAGGCGACACATATTCGGTCTGACATTTTCTATAATTCCTATTTGAATCATTTCATTGATTTGCCTGTTTACTTCATCAAAATAAATAAATGGGATCGGGTAAGGCTTTATATAAAAAGGAGTATCATCCTTAACATTAATTGGGTGTTTATAGCAATTAATCTTACCGGGCAATTCTGAAAAATATCTTTATATTTATTCAATAAATTATTCAACATAATTCGTTGGCTATCATTCAATATTTCACTCTCTACGTATTTGATCAATATCTGTGTCGGCACTTTTCCCATTATTGCTATTACTCCCGTTTGTTTTATCAAGCTCCCCCAGTTTAATAAAATCCGTTACATTCTTGTAGAAATTAAAATCACAATTGTCATCCCTGTTCCCATTCTGACTCATTGTTACGCAACCATTGCTTTTCTGGTTATCTTCCGATTGTTTCTATCGATATAACTAGCTTCATAATCATTTTCAAAAACTATGTTAGGGTGCCCATTATTAGTAAATATTTCATTTATTTCCTCGCTACTTCCGTTTGAATTAAAATTTAATCTGAAAACTTGCCCATTATCATTTTGTATTTTCCCCCTAATAATTCTCCTTTCAAAATCGATATTTATTTTATATTCTTCCAACCAATCGCACCCCAGTATAATATTACGACAAAGCGTAGGAACAACTAAACACACAAATTCAAAAATAGTATTTTGTAATAATATTTTTAAACCAACCTGTAAGTTGACCTTACAAGCATTTGATTGAAATGCCCCTGACAACGAAATATTGTTGACGGGAACTACCGGCATCAGTTTATCAGATTTTTTAAGTTCTTGGAAAAACCTTTGTGACACACAACTAACAGTACTCCCACTATCAATTAATATATCAGAATAAACATCCTCGATTCTTCCTTTTATAATAGGCATATAACACCTGCCTTGCTCTTTGCCACAATCGCTACTCTCGTCTTCCTTTCTTAGGTTACACTCAGGCAAATAATTTTCATCCTTTTTACAAATAACTTTAACAATTTCATTTCCAGGCAATATTACTTGTTCTTCTTCCCCTGAATTAACACCGTTATTATTAAACTCAATACAATTGGCTGATGGCCCATCTGATTGCAATTGATATGAAGATTGCTCCGTATTTGATTTTCATGTGATCTATTGCCCGCACTAGCATTTGCCTCATGATTCTCATTTTGATTAAGATTTCGATTATATTGACTATGACGATAAGGGTTATTATCATTATTATTAATATTTGACTGTACATATCGATGTTCTTGATTTCGGTTGTAATTGTACCCAGGCGACATATCATTACTTCTCGTATTACCATTTTGGTGACTGTACCTACCTTCGCCTGTATTATTAGAATTATATCTATAAGGCAATCTTGTATTGTTTATTCCGCATAACTATCAACTTTGTTTAAATATTCAACAGCCTCGTCACATGACCTACAAATCGCTAAACCCATTTTGATTTCCGTGGAAATGTTCATAACCATTTGAAGTATTTGAACATCACTTAAGGGTGGTGAAAAATATGAAGCCTCACTTATTAATTTCTGGAAATACTCTGCCTTAGAACCAGATCGATATTGCCCTAATTTAAATTCCCTAAATGCTTCCCTCTCAATATCACTATTCCAATATTTATTAAAAAATAATTGCGAGAAGTTTTCAAAATCCTAAATTTATCTTCATTTAACTCTGCCCAATTTGAAGCTCTACCTAACAAAGCCCTCACAGCAAAACTAACCCATTTATTTACTGGTACTTCAGCCTCTCCTAAATATTTTTTTATTTTTCTGATAAATGCCACTGGATGCAAATTTCCAGCAGGATTAAATTTAATTGTAGGTCCCAAAGAATTCTGCCAACTAGTAAAATACTGAAAATTTGTATTAGTTTCAGAAGTTGTACTTTGAGTAGCTGATGATTGTACCTGCTTTAACGACCCATCTTCTTTACAAAATTCATGTTCTAGTTTTCTTACATTAATATCTCTTTCAGTATCTGATTTAGCAAACATTTTCAATAAAACATTTTGCATTTGACTTTGTTGTTTTGATTGTAATTCGATTTGTTGGATTTGCAATTGAACCTGCTGCTGAATAAACTTAAAATTGTTTGATTGTTCTTTCCTAATTTCACTTATATTTTGTGCTAACATCAAAAGAATTTTATCTAAGTTATTTCCTTGCTCTCCCACTGTTTCAGTTTTCCCATTCATTACTTGATTATAATAATCATTTTGTAACTCTGCATTCCCACTACTACCAAAATTTTCAACCCCACTCACATTCAAAGTAGAATTTAAAAATACATCATTATTTAATACTGTGTTTTCATCCTCCATTATACAAATAAAATGTAACCACTACCTCAAGATCGAATATCAAACCTATTTACTTCTGCTACTGGCCTTATTCCTATATCCTCAAAATTACTTTCTTCCCAGGAATTTATCAGAAGTTTAGTGCACCCACCCTTGAATAAACTTGTTTTTGCCTTGCTTATTCAAACCACTTATTTATTACACTTCAACGCATTTCTCAGCTAGAAAGAAACAGGTAAAATATCCTGAACTGTACATCAAAAATTTTCCACTACCTTTGATGCATAACATAGCAGTAACATTATACATACCATCTGAACATCCTTGACTTTTTTTTTTTAAATGTACATTAATTCGTCTATATTTTAATTAATACCAAAATTATTAATACAATGATTTTCCTTCGAATTTCATGCCAAACGGAGGCGCCATTTAATGTAGTGTTTTATTAACTTTTGGGGGGGTTTCTACATAAAATTCGAAGATAAATCAAGTATACTGTGTCATAAATAATTTTATTAGAAACATACAAATTAGTCACTTACCTAACAAAACTTACCACTAATTGGATGATATATTTCATCTTAAATCTTAATCTACTTACACTCTAAATGGAATAATTGGTGACGCCACCCTAAAAATAAAACCTTTTTCTTTGTTGTGCATTGTTGAATCCATACAACTGTAGTATGATTGCCGATTGATTAGGTGATGATTGTACTTAAATTCAAGCATGTGATGCCCCTCATAGTTATAAATATAATTGTTGTTCTTCTCGTTGTAACCAGCGAGAACCGACTCTCTCTCGCCGTCCCCGTGGTCCATGTGTTTCTCTTATTCCGAGCACCTCCCTCGTGCGATCGGCGTTTTCCGTCATACGACAACAACCCCAGCTATTGAATATGCGGTTACGCATCACATTATTCACTTTTAAATATTGTATATAACTTTAGAACCACTACACATCACCGAAGCTGTTGGTTCTATATTGAAAGATAAAAACTATCTAGAAACACTTGAGAAAACTGTTAACACGTGTGTTGAAAGAGCGGTTAATGCAGTAATCGCGAATTACGAGTTAAAAATAAATGCGCTGGAAAACGAAATGAGCACGTTGAGAACGGACTTTAAATTTTTGAAAGAAAAAATGGACGAGCATGAACAATATTCTCGTAGAAATTGCATACGAATATTCGGTATAGTGGAAAATAAATTAGAAAGTGTTGATGAATTAGTTGTAAAAATATTAAATGATAAAATAAAAATTCAAACGGATCATAATGTCATCGAAAGATCATACCGCATTGGGAAACCAAATGAACAGGTTGTAAATAAACCAAGACCTGTGTTATTAAAGTTCACAAGTTACAGAGAAAAACTAAAAGTTATGAGCGCCAGGAAGAAGCTGAAGGGTACGGGCTTAGTCATTAAAGATGACTTAACGAAAATACGATTAGCAGTGTTAAAAGAAGCAACGCTAACTTTTGGTCATACTAATACTTGGACTTGGGATGGCGTCATCTACACTGTTATAGGCGGCAGACGATTTTCAGCTCGAATTTTGGACGATGTATACAAAATAAAAAGAGAACAAAAGAGCAAGTAACTCCTTTCGTCAGGTGAATATTCCAACTAAGTTAAAACTGCTGCGTCATGAAATTTGTTAAATTATAAATTTATTAAGTTGAAATCATACCGGACCTCAGTGTGAGAATTAGATATTTAAATTCCAATTTAAGTTTAATTTTTATAGGGGTAGTTGGCTAAATTTTTGAGGGTGTGTGAGTGAGTGGAGTGTTAAACGTATAATGTTATATGTATATTACCAAAATTGCAGGGGTCTTAGGAGTAAACTTTCTACACTTTATAAAAATTCTTGTAGTCATAACTATGACATAATTTGTTTGACGGAGACATGGTTATCGGGAGATATTACAGATGGGGAAATATTGGATTGTTTATATTACGGCGTGTATCGGTGCGATAGGGATTTGTTAAAGTCACATAAAAGAGGGTGGAGGAGTATTAATTGGTATAGGAAAATCAGTAAAGGTCACTAGCTCGTCATATCTAAACTCCAGGCATTTTGAAGCATTAGCAGTATCGGCTATAGCAAATAAAAAAAAATTTCATATTATAAACGTATACTTTAAGCCAGGTTCCCCCGTTGAGTCGTTCTTTCAGTTTTTCGATTTTGTCGAATCGTGTTTAATAGCTTCGGATAACGTTGTGGGGATCTTTGGTGATTTTAACTTACCAAACATAGCAGGTCCTGATACGAATCTGTCACTTTATGATAAAAAATATAAAGTTTTGTACAGTTTTCTAAATTTACATAGCTTAGTACTTACAAACACAGTTAAAAACGTTCACGGAGAACGCTGGATCTTGTTTTGATATCGGAAGATCATAAGCATGCTATCAGTATTATAAAGGACGAGGAACCACTCGTTCCGAAGATGTTCATCATCCTGCGTTAGCAATACATGCTGACTTTAATATGTATACTGCCACTGGTGCTATTCTGTATAAATATTATAATTTCAAGCTTTGTAATTTCTATAACCTGAGCTTGGCGTTTCGGAATGCTAATTGGGACCAGGTAATGCAATGCGTAGATGTTAACAATGCAGCGGAGAATTTTTACAAAACTATATATAATATTTTCGACAAACATGTACCCAAGTCTGTCCCAAAACAGCATAAATATCCTATTTGGTTCACAAAAGAAATAATATATTTGCTTCAGTTAAAAAATAAACTTAGAAAAATCAGGTTATTATCTGTACCACTTACAAATAGGTACAAAGCAGTTCGTAAACAATTAAAGTCTCTAATCGAAATTTCACATAGCAATTATATAAATTTGACTGAAAAATCTATCCATTGCAACATTAACAATTTTTGGTCTTATATAAAGCAAAAACGAGCCCGGTGTGTTAACCACGCTTTTATTAAGGACGTAGATGGAAATAGTCTCAGTTCAACTGAAGATTGTCATGAATTTGCAAATTACTTTTCTTCTGTATATAGCAGCAACAAACCTACCTACAAAACCGTATTTTCAAACGACAATTCCAATTACTGCTCTGCAGCTTTGAACACATTTCTTATTTCAGGTAATGATTATAAAATTGCCGTCAAAAAATTGAAAGCCAAAAAGGCAGCGGGACCAGACAAACTCCCACCATACATTTTAAAGGGTTGCTCGGATTGGCTACAATTGCCGCTAACGCATATTTTTAACTTATCAATCCAAAGGTCTACCTTTCCTGAAATATGGAAACATGCCACTGTCGTGCCTTTACATAAAAGCGGATCAAAGTATTGCGTATCAAACTACAGGCCGATCGCAATATTATCGGCGCCTGCTAAACTTTTTGAGCAAATTCTATATTCAAAATTATTCTATCACATTAAGCCAATAATAAACCAAGCTCAGCATGGATTTGTACCAAGTAAATCTACTGTTACAAATCTTACCATCTTTTGTAGCGAGGTGTTTGAAGCACTAGAAACCAAAGAACAAGTAGATGTCGTATACACTGACTTTAGCAAGGCGTTTGATAAAGTGGACCATGATGTGATGCTCGAAAAGTTGGCAATGTGTGGTTTATCTCACAAATTGATTTCATTTTTGCTTCTTATTTGTCATCACGCTCCTTTTCAATCAAATGTAACGGCAACACTTATGGGAAATACACCGCAAATTCGGGTACCGCAAGGTTCAAACCTGGGGCCTCTGTTTTCCTATTATACATAAATGACCTTCCAAACGTGTTGAATTTTTCTAAATCGTTATTATTTGCAGATGACCAAAAATTTTGCTAAAATTACGACACTTACCGATTGTCTAAATCTACAATGTGACTTAAAGAGGGTTTATGAATGGGCGTCAGCAATAAACTACCTATAAATACATCAAAATGTTCAGTTGTTTCTTTCTGCAGAGGTAAAACCTGTGTACGATTTGATTACAAACTTAATAACACAACCATTAAGCGTGTAGACAATATCAAAGACTTGGGGGTAACATATAATAGCCATTTAAGTTTTAACCAGCACATATACACTATCGTTGCTGAAGCATATAAAACATTAGGTTTTGTAATAAGACAAACACATAGTTTTAGCAATGTCAAAACCATTAAAGTATTGTATATGACCCTTGTGCGTCCTAAGCTTGAATATGCGTCCGTGATCTGGCACCCTCATGGTGTTGGTGTCACTAAACATATCGAAAAAGTTCAAAACCGATTTCTTCGTTATCTTTACTTTAAAAAGTACAAAAGTTACCCTGATTACAACACTACAAGAACTGAGACCTTAAGGACAGAATTTGAAGTCCCAAGTCTTTTAAACCGCAGAAACATTGCTCTTATCCAAATGTGCTACAAAATCGTAAATAATATTATTCAGGAACCAACTCTTCTTTCATTATTAAACTTTAAAGTTCCTCATTGTTCAACAAGAAATACAGATGTTTTTTATATTCCATGAGTCACCTATACTTACTATTGTACTTTATTGGTCATGCAGAGGCTAATTAACGAAATTAGTACCAATACTGACTGTTCACGCGCGGGGGGTCTTATAAATTTATACATCGACTTACCTCCGTGGTGTTTTGTTTTTCTAAGCTGCAGTTCCTATTCTTTCAACCAAGTGGACTGTATGCGAATTGAGTCTATGTTACGTTACACTTCCACTGAGGTTTTTAGGGTTTAACAACGAAAGTCTGCGGCACTTGACTAACTTACGGTACTGAACGAAGAAGCCGACGACCGTTCTGCTTCAATATCCATAAGCAAGTGTTTGTTCACTACTCTGTCCACCTTATTCACAAATGCACAAGGAATTTTTATGGCAGGATATAAGGGAACAAGGGATGACAGTTTTACTACTAGATTTACGACTACAAATTTAAATAACTTAAAATTAACCACACGAACGTGCGACAAAGAGACCGAACATCCCGCCCACCAAAATAAGTATGAACTAACTTATTTTATATTTAAAAACTAATTAGAGCTATTAACTAAGAAACCTAACCGACAAACTTATATAAGTGAATATACGTGTACATACCATTAAATATCAAGTAACTGGCAGTAAACATAGTTTCACTAGGGGGCGTTTAACTAACCCTTGGGCTGTCTTGATGGTAGGTATCCGAACGATACCGTCCCTACCAGGATGTTAATGTCTTTCATGGCAATCTAAGATAATAATTTCAGTCAACCGATGCGACCGAGGAAGCAAAATTGGAAATTTTGCATCATGCGACAAGTCGGAATTACGTAGGCGACCGCCCACCCTCAACAAATAACGACTATCTAGAAACGGACTAAGGCTACGAAGTTGTTTACTAACAAGTTTTCCAGTTTTAATATTTGCAATGTCTAGAGCAAAAACATTTGTTTGAACTCTTTTAATCAATAAATGTATAGCCTCTTGCTGTTGAGCTAGAGACAAACTATCAGAATATTTTGAACGCAAATCTGGACATTGAACATTACGAATGAAATGACGAATACATGTAATAATCCTACAAATTTTCTGCAGTTTTGAAAATCTATCCAACAACAAATCTAAGAAATTCTCAGACATAACGACTGTTAATGACAGAGTACGATATTCGACGTCCATCTGAGATGAGCCGATAAGTTTTGGCAGCGATGTTACTGGCCATTCTTCATTACGACGCACTAACCAGGAAGGTCCTGTCCACCATAATGGATGATGAAGCAACTCTGAAGCCAAAAGTCCACGTGAGGCACAATCCGCAGGATTTTCCTGGGATTTAACATGAAACCACGAAGATGGAGGAATACGTTCTTGAATCTGCGAAATGCGATTGCTAACGAATGTCTTCCACTTATGCGAGGAAGACCGAATCCAAGACAAAACAACAGTAGAATCTGACCACGCGAAAATATTACTAAAGGATAAAATATCTATATAAATATTTTTGACGAAGTCTACTAAATCTGCCAAGAGTACGGCAGCACACAATTCGAGACGGGGCAATGAAACGCGATTAGTAGGAGCAACCTTCGATTTTGCGCATACTAATGACATGGTAATATTACCTTCTAGATCGAACAAACGGAAATAGATGACAGCTGCATACCCGGCTTCAGAAGCATCACAGAATCCATGCAACTCCACCCTTTTAAAATTATGACATACGATGCGACGCGAAATCTCAATATTCGAAACCGCTGGCAATTCACCCAAACAATGTTTCCATTTTGTATGACTTCCAATGGAGGCTCTTGGTCCCACCCGAGACCTAAAAGCCAAAGATCTTGAACTAAACAATGTTTCCATTTTTGTATGACTTCCAATGGAGCTCTTCGTCCCACCGAGACCTAAAAGCCAAAGATCTTGAACTAAACGTTTAGCGAACAGTACTACAGGTGCTATCAACCCGAGAGGATCAAAAATTTTGCGATAGCCGACAAAATATTACGCTTAGTGCAAGTGCGCTCTTCAACGTCTAAGTTGTATAAAATGCATCTGTAAGAGCACGCCACGAAAGGCCCAACATTTTATTGAACCACTATCTTTATCTTGAAATGTAATTGCGTCCGAACTGGACAGGGACTCCCTCAAGTTGGACATCACTTCCGGGCAATTACTACTCCATTTTCTTAATTGAAAACCACCACTAGTGCAAATACTATTCAATTCACCAATTAATTGATTAGCAGCTTTAATCGAATTGCATCCAGTGACTAAGTCATCAACATAGGTATCGCCGCCAATACCGATGACGCGAAAGGAAAATTAATTGATTCTAACCTTGCCAATTCTTGAACAGTACGCAAGGCCAAAAAAGGCGACGACGAAACTCCATAAGTCACAGTATTTAACTTAAAGTCCATAATAGGATCTGACGGAGAAAATCTCCAGGCGATACGTTGATAATCACGATGAGTATCTTTAACCAAAATCTGCCGATACATTTGTTTAATGTCAGCTGTAATTACGATAGGATGTACACGAAAGTGCAATAACAAAACTGCAATGTCCTTTTGCAAAGCAGGACCAATACCCAAGCTATCATTTAACGACTTTCCAGATTGATCCTGACACGAAGCATCGAAAACCACACGCAATTTGGTGGTAGTGCTATCACGCTTATGTACAGCATGATGGGGAATGTAGTACATTTTCTCATGACCCGACGAATTTTCAAGCGATTTCACTTGAACCATGTGCCCGCTTGTCAAATAATCCTCCATAAATTTTTTATAATCTGAATACAATTCAGGATTTTTTAACAAACGACGTTCTAACGACAAAAATCTTTTACTGCAAATTGATCTCATACCCACGAATGAGGGTTCCGAAATTTTAAAGGGCAAGGAGACTACAAAACGACCGTCCTTGTTACGTCTATAACTTTCCACAAATTGATTTTCACACCTTTCTTCTTCAGGAGAGATGTGTTTTTTGAAGGGAATATTTTCTAATTCCCAAAATCGACGAATGTCGCTGTCTAAAGGCTCAATGAAAGCACACAACGACGTAATAGAACTATTCGGGGAAACGACCTTTCCCGTTAAAACCCAACCAAAGGTTGTTTTAATAGCAACTGGCTCGTTAGCGACACCCCAACGAGACTCATTCAACAAAACCTGAGCAAAGATTTCCGCTCCGAGTAGCATGTCAATTTTACCAGGAACATTAAAATTAGGATCAGCTAAGGCCAAACCTCGAGTATGCGACCATTCCTTGACCCCTATCGACGAAGGTAATTGATTACAAATGTTAGGTAAAATATAACAATCAATTCCATATGCTGGAGACCGTGCTCGAGGGCTGACTACACACGATAGTGCGCCAGACACCAACGACGAATTCAAGCCAAGTCCTTGAACAGTGACATTGGCTCTCCGTTTCCTTAAACCTAATTTCTGACGGCACCTTTCAGTCATAAAACTTTCCATGGATCCGTTATCTAATATTACACGAACAGATTGCAATGTTCCTGTATAATCAAGCACCGACACCATTGCCGTAGCTAACAGCGTGGTTGTGTGTTCTAATGACGTCGAAATCAACGAACTAGTGACAGGTTGTTCATGCACAACCGATGACGACAGATTGTCTTCACTAGGTCTACTAGTAGAAGTAAGTCTAGGCGCCGCTCTCCGAGGAGACGCTGACCTTTGACGATGGGTTTGTCGGCGTGGCGACACCGATTTTCTTGTTTATCGAAGTGAAGCAACGAATTGTGCGACTGATGACATTTTCTACGACCAATCTAACGTACAATTTTTCATCGAATGTGAAGGATTTAAACATTTAATGCAAAGATTTTTAAGCTTTACCACCTCAAATCTTTCTTGAGGGTTTTATCGAAACTGCTTACATCTATAAATAGGATGCACAGCTTGACAGAAACTACAATTTTAACATCATTGGTGGTACTAACTAAAGAAGTTTTAGCCGAAGTGCTAACGAACCTTCCTTTTCTCTTTCTTTTACGGAATCTCGAGATTTTAAGCATGTTCCTGAAGCAATGTCATTGATTTCCAACACTTTACATTGTTTTTCAATGTACGACCTTAAATCCTTAAAGCGAAGGAATTTCGTCACTATTTCCTAATTCAAACGCTTTAAAATGTTTGTATCTAATTTTTCGATAACAGATTAAACAACATGAAATCTAATAAATCTATTTCCATCTGCCATAACGCGAATATATTTTCATCAAAACAACTAATTAATTGCCGGAGTTCCGCATGCGAGTCTGAGGAACTGACCTTAGGGCATTTTTCGAGAGCATTAAAATATATTGAAAGTAATAACCTCTTGGACTGAAAACGATTAGTAATGATTTTATAGGCTTCCACGTATGCATAATCATTTAATGGCAAGTGTTTTATCAACGCACGCGACGACTCATCTAATGTATCAACGAGATGGCAAAATTTTTCAACGGGTGACAAACTGACATTATCATGAATCAACCGCTTATAAATTGCATTGTAACTCTCAAAATCTGAAATTCGTCCGGAGAAGCGGGGGACTGAAAGATGTTTCAAGCGAATTGCACAGTTTGACGAAAAGGAATTATTCATATTTTCCACCTTTGGCTTATTTTCTACCCGATCTAATTCGCATTGTTCAGCGATAATACGAATATCTAATAGTTAATCATCGATTTTCACCCTAAGAGCAGAAAATTCATCCAATTGTTCACTTTCTTCATCAAAGAAAATATCCTTGCAAAAGGATTTGAAAAGCGTTTCAATCTGTTCGACAGTTTTAATCAACGCTCTAATTAAAGCAATCGATACGTCTTCCGGTTGGTTGATCTTACTGTAAATGTGATCCAACCTTTTAACTACAAATTTAGCTTCAAGAATAGCTTTATCAATTGATATAACCATATTTAATTAATGATTAATGAACGACAATAAAAATTAATGTAAAAACAATGCGTGACTCGAATACGCTAAATTACTAATTCATCTACGAAATTAAATTATTAATAGAAAAGTGCAACTAACTACAGTGCTTGCCCGACAAAGCTTTTAAGGTTTCAAATAAATACCAATAACCCCTTTGTTATACAAGTTGCATGAACCCGAATGGTTGCTCCAACTTGAAGTGACAAATAAGGTAAAGATCTAGAATACAATAACCCTCATAAATAGTTTACATAAAAGGATACGGACGACGACCCTAATCTTTGCCACAAAGGATAAGGAATGTATTGTAAAATCTACAGTAAATGTGTAAGCAAGATGTTCTTTTCTGTGTAACACATTTAACCATAATAAAAACTACGACAATTTTATAAATTTAAGTATAAGGAGCTTAAAGGATAGGAACTAATTATTTAATTAAAGATCCAGCGATGAAGGCCAATTTTGTTCACGCGCGGGGGGTCTTATAAATTTATACATCGACTTACCTCCGCGGTGTTTTGTTTTTCTAAGCTGCAGTTCCTATTCTTTCAACCAAGTGGACTGTATGCGAATTGAGTCTATGTTACGTTACACTTCCACTGAGGTTTTTAGGGTTTAACAACGAAAGTCTGCGGCACTTGACTAACTTACGGTACTGAACGAAGAAGCCGACGACCGTTCTGCTTCAATATCCATAAGCAAGTGTTTGTTCACTACTCTGTCCACCTTATTCACAAATGCACAAGGAATTTTTATGGCAGGATATAAGGGAACAAGGGATGACAGTTTTACTACTAGATTTACGACTACAAATTTAAATAACTTAAAATTAACCACGCGAACGTGCGACAAAGAGACCGAACACTGACCTTGATTTTTCAGTTGCTTACAATGGGTTCGTGAAAACTGTGTTAAATCACTATAAGTTTGAGTAGCAAAAAGTGGACGCTATGTTGTCGTCTTGCAACAGCTACAATTTATGACATGCCTGTATGTAAGAACCTTATTTAATAAAATATAGTGCTCACCCATGTCGCACTACTAGTTCGCAGCTTCAACTCTAAATATTTTACTTTCCTTGACCTTTGTGATTTATAACTGGTGTGTGTGTGTGTGTGTGTGTGTGTGTGTGTGTGTGTGTGTGTGTGTGTGTGGGTGTGTGTGTGTGCGTGTGCGTGTGTGTGTGTGCACACGCGCATGTGTGTGTGTAGGTGTGTGTGTGTATGTGTGTGTGAGTGTTTATTAATGTTTCTTTACATTGAACGCTGTTTAAGTTAGGTTTATAATTATTGTTATGTTGATCCATGTAATTAGGCATTGCCTGTTTGTGATCACTATAAATAAATAAATAAATATGCTAGAATTCCATCTTATTTGACAATTTATAACACTTATGAACGGCTTTTTTCATATACATAAGATTAATAAGTTCCTTACTGTACTAGAAAAAAAGTAAAAGGCTTAACAAGTTGATTAGAAATGAAGAATTCCAATCGATATCAAAGTATTTAGTAAAAATGTTTAATGTTCTCCAAACTTGCAAAAATGATCAATCAATTTGTATTAAAGTAATGGTTGAGGGATTCATAATCTCCTTTATTAAAATCATACTTCGAATTACAGATAAAGTGACTTTTTCGATAGCATATCAAAAGTTAGAGCTCTATGGTGAATACTGCTATTCATCATTAATTCAGTGCAAGGTAAAACTTTTAAAGTGGGAGTGTTAGACAAGATAAGATTCAAGAGTCGGTTGTTACTGTTATAAACTTTGTTATACTGCTTCAGATTAAGCAAGGAGAAAGAGACAATTAAAGGTTTGACAGCACCCCCATGATTAAATAAAATAAATTCATTATTACTACAGACTGCTCGAGGAATATTGCAATTACTGCATAAAATAAATTTAACGATAGGATAGTTAATGTCCACCTCATCCAGTGCAATACAGTAGATTCGTAAGTCTGAAGTGGAGAGGCAGGAAGAATACATACATACCCAATAATGACTATGTAATCAGTACCATTAATACTAATAAAAAGCTGCTCCACGCCCAGTGCACTAGTTTTAATTAACTGTGCAGACAAGGAAGATCACGCCAAATTTAAAACATCATCACCACCAAACATTTTTGAACTAGTATATTGATTCAGCAGGAAGCAACATTTTTGTTGTTTTTGGTCATTTACTTTTACATTATAACACTGTAGACGAGTTAAAACATTATTTTCATTTTTGTAGCAGTCTTCGGAATCCTTACCATGTACTAGTATGTCATCTAAATAACATTTGGTGCTTGATAGACCTGGCAAAATTGTTTCCATTATGGACTGGAAAAAACAAAGCCTAAATGAGGTTTATTGTAGAAAGTTCTTTTGATTGGTCATCAATTAAAAGTTGTTGGTGTCCCTTTCAACCCTATGACAATAAAATAAGTACTACCACTCAGACTAGCAAAGATCTATTATTGAAACACTATTTGCATCAACCACGTTTAATTCGTAATTTACTCTAAACCTAGACTAGGAAATAACTTATTAAAATTATGAAAATGGATGACTTTTACAAGCTCCAGAATCAATTTCCATTACTACAGATCGATTAAAAATATGCAATCTTACCTTCGGACTATCATTTCATTTACAACTATTTTCTTCATCAAGGAATTCCGACTTTAGATCATTAGCTACTATTACATTATTAAAAGGTTTTTCTGCACTTTTTAATTTATAGACTTGATTTTCACATAATTGTGATTTTGCGATATGACCTATAACGTTACATGTACGCATTTCTAATTTACTGCAAGACAGTAATTATTAAATTCATGAACATATAAGTATCTCTTGCATTTCGTCTACTGGAATTACTTGGCCTTTGACTGGGATCTTGACTACTATAACATAACATTTTTCAGACTGATTCCAATGTTACCATTTGGAATGAACCTCTACGGCTTTGACTTAAATTATGTAAGACAACCCCCAATTCGGATCCCAAAGGTTACATCTGTCCTGCCAGCGCCATGCCTACAGCTATTTATAATTTCTAGAGGGCGAGGATGTCATCTGCTAATAACTTTCTCTTATATTTCCAGGTTAAAACCTCTAACAAATTTGTCACTTACATCCTCATCCAATTAAGCTTCAAATTCACAGAACTTTGATATATTTTTAAATCTAGCACCAAAGGCTTTCACATCTTTGTTGATCTTTGTGTTACAAACGAAAAATAAAAACAACCCCTAACCAAATATCTCTAGTGGTGTAGTAGTGTCTCACGTCACGCCACATAACATATAAATCTCAATTTACATAACTGGACAAGATAATTATTGGCGGTAATTATAGGATCGGTCATTCGAAAAGTTTTTAAGCGGCTTTGAATTTCTTACAATGATTCTTATTAGTTAAAAATGTTGCTATCCTGTTTTTAGTAACAAGTTATATTTTCATTGATTCTAATTACTAGATATGCGAGGTTTTGTCTGCTTTCATGTCGTGTTTGTATGTGGAAGGTCTTGTAACTTTGCGTTTAGAGTCCCTCTTAAACATGATGCGTAAATAATTTTTTTTGCTAATTTAACGAAATCTTTTGTAACAAAATTTAGATTTTTTGTTGTCCAACGGTAACAGTTATTGATACAATATTATCGATATGGGAGAAGCAATAGAATGGCTTTGTACATTGGCGTAATCTCTTATTTATAAAACATTAGCCCATAGCTCTGCCTCGCTTTTTTCGTTGTAATATTTATATCAATGCACAAATATTCTGCTGTCTTATAACATTACAGTCTGAAATTATTTTTTAATAAATATTATTGTTATATTTCAACAATATTGTACTTAATAATAAACCTACTTATAGTAACTAAACATTACTTTTCAATTAAATACAAAGATTTAAAATATTGGAGACAAAGTGTTATTTGTTCAGACTTAGTTTCCGCGTGTTTGTGTTCTCTCCTTTCTCTCCCGAGTTCATGTTTGGATTTCAAGAAAGATAACCTTAAACCTATAATAATACTTGTTAATTATTATCATTTATTATTGATGAATGTTTTGAGCCATAACATTTTTTATTATTACAGTTCGTAGATGTATGGAGTTTGAAAGAATCAAATTTTGAAGTAATGATGGAGGAGAAAAAATCGTGGAGTGTTTTGATAGGTCTTGGAACATTAGCATTAACTATTCCATTCATGCTTCTAAAAGTTGTTACAATAGCTGGACAAATTAAAAAACGGACAGTCTTAAAAGAAAAAGTGTGTATAAAAATTATATTTGGCTCAATAAAAAATGCACTGTTGTAGGTTGTGGTCATTACAGGAGCAAGTTCTGGCATTGGTGAAGCTTTAGCACATGTTTTTTATAGAGAAGGATGTAGAGTTGTTTTGTGTGCTAGGCGTTATAAAGAATTGGAAAGAGTT
Organism: Platerodrilus igneus; assembly: GCA_036346225.1. Taxonomy (NCBI): domain Eukaryota; kingdom Metazoa; phylum Arthropoda; class Insecta; order Coleoptera; family Lycidae; genus Platerodrilus; species Platerodrilus igneus. The sequence goes on from JARFIW010000124.1 coordinate 4,268,396, forward strand.
CGGTCTGATTTATTGCAACAACATGCAACTATTCCAACTCATCTGCCTATTATTGTTCCGTTAGACCTTAGTGATTTAGATTCTTTGGATAAGGTTGTAAGTGATGTAATTGAAGTTACGGGACACATCGATTACTTGATTAATAATGGAGGTATTTCTAGCAGAGGAACTGTTGTTGACACTTATATGGAAGTTTTTGTCAAGGTTATGACTGTAAATTATTTTGGTACTGTTGCCTTTACCAAAGGTTAGTTAAATCCCTAGAGAAACAACAAATCCTTTAATTTGTTTATAGTTTAAATAAATTTCGGTTACAGTAAGATCGAATCAACTAGTTGTAAAAGAAAACTATTCTATATCTCCTTGGCTTATTTTACTTAACAGTTAATATGTTTTGTGAGTTCATGTATTGCCAGTATTAACAATATAAACTGGTGAGCTAAATGCATATCCCCATCGTGGAAAATTTCGGCCGAATCTCACAATTGTACACCAAACTGAATCTTCAAACAAATTTTGTCAATCCTCACACATGTATGTACAATGAATAATTAATGCAAACATTCTATAATATTTGGCAAAAACTTTTAACAACCCTTTGGCATGGTTAAAATCAATGTCTAATTTCAATTAATAGTTTGTGTATCGGACAGATTCCAAAAATTAGTATATTTTTACTTATTTTGGGGAAAATATTCTTTATTTACACATTAGTATCTACAAGAAAATTTTAGATACCAAGTTGAACCCTGTATATAAAACAACGGTGTCTTTTAATGTGAAATAGGTGAAGTATCTCTTCACCAAGTAATTCTAAGTTAAGTAATATATTTTAACTGTTCATCAATTAATATGTGCATATCAAAATTCCAATTTAAACACAAAAATATCTGCTCTTGTTACTTTTACAAAGTCCGAAACAACGCGATGTAGCTAGCATCTCATTTCTATTATAAGTGAAGATTTTACTTCGAACTCTTTAAAATCTGCATCAAAATAGCTTGTTGTAATGGTAACAGTATGTCATTTGTTGTATACTCCGTATACATGTTTCATCAACTGAAGAATTTGCCAAATATGATTTTTTTTGTCTGTAGTCATGTTGTGAAGTATATTGATTTGTGTACATGATCGTGATGTAGTTTATGTTGCTTATTCACTTCATTTTTTTGTTTTCTACATCAATTTTATGAATGTGGTTAGCGATTGTTGGCATTTATGACATTTGAAATGTTTGGTACAAGATTTATAAGTGGATCTAATAAACAGCACTTCTGGGGCTTGTGTCAGAACATAAAATTAGACATTCCTTCTAATTTTAGAGTCTGTACCATACGGAATATGATGTAACAGTTAAAAGAAAATATTGTTCCATGAATAAACTATGATTTCTATGAAAAATATATTAATTGAGAAATGCAGTAATTTTATTGAAGTGCAAATCAATATTTTAGTTCTATGCCATGGTTAAACTATATTAAAATGACCTAAATGTAATGTAGGTTAATCGAATACAATACAAATAAATATCAAATCGGTATAATTATTATTAACGATATCATTTGTTAGAAACCTCTTTTAGTCATTAGAAAAACTAAGCCAAAAGAGATATTTTAATAGAAGAATGACCTACAGCTAACCTACCTGGTACTACAAAAAAAAGTGACGTCTTTTAACCTTAGTTTAAGGTCCTATAAGTGGTTATGTAGCAACCAAATTTTAAAAAATTGTTTTGTTGACACTGCCGACTATTTTCTAACAATTATTTTGTATGGATTAAAGATGGATTTACCGATATGTTAAATATTACGAGGCCATTGTGTATACATAATTATTATAGCTAGCATTTAAAATTTGAAGTATGCTGAGAAATTTTGAAAAATCAGAACACGATTGCATGTGTTTTAGAAGAGAATGCTAGATTTTATAAAATATAATTGAATGAAAACAGACTATAAATAGACTTTCTGCGTATAGTTAGTAATGATGTATTATATCACAGCAGGCAAGAGATTTAGTGACCATGAAGAAAGTAGTGACTCCATAAATTGAGACAGTTTCCAAGATTATTAGGATTATTGTTATCTACAAGTTCTCTAGAAATTCAAAATTATTACAAGAAAATTAAAAATGTTACAGGCGATTCAAAAACCAATCAAAATAATTTTATTGAGTATATTTCTGATTATGTTAATTTGGTACAGGTACAGTAGTAGAACATTTCTTGGGTTTTCACGATGTGAGTACTGATAGTACGTCGCAAATGTTATATAATATGCTAGATACAATTTTACTCAATATTGACGATGCTAACTTTTTGACTTCATTAATAGTTCAAGGCTTAAAAATGCTCTCCTTTGTGCATAATTTAATATTTTGATATTCTGATTCTAACATTTCTGGGAACCAAACTGCCCGAATATATTTCAGTGTTTGTAGGTTATGTTGAAATCCATGGTTTACCACATGGACCATCATTTATTATGCCAAAATCAAAGGGGCGTTTGACAACCAACCAAACCTTTGTTGTTTGCACGCACACGCAAATCTTGATGTTTGTGGCTTGTATTTGCTTGTTTCTTTCCATCTCCTTCTTTTGTTCGGGGAGAATTATGCCATTATTTGGTTTGCCTATCAAGTGTATTATATGAAACACATAATTCTGGAATGAACCTATAGGATCCTAGCGTACAAGAACCTTGTGTTCATGACTTGTTAATCAATCGGAATACATACAATGTAGGGAGAAATATAATTATTTGTTTCTTTATACTGCACTATTTAACCTTGAATTTAATTTATTTAATTACAAATGGTTAAAAGCTCTATTATATTTGGAATAATTATGGCAGAAAATATTCATCTTGGTAGAATAATGGTTATTTAATTTCTGACGTTAAAGCTTTATTGAAATGACTTGCTTCCGCTATCAAAGTTTATTGATCTAAGCACTGGGTTTGCTTTTTTGTGTTTACATTAATTTATGAATGTGAGCTTGTTCTAAAATGTATAAATAAGTCCTAATTTCGTGGTTTGATTTTATGCCTGATGCTTGCATTTATTAGTTATTACTTTGTTATGATTTAGGGAAACTTCCTTTCAGCAGATTTCATTGTTGCAAAGTGTATCCTATTATGACTCATGTGTTTTCTTCATATTGTACTAATGTGTATTAATTTCATCATCAATAGGTCTTTAGTCCTAGAACTGGTTGGATGCGTACCTCCATTGTTTCCTATTCTGAGCTTAACTTACACATTTCTCTGAAATTCTCGCACTTACATCTTTCACTATCTGTGCGCAATAGTGTAATCTAGGTCTACCGCTCTTTCTGTTCTTTTCTCTGCATCTATTATAGGTCAAGCTATTCACTCATGCCTTAGTATGTGTCCTATCATCCTATCTCTCCCATTTTTTACTGTTTTCCACATATTTATTTCTTTCCCTATCATTTCAAGAATCTCTTAGTTCATAACTTTGTCTGTCCATGATTTAACGTATGTCTGTAGTAGCACATTTCGACGGCCTACCTTTTTCTTGTCCTCTTCTCCCACTGTCCACATTTCACTGCCGAGCTTCATACATATGTTTTCAGCAATCTTTCCCTTGTTTTATGTTTGTCGTATTTGAACATAGTAATTGCTTTTTTGTGTTAAATGCAGCATGGCCTTGTGCTAAACTTTGTTTTATATCTTTTGTACTCTTCCCATCTTGTGTTGTTTGACTTACTAGACAGCAGAAATTTTTAACCTCTTGTAAGTTCTCGTTTCCTATTTGAATTCTGGCTTTTGACTTATTTACTCCTCCTTTACATACTAGTACTTTAGTTCTATTTCTGTTAATTTTCATACTATATCTCTCTGTTAGAACTGTTTTCATTTCATTAAAAGCTGCTTCTAATTTCTCCTTGCTAGATGCTAATACCTCTATATCATCTGCAAATCTAAGCATATCAATTGTTTGTCCCTGCATAGTAATTCCTAATGTCTTTTTGCATTAGACAGTATTCATTGCCTTTTCGATATATGTTAAAAATTAGTGGGAATAGAGCACAGCTCTGTTTCACCCCTTTCGTAATATTTACTTCTCTATGTTCCTGCTCTAATTCTATTACCACTGTTTGTTCTTTGTATAAGCTATGCACTGTTCGTCTATCCCTATAACTCATTGCAATCTTTTTGAGTATTTCGAACATTTTCTCCCATTTTACATTGTCGAATGCTTTTTCCAAATCTACAAACCCTATATTTATGTCAAGATAATTTAATTTTTTGTTGCTTTAATAATACTAATACCCCTAATTGAAATTATATTTTCTAGAACTGAAAGAATTGAAATTTCATATTGAATTACTATTATATGTTCGTGAAATTCAGTGTACAAGCTAAATCAGTAATAATTTTCCCTGCTTTGCATCTGTTTTTTATTATCCGTAATGCCCAAGTGTTACAGTTTATATCCTATTTTTTATGTAATTCTTTCAATTTCATATAAAGTTTTTGTATGGTGCATTATTCGAAGCAGGAAATTGGTAATATCATGTAAGATGCGAAAATCGGACACCTAAGTTGTATTGGCATGTAGAGTAGCAAAGTATTCATTTTTAATTTAAAAATGGTAATAAGCTGCACATGGATTTAATTTCTGTTCTTTGTTGAAACATGCTGCCATTTTAAACCTAATACTCTTATATTTCAGGGTTCAAAGGCACCGCATTCTGTGAAGTTTTCATTTCTTTTCTTCGAGCATTTGATCTGATGTTAAAATTCTAGATCAAAGAGCCCACATACATGTTTGGTTAAAAAAAACTTTATTTAAATTTGTACCTGAATTTCTGAAGGTGCAGCAAATTCCACCAGTTGATATTTGCTTGATAAGAAGACCTAGCAATTCCACTTTGGCACCTCCATTACTAGAGCACTAGAAAAGGACAGGGTGCAATTATTTACTAAAAATGAGTGATTGTTTGCGATAACTGTCGTCATTGGATCTTCGGTCCTGGAACTGGTTAGACGCGTACCCTCATTGTTCTATCTCTTCTTGTAATATAGCCTGCACTATTCCCCAAAAATGCCTTAGAACGTATCCTGTCTTTCTATTTCTCCTTTCTCCATGCTATCATCATCATACATCTGAAGCACAACATTCCAAAAAGCTTCTATCATTTTCAGTGTGCTTTTCCTACTGTCCCTATTTCTATGTTTGTTGCCTTCAAACATAGCCGGCTCCTTTTTGTTAGATGTAGTTCGGTTCCCCTTCTATTGTTTTACAAATATATAGCCTATTTCGCTGGTATTCAGTGGTATGTGAAGGCGGTTAAGCAGCCTGTGACTACCGAGATCCTCCATTATCACCCGCGGAGTTAAAATAGCCTCCCGGGTTCCCATGTTTCGCCTAAACCCAAATTGATTTTTGCCGAGTTTTTCTTCAGTCCATTTTTCCATCCGTCTTTGTACACTTCTAGTTAATATTTTTGACGTGTGTGCTGTCAACTTATTGTTCGAATATTATCACATCTACCGCGCCTTTCTTTTTTGGTGTAGTGACTATGATGTTGTGTTTGAAATCTTTGGGTATTTCGCCTGTTTCATACATATAGCTTACAAGTTGGAAGAGATGGTCTGTTACTGCTTGTCCAGCGGCTTTTATAGTTTCTGCTTACACCTTATCTGTACCCTGTGCCTTACAATTTTTCAGACCCTTTAATGCTAATTCACACTCCTCTCTAAGTATAGGATATTCCGTCATCCTTTTCAATGTCTGATTCCTGTTCTAGTGCTATTTGTTCCTCTCCTGTATATAAATTCCCTATATATTCATTAGTAGTAATGCGATTGTGGACCCCAAAGTAGGTCAGTAGGTCAACTGGTCCCAAAGTCAATGTGACTATGGATCCAAAGTAGGTCAAACGGGACCCAAAGTGAATGCGACTATGGGCCCAAAGTAGGTCATTACATGTGATTTTCCAATGCTCCACCCGATGGTACTACATTGGCCAGGAAGCGAGTTTTTTTACCTGGAAAATTTTGAATTTTGCCGAATCCTTGCTGTTCCAAGCAAGGTAGGGATCTTTAACGTGCGTGACAACACACACACGGGACCTCCATTTTACCTCTCATCCGAACGAGGGTGTATTTTTGCGAAAAATGCTCGCCTAACATTTTTCAAGCGGACCGTGTCGGGATTCAAACCCGGGACCTAGGGCGTAGTAGTCACACACATACCACTACGCCACGGAGCCGCCTGCCCAAAGTAGGTCAGCAGGTTAAACTGAAGTAGGTCAGTAGGTTAACTGGTCTAAGTAGGCCAGTAGGTTAAACTTGTCCCAAAGTCAATTTGACTATGGACCCAAAGTGGGTCAGTAGGCCAAACTGGGTCAGTAGGCCAAACTGGTCCCAAAGTCAATGCGACTATGGACCCAATGTAGGTCAGCAGGTTAAACCGAAATAGGTCAGTAGGTCAACTGGCCCCAAAGTTAATGTGACTATGGACCCAAAGTGGTCAGTAGGTCAAACTGGCCCCAAAGTCAATGCGACTAGGGGCCCAAAGTAGGTCAGTAGGCTAAACTGGTCCCAAAGTCAATGTGACCATGGACCCAATGTAGGTCAATCGAGTAAAAATAACATGATTATGGGCCTAAAGTAGGTTATTTAACTAAAAGAGTGTAATACTTTGGTCCCAATGTAGGTCAATCGACTAAAAGCAACGTGACTAAGAACCGAAAGTAGGTCATCCAACTGATAGTGTGATACTTTGGTCCCAAAGTCTATGTGACGATTAACCCAATGTAGGTCAATGGTTGACGCTTTTAAAGAATAACAAGTCGTAGTTATTAAATCGCAAGTAATGCGAAATGAAAACAAACGAAAGAAGAACACATTGTATTTTTCTTTATTGTAATTTATAAAATATATATAATTAGAAAGTATAATGTTACGTACTCTAGAATAAACATACTTTAATTCACCTAAGTTGTTTATATCTTCGTTTTCCAAATGAGCAAGCTTCCCAAATATAACTAACAACTCTAACTCACTCCAAACTTTTTTCTTTCAGCATTAAACTTTTCGCTGCCTTTGTATCTCGCTCCAAACTTTTTTAAAAGTTTTCATTTCTGATCTGTTTATGGAACACTTGCAACTACAACTCTGAACGATAAAATATTACCTTATCGGTTCTGTGAGGGCTGTCATCTTCATTTTGACGCCTCAGAGACCGTGGAACTAGTCACGGTCGTTTCTGGTTGTTCTTCTTCTTGTTCACTAAAAATTCAGATGAAGATTATATCAAGTAAATGCATTAAGAAAGTTAAATCTATATTAAGCCAACGAATACATACTGTATTGGTATCATCAGGTCGTACATTGCAATTGGCTGATCTGCCCATGGAGCCAACGATTTTCCCAGCACTTCATTTGCATTGACTATAAACTGCTCAATAATTTTAACCCGACCACTATTATTATTCTTTCCCGAAAAGGACAATTTTGAAAAAGTTTTCATTTTTTTGAACACACAACTACAACTTGACAAAAAAGATCGAACGATTATCATACAGCTTGGGTATATAAAGTTATTAAACAACAAGAACGGCAGAAAATTCAACCCATGTCAGCAAGAAGTTTAATGCTAATGTATTGTCTAGATAACAATTGTAGAAATATGAAATCTGCAGAAAATTTAATAAACCCAGTCATGAAGAAATTTAATACTGATATATTCAAAAAATGAATAAACCAAATCAGCGAGAAATTTAATGCTGATGTCCACAGAAAAAGTAATAAATCCAGTCAGCGAGAACTTTAATGCGATGTCTGCAGAAAACTAAATAAACCTAATCAGCAAGAAATTGAATGCTTACATTCGCAGAAACAGTAATAAACCGTGTCATCAAGAAATTGAATGCTGACATCTGCAGAAAAATAAATAAACCTAATCAGCAAGAAATTTAATGCTGACATCCGCAGAAACAGTAATAAACCCAGTAATCAAGAAATTCAATGCTGATGTCTGCAGAAAAATAAACAAAACTATTCAGCAAGAAATTTAATGCTGACATCTGCAGAATAATAAATAAACCCACTCGGTAAGAAATTTAATGCTGATGTCTACAAAAAATAAATAAACCCAATCAAGAAATTAAATACTGACATCCGCAGAAAAATAAATAAACGTAGTCGGCAAGAAATTTAATGCTGTATGCAGAAAAACGATTGAGCCCAGTTAGCATGAATGGGACTCTCAACCCTGAAAGCAATTATATTTGATCAACCCAATCTAAGATTAGCTGGTTACTGGTTTCTCATAGATTTTAAACACATCAATTTCAGAAAATAAATATTGCATGAGTTCGTACGTCAGTTATAAATTATTACACCATGTTTAAAATTTTTTAAAAGTGTTATTCATTAAGAAATGCCAAATTAATGTTGTCAATTGCAAAACCACAATTTTTTTTATATTTAAATATGGGCGCAAAATATAACAATTATATATATGCCAGTGCTTGACGCAGTGAAAGACTTTCTATCGTTAGGACCAAAATGTAATTTACAACCACAAACTAAAGACATTCATTTAGGTAAATTATTAGGAGGAGTCGAATCTATAGTTGACACCATAGAACAAACTCAAAAACAAAAAGATATTCTACGTGGCCGAATTACAAATATCATTATGAACTTCGCGAACAACCCAAACAATAATCACCATAATAATCTACTCAACTATCAATTTTACACAGTTAAAAAATTCTTATCTGATCACCCTGAAATTATCATCACAACGGCAGACAAAGGGGCTGTCACAGTTATTATGAACAAACAGGAATATTTGGAGAAATCTCTATCTCTCCTATCTGACATCTCCACTTATAAACCTCTCAAAAGAGATCCCACCTTTACCATCCAAAAACAAGTTAATGATCACATAAAAACGTTACACAAAAAAGGTATGGTCAATGATACAGAAAAGAAACAATTAACCATCAACAATTCTATTCCAGGAAAATATTATGGATTACCCAAGATCCACAAACCCATTTTTTCTCTCAGACCCTTCATCTCCTCTATCAATACTCCCACTTACTCATTGGCAAATTTTCTTAGCTGCATTCTACATCTTGCTTTCTCTTTAGAAGGTTACAATGTTAAAGATAGTTTTACTTTCGTAAAAAAAATTTAAAAATTTCCGTTTACCCATAAATCATATACTTGTTTCTCTAGATGTCAAATCTTTATTCACCAATATTCCTCTACCTCTAGTTATATCCATCATTAAAAATAAATGGGCTTCAATCGAACCTCACTGTAAGATCTCGGAAACTTACTTTGCCGCCTCCATTAATCTCATCTTTAACAACGCCTATTTTGTCTATCAAGACAAATACTACTTACAAATATTTGAGACCCCGATGGGTTCCGCACTATCCCCGATTATAGCTCAAATGGTAATGGATAATTTGCTTGATTCAGTTATACCTCTACTACCCTTTCAGATGTCTTTCCTGGTAAAATATGTAGATGATATCATCTGCTCCATTCCTCCTGAGTTTATTGATTACACTATTTCAATATTTAACAACTTCAATGAACACCTCAAATTTAGTATTGAAGTTTAAGTTAATGGTAAATTACCTTTTCTGGACGTTTTAGTCATTAGGGAACATGGCAATTCATTAATTTTTTATTGTTATACCAAACCTACAAATTCAGGCAGATATTTAAATTTCTTCTCAAACCACTCCCTCAAACATAAAATTAACACAGTCAAAACGCTACGCTCTCGCATTGAATTGATCTCTGATCCACAATTTCTCGCAAAAAACAAAAAATTGCTTTTTAACACTTTAATAAACAATGGATACCCCAAATCTTTGTTACATAAACTAATTTATAATAACATGTTACCTAACAATAGCCACAAACGTAATAATTTTATTTACAAAAAGCTTCCTTTTATCCAAACTTTGACTCCACTACTAATAAGGTTGCTAAAACAACCCAACCTATCCATTACTTATGAATATACCACCTCTATCAAAAATCTCCACTAAACTAAAGGATCAAACCTTAAAACCACTCCATAGTAAAATCATGTAGCTGCCACAGCTGTTATATTGGACAGACTTGTTAGTGGTTGAGAAATTGTTTGACCCAGCACAAAAGCGATTGTGGTAAGAATTCCAATAAATGTGCTTTAGCGTCCCACGTATTTACCACCAAGCACAAACCTCTCTTTGAAGATGCTGTCATTTTGGATAATGAACCGGATTACAAGATTAGGTTGTTTTTAGAATCTTTTCATATTAATAAAGCACAAAATTCAATTAATAATAGACTGGATGTAGACAATATTCATAAGATGTACTCTGCATTGTATAACATGAGTCAATTTAAACAACATTAACATCACCTACATTAATTCAATATCTTTATGTATTTTTATAATTACTGTCCATGCTGTAACGTACTGCTGCAATTTTTTAAAACCGTATTTCTACAAATCCTAGTTACCAACGTTACCTCTTTAATATCAGTACTGTATAATTTTTGTGTTTAAGTTTAACTGTCAATCATTTTTCATTTTAATTTCAATTACTTGTTTTAATGCTTGAAGTAAATTACATCTATATATTTATATATTTTCTGCTATTTCCATTCTTTTATAGCTTTTGAAAAAGGCACAAAGTGTGCCGAAACGTCAAGTTTAAATAAAACTATTTCAAATTAGTCATATTTTAATCATTTTGGACTATATACTCAAGAAAATTAAACAACCTTTTACTAATGTATATATATATATATATATATATATATATATATATATATATAAAACAACTCGTTCGTAAGCCATATAGCAACATCTTGACAATGAAAAAATTTCTGATGACGTGTGACTTATGTGTTAAATGTAATGAACTCGGTTGTTATCAAAAATAAAATACAAACTGCTTTCGAAGTAAATGCAATTACCTACCTGTATATGTTAATTTGAATTTTTATTATTTTGTTGGGAATTAAATGTATAAAAGCCAATTTTTTCAGTTTTTTTGAAAAGTAGATTGAAATATTCTAGATTATATAAAAGAACTTAGTTTAAATTTTATTTATGGAAGCTAATTTTTATTAATCTCAATGTAAGTCACGCTTATTAATACCAGTGTCTGTATTACAGTTGTATTACTTTTTTAGTTATTGCCTTTGAGAAAGCATTAAATAAATGCAAAAGTTTAGGCCATAAAAAAGAGTTTCATTTTACCCCAGCAGACGTAATACCCGCAAACATAATTATAATCAATTTATATATGTTTATTCGATATTTGTTTTTGTAGTTTTAACATGATTAATATATAACATATACTAATACACATTTTTGTAGCGATTTTACCTCATATGATCAAAAGAAAGCAAGGCCATATTGTATTTATCAGTTCAATTCAAGGTTTGATATCTATTCCACATCGATCTGCATATGGAGCATCTAAACATGCATTGCAAGCTTTTGGTGATTGTTTGAGAGCCGAAGTAGCAGAACATAATATTCTTGTGACTGTTGTTAGTCCTGGCTATGTAAATACCGATATTTCTTTAAATGCTTTGAATAGTTCAGGCAATAGACATGGTCAAATGGACTCCACAACAGCTAAAGGGTATAGCAGCAGTTTTGTAGCAGAAAGAACTTGTACGGCCATTGTACATGGTAGAAAAGAACTTCTCATTGCTCCACTTCTACATCAACTAGCAGTATTGATCCGAACAAATATCCCAACTTTATATTTTTATATAATGAGCAAACGAGCAAAATTCACAAACTAATTCCCTAATTTTTACCTAATGAAGATTTATTATTGTAAATATAATAATTGGTTTTAACATGTTTTATGATAATAAATTGGGAATTGAATTTCTTATTATTTTTTTATTTGTAATTATTTCAAAAAATAAAATAAAATATTCTAGCCATGTGTACGTGTGTCAAATATTGAAATACAGCAAATTGCAATAAAATGTAAACGTGCAAATATGTTTTACTTTCTTGTAGAGCGCTTTCGGCTAAATTGTTAATATCATCAATGCATCTAAAAAATGTTTAACAATAAGAACAAGAAATTAATAAGTTAACTATACAGTGTAGACACTGGTGACAATACACAATGCGAACCATAAAAATATATGAATAAAATAAGCATACATACAGGTAAAAAATAAATTTTATAACTAAACCAGATGTTCCAATAAATGGAGTGTAATAAAGACTGTGACAACTGAGTAATGTGGACTAGCGAAGGAAACCGGCATTGAGAAATTGATAAAAAAAATTTAAATTCAAGTAAAAGTTAAAGCTCATTCATCTACAAAACATTAGTTTTATTACTTTGTTAATGTCTATATAACTACCAGCCCGATTTGTATTTGTCAATGGCTCTTATTATTTTCATGAGTTTGTTTACAGATACATCTTACTTTATATACAATTTTCTTATTACGGACTGTAAATAACTTGTCTATATATATATATATATATATATATATATATATATATATATATATATATATATGCTTTCCTGCAACTCTTGTAATGCCACCTATGTTGGCCGTACTTCCTTCTAGGCCCTTAGAAATAAAGATGAGGAACATTTAAATAGACCTACTCAATCAGCATTTGGTTTTTACATTTAAATTAATAGCCATTCGTTTGACCCATATAATAATAGCAAACTTATTCTTCATGTCATGTCCAATAATTTTACCCGTCTACAACCGTTGTTAGAAATTCAAGAAGAAGCATCTAAAAATCCATCCAATTTAAATGTCGTAACTTGCTTAAACAGAAATTACTTCCTGGTATATGAAAGATTTTAGTAACTGGTTGGCTTATCTTATGGTCAATCTTGCCAGTTTCCTTCACTAGTCCACAATACTGTTATCGGAGCCTTTATTGGACTCCACTTATTCGAACATCTGAATTAGTTATAGAATTTATTTTTTACCTGCTGTATTTCATTCATACGTTTTTATTGTTTGTAGTTTTTTGTCACGTGTCTACACCGTATAATTAATTTATTATTTTCCCGTTCTTATTGTTAAAAATTTTTCAGATGTATTGATGGTGACTAGTAATTTAGTCGAAAGCGTTCTGCAAGAAAACAAAAGATATTTGTACGTTTACATTTTATTGTAATATGTTTTATTTTAATATTCCAAGAAATATTGTATTTTTATCTACATGATCTATGTGTATTAACTAATAAACCTTCATCACATTTATTAAAAGAGAAAACTTTACCTCTGGAAATAAACAAGCTATGCATAAACACAAATCAATAGGAACTTTGTTTTAATTTGAACGGACAGGATTTGGTATAGATTAGAAGAGTACAAACCCTGAGTAGAAAGCTTTTTATCAAATATTGGAGTAGTTCACTTATTGTTCATAACGATTCTACTTACTGTTATTGTGAAGCCCTTGATAGAAATAAACACCGACTTGAGTTTTGTAATGTATAATAGAATAAATGTTCTCACTTATTATAAACTGTTATTACAAAGTATGGATATGGTGAAACCCAAAGGTGTAGACCGACTGACTTAATGTATATATGATCCCAATTTATTTGCATATTAACAATATAACAAGTTCTGTTATCAACCGTAAGACAATTTACATATTGATACATTACAGTTATAAGGATGAATAAGCAACTCCTTATTTGTTTATAAAATAAAGGACCATCTAAATTATTAAGAATATAGTATCAAGATAATCAGAGTGGAATACAAATTATAAAGAACCGAACCATTAAAACCCCACCTGAAATAAAAAGAAGAAATAATTAGCAAAATGGTGGTAAGTGCCATAATACACAACCCAAACTCTTCAAGTTTTGTCTTTAAATGTTGTCCTAAGAAACTTTTTAATAATTTTATATGTGTTATAGCGCCTTTCATAAAAGCTGTTTGTACAGAAAGAAAAACAAAAACCTATTAGTTAATAACTTATTCATATGTGAAAACTGTTCATCTGAAAGATGAAACAACCTAAACACCAATGAATGCTAAAACATTGATAAGATGAATGACCTTAGCAACTACATGCTTCATATACAAGAAAATAAGAAATTGAAAGATAACCACCTTGGTAAATTAAAATCACAATACAATAATTTTATACAAGAAGCAATATCTAATGAGGAACATTTGTGTTCTTTACTAAAGGAGGCTAAAGAGAAAATTAAACTATTAGAAAATATAGTTCATCAGACACGAAATTAATTCAACACATCTTGAGTCTGTTGGAACCACAAATTACTCCTTTAGAGAGATTATCACTAATTCAGATCTTGATGCAAATAATCAAACATTTTCTGATGAGTAGTTTGAAATTTTATATGGATATCCACCTACCTACACAAGATCAAGTAATAATAATATTATGGATAATTTCTCATTTAGCAGCCAGATACTAACATCTTATCACATGTTAATAATAATAACAAATTAGTAGCAATAGCCAAAAATTTAGTGTCAACTAACAAAGTTATCACTTACTAACAACGATCACATTGCACGCGTAACTAATGAACCCATAAAAATCAATTTTACTGGACACTGCTTAATGTGTAACCAGAGTAATGCTGACAGTACCAACTGCCCTAAACGGCATAATGAAAATGAGAACAAACATACATCTGTAGAGCTAAATTATAATTGATCTCAAAAGTTGGAAAAAACAATACCTGGCTATATCTGCTAATAATACATCAATTAAACAACCCCTTAACCTCATAACTTTTTACTCTCGAAGCTTAGTAAAAACCAAAGGTATTTATTTATGGTGACAATCATATTAGAAATTTTTACACTATCCTTAATTCATTACTTGACTGCAAAAAATTCTCAATTTTTATTGATTGCAAGGCTAATGTGACTCGATGAAGCTACGATGAACCTGAAGACAAACTGTGAAATATTTGAAAAAGATGACTATGTCATTGTTCTTGGTGGTACAAATAATACTTTGAGAGGCACTAATATATCCAACAATACTAAAATATTATTAATTAGCGTAGTCAAATCTACAAACATCTTGATATGTGCTACGTTCTGGTCTGGACGTAACGTATTAAACAATCTTATTCATAGGTACAGCAAATGTTGATATTCATTCATTGCTTGTTTTGGCAGAAGTTAACTTTTTTATGTGGATATTAACAGTGTCCTCTTTCCTAAACGTTCACTTCACATAGACCACATATTACTCACAATGGAAAGAAACTATGACAACTAATCGTAGGTCACATAAACCTAAATCAGTTACCACTCACTCCTTCAGCAGTTATCTAGATTGGACATCTTACAGGCATATGTCCAAAATGGCATACCCTTTTCAGGGAGTAATTTTAACAATAACAAACTTAATTTAAATAATAACCTTGTAAATAATTATTTATAACTGATAAGCCTCTACGACTTTCTTTGTTACTATGTAATACTTGTTGCATGCATGACAAAGCTAATGATCTAGCGGTATTGCTAGGCAGTTGACATTCTCCTACTATCCTATGTATTACAGAGCACTGGCTTAAGCCACAGAAATATATACAAATTGAAAATTATACGCTTATAAGTGTGTCATACAGATCATGCCAAATTGATGGCGGCATAGCTATTTATTGCACTGCCGGTTCAGAATTTCGATGCATCTCTAGACTAAATCATTTGCAAGCAGAACTCAATTTTGAATTCTCTCATATCTTCAATAAGCAACATAAATTACACATTTGTATTTATGGTTCCCCTAATGGTAATAGTGACTTTTGCTTTAACGAACGCTATCATATCACCTACATAATTCTCACTGGAGATTTCAACATTAATTTTTTCAATGAATCCGATAAAAATGTCTACCGATTAAAACTGCTCTTTAACTTATACAACTTAAATATGCACGTAACAGGAAACACTAGAATCACTAAGAATACTAGCTCTTGTCTTTTGTCTAGATTATATAGTAACAAACATAAATAAACAACTGCTGTTGAATACTGCAATTATTAATAACGATTTATCGGACCATAAGTTTGTACTCTTTAATTCCGTTCTAAACGCATTAAGCAACCCAGATATAAGATATACAAGGATCTACAATGCAAAAAATATACGTACATTTAAAAAAAATTGTACATTAAGCAAGATCTCAAGCGTAGGTGACTTAAACGAGAAATTTTTATATATGGTTAATGCATTTTCAACATCACTTGAAATTGCCTTCCCCCTTGTCAAAGTCAACACAAATGTTGGTTAACAACGGGCATCAAAATATCACCTAAAAATAAAAAGCTCTACACTATATTTACAAACTTTATAAAAACTCAACATTTATTAAACAATATTACACTTGTTACAAAAAGATATTTAATAAAATAGTTCAACTAGCGAAAAATTGATACACGTCTAATCACATTATTTATTCAAAAAATCTCCAGAAAGAATCATGGAAAATTGTTCGTGGAATAACAGAGAGGAATGATTCTCAACAGAAAGAAATTCACCTAAAAAATTGTGCGGATGAACTAGTTGCAAATGCTTTAAACATATTTTGCTAATGCAGTGACTAATCTATTATCAAATAACAATACCCCATATTCTGAATCCATTGACTTTCTACACCAACAGAAACAATCAACATAGTTTTGCTTTTTTCCAATTGATCCACTAGAAATCATTAATACTCTAAAATCTTTCAAAAACAAAAACTGCAAGGTAATGACAATATCACCGTTAGAATACTAATGTATCTTCCATCAGAGATAATTAAATATATTTCGAAACTTATAAATGAATCATTCCATCATGCCTAAAGCATGCTTATTGTAGTTCCTATTAATAAAGGTAGAATTTTTATTGTTGACAATTTTAGACCTATTTCCTTGTCCATTTTGTCCAAATTATTAGAAACGTTGGTCAAAACTCGTATGGTAAATTTTACTTTGAAATATGAGATCCTAGATAGTACGCAATTTGGATTTGTCCAAAATAAATCCACCACTGATGCTATCTACAATTTCTTATCTCCACTATATTATTCGCTCAATAATAATGATTCTTTATCCATTGCACAATTCATAGACATTAGGAAAGCCTTTGATTGTGTCCACCATGTTATTCTATCGAGTAAATTATATTTCTATGACTTTCGAGGAATTGTATATGACTGGTTCAAATCATTTTTAGAAGATAGGACTCAAGCGGTTAAAATTATAAAGTCTTCAAATTATTTTTTCTGATGAGATTAAATTAACTTCAGGTATCCCACAAGGTTCGGTGTTAGGTCCAATTCTGTTTCTCCTATACATAAATGGCTTCCCTTCAGCAATTAATTTTGCAAAATGTATACTTTTTGCAGATGACATTAGTCTGCATTGGGAAACTTCATCGCTAGAATTACTAAAAAACTTTTTAAAGACTGACCTATCGGTTGCAAAAGAATGGTTTAAAAGAAACATGTTTGTTGTAAATACCCATAAAACATGTAGTATAACATTTAATATGCCCAATATTCCAAATTTATTTTCAAAAGAACTTTCACTAAATCGAGTCATAGCCACTAAATTTTTAGGCATAACTGTTGACCAGAACCTCAGTTTCTTTGAGCACATATCAAATCTGACTAGCAAACTATCATCGGTTTGCAATTCTCTTGGACCCATAACCGCAGAGCTTTCTACTGACAGTGCTTTAAAAACATATTATGCGTTGTTCGAGTCTAGAATGTGTTAAGGTATCACTTTCTGGGGTCATACTGCCCTTAAAAACACAACTCTTATCTTTAAAGTGCAAAAACGAACGATTAAAATCATTATCCATTCTGCTAAAAATGCACACTGTAGACCACTGTTTGAAAAGCTTAAACTTTTAATGTTTTACTGTTTATATATTTATGAAACTCTAATCCTCTTTTATAAAAATAAATACACGACCGCAAACTCTGTACATAAACACTACACTCTACATGCTTGTGATTGTTATCGACCAAAACCGACATCAACTGCAATAAAAAAATCTTTTTTATACATGGCGCCAATTCTTTATAATAAACGTCCAGCAACAATTAAATCCAATAGTAGTTTGAATAAATTTAAATCAGCTGTTATCATTGCTTTGTGATCGCTGTTATTACAATGTAAGATTCTAGACCACAGGTTTTTAAACACTAACAATTTGTGACGATCAACAGTTGTAGGCATTATTCCATTTCATTTTATAATTTATATTCAAGGAATTAAAGGTTGATCAGGTACTAGATGATTAGGTAACCCAGGTATTATTGTTATTATTGGTGTGTATATAGATGAGTATATATGTGTAAAGGTGCGTGTATGTCTGTGTATATGTGTGAGGGGAACGCAAATTTAGAATTAAGGACAACCTATATGTGTAGAATTTTATAGTTTTTATTTTATTTGTATACTATACTATCGTAAAAATGGGAACAAATAGTTATCTATCCATCTATAATCAGGTGTAAATATACTATTTTTAAATTAAATGATACATCGAAGTCATTTACAAAGCAAGCCACCTGTGAAATAAA
The DNA here is from genome assembly GCA_036346225.1 of Platerodrilus igneus. NCBI lineage: Eukaryota > Metazoa > Arthropoda > Insecta > Coleoptera > Lycidae > Platerodrilus > Platerodrilus igneus. The sequence continues at coordinate 4,286,990 of JARFIW010000124.1, forward strand.
TAGATGCATTTTATGAACTAACAGCATTAACATATTAAAAAATGTAGACAAATACTGTGGTATTCTAGTTTTGATTGACTTTTACATTAGTATCAATTACTGCTTTTGTTTTAACTATAATCAAAATTCTAAAGAAAAAAGATCTCTACCTTGTTCAGCAAATAATAAGGTGTGGAGGTCTGCTTGCTGAAAATAAACCTCTGCAAACCATCGTAGGTTATATGGTCAAACTGGTTCTTTAAATTTATTGCGTTAAAATTTTCAGGGTACTATTTGATTTTTTCAAGATTACTAATATTCTCCGACGTATTCAAATATCTGACCCCCACCAAGCATGCTTGATATTTAAATACAATAAAGAGAAAATCTCAAAATGGTGTGCTCTATATTGGCTACTGTTAAATGTATCCTTTAGTATTATTTTTGTACATTCAACCACTTCAAATAATTGCGATTTGTTGAATGATTCTTAATTTTAATAATAATATTCACAACTACCACATTTAGTTCCATTAAAAGAGACATTTGATTCAAATCTTGATGAAATTTGCATTACCCAAACTATTAACACTACTTGATAATCAATAGCTGATGTTAGGAGGTTCATAAACTAAATTTAATTTGAATGCTTAATAAATTTCCTTGGTCAATGATTAACAGATAGAAAATAACAATTCACAATGAAATCATACTATAAAATCTAGTCATACAGCAATTTCTTTTTCTATCCAAACAAATAAATAAAATCCTTGTTATCAAATTCCTTTATAAGAACATTTTGTATTTCAAATTATGACTGCTAACAAACCAGGAGCTGTTGTAACTATATGGTTGTATAGTGGACTGCTTATGGTTAGAGCTATTACTAGGTATTTTATTGCAAAATGTTATATTGTAGCCAATGCTTCAATCAAATTGATATAGCTACAATTTTTGATGTAAAGAAAAACATCCAATAAAGTTACAAAAGCAACATATATAAATGACCATCAAATATTTTCTATTCATCGCCGCTAACTTGTTACAACAGTGTCAGCTAGCATCAATGGTATGTATTCGTCCACAATATCAACATCCAGGGATCGAATTAATGAGGGGAATTTCTCTGGTGACTAAGCGGGAAAATTTTTCTATCAGAGAAGACGCTTTCCCCCTCATTATAAATATCGGTATATAAAAGAACTTTCAAATGCATATTCTGAGAAAAGCGAAAAAAATGCAATTATGTATGTTTTATGTTTATGGTACACATTAATAACCTACCTATATAACACGATTCTATTTTTAATATTGCTTTATCTTTTTAACGTATCTGTAACTGACTTTATGCACAAAATATAACAAAAACGAGTGGAGCAAGCAAGTTTACCTAAACAAAACATTATAACCTTCCTTAAGACTGTTATAAATGTAACGAATGGTATATAAAATGAATACTTTCCACTACTGAACTATTTTGACAATCAACTTTTAAAGCAAGTGCGGATAGCCGTTAGGATTGTTTTTGCAATTTTGTTTGATTGTCTCTTAGGGATATTCACTATTAATCACTTTACGATTGCTGTGGCATGTTAATTTATGATCTCACTAGTAGTAAATTATGTTGTGTTAAATTAAACGTTACAAAAACAATAGTCATTAAAGTTGTAGTGTTCTTAGCATTTGGTCAACATCATGGATGTTTGTTAGAAAAAGGTGTAATGTCGTATTTGAGTCACGAGCGTTAAGCAATAATTTTGCTGTAACTACTCATCAAATAGAAATTAAAGCAGTAGCGGAGGCAAGTGATGGTAAAACGTTTAGTGAAAACGTCAATAATAAACACAATATGCTAATAGGGAGTTTGTAAAAGCAGTCTGATCTGTAAAATGGAAAACAAATCCTTGGCTTTCATAAAACAGTTCTGAAAGATTGCTTGTTCTGTTTAGAAATACAAAATCGTGGTGCCTTAAAAGACAGTAAAATGCACACTGAACTTCCTGTTATGAAGAAGTTAAATGCAAAAACAGGAAAAAAATTAAATGATAAAATCAGCAATCACGAGAAGAGCAAATTTCACTTAAAGTAGGAGTGTATTGTGAATAAAAAAACAAAAGGAACTACTTGAAAGATACCTCGTTGAAGGGTTTATAAAATGAGAAAAAAATCTACAAAAAGTTAAAAGGACTGTGTGCATTTTTAAGGAAGCATATCTTTTATGCAAACAAAATGAACCATTTGTACTGTTTAAAAGTTTGTGCGAATTGCAAGCATTGAACAAGCTTGACATGGGAAGCATGTTTCATTCAGACCATACTTGGTCCAATAAATACAAATCATCAGCAACCGTATGCCATTTTTTCTATAAAAGCACATTATTGATTCCCGGTATGTGTTTAGCATTTTTGTGCATGAAAGTACTAACCAAGCAAACAAATCTTGTTTAATTATATATGTTTGTTGCATCCATGATGGTTTACCACGTAACTATTTTTATGATATAGTAAAGTTAAAGTCATTAACGGGAGAAGCAGTTGCCAACAGTATTACATTTTGTTTTATTAATGGCATTTCTGAAGAGATCGTTTCGAAGCAGTTGATTGGGTTTGCTTCAGACGGAGCTGCAAATTTATAGCGCAGTTAAAAGGGAGTTGCAACATACATTCGTGACTAATACAATCCTAGTATTGTAATTATTCATTGTTTGAATCACAAACTCGAACTTGTGCACAATGTTATAGATAGCTTGTCTGTTACGCTTCATTTTGTCTTTCATTGACGTGTTTTATTCACACTTTTTGGCATGTCCATAAAACCAACGTGAATTGACAGAAACGCCCATGAAACACTCAAATTTAAAAAAAATTGGACGAATATTTGATATTCGTTTGGTAGCTTCCTCATGTAGAACTGTGAGAGCTGTGATGTTAAGTTACACATCGCTTGTCCAATATTGTACAAATAGAGAAAATGATTTTTCAGTGCCTTCAAAAAATAGCCACATATCACGGATTCTTACAAAAATTTAGTTCATGGGCCTTTGATATGGAATTGGTTTTACTTAAGGATTTTCTACAAACTTTATTTGCAATCTAGATTTACTGACACTATCACTGCTTCTTCAAAAATAAAACTGCATTAATGCATTGACCACAATGAAGGATGCTTTCGAAATTCATCTACAACCCACTTAGTTTGAATATGTAACTACAAAAACTTTCAAAGCTCATCTCATTTCTAAGTTGTACAAATATTCACAAATTTTAGGTGTCAACTTCTTCAAGAGTGAGGTGACAACACAATCGTGAGATTTTCAAGTGCTGATTTATTTGTTAAAGAGTGTGAAGTCCTAAATACAATGTGGTCACAAAAAGAAACCAAATGTGGTGACGAAAAAACGAGTTCTTATGTAAGGCAGTGAAATTGGTTTCCCTAAGTAGTGACAGCGACACAGACATTTCTATTGTCATTAAAATTGTGAAGCAATTTCATCAGTTCAAGGAAGTAAAGAGGGACGAATTTATTGTCAAGCTGTCTTCTGCAGAATGTGAAAGAGACTTTAGTGTAATGAATAATACCATTACTAAACTTCGAAACTGATTGCAAACAAAAACATTAGGGTCTGTGATGTTTGTAATTACTAAATGACCATGTCTAAAATAATTTCCTACACAATCGTTAAAACATATTAGCAAAAACAATTTATACAAATACTAAAATGTGCAAATATACTGAAGTATTTAACAAAATTATTAAAGAACAAAACATTGTATAAAATAGTTAGAGCATTTGTTAATCCAGTAATTACAATGCGAATATATATTACTGTGCTTTTTCAACATTTGTTACGGGTAACATCTGCATGAAGTGAATTAATTTTGATTTGCCCTGACGAGGTAGGGATCCCGTAACTATACAAGGGTGCGCCAACTAACTGCAGTGGTGCGGGAGTGGGTTCATATGGAAAAATCATAAAAGAAAATAAAGAATGGAAATAAAAATAATAAATAAAATACCTAAAATATAAAAACTACATTACGTCGTTAGCATATACCCTAAAAGATTTTCTTCTTTGTCAAAATCGAGGGGCACCAAACCGTCTGTCACGGCAATTTCTTATGATAATATTTCTATATACAAGACGATTTTTCTGCATTAAACACCTTTGCTACGGTATTCTACATTTTTTCATTTCGTACTTACTTTGCTTAAAAATAGTTTAATTCTGTCATAATTAAATAAACTTGGAAAACAAAATGCTTTTCAAATAAGATTCCATCACTGAGTTAGCTGGATATCCTTTACAATTCCTAGAACTGAAATAAAATTCAACCTAAATTTAAACTCTATTAACATAAATAATTTTAACATAAAGTTACAAATATACTGTCTAAACAACAATTTCTCAACCTTTAACTATGGTCAGATATTGCTAAAAGAAAATTCTAAAGAAAAAAGCTTAAAGAAAAACATTAAATTACATCCAAAAATAATAATTCATTTCAACTTTTCACGTTTTCCATATGCTGCAATTAACCTAAATTACACCAATAAATGTGATATTTAAAATCACTATCCACTCTTTCCGTCAATAATTAGTCCAACCAAATTATTACTTTCATGTTCGATTAATTTCCTATTTTACAAATAGCAGTGCATTTAAATTCAAATCACATAAAATAAACAATATAAACATAAAAGCTCATTCTACTCATAGTTTTCAAAACTTTCAGGTTGTTCAGAGACCTCCAGTGTTTCATTGTAAATATTTTCATTCTTTTGGCGTTCAAACCACAGCCGCGTTGACGCATCACAACCCAAAATTCCAACTTAATGGTGGGATGATTAGACTATCCAAATCTCATCACCTTTCAAACTATTAGAATGACAATAATTCTACCCACAAGTGTATGAAAAATACCTCACCTCACGTGAGAGTAGGTTCACAATTGTATCGTGTGACATGTTTTTATTGTCCCTGTAAGACATCCATCTTTATTTTTTTTTCTTGAAGCTGCGATCCACTCAACGTTATATCTAACTCAACATATCAACTCTCGACCACATTCGCCCTCTTCTATTCGCGCGTCTTTCTACATGTTGTTGCTGATTATTACTGGTTCACAAATAACTGATTAACAATTCATTCCCGTTCTTCTTGTTCTTAGTTCAGAGATTTTTTGTCATTGCACAATCTTGCTATTGAGTTTATGAAATGAAGTGTGAAAAGTTTGTGTTATCCTATAATTTACTTAGGTTTACATTTGCGTTTGTCTGAAGCAATATAGGTATATGAATTCATTGTAGTATATTGTATGAAATATTTAACTCATATTTAACAACAACATCTGTAATCTGATATGCGTGAATTTCCCTTTATTAGGGTCTGGGACAATGTATTAAAGTATGTCTGTGTTTTCTGTGTTTGCAACTATGTAAATTACAGCTATGTACCATTGAATGGATTTTATTTAACTAAAATTTCTAATTGGATGTATATATTAATAAATTTACGGTTATACACTTAATGATTCTGAAAGCTTTCTAAAAAAATTATATGCTTTCACTATGAAATTTTACAGTTATAACGGGTTTACATTCTTGTGGTTTAAAATAATTTACAACCCTGAGTTGAGTTCCAATATGTATCTAATAGAGACAAAACGATTTTATTTGTGGTTTTAATTTTACGATTTGAATAAAAACACTTATTACATTCGCTATATAATGCTACAAGCGCGATTGAAGCCATAAGGCTACATCCTCCATGTAACTTGTGAATGACAGCAAACAGTATGCATCCTAACTTATACCAATACACCTCAAATATTAAAATTAATACATAGTTAAGAAACAAATCACACAGCCCAACACATCGAGTACAACTGAAGAAAGGGAACAAACTATAAAATAAGATACCCAAAGAATAGTCTGCCAAATCTATAACTTGTTGAAGTATTACAAATACTAGTGGAAGTGAGTTCCAAAGTAATGTAAAACCAACATGAAAAGAAAGTGCTAAATCTGGGTTTGGTGAATCGGGATAGCCAACTAGTCGTCATGCCGAGTGTTATAACTACGGTTTGATAAAGTACAAAATTTTGTAGAAAGCAGACCAACATATTATGTACGCGGCTGTAAGGAGTTAGTAACAATACCTGTAATAAAAAAATTAGAATAGTAAACCTGCAATAAAAAAAAATTAGTCCTGCAAACCTGAAATAAAGAAAAAGCATAGCATGCTGATCGAGCATAGATTGTTCAGTACTTTATAGAATGTAAAAAAAACTGTTTAGATAATCTATATAATATAACAACGGTAAAAGCAATACAAAATTTTTTAGTACAAAGTGAGGTAATATTGGGGAGTAGCGGAAACGTTTCCTCACACACCAATTAAACATAAATCAGACAAAATGTTAACAAAAGATAAATAGATAAGACACAATTGATATGAGCAATCCAGTAGCATTGATTTTTTTTTCTTTCTTTTTTTCTTAATAGCATGCAATTCTATTGTAAAAGGTATCAGAACGACGAAGATATGGCAAAACAACGGATAGATATTTAAAGTAATAACAAGTAGGAAATAGTTCAACTTACAAAAAGTCCTTCAGTAACGCTTCCTTGCCATTGAAGTGTGGGATTCACGATGTCCTGCACTAACAAAGCACTTCACCCTTGACTGTGAGGGTGTTGATGGAATTTCTTACACTTTACACTAATCACACCTACGTATTTCACTGGTGTTAGCAGCAGACATTATCATGCCGATGGAACTATATAGCATTGATAAATTTCTTGTTAAATCTATTTCCTGAGACAATAATTTCGAAATATTTTGTAACACAAATCGTAAAAAAAAATGGTAATAAAAATTTAGAATCACGGGCTTTCAAGGCACGATGTAATGCATTAAAACTAACAGTAACGTGAGGTGTTTTATTTGCTACCTATGGTAACAAAGAAAAATCTAATGCTTTTGAATAACGAAATTTGCGCAAACAATGATCTATTTTAGATTCTTTGGGGTTAGAAAATTCAGAAACTACAGTATCAACTGTCTTTACATGTGAATGAGATACATGTTTATAAGAAGCAACCTTTTTTTTCAGATTTTTTTTTGAAATCTGATCTTCACGTCGACTAATGCAAACCAGCCCATCTACTAAACCTGCTACAACTGTATCATCATTTTTTTTTAGAAACACTCAAGCTTAAAACTGTGTTTGGATAATCCAAAGTATGCACTACTCTGATAAAAAAAAGGGACCACGAAAACTAGATCGCACACACAGTTCAAATATAAAAAGACAAATCAACTAAAAAACACAATCAATAAAGCACGTGCAAACACTAAGCAAGTCCGTCAAATGCTCCGCACAACACGCGTGCAGGTCGAGTCCAACAAGTTCTACCACTTTTATTTCCAACAGAAAATCGACAAAAAAACACAATTAGTAAAGCAACGCGTATCACTAAAACCGTCCGTCAATGACCTTAAAACCGCACGTGTGGTCAACCAACCACGTTCGCCTATAAAGCATACTTCCTTCAAATGGAATTAGAACTACACTGCTACAGTTAATATACAACTTTTATTTCACAAGAAAAACAACTAAAATCGCGCCGTGCTTGTTCATGAACAATTCGAAAATTGATACCGCCTTAATTCTCACTATTGTCAAAGCAAAGAAGAAACAGTATTTTCAACGTAATTAATATATAGGAACCAAGAACAAACTACAACTTACGTTTCAAAGGACCGCGCAGGAAATCATGTTTCCACAGGTGTTTGCTTTAACGACCTCCTATCGATAACTAGAAAATCAATAATATCCACTCATTATAATACGACGCATTTGCCTAAGGATGTGTTTCAATCTCGATCACCTAACCACACTATCGAATTGTAGAGAGTGAAAGTCGATAATCGCGTAATATAATATAAAGGGATTATTCGTAAACGAGTTAATAAATATAAAATATAGAAATAGTAGTTACAGAAATGTATTTACGAATTGGGTATAGCGTAAAATGTTAAACTACAAAAATGCACGTTACACCTTTCTCTCGAATCTGTTCCTACATGGGCAATGAAAATAAATTGAAAGAATTTCATGATGCCTTATCGCACACAGGCATTACTAGATTTTGTCACTGGGTTAGAAGCAAGAATCGACCTTTTTCACTGGAAGAAATTCGTCAAATTGTTAATAACTGCTAAGTTTGCTGCGAGATAAAATCTCAATTTCATAAACATGTTGGGACTTCAGTTAAATCTGCTGAACCTTTCCAATGGTGGAACATGTATTTTAAAGGTTCCATGCCCTCAAGTGAAAATTATTACATTTTCACTATAATAGACGAGTTCTCAAGATCTCCATTCGATATTCCTTGTCTGGATATCACGTAAAATACAATAATTAACACTTTCAAACCCACTTTTCATGTGTTTGGAACTCCGTTTATCCATACAGACCAAAGTTCATCATTTATGTTGTATGAGCTTAAACAATTTCTAAACAAACATTGCATAGCCACAAATCCATTTATAATCCTAGAGGGAACAGTCAAACCAAGCGATACAATGACATTATTTGGAAATCAATACAATTTGCATTAAACTCTAAATATTTATCACTAAATCGTTGGGAAAATGTATTGGGTGAGGCATTACACTCAATCCTATTACTGTTTTGTACGGCGACAAATAAGGCCCCACATGAATGGTTGTTTAAATTCTAGAAGAACCGGTAATGGTTCGTCAACCCGTACTTGGTTGACTACTCCAGGACCAGTTTTATTACAAAAAACGTGTAAGAGCGTCTAAGTGCAATCCATTTATTTAATAAGTTTCACTACTAGAGGGAAATGCAGAACACGCCCACATCCGTCTTGCCAATGGAAAAGTGACTATGGTTAATAGTAGAGATTTACCGTTGGTCGATAGAAATGTAATCGAAACTGCTAAAATAACGAAATAAAAAAGCGAAGAAAGTGTAATGGAACCAGAACCATGCAATAACTTACAGCCAGATGATGAGAATGAAGAACCCGTAATAGAACGAGAACAATTTAGTGACGTGCAAGGAAATCAAATTATGGATCGTGCAAAAATTAGAAAAAGTACCAGAACACGAAGATTACTGGTCTATCTAGAACACCATCACCATTCTTTTCTGCCGAGAGAAGATTGATATATATTTTATCAAGTTGCTTATTTGTTATTATACCCAATTATGTGAACTGCATTTCTACTAAAACATGGAATTTGAAATATCACGGTTACTTATATTAATTATTTGCAGAAAAATTTAGATTATCAATCCTAAATTAATAATTACATTCTCTACTATTTTATTTTTAACTCTGTAATAACACTCGCATTACATCGGTACAGTTAAATATTTTTGTACAGTTATCGTGCTAATTTTCCTTCTAAAGCAAGTTCTTCTGCTAGGGTCTCGTTAAGCAGAGTGGTTGAGGAGTCTTTGTCCAGGAAGGCAAATATTTCAACAACCGCCATTTTTAGTACAACACGAACTATATGAAAACTAGCTGTATACATAACATTTTTTCTGAGGCAACTGAAATGTTATGTTGTTGCCCCATAATCATAGGGTTTGGAATCTTTGTTTCCAGTTGTCCTATATTTCGCATGGGACTGCCTGAATTAGATTTTGTCTTTTCGGATAGTGTGCATAATTGTGAAGTAATGGATTTTGATGCATCCATTCTTTGCTGCACTCGATTGAGCTCGACATTTTTCTGATAGGGATATCTTGGTAAACCCCTTGCAATATACAATACTTTTACTTGCCTGTACACTACTTATGCACTTCTGTTTTAGTCACAGTTGCATTCGAGGTATCCTTATGGTGGTAAAACAGGATTCATGGCATCGTTCACCGTGACAGTTGGCAGTGCACCACATATATTTTTAACTAAAGTGTAATCCTGTTCTCCAAATATAGCTAGATTGTTGGTCAGTGACGAGGCACTTTTATACGTGGCTCAATTAAGTTTCATGAAGCAGGTAACTTTAAAAGCAACTCCTGAAGTATCGATGGGTTACTAAGATAATCATCCAAATGTGCAGCCTTCAAAGATGCGCAAAGATTTTTTACAGCAATTGCAAACTCTACCAATGTTTCTGATTTTTCTTGTTTTATGGGTGCCTAGTGGTGCACTTTTTAAAATGCTGGCTTTAATGGTTTGTTCGAGTCTACTCAAAATCATTTGTAAGGTGGGCATGGATTCTAATACACATTCAGGCATAATTAACAAACTGAATACAACACTTCTTGCAGTGCCTTTCAACAATCACAGCAAGCGAACAAAATTTTCATCTTGTTAGATCCACACACTGTTGTAGTATCTCAAAAATGCCAACATACAAGGGACAGCAAATTCTCTAGGAATCGACTATCTTGCTGCCTTTTGTTGAGAACTTAGGCATCCCAAGTATTTTTACTGAAAATGTCAAATTATGAATTATGTGCAGGATGTTGTGCTAATCCTGCAGGTTGTAAATAGCTAGCTTTTACAGACGTTTGGTTCTGCTTTAGCATGGCTGAGCCCTTTAGTAACAGATTCATTCGACTTTAATAAGTGAACAAAATTTTGAACAAACCCTCTTGAAACTGTTTGCTTTTCTTCGCTTACTGTCATAAACCCTTCTTCAATTTGTTGAGATAAGTTTGCATTGTGCAGGGCATCAACATTCATCATCAAGACCTTGGCTAAAGAGTCAATGTCATCCTGTTCAAGCAATAAACATTTTATGGAAGCTAGTAGTTGGCAATTGCAAAGTATTTCCATTTCATCTTCAATAGCCTTATGCTGAACATTCCTTTTGTTACTTTTTGTAGTATCTGAAGTTAATGACTTACAAGACTTACTCAATCCTTGGTTATCTTGCAAATAGCACCACCTAGGAGGCAGTTAATGTAATCTATTTTGTCACTTACAATTGGCACTGCTTCACGGTGCCTTCCGATAAGGCGGCTCCATGGCATAGTGGTATGTGTGTGACTACTACGCCCAAGGTCCCGGCTTCGAATCCCGACACGGTCCGCTTGAAAAATGTTAGGCGAGCATTTTTCGCAAAAATACACCCTCGTTCGGATGAGAGGTAAAATGGAGGTCCCGTGTGTGTGTGTGTTGTCACGCACGTTATAAATCCCTAACTTGCTTGGAACAGCAAGGGTTCGACAAAATTCCAAATTTTTCAGGTAAAATAAACTCGCCTCCTGGCCAATGTAGTACCTTCGGGTGGAGCATTGGAAAATCACATGTAAGGTGCCTTCCGATACAGGAATTAGCAATGATTTGTGACTGCAATCGTGCTCAGCAGTAGCTAAGAAGTACCTAGTCCTTAACAATTAGAACACTTCCAGTCCTCTATGTGGACTACACTAGCATTCACCTTGACACACTCGTAATAAAGCCACTTGCAGCAAAGAATGCATTCCACCATATCATAGCTGCAGTAAGATTTATTGTAGATTACTTGAACTACAGGTTGATTGAGCATATTTGTTTACAATAGTCTTTCGACAAAAATTTCCAAAAAGAATTTGAGAATATTGGGGTTGCAGTCAATTACCCAGTTAAACTGGCAAGGATTAGCCACAGTAGCACTGAAGACTTCTTCTGCTACCGTAGTGATCAAATTAGAAGCACACAGTAAATTAAGGTTCTTAATACAGCAGCTCAAGTTCTTAAATACTTTTAGGTGAAAAATAGCAAATATTTTTACAATTACTTACTGTAACCTTACTGGCATATAACCTTATAATTCTTAAATAGTTTTAAATGTAATATACTTTAAAGTTAATATAAATACTCACCGACCCAAGAAATATTCCCCAAAAATTCATTTTTTCTTTCTGTCAACTTCCCCATGCCCACTCGATTACAAAACAAGCTTTACAACTATCAATGATAAAGCAGCAAACAACAAATCCCAACACTCGTCATAATTCCATAATTTAATGTTTGTTTTCCAATCAGAGATGTCTGACATGAAATTTCTTTCAGGTCACTTTGTAGTTATGTAATATAACACATGAATCTTTTCCATGTTTTTAAATTGCATCCAACATGCCCAGTTGTAAAAACATCTAATAGACCATTTCAACATGACGTCACTAACGTGTCGGCCAAGTTTGCTGGTGGGCAAACCACCTCCAGCATTACAGGATATATTGCGTTAAATAATAACGTTTTGTAGTTTTGTTTCTTACAAAAGCGTTTTAACACAAAATGCAAGACAAACTCAACAAAACACATGTGATTAACCCTTTCGGTACGGTTGGTACACATAGGTACCACATAAGTTTAAAAATATCTGAACAGTTATATGTATGTATAAAAGCAATGCAATTTGTACCACGTCGTATTTTAAGCATTTTGCTGTGGTATAAAACTCATATAACCTATCAGGGTGTATTTAGTTTAGCACCACTTGCGTTATGTTTTACGTCCGTCCGGACCACGTGGCAAAAATTATATTACTTTTAGTAAAATATAAAGAGCATTTGCGTGTTTTTGTGATTGTTAGTAGATACAATAGACAAGAAAACGTGGGCAAGCAGGTAAGTGTAATTATGTTTTACACATTTTGTTTTTATTACTAAATTAGGTTAAGTGGTACACATACGTACCAGCCGTCTATTAGATTGGTATAAATGTGTACCATTAGTCTTATATTTTCTCAAATAAATAGTAGTTAAAAAATCTAACTAAAATATTTTTCATGTCTAGTAATATATATAATTAATATAAATGATTAAAATATTTTTAGAATGTACATATAATTAATTTACTAAAATTATATTTTTATTTTATTTTTTTAGATCTTATACGAAAAGGCCACTTACGCAGGATGAATTGGAAGCTCTAATTCTAGAAGAAGAATTTTCTGAGCCATTTTCTTCTGGGTCTGACAATTTGTATGAACCATCTGATCAAACCTCAAATACAGATTCATCTTCAGAAAATGATCAATCTGAACACGAATTAGATACATTACAGCAAAACATTCATGAAGAAATTAAGAATGATCAAAATGAAGATTCAAGACCAAACGTTATTGACTGGAAAAACCTGCTAACCAATTCGTACCTGCTAAAAAAAGAGCAGCTGAACGAAATTGCGAATTATCTCCTGAAATTTATTTATCATCAATTTATCATCAATGCAAATTTTTATAAAATTTTTCCTTACTATACCTGTTGATTGCAAATTATACCAATGAACGTCTAAACATTTCCAATAGAACTAGAAAACTAGATAAAATGACAGATAAAGGTGAACTACACATTATGATTGGTACGATTTTTATTATGTCTTACAATAAGCTTCCTAGTTTGAAAAACTACTGGAGTACAAAAAAATCTTTGGAAAATGAAGCAATACGTGGAACTATTTTACGAGATAGATTTTTATTACTTGCATCAAAATTATATTTTGCTTTTCCAGAAAAGCCTAATGATGCTTCAAAAACATATTATATTAACAATCTAGTCGACTGCCTGAAATATACGCTTCAAAAATGTCGCACTGATAGTACATATCAAAGTGTGGACGAGTCCATGATGAAATTCAAAGGGTGTTCTTCTTTGAAGCAGTACATGCCGTTAAAATCAATCAAACGAGATACTAAATTGTGGCTCCGATGCGATTCGTCTACAGGATATACACATGATTTCAATATTTATACTGGTAAGGATACTGATATTGTGGTTGGATTAGGAGAACGCGTTGTAACCAAGCTCGTATCTACAATAAAAGCAAATGATGTAGTATTATGTTTTGATCGATTTTTTACAAGCGTTAATCTCTTGCAAACAATAAAATATCATGCCCTTGGCATTGTAATGACTAATCGAAAAAATGTACCTGTGCTAAAAAATAAACTAAAATGTGGTGAATGTGCATTTCTTTGTTCTTCGACTGGTTTATTATATTCCAAATGGCAAGAAATTCCTTATCAGTAACTGTCACAAAGCAGATGTCACTCAAGTTTCAAAAACCATAAAATCGGGTTCAAAAATAACTATTGATTGTCTAGAAGTAATTGCCTTTTGTCGACAAAATATAGGCGGCGTTAATAGGGCCGATCAGCTAATGGGTTTGTATGATCATGACAGAAAATCTTAGTGGTGGAAAAAAGTATTTTATACTCTTCTAAATATCATCATCATCATCATTAGGTCTTCAGTCCTGGAACTGATTAGACGCGTACCATCATTGTTTCCTATTCTGAACTAACCTACAGATTTCCCCGAAATTTGGACAGTGTGAATCTATCACTATCTGATCTAGGTCTACATCTACCTCTTTTTCCTATCTCTGCTTGTAATATATCCCATACTATTCCCCATAAATGCCTTAGAACGTATTCTGCCCTTCTATTTCTCTTATCTTTTTCCCCAGATATCCTTGTTCCCCTACTATTTCCATAACCTATTTGTTATTATCTTTGTCTGTCCGTGCTATTGTCCTCATACATCTGAAGCACAGCATTTCAAAAGGCTGCTACCGTTTTTCTGTCTGCTCGTATGTCATAGGCATACTGTGCTGTGCTCCATACATATGTTTTCCACAATTTTCTTCTTGTTCTATGTTTGTGATCTTTCATCATAGGCGCTGTTCTTTCTTGGTAGATGCAGTTCGGTCATCTTCTATTGTTTTAAAATTATATATCCCTATTTCTCCTACATTCAGTGGTTGTGAAGGGAGGTAAGCAGCATGTGGCTGCCAAGTTCCCCCAACACTTAAACATTTACCGATTTAATATTTTTTCCAATATATCTTTTCGCACAGTCCACATTGGTTGCAGATATTTCACAACCAACACCTTTAGTTGTTTATACTAAGCATCAGATTTATCTGCGCTTATTTTTTCGTCATTACGTTTTCCGTCTCAAAACTCGTTGGACACGTACCTGCACTTATTTATATTCTGAGTTAGCCTATAGTTCTCTGAAATTCTCGCACAGCATGTATACAGCTCGTTTCCCTTCTATTGTTTTCTAATTTTATGCCCTATTTCACCGAGATTCAGTGAAGGGGGTTAAGCAACCCATGGCTGCCAAGATCCCCCAACGCTTAGACATTTGCCGAAATAATGGTTTTCCAGTAAATTCTTTCACACAATTAACATTATTCGTGAATATTGCTCAACCAATTCTTGTAGTTGCTTATAATAATCATCATGTTTAGGCACAGTTATTTTTTGGTCATTAGTTTATCCATCTTGGGAGTGGTTGGATGCGTACCTGCATTGATTTCTATTCTGGGCTAGCCTACACATCTCCCTGAAACTCCTACAGCCCGCATCTTTTACTATCTGTGTGCAGTAGTCTAGCCTAGGTCTACCTCTTCTTCTCTTTTTCCTATATCTGCTTCTAATATATTCCGCACTATTCCCTCATGTCGTAGTATGTGGCCTATCATCCTATCTCTCCTATTTTTTACCGTTCATTTGACTTTTTTTTCAAATCTTTCTTGAATATCTTTATCTTTTAGTTTCTCTAAGTCCAAGTGCCTTTTTCCGTTTCTCTTTTTCACATTCTTAAATTTAAGTGTGGCCTTCATAATTACGATGTTGTGGTCAGTATCTATATCTGCTTCTGGGTAGTTTCTACAGTCTTTTACTTGATTCCTAAACCGTTGTCTAACAAGAATGTAATCTATTTGATATCTTCCTATATCTCCCGGCATCTTCCATGTATATCGTCTTCTAGCATGATGTTGAAATAATGTGTTTGTGATGATTAAATTGTTCTTGTAGCAAAATTCTACCAGCCTATTTCCCCTGTCGTTTCTCGTGCCTAAACCAAATAAACCTACTACCGCTCCTTCCCTACCCTCACCAACTACGGCATTAAAGTCCCCCGTAATTATTAAATTTTCATGTCCTTTTACATATCTTAGTATATTTTCGATATCTTTGTAGATGGCTTCTACCTTTCCGTCACTGTAGCTAGAGGTGGGCATGTATACTTGTATTATTACTGTGTGTACCGGTTTAGATTCTAATCTAACCATGAGTACTCTTTCGTTCTTTTGTAAATAATTTTCTACACAGTATCCTAGCTTTTTCCGCATAACTATCCCCACACCCAAATTTCCTTCCTCTGCACCTGTATGAATTACCCTGAAGTCTCCACTCCAAAAATCCCCCGCCTCTGGCCACCGGACTTCGCTGATCCCTACTATGTCTAGTGATAACCTAGTCATTTCGATTTTTAGGTTCTCTAGCTTACCTACTTGCTTCATACTTCTAACATTCCACGCTCCGATTCGTAGATTGTTCCCGACTCTTATTTTTAACTTTCCGATCGCATCCTCTGAAGTAGTCCCCTGCCGGAGATCCGAATGGGGGACTATTTTAACTCCGAAGTCTTTTACCCAGAGAATGCCATCATGTTTGTTACAATTTAAGTGCGCTGTGTACTTGGGAAGTAATGCGGTGGTTTCCCGTTGCCTTCCACATCGCGGTAGTGTGTCTTAGACTGCCATACCGAACCCTATGGTCTCTGCCAATCTAAGTACCGAAAGAGCCGCTGCCCCCTTCTAAATATGGCCGCGGTTAATTTGTGGATTACGTATAATCAAATCAGACGAGAAAAAACACCATTTTTATCATTCTTAGTAACTCTGTCTGAAGAACTACTTGCTGAAGGGAGTAAAAATACAAACGTTCACTACATAAAAAAGGGCGTAACTTCTAAGAAACGAAAATTGTATGGCGAAGTATCATTGCATATGCCAATTGAGGGTCAAACACGAAGATGTTCAAGATGCAGTCAAAAAAACCAACAAACAAGAACAAAACACTGTCAACAATGCGATATACCTTTATGCAAAAATTGTTTTACGCTTTATCATACTGTATCATAAATTGTATGTATCTTTTGAAAGGTACAATAAAACAAATTCATAATTTGC
Source organism: Platerodrilus igneus (assembly GCA_036346225.1). Taxonomy (NCBI): domain Eukaryota; kingdom Metazoa; phylum Arthropoda; class Insecta; order Coleoptera; family Lycidae; genus Platerodrilus; species Platerodrilus igneus. The sequence continues at coordinate 4,303,934 of JARFIW010000124.1, forward strand.
TGAATTGTATGATTTTTATAGTACTGTTGGTACAAATAAGTACCAACAAAAAGTACAGATGGTACAATGGTTTACCAGTCTCACCAACTACCCCCCTATTTCTTTAAATTATTTTATTTATGATTTTTATCTTAACATATACCCCACATTGAAATTATTATTCAAACTGTTTTTTTTAATACCATCCCGAAAGGGTTACATAGCGAATAAGACATGTGTGCCCACTAGCAGATGTGACAGGAGCTGTAAAAATTACTGTTCTGGAATACTCTATAGCAAAAAGAAAAAAGCTAACCTATTTATGTGAAAAGTTAAATTAAATAGTAACTCCTACGTGTAAATAAATCAGTAAATTTAAAAATAATGTCCTTAAGCAAAAATCATGTTGCAATGAAATAAGAAATAGTCTAGTTTAGAACATGATTAGTTCGTTAGTTTCTTACCCTTCCTGTCAAAAGTGGTCATCTGTATATAGGAAGCATTGAAAAGGGAAAGGTGCTACCTTCCTTTAAATAAAGAACATCTATAAATAGCAATTTTCATGAGATATCACATTTGTTGTTAAATAAGCAGTTACTAGACACACTGAAAAGTTTTACAAATATAAAAACAAGTAAACATGTTGATGTTAATTAGTTATAGTAGTTAATAAAGCTGTTACAATATTTTAAAAAATATACATGAGAATTAACCAATAATACCTTTCCAATATTTGAAATGAATGTGAAAAATTGATATTCACGAATATTGAAAATCACATAATGAAAATAAAATTTTTAATGAAATAATGTATGCTTATGTACGTAACAATTTCATTAATAAATTCTACCAATTTAATGGGATTCGGGTAAACTTTTAGTGTACATTTTCCAAATTTTTGGACATATTTATATATTTTAAGTTACCTAAATCTGAAACAATTATCAAAGATAATTTTTAAATGTCTGAACTAGTGAATGCTCATCGTCAGAACATGTTCGAACGCATTAACTACAACGAAGTCATAAATGCATCTAAATTTGGAAGAATATTTACTATTTATAAGAACTACTTCAAGGTACGATACAGTCTATAAACACAGAAACTGACAGCCATTAGAGTTACAGTGCAATGCAGAATTTTTCTCCTGGTATCATCTTTACGAACAAGCACTACAGGAGAAGCTGCTGACATTGCATTTAATACTTGCAGTTTAGACAACCTACGGGATCTCGTTCTTCCTAAATACAGAATATCAGATTTGCTGAACAAAAATATAAAAAAATACCTGATATTTTACACAATTATCAAATTGCCATGAAGCAGTATAAAGACCTGTACATAAAAATGAAAGTACGCCCATGGGAGTGCAAATTAATGGCTTTTCTGGCCAAATAAGTCCTGAAATACATAATTATAACATAATTTAATTTATACAGAAGATTACCAGTTACTAATGATCCTAATCCTGATAGTACAGCCGTCTTATGTAAACAATTACCAAAGTAAATCCAACGGGCTGTTTCTTCACCAAGTTTGGTCGGTTCAATTATAATAATACTACAACGAGCATCTAAGGCTCTTTCTAATTCCTCTGCAAAAGTATGTTCTGCATACTCACTATCATAAACTTCTCGTATTACCGCAACATTAGTCGAATATATTGGTCTTAAAGTAGTAAAATAAAATAAACATTAAAGCGGCATTAATTATACCTATCTCCACCGGCATCCATCACTCAAAATAATTTACACTTAACAAAACAATTTTTGGTAAATTTGAGGTTATGTACAAGCAGGTACTTAAAATTTAATTTATTTAAAATGTTTCTTTATCGATCCACAAATTTTGATTGTATAATTGTGTAAAACCAAAGAATCCCTTTAAAATACGGAACAAATGGAAATATTATATAACACAATTATTTTGAAACTATGTAATTGGAAAAGTTTCATTTCATTTAAACAGGCAAGGGAATTAGTACGATACTAAGGATTCTACGTTGTAAAGTTTTCCGACGTGTACTGAAGATGTCGCAGCTACAGTTTTGTTTATCGACGCGGTTGCCTAATTGTTAGTAATAATTTGTTTTTAAACAAAATAATAAATTTATAGTACAAAAGGAAATTAGTTAAATATCGATTAAGGATTATATTACATTTAATGTTAGAATTGTGATACTATTAGAAAACATTAAATACATTCCAATATTTTAAATACGGGAGTTAAATGAAGCAACACTAGCAGCGAGTGGGGATAAATGGTACATTGGCTAAAAGCAAACTTCTACAACATTCTAGTTATGTTGTGAGAAGTATCGGTACGGAGTTTTTGTGTTTACGTCCAACCTGTAATTTTTTTAGTTTACTTATTAGCGTCTGTTTATAAATAAGCGTGAATTTGTAAATACTTTTTTAATATTCAACATTTACGAGTGCAACAGGTGAAGTGTTACAATGATTGTGAAGTTTTGTTTATATTGGGACACAGAATTTAAAAATGATCAGGGTTAATATGTGTAAATTGGTCGATTTACAACATGTCCCAATGTAAAAAATTTTCTCCGAACATCTTCAATAAAGCCAAATGCTCAAATTGCTTTCGGCAAAAAGAGGAGCACTCAGCTGAAGCTCTGGAATGCAATCGGGTGAGTCCCGCTATAATACATTCCAACACACACTGAGTAACCTAATCAGATCACTTCCAATTTATATTGTACCCCGTTGATATGCACATACTCTAAATTTAAGATTTTAAAATCTTGTTTATAATTTAAAAGGAAGTATTATCTGAAGTGGTTACACATGTAAATAGATCGTAATCGTGATCGGATCTATCTTTGAAAATTACTTCAAGTGATAATTAATTACAGGCACTTGAGCGAATAAACGTGTGATTACTGACTCAATTTTTCAAGTCGCTCCAAAATTTTCGCTGTCACTACATAGTTGAAGCTCGATTTAATGAATCTTTAAGTAGGGTCCGGTTTTGCGGAATTTTTACCAAGAATTATGACCTTGCTTAGAACTTATCTAATTTGCATATATGTATTCATTAATAATATGTATTAAGGCATATTGCACGGTTTGCTGTTTCTCAGATTTTCTGGGTTTGTACAGTTGGGGGCTGTGACATAATTTTTTACTTGGAAATGCACGTGTTTTCTCCATTTACTGTCAGTCACGCTTTGCTGTCCTTCCCAAAAGTGCTGAACACGTAGTTTTACATCGCAATTTCTAAAAATTCTAAAAATGTTAAATAAGTTAGTTAGTCACTCATTTAGCCATTTCACCCGACATTATTTTTCACTGACTGTAGAAAAGTACTGAATTTAAACTTGGAAACGAAAAACTTTTCTGCAAGTTATAATATGGCACACAAACATTTCCAAAGCTTTTTTGATTTGTTGCATCCTGATGCGCCTAAAAATTGAAAGCCTGAACATCAAAGACAAAAAGTTATAAACAATAAAGTTTGGTTGGTGTTTTTTTGCGTTCAAAACCGAAATCTGTAGGAACAGTAACCTCAAATTAAATTAATAAATATTGCCAATTGAACGAACGTTTGGTAAGCGTTTTCTAAATGGCTTTCTGTATACAATGCCTTCCATATATTATTTCGTGTAGAAATACTTTATAGAATGTATTGAAATTGCATACATATTTTTCAAATTTTGCTTTTGCCGTTCAGCTTCGCCTAAAAATTCTAGCCAGTGTGAGTTTGATATCAACCGAACGCCCTACAAACAACAAGTGTATAGAAATTCTAAAATAAAAAAACAATTTACTATTTTTGTCTTTTCTAAAAATGCTGGATAACGTGCTCTAAAATTTTTAATTTTTAATGTCAATTAGTGTCATAAACAAGAAGATTATTTAACGGCGACTTTTCTCTTACAAATACTTGTGTCATAAACGTTTATAAATTTAATAATATTAAGTTGAATTATTATACATTGAAATAGATCATAATTTTGGTTAAACCTCGTCCGTTCTTTCCAGAAAATTCTTCGATACTTCCAAATTAATGCAAGCTGACCATGTAAACATGTACGCTGCATTCTTGTTGGAAAGAGACACGTTTCCATTTTTATGGGAACTAGCATTTTGTACTCGAAATTTAAATCTCGTGACAGTAAAGACAAATAGTTGTAATTTAAGTTATAAGTATGGAATAAACGCTTACTATAGTCGAGACCATGAAAGAAGTAGTCTGCGTCATCACTTATATTCGTACGAATTAAGTTGAAAATTTTAAGTCAATGTAGCATCACACCAAACACTTAATTTTCGTTCATTCTTTTAAAACTTTAAAAAGTAAATTCCATTTACAAAAAAACTAAAAGATGTCATATTTTAAAGAAAAGTCATAATTTTACCAAAGGTTAACCTGTTAAGTATATAAAGTTCAAAATTTACGGACACATAACATACTCTTCTCTGTCGTTTTTCAAGATGGACGTGTTCACGTATGTCTTTATTTAAAACACATACAAATCGTATTACTATCTTTATCATATATATTACTTAAGCTTTTAAGTAATCTTAAACGTATGTTTTGAATTGAGTGAGACGCTTATGACGTAGAGGACTTTTGTCGTCGTTCCTACTATACCAAACAATTAAAGTATTAAATTTTTTTAATTGTTTGCCGTTTTATGACGACCAAACTATGACGTAATGCAACTGAAAATTGAAACCTAACATCGAAATCAGGAACGTTGCAAGTTGTTAATTCGGGGGCTAGTGTAAGTTTCCGCACAGAAAATGCGAAGATGACAATACATAGCGTCTCTGTAAATTAACAAAAGAGAAATCGTGGATCTAAAAAGACTGACCGAACATTTTATTTGATGCATGTGTTAGTGAACTATTTAACTCGTTGACTAGGCACATATGGCGGTGTTATGTTTCATCTCTTAAAACGCAAAGCTTCTATGTGCAAAGAACTGCACCTTCTTGTTAAAATGCAAAGGTTACATTGTAGAGTTATGATACTGCACTTACAAGTTTATAGCCAAATAGATCTTTATAGGTGTTTCGAAAACATCAGACACTAGCAATAAATGTTAATGTTCACGTGATTATTATTTGAGGGGGATGCTTTTGAAACGAAGCTTTTAACCGAATTCATTTCGTCGGTGAAGGTAGCGGCCGTTATCTACCGACCGCTAAATATGGATACGCCAATCAATCCCAATCACTACAAAACCACGCGTACCGAACCGAACAAGCATTCCTATTGTAAAATTATGTTTCTTACATTAACCCAATTATGTTTACCCATTTCAAATCTAAGGATGATTGAAACTAAATAATTCGTCCACGGGGGACTTGCGAACCTTGCTATGTCCTGAAGGCAATCGTCATCTAAGATGCAATCTGCGTAGAATTTGTTAATCACTGGGTTCTAACTCGGACAAAGAATGTTATATTTCCGTCAAAAATAAGCCCTTCACTGCTTATCGCATTTTAAGAGTGTATTTTAGAAGCACCTATAATAAAGCTTTAAACTTCAAAACCCTTACCCAAAGGGCCAAGAATCTTAAACAACAGATTTTGTATTCTACAATACAATAATTTTGTAAATGAACAGGTGCAGGAAGTTTAAATTTTAAGAATGCCTAAGATGTTAAAAACAAGGGATTAACTACCGGATGCGCAAGAACCTGTATTCTACAAAAGCTCATTACAATATGGAATTTATAACATCTGAAAAGTTTTCAGAATGTTTTCTTTTGTCGTTAGAGTACCAACTTATTATCTCTCCCTACTGAAATGAACGAGCCAGAGCAATATGATTAAGGCGAGTGTACGGTTCTACCTATTCTAGGAAACATCGGACTGCCGACTGACAATATGGTATTTTGTACCCTTACTTTTATTTTAATCAAATTAAGGGCGGTCTCTACAATAGTTGTGCCAATGACGAAGGTGTAACTCTATTGTTTTCTGCCATTTCTGATTTTTTTATATTTTTATCTTTTAACGGTGGTTTTTAAAGCCTTTACCGGTCGCAAGTAAATTTTATTGTTACGGTATTCCGTGGAGACAAGAACGAAAGCAGTAAAGTCAGTAAAGAAAATCGCCTACACCTAATACCGCAACAAAACGGTGAGAAGTCTACAATAGAAATCCAAAAGGAATTACATTTCGGTCTAGCTTAAAATGTCGTAGAGTGGGGTTGGTCATACAGAAAGAAAAATTGGAAATCTCCGTAAATCGATTTATTATAAACCTATATCAAACATAGTCCCAAAAGGGATATTTACACAATAACAAAGAAATTAACATTTACGTAATCGTCTTGTTATAACGTGATGTAAACAAAGCGTCAATTTGCATGTTGCATAATATAAACTTTTAAGCATCGATTACAAAATCTTAAAATTTAAATAATATGTACATAAATATACAGGTATACTTACACAATGTTCCAGCTCTAAATATGTACAAGAAAAAATTACACAGAATATATATATATATATATATATATATATATATATATATATATATACATACAAGAGAAAATGGTCATTATTATTACCTGCTTTGTGAAGTGTACTCCGTTAGTTAAGAACATAACGGTACCCCTATGTAGCGTAGCCGTAACTTAAACGAACCAGGTGTTCACTTACTCTAATTTAGAATTTGGGCAGCATGTTGTTGACGTTAACATTAATGTACAAAGAGAAGGCAGCAGTAACAAATGCTCTAATGTAAGCTTTGGTTTAACTAGTTATGACTTTGAGAATAATTACATAATTACTCGTGCACTGTGAACGCAACTTTGTAAAGTGCCGTCTGCAATTTACTGGATAATCATCAGTAAGAAAACTATGAACAGCAAACAAAGTGTCTATTCTTCACAGCAGCATCAAAAACTAAAGGAAACAGAAAACTGTGCCTTAGGCCGAGCTATCTGCCTTTCTGGTACCATCTTAAAGAAGCTGGAAAAATGCGAGCAGCTTCCGTCGATGAATTGATTGGACACTGGCTCAACCAATTTAACCAAGTTCGAAGACTAAGTGCTGAAAGCATCTTAATATCGCGACTCACAACATCTCTTTTCGCTAAAAGGATGTTGTATTGAAATCCAAGGCGTCGCCGTGGATCAATGTAGTAAGCGTAAGACTACGGATCCCTAGGTCCCGGGTTCAAATCCCGACACGGCCGACTGCTTGAAAAATGGCAGGTGAGCATTTTTCACAAATATTACGCCCTCGTTCGGATGAGAGGTTAAATGGAGGTCCCGTGTGTGAGTGTTGTCACGCACGTTAAAGATCCCTACCTTGCCTGGAACGGCAAGGGTTCGGCAAAATTCTAAATTTCCAGGCAACAAAAAACTCGCCTCCTGGCCAATGTAGTACCTACAGGTGGAGCATTGGTAATGTAAATGAACTGTATTGAAATCCATGAAAAATGTTAGGCGAGCATTTTTCACAAAAATACACCCTCGTTCGGATGAGAGGGAAAATGGAGGTCCCGTGTGTGAGTGTTATCACGCACGTTAAAGATCCCTACCTTGCTTGGAACAGCAAGGGTTCGGCAAAATTCCAAATTTTCCAGGTAAAAAAAACTCGCCTCCTGGCCAATGTAGTACCTTCGGGTGGAGCATTGGAAAAATCACATGTAATGTATTGAAATCCAGCTTTCAAAGCACAGTCTGTATTTATAAGGAAAGAACTACGCGGGTTATGGTGTTTGCTTTTAAAAATTTTCCGAAGGATCAAATGTAATGAATTCTCAGGCAGCACCTGCAAAAGTATAGCGGTAAAGCACAGCTTGCAAATAAAGAGATAACCTAACGGCTACCAAGAATTGCTAACTAAAGGGGACAATCTTATTGCTTTGAACACCTGCACAGCTGCAAGATAACAGGGTACCGCTTAATAGACTTAATTGGTATAATTCCATTGCAAATGTTCATTTACTAGGCAGGTGGTTACGGCGGCCTAATCTTTTAAAGAAAGCCATAAATGTATGTGCAGCTGTGGTTGACACGTATTTGCTGCAGTGTTTGAACATATCTCAGCGACTTTGTAAAGCGAAGTTGATAAGCAGATGTTTGATTTTATAAGACAAAATACTATATAGTAAATACTCGATGATTTGAAATACCATAGAAAGCTCGAGATCGTTTACAACTTTTTTTAGGGCGTTTTAATAACAGTAGTTTGAATTAATATTCATGCAGAAACGATCGTATGCAGGATTTTAACGTAACAGCATTAAGGGCTGTTTCGGCAGTAGTTGTGCCAAGACGGAAGACATAACTTGATTGTCTTCAGTTGTGCCAAGGCGGAAGGTGTAACTCCAATTGTAAAAGTCAGTTTTAAAGTTTATTTGAAAGGAGCTGCTACAAAAAATTTCTGCTTACTTCACACCGGTCAATTACTAACTCGATTTGAAATCATCATTTAGGCTTTGCATAATAGTCTTAAGTTATTATTTCAGCTTATTAACTAATATAACATTGAAAATCAGTTTACTTGATTTTATCAAGGGAATGAAACAGAAATTTCAAGAAACATCTATGAACAGTCTTCTATGCATTCAAAAGCATCTTTCTTGTATACACCTTATTTAAAGAATCTCTTACATACTCTTATAAAAACAATTTATAGCTTAAGCCTAGACAATATTTACCTACTGGCTACTTACTTATTAAAACAATCTTCGCCTAATCCTTGCTAATAATTACAGAACCCAAACATCTCATATGTGTCACAAAAGTTCTCTTTAAAATTTTCGGGATAATTGACCTATCCTTGTATTACCTCGGTTGTCAGTGTAATTGGCCTACGACATTGGGCAAAAATTTTTGAAAAAGGTCAAAATGCTACGAGCTCTGACCTGAAAATTGCTGGAATAAATTATTCACTTGACAAATAATTGTAATAAAATCTCAAATCTTATTCTAGCTTAATTGATTCAAATTTCCTATTACGTTACAAAAAAAATAATTATTTATTATCATTATTATTTATTTTATAAAAGATAAAAATCATATATTACTTGAAACTTACAGTTGTAGTAAAAAGAATACTCATCAATTATAAGACGTTCCATTTCGTAGTTTGAATATTTCTGCATTTTTACACTCTATACCATGTTTTATTAAGTGTTTATTTTCACGTTTGGAAAATTACTGAACTATACTATGATACTTCAGTACTCGATATTTATTGTAGTTGAATGACGTGGCTTAATTGTAGCAGATACAACCGTGTTTTATCTTTGAACGCTAGAAACATGCTCAAGGTTGTTGCTATTTTATAATGGGTTTTCCGTGATTATTCTTCAGAAAACAATTGTACAACACGTTCATGGAACTAGTTAGCCATATTTCGAGGTTTGGTTTGCGTGGTTTCTTTAGTGATAAGTATTATAAAACCAACTGGGAAGTTACAAAATCTTTATGAAGAAAACTTGCTTTCCTTTTTATGTGATTGATAGGTATTTGGACGGTGCTGTTTGTTTCATAGAAGTTTTAATGTTTTATGCCCGGATTTTAACTTACATTCTTAGACGCTTTAAACCAATTAAACGATTGATTTATTGATGATACGCGGGTTTGTTTGTTTTACATAAATATTAAAATGAGCAAACCATTGTTGTTTATTTAATGCCGTTATTATTAAAATAAGGATATTAGAGCAGACTGTGTTGTTGATTTTTATATTGATGGATAACGAACTGAATTGGTTTTGAAATTATACATAGACTTGACAATTATCCATCAGCTGTGACATTTTATAAACTATTGGTGTTGATTGTGCATAAAGGCACTATTGTAAATATGTACTTTGTTTCTTAGGTTTAGTAGATTCTCTTTGGGTCGAGCTCGTCATAGTCACCGTATTAAATAAGTAGGTCTGATTCTTGTCATATTTATATGTGATATTTTTTTATTTGTATGTATTACGGGGTATAAATATGAATAAACATGTTAGAATAAACCACATAATTATTCTGTTTATTTTTCTGTGTTATTAGATTAGTACTGGATGCTATTGTATTGGATAGACTTGTGTTGTTCGCATGTACTTATATGTTATATATCACTAATAATGTTTTCAGGGCGAATTGAGTTATGTATTCTTTTGTTTCGTTCTTTAGCGCCTCCTCCCTCTCCCGTCTGTGTTTTCTGTCTTTCCCTTATTTGTTATCGTAATTCGGGCGAATATTCCGTTACATATTTTGTTCTTTCTGATGTATATATATATATATATATATATATATATATATATATATATATTGCTGCGTAGCTTTTAGGGTCTGTTGACTCGTGCACCACCGTTGGGCGTCATAATTGCTGCGGAGTTATTACCAAAATAGGCCCCACTGTTGGGTCGACATTAGTTTCTCTGAAGCTTAGCTGGACTGAAGCCCCACACTTTGGGCTGCTATTATTGCTCTGCTGTTACCTCTGGATTAAACTTCTGTGGACTTACTTTCTACATCAATACTCTGTTTATCCTATGAAGATGCTCTTGCTTTAGGACGCCAACTTCCAGCTTTTTGCTCTGCTTCAAAATGCTGCTTGCTCATGGATATTCACCACGGCTTCTTAGCTGCTTTCTGAAAATACTACCCTACTATTCGATGAAAGAAAACTCGAGTACAAAATTTTACCACAATTTATTCTAACAGAAAACTTAATACCCAAAAATCTTAGTCTTATTATTATTGATTCACACATAGATTACATAACAACCATCCTCGCTTTAAAATAATTCATTTTAAATATTAAATTTTGAGATTTACTTATATTCATCAATAACTATTGAAAGTAACTGGGCTTAACCATAAACCTTACTTTAAATCCCTGGTCTAATAAGAGCTCATAGTAAACCTTTTTGTACATGTGTGCTAATTTTCGCACTAAAAATCACCTAAAACCCGTTTACTTTTTACATAAGCAGATATTACATAATTGTTTTATAATACAAATTCCTACATAAACATATTTTCAAATAATTCATTATAAATATTAAATAATCAATTCTTTTGTCCAGAGAATTCAACAAAATACACCCCCAAAAGCACAGGATGTCATAACACCAAATAATCACAAAAGGAAAATGTTTTTACAAAAAAATCAGTTACCTGGAGGGTAGCACAATCAGGTATCTGCCATTAAACCATCGCTGACGTAGCTCCCATTAACGACTGCACGTACAGGAATCACCCCAGGTTGACTCACACCATCTGGGTCAGCAATCATCTACCAAAATTTCTATTTATCGAATCTACTGTAACTTCGATCCTCCATACATCTGCTAAGTTTCAACAACATCCACTACTCCATTTAAGTGCTCAACAAGCACCAACAACCAAAATAAGAAAGTAGTCTCTACTTCAGTTCAGCATACTTCCCTTTTTCAAAATATATTTTATAAAATTTTAAACTGCTATTTCAACATCACACCAACTTGTGCATGTTTAATAAATTTCAATTGAAATATCAAACTCACTTGTCGCTTAACTCATTTACTAATGTTGTTCTAAGTTTGGATGAAAATTATCAGAGCTTCTCACCGCCTCCCGGTGGTTTATATAGACTAAAAATGTCCTTCGACTAGTTTCACTTTCTAAGACACCACCACCACAAACAAGCTTAATTTGTTAATTTGTACAACGGTTACACAATTCCAAAATAATATGCACAAACAACACTCGACTGTCGTCGATTCTAAAAATCCCACCGTTAACCTTCAGCAATTCTTTGGAAAATTGTCAGTCGTAGGGCAACCGTCTAGAAAATCTAAGAATTTTGAACACAAATAAACTTTTTACATCGAAAATCTAATTAAAATTTACAACGGCTATCGAATTAGTTGAAGCCTCTCGCCAACTCACACAAACACAAGCATCTAAAACACGCATCTCGAATACGCGTGTATACGGTCACCTCGCTCTAACTTACATACGAAAATGTTCTGTCTTCTATTTTGTACCCTTTCTATATTTCCTAGGGCTGTTACCAGTTTATTGTATCCTTGTCTAACCTGTATTTTATATCTCTTTTCCTTTATATTCCCTGTTTACAAGTACGATAATATCTTAACATCTACCCTCTCTTAAGTATCGTCTATCCTCGTTCTATATGTGGAGTCCAACCAACTATCTCCGTTTATCATATGCCCCTTTATTATTAGTCCTTGTGACATGCTGTATCTCCCTTATATTTTTCCTTGTCTCCCCTAGTCGCTTCAAAGTCAACGGACACCTAAATTTTGCCTCATTTTAATACATGCTAAAACACGGCCTCTATCTAATATTGATTCATATTTGTATTCAACCTTCAATGCCCTATCTCAAATAGACTTGTTGTTCGTTTATAACGATCCTTTAAGTAGAAATCCTTGATACTTATTTTCAAACTTGTAAATTAAAACCACGAACATATTTTCAACGTTCAAGTTTTACTAGAAATGTTTTGTTTGCTTGCACGCTCTTTCTTCGAACCCTTCGTCGTTATAACTTGTTTATGACAACACTTTTCTATCCAATGTTAACGTTTTATACTACACTATGCTAAATTATGTACACAAAGAATATATACACTTTGAATATCAATTACTTTATTCAATTAAACAATTCACCCTCTTAAATTCTTGATTTTCACTATATACTGAATCGGAAAACTTTCGGATTAATAAACCTACACGCCACTTCTTTAAGATACAAGTCTTTACACTACACTTTATGGAACTACATTTCCTACCTAATATTTGTAATTAATATTTACAGTTATGTTACAACGACGCAAAATTAACCCTACAATTTATTGTAAATTTCTATACTATCGTTTTGAAAATGTCTTATATTTTAATTGACTTGTATTATTCAAGGGGGAATGTTTAATGCGCGGGGGGTTCTTATAAATTTGTATATTGACTTTTACCTCCGCGTTGTTTTAGTGTTCTAAGGTGTAGTTCCTACTCTTCAACTAAGTGGACTGTATGCGAATTATAGTACGTGTTACTTTTGCACTTTACTGTGTTTTTTAGGGGTTTATCGATAAAGTTACATTCGGCGGCACTAATGACTAACTCACTTACCGATCGAACAACCGTTTCGTTCCGATATCGATGAGAGAATGTTTCTGTCACTACCCTTTTTCAACTTAATTTATACATGCAAAGGAGGTTTACGACAGGATATAACGGGACAAGGGATGGCAGATTTACTATTTGATTGACAACTACAAATTTAAAATAACTTAAAATTAACCACGCGATTGTGCGACAAAGAGACCGAACATCCCAAAATAAGTATGAACTAACTTATTTTATATTTAAAAATAATTATAGCTATTAACTAAGAAATCTAAACCGACAAACTTATATAAGTGAATATATGTATACATACCATTAAATATTAAGTAATTGGCAGTAAACATAGTTTCACTAGAGGACGTTTAACTAACCCTTGGGATGTCTTGACTGTAGCTACCCGAACGATACCATCCCTACCAGGATGAACCTCCACTACTCTTCCTAAACGTCACTGTAGTGGGGGGTTATTTTCTTCCTTTAAGAGAACAAGCGAATCAATAGGAATTCCTCAACCACTTACTTTTCTGCTGCAACGTGTGCAGGTATTTAGCACTCCATTTTTTCCAAAACCCTTGTTGCATTTGCTGCAACAGTTGCCAGAGATTTATACGAGAGGGGTTTATGGAGAGCAAATCCGGGTCTGGTAACACCGAGACTGGTTCAACATTAAGAAAATGACCCGTGGTCAAATACAAAAAGTCATGCGGTTCGCAACTCAGTACGCGTAGTGGACGTGAGTTGAGAATCGCTTCGATTTGAATCAATACCGTCGAGAATTCTTCAAACGACAAAATTTGTTCACCGATAATTCTTTTTAAATGGGATTTTACTGATTTAATCCCGGCCTCCCACAACCCACCAAAATGTGGAACAGCAGGAGGATTAAACACAAATTCGATTCCCTCAACGCTTGCCGAATGGTGCATCATTTGAGAGATTTCACTAGAGGCCTCGACGAAATTAGTGCCGTGGTCACAATGGATTTGAATACATTTGCTTCTTCGAGCAATAAATCGACGTAAAGCACCCAAGAAACAAGTTAGACACTAATTCCAAATGGATAGCTTTAGTGCTGAAACAAATAAATAAGCAAATGTACACTACACTTTCAATGATTTTGCGCCACGACACCGATTCATCGTGATAGAGAAAGGTCCACCAAAGTCGACTCCCGTGTGTAAAAACGCCTTACCGGGAGTTAACCTAAAAGCAGGTAAATCCCCATATGGGGGCATAAAGCTACGGGGTTTACACGAAAACAACGAATGCAGGATTTCAAACATTGCCGAACCTCTTTGCGGATCCAATAATTTTGAGTTAATAAAAATTGAATTGTTCGATTTCTAGGATGTAAATGTCTTTCACGACAATCTAATACAATCTAATACAATAATGCGAACGAGGAAGCAAAATTGGAAATTTTGCATCATGCGATAACTCTGAATTACGCAGGCGACCGCCCATCCTCAACAAATCGCGACTATCTAGAAACGGACTAAGGCTACGAAGTTGTTTACTAACAAGTTTTCCAGTTTTAATATTTGCAATGTCTTGGGCAAAAACATTTGTTTAAACTCTTTTAATCAATAAATGTATAGCCTCTTGCTGCTGAGCGCATATGTACACATTTTCAGAAGAATAAAAATATATGTAACTTATACAATTTTAATTTTTTAAAAAATAATAGGAAACTAAAAACTAACACATACATATTATTACTAGTTAACACTGTCTGTACATGATAGCTTCATCATACGTCTGTAGCTTCACATTTCAAAGGCCTCTCTTTCTTCTGTTCGCAGTACACTCTTGAATAATTACTCTACCAGATTGTTATTTCTGAACGCGCCCCAGTTGTTCCCAGCAAATAGCTACTGATGTCAAAGGAACTTTGCGACCGGACGTTATTCCGGGTTCAAGATAGCAATAGAAAAGAGTAGCGTAGTTATCTGTCTGCTAAATCCGACAAGCCGTACAATCTGAACAGTGAAGGAAAAGATTGCCGTTCCAGCGATTCCTTCTAAGAAGTAGTACAAATCAGAGCGACTTCTAATAGATA
Organism: Platerodrilus igneus; assembly: GCA_036346225.1. Lineage (NCBI taxonomy): Eukaryota > Metazoa > Arthropoda > Insecta > Coleoptera > Lycidae > Platerodrilus > Platerodrilus igneus. The sequence goes on from JARFIW010000124.1 coordinate 4,319,038, forward strand.
GAAAACTAGCTACAAAGCATTTTCCGCGTTTTTAAGTTACGATCGAAAGTATCAAGTCAGAAAACTATAATAGAATAATAATATCCAAAACTAATTACCTCGAATTCCTTACATTGTGTGATAGCGATTAAGCCAGGTAGCGATGCAAATATCAAGACCGAGAACTAGTTATGGTTTTAAGCAGGTTTGTGGAATAAGGCTAGAAATACATTGCTCTTGATTCATATGCGTTTGAAAAAGGAAGACTGTGAAGCAGCAGAGAACGAAAATAGGAATAAAATAGAAATTTACATATTACAAGGTTAAAAATATTTCCCTAAACGCACAACCTTAAAACATAAATAATTTCTTCTAGGCCAAACTTGCCATTTATCGCATTTTGGAATTTGTTTTATATGTAATGTAATGTAATTAATGTCTTTATTTTAATAATTATGCATACAATTGTTTGAATGCGAAAGCTTGTTAGATAGTAATTAACATCAAATCTTAGTAAACTGCGTCAAATCAAATGTGTTGGCAAATTACTACACGTACATTAAAAAATTTTTACCTATACCACACCGAGTTTTTGCTTATTATTATTCTAATGGTTATGTTGTAGTGTGACCGGCAATAACAATAATAATGATTTATGTAAATACACCTACTAACGTATGCTGAAGTATGAAAAATAACACATGGGATTCCAATGTAGGTAGCAGTATGTCGATAAATGCTCGTTAACACTACACTTACTATTTCGGAACAGGCTTAAGCATTGCTTTGGACTTTATTTTGTGTTGTATTGGTAAAAATAGAATTTGTAATGCAATAGCAAAGTTCAGCTTGTATTGTGGTGCCGGAGACTCAAATGAAGCGCCATCCTATGAAGAAACAATTAAAGATTAAACCTGGAAGGTTTACTGAAACTATTTATAAATTTTTCTGGAGCTTAAAAGTTGGTTGTTGAAATTGTCGTTGGAGGGTGCGTGTTGGAGAAATTTTCGAATTAAAAAATATCGATTTCGGATCGTTTATAGGGCTTCGACATATGGACTTCACTGAACACTTCAGGATTAAAGGACAAAATAATATTTAAGAATTCTAATTTTTATATATCGCGAAAACCCTAGGATTGGTTTGAGGGCTTGTCTAACGAAAAAAAATAATTGAAAAGGTTTCATTTTGATCCGCTACTATGGAAGCGCTCGCCATTGAGTTACAGACAAAATATTATTTTGCTATAAGATTATATAGCTATACACACGTTTGGTTTGTTCTAACTGCAGGATTTTCATGTATATGAAATGTTTTGTGTAAACAACCTTCTGTTCCGGAGAGGACTCGAACCTATATCTTAGGCTTTCGCGGCCCATGCGTTTTCAATTGCAACACCGAGACCGATGACGATAATTGGAAAATTAACAATATATTTGCCACCCGGAATTCTATTATTCCGGATAGGCCTCCTTGTTGTCCGTTTTCCTAAATTTCGTCTTCTCATCTTTTACTTTTCGTAATTATACCTTAAAAACAACTCCTTTAACGTTTTACCAAACTAAAACAATTTTTCAAATTAAGGCATCTCTCAAAATACGACTTCATCATTGGAGTGGCTGGATATTCTTGAACAATGCTCGCGTTTACCTATATTATAACTAGCTGCAAATAAAATTGTATCTAAATTTAGACTCTGAACGGTAAATTTCAAAACATCATTGCATGCAAATTGACCGCAAACCTACAAACCTAATCTACATCCTACTGGCCAGGTATTATTAACAGAACAAAACTAAAATATTAATCCATATATAATACTACCGTTCCATTGTTCTAATTTTTCCCTATTGATTTATATGACATTTTAAATCCCATTCATTTGGAAATGCCCTTTAATAACAATTCAGAGAAAAAGCAGCACAATACCAACTTTTCACGTACCCATTTCATTATCTATTTAAAATACCGAGTTTATACCCTCTGACTAACAATAATTCCACACTTGAGCTTACATGTACATATTTCTTACTCTTTTAAAATATTCAGACTTCCTTTGCTAATAATAATTATGCTTAAATTTTAAAAGGACTATTTCTATCGTTTTTCATAGGCCAACAGAATACTTATGTAGCGGAATATTAATTTCCCACTACATAGATACAAATCATTTTCATTTTAAATCCACAAGTACATAATGAACAAACACAAATCTCATAGAGTACTCACAGTTCTAATGTTCCAATTGATTTTTAGAATTAATGATGCAGAATGTCCAGGAACATCGATATTATTCCTGGTGTGTACTCCCGCGGTCCGGTAGGTCACGTCAAAACTTCAACTTCTGTTGACAAGTGAAACCAATTCATCACACTAATTCACGTGTTTAAAGTTACTGGCCTCTACGTATTCAGTAGAGCTCAAAATAATTCGATATCGACCACTAAGGGCCGCTTTGCTTTATCGTCAACGGGTCCATTGTCACGCAAACATCATTTTGTTCTTTTCTTCGTATGCCACCTCGTCAAAGGACCAACGGCCTACGTACGCGTCCTTTCTCACTGACTCATAATTTCCTTTCCCACTGATCATTTCTGTACTTATTTTGTTCGAACCTAGTCCTGTTAATCTCCCACCTTTGAAAAATTCCGAATTGCGTTGTCACACGTTATTTGTCTATAGCTTTTTTGGTGTCAAGTTTAATGTCTGCAGTTCGTATGAACGATCATTCATTTTGTCATTTTATGATTTTATGAATGTCGGGGTTTTTTTGAACCCCCATGTGAATTGATACAAATATTATTGTGAATAATAATGTCCCTGATTTTTATCGGTGATTTGTCTAATTGAATACGATTAGTGTAAAATCCCTATTGGGATTGCTGTTGATATAAAAGTGCATTAGATGCTTTTTAGTTTATTTACTTGTCCTGATTTGACATTATATTGAAATAGCCCTTTTATTAACTGTAATTACCCAAGTTTTTATAAAATTTTAAGAGTATTTTTGTTTAAAGCTCCTGAACTAACTGAAATTAATAAATTCTTTTCTCTTGATAAACGTATGCTTAATTAACGCGCTGGCGTTACAAACTTTGCCGAAGTATTAGGACGGAGAAAGACAAAATCGAAATATATTCCCGGACTTCGATTGAATTTGTGCACCAACAAAGAAGAAGTTATATCGAATACCTAAGATTTGGGATAGTTCACAGAAACCCAGGAACAGTAGGAAATTGACAATATAGAAAAACATTTTTAGACATACATTTGACCTAGTCGTATGAAGAATATTTTGGTTTCTGCATTTACACCAACTACCATATTTTCTAGAACTGAAGAAGTTATTACGAATAAGACACGAGTCACATTTTTAACAAAAATTACGTTCTACACATTTAGAGATACATGCAATACATGAAAAAGACTTTAGTTATCGTAGTCTACTTAAGAGCTCACAGACTTACTAAAGGGTGTCCCAAAATTCACGCAAGATCTACAATTACGTCATTTGTGCGGTATAGTTTTGCCAACGAGAAAAAAGATTGCATGACAGCGACAATTCATGGTTTTTAAAAATAGAGCGCTAACACGAAAGAACAACGCATTTCACTGTTGAGCATTATTGAAGGTTTGGCAGTTACTTTGCATTTTTCGTACACAATATGGTCGGAATAGTGATTTAACTTCATCAAATTGAAGGAGACTGGACCAATTAGTGATGTTATACTCTGGCTGCCCTTTAACAAATCGTTCAACACAAAACATCGAAGCAGTTTGTGAGAGTGTTGCTGAGAGTTCAACATCAATTTGATACCGTCGTCCAGAATTGGGCATTTCGAGAAGCTTTCTGCATCGTATTCTCACAAAAGATTTGCATCTTTATGCTTACAAAGGTCAATTGACTCAAGAACTGAAAGACTACGTCTCACACATACCGAAGAGGTGGTTGAATGGGCTCCGGACCAACAAGGGAATAATGCCTATTTTCGGACAAAATCATCTTCATCGATAAGACTTATTGTCGTCAAATTTTTTTCTATGGGCTTTTTTGAAGTATATAGTTATGCCAACAATTCCACGACCACCTATATTGTGACGGAGGAAATTCAGCGCCGTATTAACGAAATTCCACATTTAATTTCACTTGGAATATTTTCTAAAAATGTTTTACAAATTGAAGTACAATGTTAAAAACAACGGTAGAAAATAATTCATTAAATATAAACTATAGTACATGGCCCTTAATGCACATACCATTCATATTTTTTTAAATTTTTACCGTTGGAATTTTATAGGAAAATTTTACGTGAAAAGTTCTCAAATCTTACACTTCCCGGAGCTGCATATCCAATAATTGTGCGTTGCTAAATGTCATCTTATAAATAAAAATTGGTAGTTACTCTTCAGTTAATCATTCTGTATTGAAAATGTTCAAGAAAGAATTTTTTTAAAATTACTAAATCCTCTAGTAGTGAACAATTACGAGGAAGTTTTTTAAAGCGACACTTAATGATAAATTACGTATTGCACGTACGCCAAAGAATTTTTATCTATACTCATGTAGTTTTTGCATACTATTATTCTTATGATGACGTAGTGTGAAGAATAATAATGATATATGTAAACACACCTACTATAGTATGCCGAGGTATGAAAATAACACCTCAGATTCCAATGTAGGTAGCCGTAGGTAGTTAAATGAATGTCAATAAATACTTAATCTATTACTTTGGGACGATACTTCATATGGTATTTGACTTCTGATATTTCCTACCTTCTCATTTTGTGTTAGGAATATCAAAATAGAATTCGTAATATGAAATAGAAAAAAATTGCATATTTTACGAATTTGTAACGAAGAATATATAAACATAATAAAAATAGCAATTTTTGTTGTAAATTGAATTCTAGAGATCTGATTAATGGAGATAACGCAAGGCCAAAGTAAATATTCTTCGGGAAACACTTTACCATGTAAAAACATTTGAGTGTTAACAATTCTTTAAATTTTTTCATTTTTAAGAGTTGTGTCTGAATTGGAGAATAGTATCTATATTATAGAAAATCTGTTTAAAGATATTTCAGAGATATTATTCAGTTTCTAGTCTCTGGGGGGCACCTTTCCGTATTGGAACAGTAGGTGCATTTATTTGAGATCCTTCTTCCTATGTAGTAGCTATGAAGAAGTCAACAAGCCAACCGTTAATAAATGATACATCAACTACCTAGGTGAAAAAACACCACCACCACCACTTTTTTGAACGAATTACAATTCTGCAGTGACTATTATCTCTGACCATTAGATTATGATCTTTGTTACCAAATTCGTTATCGCTTAAAATGATAGTGTGACGAACTTCTTTTTACTATACTTAATTCGGTTCAATATAAGCTTATTTACTCACAAATACAGAAAAACCTTAATGTACTGCTGATATAATTAATATGCAGTATTTAGTAATATTAAATTTCTTCTTAACACGTCGATTAACCTATATAGTCAACTAAAGCAAACATGAGACGTGGTGAGCGTGATAAGATGGCTCTGCTAGTTTCTCGATTTTTTAGATTCTGTGTGCTTTATATTGATTCTTTAAGTAAACCTTGTGGCTGTCAATCAATTTATTGTTGGTTTAATGGCTTTGTCTCTTTTGAGTCTAGACTTTTGGGCACCTTTGTTACAGTAAGTTCAGGATGGTTAATAAATATCTGATTTGTCCAAATGATTCTCGTTTGAAATTGGTTAGAACTAATCCACGAAAATTTTTCTGAACTCCAAAATTAGTTTAAAACTAGCATTTTGATACAGTTCAACAGTTGCGAAAGAATACTCAAGTATACGCTGGTAAGTATTTATATCTTAAAAGTACTTTTTACTTAATTAAAAGAGTAACGAAAATGTGTTGGTATCTTATAAATAGTATAAACGGGGGCACAATGCGAATTTTCGACAACAAATTTATAAAGGCGCTAACTTTTCAACGCTCATGTATATAAACGTGCGCTCTTTATTAATTAAATGAATGGATATTTTTCGCTTTTTGCAAAGATAATCATCAATAAGAAACACTCTTTTATTTTTATTAGAGCAAATAGAAAAAACTGTATTAATCTTGGAAAGACACGTTTCATATTCATTAAAGGGACTTTCAAGCATTTATTCATCAAAGAAAATTATTAATAAGAAGTACTGTTACTTTTATGAAACCCCAAAACTGAAAATTTGCATCATCGTGCAAATCTTAAAATTATGAAAAAGTATCAATTCGTAACGATGAGCGATTTGTTACGTAGGCCATGGTTAATTTTCTGTATAAAATCAACATTTGCTAATGATATCGGGCGATATCTACACAAATGGTTATTTACATAGAGAAACTTTCCAAATTAAATTGCATTTTACATATCTCATGTCATCGAAATAACAATAATCAAAGCGCTAGACGAAGGGGATCCTTTGTTTTCAAAGTAAAGCCTTCTGGTTGGACAAAGGCGTACGTGATTATCAAATATTCTAGACTTTGTTACAATGAACTTCCTGGGGAAAATGGTTCGTTCATCTCCATTAAATGGTATAAATATGACTCTTTACTTTTGTATGGGATTACTACAATTTCTACGATTTAGTAAAATGTTTTAAAATAACAAAATACTAGTAAATAGTGAAAGTATAAGTAGTGAAATTATAATTTGTGCTGATGAAAGTGTAAGTGCAAGGAGATTCTGCATCTGTGGGGAGTGTAGGGAAGTTTGCTTATAATTTACGACAGTAAATTGGCTTGCAACGTAGTCCCAAGTCTGACATCACAGAATGTTTTTGGCACCCGCAACGTGGGGCTTCTTCGACGACCTTGATATCACCGCATAAAAGGAGAGCCCACAACGTGAGTCTTGACACAGATTTCAACAGGTTCAAATCCTGTCCAAGACCTTATATTTTCCATCTTTCAATTACTAGCTCGATTTGAAATGATCATTTGGGCTTTGCATAAAAGTCTAAGTTATTATTTCATCTTATTCACTGTAATACTATAGTATTTATCAACTTACCTTGTGTAATTTATATATATATATATATATATATATGTACAACAAAAGATTACTAAGATGTATCGGTAAATAAAGCTTTAAAAAATAATGAAAGCATATTTACGAATACAAATCGAGCTAATGGTTGTATAGCTATTAATAAAACAATAACTCTATTACTTCACAGGGGAAAGAAGCATCTACCGACCGGTTTCGACTTTCTTGGAACCGTCAGAGGAGACTAGTTTCTAATCACCTAATACAAATTGTTACCTTGACCATGTGTTCCAATATTGTTAATAATTAACTTTGGATATCAGTCAGTTATACTTGATAGTAATATTTAAAAGCAGTATAAAAAACAGCAATCTTGTTTGATAATTTTTTTATATTATGAATTTCGGTCACTTTGACGATTATGAACATACTTCTACAAAAAATTACATATTTAATAAATTCATTTATTTAAATCTTACTACAAGAACTATGTGGTGAAATCTTGAAATTCCTAATGGGTGTTTTAAGTCAAATGGTTAAAATATACATGTAGTACAGAATTAAAAGACAATGTACAAAAGGCATTAAAACTATTTACAACTAACGGTATATAATAAACTCTTGTGTTCTATTGTGAATAAATTTTACTTTGAAAGTAAGGTGATATGCTCTCAACTAGCAAAATGTGACATATTTGATATGGTATACAGCAGTTGAACTTAAATGTTATTTTTTGTATATAATAATAGGATATTTATATTCCAGTGTAAACTTATATATTGTTGAATTCTAACAAAACTTGATGAAATTGTCTTAGTCGTTTTTGAATTTATTACGTGATGTTTTTTTGTGAAGGATTTTAAAAAATTTCTTCTATTATCGTTTTATTCAGTAGCTAAAATATCTATATTCTTAAAATCATGTTGATGTAATTTTCCTATTGCATAAGCTACTACAGCAGTGTATTTTTTTTATTATTTGTTTTAACAGTAAACGCGCCTATATAGGTATTGTTTAGAATTATCGATGTAAACTCCAGGGCAATCGGTTTAATTGATTTTGTATATGGTATGTATTTTGTTTTTTTTTTTATCTATTGTTGGTCTTAAATTGACGAAAAAGATTTTAGAAAAATTGTTTGGTTTGTATATTACTTGAATATTGTTTGTTCTGGATTGTTTAAATATTTTATCTATTTTTGTTTTAATTATGGGGCTCCTAGAATTTTTTAGGATAGTTGTTATTTTTTAATGTTTTAATTTTTTAGGTTTATGGTTTGAGTTCATAATATGCAAATTGCATTACTCGGTCGACTAGATTATTGTCATTTCTTCTTTATTGTGCGTGAATACTGGGATTAAAATTAAGGTATCTACCTCTCCGCGTTTCTTTGTTATGCTAGTTGGTGGTTATATATTTCCTGAAATAGATAAGTCGAGAAAAGTAATAGAGCGGTTAGCGCATCAGCAGCAAAGCCGAAGATATACAAGTTCAAATTCTGTTCAAACCTTATATTATCCATCATTCATTACTAGCTCGATTTGAAATGATCACTTAGGCTTTACATAAAAGTCTAAGTATAGCTATCTGCGCCATGGATGAAAAACCTATCACGAAATTGCTCTTTTTTCATCCTCAAATATAAGAACATACGACTCAGTAAAAAACTGTCAGTCACCGTGAGCATGTATGGTGTGGTTATTTATTTACACATTTATAAACAAATATTATGAAATATCGAATAAACATTTTTCAATTTCAGAAGTTCTATATAACACCAAAACATTACAATTGCTATTTACATAGTCAAATAAACAAAACTTAAAATCAAATTTTATATCTTTCCCACGCAGTTAATAAGTGTTTTACACTTTTAACTCAAGCACAATATCTCAAGGTAGCCCTTAATTCCCGTGTCTCATTTTATAATGGCAGAATAAGGCATGCATAATACATTATAAAATTTGTGACTTCTAATTAACTTTCATTAAATTAAAGCTTTCCAAATTAACTGTATCTTTTTCATAATAAATATTAATATATCATCCTACTTGAGGACATTTTCAAAAATATATAGCGTCGTGATATTGACGTCTGGTTAACTTATTCTCCATGAATTTGATGCCAGTTTATAAGATGTGATATTAGAAGTGCTTCAAGCCCCTACGTTGTCAGCGCCAATAAATATGACGCGATGTTGACGTCTTGCAAAGACGTTAGAAGGAAGACTTACAAAGATATACCGTACCTTGAGCGCCAATAAAAGAAACAACTTCCTCGGCTATTCTGTGAATAGAACATATTCTCCCTAATTCAGTTGGTATTTGCATCTTACAAAACATTTGGAAATACAAATACTCACAATAAATACCCATAATTAAGCATTCTTACCTCCGAACTTTTACTAAAAAATACTCGAAAAAATACCTTAGTAGCAAAAAATTCGTGTAAATTGCTTTTAGTTATAAATTATTCCCTAAGTTAAAGAAATCTTACAACTACTAAATAAATCTTCAAATTATTTAATTCGCAACCCACATTTCCAATTGTCGTTTACATAAACACACAACTTGTAAACTAATCTGACCTTGACTACAACAGATTTGAATTATATCCAAATAAACTGTTTCCCAATATAGATGTCCTGCTCAAGCATTGAAGTACGAACAAAGTTATTGAAATCGATACCCAGTTTAAAATCCAAAACACAAATCTTATTTGAGCAGCTCTATACCAATTAAATTAAAACAATAACTTTCATTAGACACATTAAAACTCGAAGAAATGACCGTGTATTATTATTTTAAAATTCTTTTGGAGTAGTACAATCATTTAAAGCGAAACGTATAACATATGTAGTGGTGACTTAACACTTCAGGTGCTAATTAGGATGCTGAGTGGTGACTAGAAGACTTCGGGCGGTACATAGGAGTTCTGGGGGGTGATTTGAAGACCTTTAATTATCCTCTTTAACAAAAATTCTAATAAGAAAATATTACTTACGATTTGAATCGACTAAGTCGAATTTGCACACAGTTGTACTTTTTACATTTAATATTTTTAAGTAGGTGGAACTTTCCGTATTTACACGTTACTCGCTCACTGAAAAATCAGTAATGATCCTCTCCTAGTACGTATACTGTTATGTATAAATATTAGCTTCGATAACAGAGTACTTCTATGAAGGAAATTTTAATGATACGCCTGGTGTAAAACTTAAGCAATCGCATGTACATGATGTCCAATGATGTATTTTCATTTCATATCTTTAAAATACTATTTGTTGAGAGGTTCTATTTTTGCTAGTTCGACGTCATTCGCATAGATAAAATTCCAATAAAGTTCTGTTGATTTAATTAAGTTACCTCCAACCGTAAACAACAGTTTTGATTTATCGTCTACTGTTAATACTTTTTAGCAGCATAATTTATTACGTACGTAAATGGCATATCAGTTGTACAAATTATTAAGACCATCCCGACTCGTACATAATTAACCCGTAACCTTTACGATCCAGTACGAACAAACTCGAACTATTATTCCTTTGTTGATTCCTATCTCAACTTTAAACAGTCGTCGTTCTCCTGCATTGCACCTAACAGGGTATATTCTCGCCCAAATGCGTGTCATTTTCGTTGTCGGTATTAAAAACATTAGTGCTCCACTGGTTTAATCGACGTATGGTGCACAATAAAATACAGTCTTAATTGAAGATCTTGAAGAATTGAAGCTATCCATTAGAATCAAATTGGCATTAAACCAGCTAGATCGAGAGTATTAGTTTGTAGAAAGTTATTTTTGCAATCTTTTCCTGCATACTGTACATGTACAAATGTGGTTCGTACAACAAAATTTTTCCATTCTGTATGACCGATTGAATGTAGTTCAAACTCGAAATTCCGTATATAACATCTGCGCGATTAGTAATATTTGCATAATTTTTCATTGTATATGCAACTTTTCTTGTACATAAATGCAATCATTTCATTAATAACTTTTGATTCTAATGAATAAAATGATGTACAAAATGTTACTTAATTTCTCTAAAATCAAGCACGTTTTAATGATGGTTTCGTTGCTTCCTCATACTTGCAAATAGTTTTCATGCGGTATGAATGAACAAATGCCTAAAATCTTTCCTAACTTCGCTCATATAAAGCGCATTTTGTTTATTAAGCCTATTTAATAAAAGTTGGATCTTTTGTATTTGCCGAATCAGAGTTGGTATTTATACATATTGATGTGGTAAGCTCCGCGTTGGAACGTCAGGAAAAGAATGATGTGGTAAGCCGTGTTAAGAGCACCACTAAAAGAGTGCTGTGATACAGATACAGCAAATAGTAAACTTGAAATTGTTCACTTGCCTTCCTTTTTTACTTTGCCTGGCTAACTCAACGGAATTGACAGAGTTTTCAAAATGAAATCGCACAGCAATATCACAAAGCATTTATACAGTATGAAATAATACGAAAGCATATAGAACATTTACAAAATCGTTCTTTCAAACATAAAATAATTTCTAAAAAAATGTTCTTTACCTTATTTTAAATTTACAGAATTAAATTTCTTCTTTTATGGATGGTTTACCTGGTTATGATTATTCGCACGCTTGTAACATTTGTGATGACCAAAGAAATCCTTGACAGATAATCTATTAAAAAGGTCAGAGTATTTCGAACTTTGAACACAAACTTTTCTGGTAAAAATCTGTACAAAAAATAATATACAATTAACACTTATTATTTTACCTTAAATTAAATACAAATACTCTAATATCAGTTAAAAATAAATCTAAAAGTAATACTTGCAGAATTCACAATAACGCTCCTTGTAATTATATCTTCTTATTTTAAATTGACGTCTAAATCAACTTACAAGATTTTCCACATTTAAAATCGTCATTTCAAACAGTAGTTACTAAAGTACACTTTTGGTTAAATCTTCCTTTCGCTTATTTAGTAAAATTTTTAAAATAGCGTTATATTGAAGAATTTTCTCTTCAGTGTAATTAATAAATTCCCTTTATTATGTAATTTGCATTTAAAACATCACTTCTATATTCATTGTACCATCGTAATTATTAAATTACAGTATGTTTACTGCATACTTCAAATACCATCTTCGCAAAGCAACAGCTCGCGACTTAAATCAAAATAACATTTCGCAATCGAATTTAAGAATCGAATGCCTTAATCAAGAAACGGTTCCTTATATATACAAATTATCTATTTTCTAGAACTAGTAGAATGTGTATGGAACATTATGATGCAATATTTCGCAGAAAAACCATTAATGTATAAAATCGCGGTGTTTATTACCTCGTAATCTGATTCCACTTATTCCTGACGCGCACTATTTTTCCTTGTTTAACACATACACGATTATTGTGGCGTATCGCTTCTCTCCAACAGTGAATGCGAAGAAGCATAAATATTTCATATCAATTTCTATTACATTTTCTGGGTTTTTTAGTGTTCCGGCCGTTTCTTGGAATAAATGTTTCATTTATTAATTAGATTATTTACGTAGTTCTAAATAGGTATGTCTAATATTCTAGAGAATTCTTTATTTAAAATAAATTTCTGTAATCCACTGGGTAATTAATTTATATTTTAATTGCTTAATGCAAAAGGGGTTGCATTTTATAGAATATATTTGCTTTTAACATCTAAACGTGTTTTTAATACATCTATTAGAATTGGCGTTTCAAATATAGGAAATCACTTATTTTTATCCAAATGCGTAAAGTTAGTACTATTCTATGCTATATACAGCAAATGAAAAGCATTTTTATCAAAAATGTATTGATAATTAATAAGTGAAAATAAATGGCTTTGTATTTATCTTAAAATGATCGATTTGCTTTCGTCTTTAATGCGTTTTACGGTATCTTACAATTAATTATTTTTACATATACAACTTACGTTACTTGCTAATTATTTACAATATACTTATATCATACAGGGTGATTATTTATACACGGGCATTTGCATTTTTTGCTTGTACATTAATGAACAAAGGTACGCTTGTATTATACAGGGCGATATATTTGCTTTTAACATCTAAACGTGTTTTTAATACATCTATTAGAATTGGCGTTTCAAATATAGGAAATCACTTATTTTTATCCAAATGCGTAAAGTTAGTACTATTCTATGCTATATACAGCAAATGAAAAGCATTTTTATCAAAAATGTATTGATAATTAATGAGTGAAAATAAATGGCTTTGTATTTATCTTAAAATGATCGATTTGCTTTCGCCTTTAATGCGTTTTACGGTATCTTACAATTAATTATTTTTACATATACAACTTACGTTACTTGCTATTTATTTACAATATACTTATATCATACAGGGTGATTATTTATACACGGGCATTTGCATTTTTTGCTTGTACATTAATGAACAAAGGTACGCTTGTATTATACAGGGCGAACCATGAATTTACGGAAATTTCTATTTTTCCGGATTCTATTATATTTTAGTGGCATTTATTTGTAGAATTTGCGTTTCAATGACCTCTCGTGACCTTTTATCGCGTCAAATATATATATATATATATATATATATATATTGTTGTAAATACGGTAGCAATAACCCGGTGCGCCCTTTTTGTGAATTCTTAAGGTTAAAATTTTTATTGTCAATTTTTAATTTTTAATTTAAATTTTAATTACCTCGGCTAGCTCAGTGTTTATTTACGCACGGAGCTTGCGACAATACGATAACAAAGCTTTTAAACTCTTTTTCTGCTTTCTGTTACTTTAAGTCAAAACACCATTAACCACAATTACTATAATGTTTTCAAAAAATATTTACAATATATAGAACGTTAAATAGAACTTGTTTTTAATAATTGAATCAACTTCTTTTAATTATTATAATTCTCAAGAGTAATCAAAAAGTCAGCAAAAATCTTCCTTTTCGTTATTATTCGAAGTCCCATGAACGTTCAGTATACTTCTTTCATTATTTACGTAATGTATAACGTGTATAAATAATGATTTTTGTTGACCCTAACATAACGATTCATGAAAGCAAAAATATTCAAATAAATAAAAATACAACGTAATATTCCCAAACAAATTACAAGAAAATATTTATGTTCGCTAACCTGCTATCTCCGATTTGAACTCGTTCCTGCTCCAACCGCTTCTGTATTAATGATTTTTATATAGTCCCAATGTCTGCATAATAGAGTAAAATCTTTACTAAATTTCCACATCGAATCCAGTAATTAACTAGAGCTCCCTTTTCGAATCCAGTAATTATTTTGAATTCCCACATCGGATCCAGTAATTACTCAGAGTCCCTTTTGTTCAATTCCCACATTGGATCCAGTAATTAATTAGAGTCCCTTTTGTTCAATTTTCACGTCGAATCCTGTAATTATTTAGGGTCCTTTTGTTAATGTAGAAATTAGAATTTAATTTATAAACAACCTTTTATTACTTACGTTTTTACAGGATCAAAACGACAAAACCTCTTTTAATGTTGCACTATCATATAATTTATTACTTAACAATTAAATCACTTCAAATTCATTCACGTAAATACTTTGTTCTGGGTGATGTGTACTATACTTCAATTCATGGTAAACTGATTTGTTTACAAATCCGGTCGTATTTAAAAGCGTCGCCTATCTGTTGACAAGCTCATAGTTCAACGATTGCGCTTCGTTGTACGTGATTCTTGCATACAAAGTTTTGGATATTCCTATGGAATTTTGCTGTATATCGAAATTGACGCGCTAATTTCCGCACGTAGCATTTCGAGTTATTGCATTTATTCTCTTGGATTTTCACATTTTTAAATCACGTAGACCATCGTTCGTACAATAAATTTAATGAACTTTGGTTTTAGCACCATGCCGTGTTTGTTTCCAATTTCTCAGGTGTTTGATTTTATCTTTCTAGTCACGTAAACTTAATACAATTTATGTATTAAATTATATGCGTTTTCTATTTACGCATTTTTTACACCTGCTTGTTTTAATTGAGATTCTTGGCGTAATGATGATGCAATTCATGCGTATCATGTTTCAGCTTCCGTTCACGTTGTTTTACGACTTGCGAATTTGTTTATTTAATTAAATTTTCTAAAATATCTTTCATTAATTAAATTAATTTTGATTATGGTTTATGTACTGGGCGTTGTAATTTTTATGAAGTGCATTATACTATTGGTCCTAACTACCCCTAAATGACCTTATTAATACAGCAATATATATATATATATATATATATATATATATATATATATTCCAATGGAAGACAAGGCACAATTTACAAAAGGCATTAAAAATAACTATTAACGTATTGTATCTGCTTGTTATTTAACAAAACAAAAAGGCAACAATAATTTTTAACATTTTTTAGAAATCGTAGCATCTAAGATGAAAGTTAAACCTATTGTCTTTAAAATATGCATAAGAAACTAAGAAGTTGTAAAAGTTACAAAAGTATTTCTTATAACTATGTACCTAGCACGAAATGTTATTAAATTAGAAGGTAAACACTTTATGTCAACATCGCTGTAAATGATAAGATAACAAGATTAGATACCGAAATGTTGCTTCGCCACTGTTGATCTAAGTAGTTCTAAATCATCTTCAACTTTAAAAACGATCTTTCTGCGGTTGCTGTGGTGACTAGAGTTTTATAGATAATAATATCGCAATTGTAATACCGTCAAAATTTGAACCAACGGCACTATACTTTATAATCATCAATTCAGATACTTTCCTAATGTTGTTTATTTGCAAAATCTCACTTTTGAACACAAGGGCACCATTTATTAATTCAATGGGAACGTTTTGAGAAATATCGGCTTCCTTTATAAGCTAGTCAAAACGAATTACGAACCACTTGCTAAATGGTTTATAACTTTTAATGAAAAATATATAGAATGATAGGTCACATACTAAGGCATGAGGTAATAGTGCGGGATATATTAGAAGTAGAAAAAGGAAAAAGGAGAGGTAGATTTAGATTAGATTATTACACACAGGTAGCGAAACATGTAAGTTATGTGAATTTCAAGGAAATGTGTAGGTTAACTCAGTATAGAAAACAATGAAGGTACGCGTTTAACCAGTTCCAGGACTAAAGACCTAATGACGATGAAATACGTTCGGACATAATATGAGTACAAGCAGGTCATTTTGTACGGCTCAGATTCAAAAAGATACCTGCATTTTAATAAGTTGTTCCGAATTCATTTTTACTACTTTATAAAGATTTTTAGAACCCTCTATCAGTTAATTTTTTCGATAAAGGATTTATATAATCATTATAGAAACTTAAAACGTTACTCGATCTACGTTTACCGTTGAATCTGTTTAGTTCCACCAAGACTGTATCAAAAACGTTAATCGACACGTTAATGCAAAAATGTTTTTCATCAACGTCAAAACGACGATAAATAGCCAGTTCGTCAAACGCTTACTTATGTAATTTCCCTTTCATTTTTTATGGATTTATTAATCCTTAAATTTATAGGGTTCATCTTTACTGGTGCTTAATAAACTTCGAGTCATACTTTTTCTAAATGTCCAATAACGGTTTTTGAAATGTTTACATTTTTACTGTGCAAGAGTTCTGAGACTTTATTTATAATGCACAATATCTTTTATTTTTGGTTTTTCTTGTTTCTTTTTCTTTCCACTATATATAAGATTATCTTATTGAAGCTTTTATTTTATCTAAATATTTTAATTTTACAATTCGAATTTACAGTTGGAGATAGCATTATGTCCTTTGAATTTTGCAAACGATATTTTTTCAAGGATTATAAATAGCTACTAAATATCAGTCGAACACTTTACCGCATCATTTGCTATATTTCTAATTTGGATATGGTTTAATGCGCGGGGTGTCTTATAATTTTGTATATCGACTTACCCCCGCGCTTGTTTGATTGTTCTAAGTGTCGTTCCTCCGCAAATTATAGTTCGTGTTACTTTTGCACTTTCACTGTGTTTTTTAAGGGGTTTATCGATAAATTCGGCGGCACTATTGACTAACTCACTTTACCGAACCGAACCAACGAACGTTCCGCTTCGATGTTCATGAGAGAGTGTTTTTGTCACTACCCTTAGTCCAACTTAATTTCCAAAAGCACAAAGGAGGTTTTATGAGAGGATATAACGGGACAAGGGATGACAGCTTCACTATTTGATTCACAACTATGAATTTACGACTTAAAATTAAACACGACAACGTGCGACAAACAGACCGAACAGATATATAAAAACAATATAGCGCAATAATTAAATTTTAATTAGGTAAAGATACAAGGAAAGCTACTCAATAATATGTGTATTTAGAGAGAATACATAACCTATTAAAAATAAGTAATTCTACGATTTAAACCGTAATAGTTAGTTACACGCACTTTAAGCTATTCTCGGGTAAGCGACGGCCCGATCTATTTTTACTTCTGCAGTAAAGATTCCTCAGTGAGAGATCTTGGTAAGACAAAGTCATGGGAAGGAAAGAGGTATGAAAATGTAGCTCCTTTTGACTGCAGCTATTGCAACGTGCAACAGTGCTCTTTTCAATATTCGGGAAACAACTGTATCCCCACTAGCAGTAAAAAGTAAATTCCCATTACTTTATGACGGTCATACGATCGCCGAAAGTCAATCGCAACCTTCTTAATAGAAAGTAATGTAAAATTCTTAATTGTATAGCTTTGTGTTTTTTTGAAGCACCATTGATTGAGATTAACATTTAGCAACCCCCAGTTCAAAGATATTTTTAAAAATTCCAATAAGTACATTGTTTGTCAATTTTACAATCGCAGCAATGCTAAACTAAAATAAAAAAATATATTTTGATTTTAGCAACGGTATTGTACGACGCGATGGAGGATTACTCATTTCCAATTTTAGAACCTTCTTTTGCATATTTTCTGTGTGTTCGTTCGAGTTTTATCAATTTCAACTTGTGCTAGGCACATTGTAAAAAATATTTTTGTATTCGTAATTTGTGTGCTGTGTTATTTATATACGTGTGTTGCTATGCGATACCAAAAATAAACGAAATACAAATCTTGCTAATTATGTTATTTTCCAACCTGTTCTATGATCGGAAGAAACAATTGAAGGAATAAAACATTTTTAAAAATTCAATATCGATAGTATTAGTAGTAGTAGTGTTTTCGTGTGAGAAAGTTTTTATTAATTTTATTGAGAATTTTAAAAAACAAGTGATTGATCTAGTTGCGACATAGAAAAGCTGCCGAATGGACTTTTTACCAAGTCTTTAGAAACTACTTTTTTGATGTGTTGGTTAAATATTTTTGTAAATTTAACATTTGTTCTCCACTTAATTTAAGAGTCGCTGCTGTAGATAATTTCCCCTTCCGACCGTAACGAATGTGACCACAGGTTGGTTTATCATGAAATAGATTTTTCGGCAATTGAATTTCTGCTACATATTTTATTACATCAAGTAAAATAAACACGTTTGGTTCTTCACAGTTGTGGATTTTCTGTGGTCTGAACCCCTTAGAGGACCTCCTCTTCCAGTTATTTTCTTTTGCTTTATAGTAATTCCGCCACCTCATACTGAAGTAACAATATTCACAAATTGTAAGTGAATTGTTATTATATTTAGTGAAGTAGCGTGTAGTGAGTACTCTATTAAAATTTACACGCAACATATACGGCGGCGTCTATTCTCCCATAGCTAACTACTACCTGTGACCAATACGAATTAAAGATTGTATCTGAAATTTCAGTGACATCATGCTGTATTGCGGAATAATTGGATAATTATGAAGCGGTTGAGATTGTTTGTTCTACGCAAATAGATTTTGCACGATATAGTAAATTAATCATTTTGAAGGTTAAATAAAATAGAATTAATTATTGCAAATTACAACCTCCCTAACTATAAAAAAACGATTCGCGTGAAGTTAGCTATCTGTGCTTTTGCAGCAACGGATCGCAAAAAATATAACTTCAATATTTATATATAAAATATTTAAAATTTTGCAGTGTGTTTCAGAATTCGCTTGAACTAAATACACACTATCCAACACTAAAAAAATTAGTGCTAGCCAATGGCTATGTTGCAAATATTCACATAAAATCCTCTAATAGTCTATAACAAAAACATTCACCAGCATATGTCTCATCTCAAAGCCAGTCTTCGGGACAGTTGGTAAAGGACTTACCCCCCGCAGACCCTCCTCCACCTTGGTGTTTTAAATTATTTAACTTTTTCACCGGACCGCTTTTTTCTCTCAGTCTTCTTATCGAGTTTCTTGGTTTTAATTATTTGTACTAGAAACGGCTTGTAATCTCTTCTCTTAATTGTGATTATTTTTGGCAATGGTTTTGTGCCTCTATTTATTAGTTCTCCATTAGCATTTTGCTCTTGGCTTTGTCCGCATACGTCATTATGCCAATTTCTTTGTCATGGTCTTTTGTTGTACTTACTATCTCTATAGTTTTCATGGTTACTTCTACTTGTCTCTGCAATCTGAGTTTGTCCTCAATTGCATTGAGTAGTTCGATTTTAATTATTCTGAGCTGTTCCAGTGTTTCCTTCACACACTGCCATTGTGGTGCCCTGCTATGATTTTCGCTAATTCTTCTAATGCGTTAATCGCCTCCAACGCATCATTTTCTCTTATTCCAATATTGCTTTCACTATCGTCATCGCTTGTCACAGAAGTCGGGGTTCTATCTCTAATGCCATTGTAATCAGTTTCGCTATCCGTATCATTTAGTTCGGCCCGTTTACTTTTGCTCTACTTATTGCGGTTTTGATCTTTTCTACTTGTCATATTTATTAGTTTATTTTCAACTTTGTGTTTTTGCCACAAATGTTTTTGAATAGATTTCTATCTACTCTACCGAAACAATAGTCTATATTCTATTTCACCACTGCTTTGCTTCCAATTGCTCTGCAATTCTTAACCCTATTTATCTGTGTCTTTGAGTATTTTCCTAACCGTACTATATCTAATGTTCACTTATTTCTATCCTAATTTGCTTACCTTTGGTTCACTGACATACTCTTCAATTTGTTACCTTATTTTAGACTATTTCGTTAGGTGTTTACCTAATCGCGCTGTGTCTATTATTCACTTATTTCTACTTAATTCGTTTATCTCTGATACACTGCAGTTCTACTCCTAATTCTAATTGTCTCTGTGCGTTCATACCTTAACATGTAGCTCCTTATACTATTTGTTTTCACTTCACTAGAGCACTGCTATTCTTCCTTCGCTGTTGTCTTTTTCGTATTCAGTGTCTCTACATCATTTACACTGATGTCTATCTGGTACGCTCAGCCAAGATTAGGATTTTTATTCCGGTTGCCCCGAAGGGTTCGTGACCTACTCTTCGTGGCCCACCTTCGCCCACGAGGTGGAAATACTAGTGGCACAATTTTAGTTACTTTGGTGCGCTTTGTTAAGCGCTCTCTTTACGCAGTTTGGATCGCTTTTTAACTCTCTATATGTGGCTTTGTGTCCGAAGGCTAATCTTCGGGACAGTTAAAACCTATATAATACAAAATATGTAACTCGCCAACGACTAACAAAGTTTTCAGCTTCAGTTGACAGTACTTCGTATTCTCGAACTCTAGCGTGAACTACGATCAACGGCAATGATCGTATTTTGTAATCGTAACTTCATATTTAAAGATGCGTTAAAGCCACTCTTGGGGGTGACTGCAACTCATACTAAAAGGTTCCTGGTAAACACTTAAAAGGATTTTTTTTAAATTGAATGAAACTCTGATCGGCCTGATGGGCAGTTAAAACAGTTATTTATGAGACAATTAATATTTCCTGTTTCCGAAATATTAGACTCTATAGTTCGGAGCTGGAAGTTGGCTACAGCTTTCTTGTTATAGAGGCACAAAGATCTTAAGATTTTGTTACATTAGATCATATAACAAAAAGCTGTAGCCAACTTCTGGCTTCGTGCTTTGGAGGTCTAATATTTCGGAAGCCGAAAGTGCGACTGTGTTTGGGGTTGAAACACAATAAAGCACTAACGAAGCAAAAGATTTTGTTACATAAGATCATTTGTGCTGCTATAACAAAACGCTGTGTTTAGCCCCAACTTCCAGCTCCGAACTTTGAGGGTCTAATATTTCGCAAGCTGAAAGTGCGGCTAACTTGGGGCTTGAAACACAATGAAGCACTAAAGATTTTGTTATATCAGATTATTTGAGCTTTTATAACAAAAAAGCTTTGGCCAACTTCTGGCTCCGAGCTTTGGTGTGTTATATTTCCAAAACCGCAAGTGCACTTGGATTGGAATTTAAAGCACAATGAAGCACTAACGAAGCACTAAGAATTTTGCTATATGACATCTTTTGTTGCTTATATGTATAACCAACTTCACGGGTCTCGTAACAGTCGATCTATGATCTGTATTATATTTCCTCATATAAATAGTGTTTCACCAATTCGTTTCAATACCTTCTGGTTTTTTATTTTGTCTGCCCAGTTAATTTTCCTACAGCACAACATTTCGAAAGCTTCAATTTTTCTCATCTGTTTCCCTGTAACCCATGTTTTATCTACAACGTTCTCCACACAACAGCCCTTAAATTGTTATAAATATTGAAATTAGATTTTCTAGGTTTTACAAAATTGGTTGTTGGAAATTGGCGAGTAACCTTATTGTTTATTTTTAAGTTTGTTAAATAGTTATACTTGCATTTCAAGTTTTGATTAATTTTTGGAATGTTATTTTTTATATCATTGTGAGATCAGTTTTCTGACTCTAAAAGATTAAATTCTATTTGCTTTCAATTTAAAAAGTAGTTACTTTCCGGAACTGGTACCGAAGCGAGAGTTTTTTAGAAGAGTAATGACTGATTTTAAACACTGGTTTAAGTAAAACATCACTATCTACTTGTTTTTTTCGAGAAATAAATACTTTTAACCAGCTTTATATATCAAAATGCCTCTTCTTGATTATTATTGAAGAAACTACTTTCTGCGCTTGAAAGGATGAATCTGTTCTTCGATACTCTCTAATGTTAAGACATTTATGTGCACATCTATAGTCGAGGCACCGTTTCCTGTCCAAGTATCAAACTGAGAAAGTTTTATCATGCCATTTTATTCTGAAGTAAGTAGTGGTTTTTCCCCATTTTAATTCATTTGGGTAGTTTGAACAAAAAAATAAACTCCTAGAAATATTTCCTGAAAATGTTTTAAACATGCTGACAAAGACCAACAAACCTCTACATACCACTGTGATTAATTTCTTTAACTACAGCCGTCTTGACGAGTATTTGCCTCAAGATTGGATAAGTACTCGTAAACTTTAATCGCTCTAAGCCTTGTTAGACTGGCACCAGTGGTGATACCGCTAAAGTGCATCACACGTTCATTCGATTACAAAATTATTTTCTACAAATGGCTAAAGATGTTGCATATTACTGCTGATGCCATTATCTTTTACAGCAGTAATAATACAAGTATAGAAAATGAAAATCTTGATTATAAAACGCAATAAAGTTACAGAAATACCATAATTATCATTAATTATTTGTCATTAAACGGATTCTAAAGTCTAACTACCATTTTATTAAGAATTCATAAATAATTTTTTTTTATTATGCGCTTCCTTTATTTTTATGTAACACAGCATTCATTAAACATTATTGTCGTGATATTCTACTCTATTGAATAAGCTACGCGATTAGGGTGCCAATAATCTGCTGTGATAGTACAAGATAAACCAAGTTCCACGTTGCTGGCGTCAATTATCTGTTGTGCTTTGGGAAGCCTTACAATATATTCACTTAGATTGAGCGCCAATCTTCCTTTGTTTTTGAACTCGTAATCACTTCATCTACCCAACAATCGCAATATCTACTACCTAAATAAAAGACATCACTTCCACGGATATACAGTGGGTTGAACATTAACTCTCTCCTACTGAATTGGTATATTGAACCTCACAAAACTTCGTAGATACAAATATTTACAGTTAATATCAATAATAAAACAATAGAAGGAGAACTTAAATGTATCCAGTTAGTGGGAATCTCAGGGAACTTTGTAGGCTAGCTCAGAATAGAAACCAGTAGAGATACGCGTCCAACCAGTTCTAAGACGGAAAACCTAATGACGAAAAAATAATTGCACTTAAACCTGATGATTATTATAAATATACGTTTTTCTCAAGAATTGTCATCCAAACAAAGTTGCACAAAACTGACACCTAGTTTAAATCCAAAACCCAATTCTTAACAAATCTTATTTTATCAGCACCAAATTAATTAGGTTAAAACTAATTATCAGCGAAATTTGCTCCAGCGAAGCTATGGAATCATTAATACTATAAGAAATTTCTTAATGCTACTTAAAGAGAAACTCAAAAACTGCTTAGGGTGATGCTCAAAATACTAAGGATATTACTAAATTACCTAGGGTAGTACTCAGGAAGTAGGGAGGTTCCCGGAAAGTAGGGAGATTCCCAGAAGCCCTAGAACAATCCAATTACTAAAATAATTTAAACATGCAAATTCTACTTACGATTTCCAATCGGCAGCGTAGACCTAGCACTTTAATTACACCTTTTGACATAAAATATTTTTGATTCTTACTTAATCGTAGCACTTTATTTTAGTTATTCGATTTTTCACTGAAAAATCAATAATTCTTTCTCCTAATGGAATCCACTGTTACTTATAATGTTATTCAATACGAAACCATTTGTGTCAGTATATTTTCATTCCACGCCTTGTGTTTAACTTAAAAAAGGCACGCACACCATGTACCAATGATCGGGCTACATTTTAAAAATATAGAATTCTATTAGTTTGATATTGCATGTTTAATGAAATCTTATATTAATATGAAAGCAAGATGACTAGAAGTAAAAATTATTGTATTGAATTATGTTGCACTTTATAAATACTTTCAGTATCTATCTGTTTTATCATTTAAGCATTAGGATTTTTTGCTAGATGAAATATTTCAGGAATTCTTGTTATTTTTGTTTTTTGTATTTTTAAAATTTTTGTTGAATTATATTAGAATTTGTATGACTTTTATCTCATGTTTGATTCTATCTGTGCTGTTTAGTTTGTTTTATCATACTTGTGGCCGTTTCTCTAAATGTTGGTTACTTTGTCCAACGTAAAGGGCGCTATAAGTGTTTTGGCACGAAAGTTGATAAATTACACGTGCCATTTTATTTTTTTGGAGTTTGTCTTTAATTCTAGCGAATAAATTTTTAAGTTACGTCGTTCATATACTATATTTAGCTTATGTTAATTAGGAAATTTTCGTAATTTGTTGGATATTCGTGTAATATATGGTATATTTGTTTAGAGTGAAACAACACCCAGTGAAATAATTATTTGATAATCTGGAATGACATTTTAGTCTAGCTTCGAAAGGCCACGAGTTTCTGGTATAGTAATTTTTATTTATTATATTTATTCCGATAGTTTTTTTTTAAATTTTGACAGATTACTATATGTAGACTGTATTGTAGAGGTGATTGGTCTTAACGTTATTGTGGGTTTGTGAAATTTCGGTAGTCCATAAATTTTTGGGGGTAATGTATTGTTGATGGATATTTCTTTTTGTTTTAGTATAGAAATATAACCTTTTCTCTCTCAATTTTTTATTAAGTCATTGTTTGTTTTTTGAAATGTATTAGTTGAATTGTTTTTTATTAATCTCTAACTATAGTTTAATAAATCGTTAATTTTTTTATCATACATATTCGACTGCATTATGATTGTTTTATTCGTTTTTAGAATAAATAAATTCAGATTGTTTTTTAGAGTTGCTTGATTTTCTAAATTTTTTGCGGACATTTGGTTTTTATTTAAGGGTTTTTTAATAGAAGTTGTTTTTGAAATTAATGACAATATTACATGTTGCTGCTCTATATTGTCCCTTTTTTAGAATTGCAATTCATAGTAGAGCTTTCAAGAGCGTTGATATCCGAAATGGGTAGATTACGTATGTTAGGAACTAGAGCTGCAAAATTTGAACCTAAACTAAAATAATAATCTATAGGAACACTGTGGCACAATTTGAATAAAATGAAAAAACCCTTACCACAAAAAATCAAATATCTGTATAGTAAGCTTAGTAGATTGGAACTGGAAACGTATAAATTGCACCTAGCACTAACGTGCAATTTGTCTGAGTCTGGTTTTCAGGAATGGAGTAATTTCCAGAAATTTGTTTTTGAAGTCAACAATCATAAATTGTTAGACAAAATTAATAATCAAAACACTAAGTTGAAGAAAATTTTTTGTGGTAAGGGTTTTTTCATTTTATTCTAAACTAAAAGTTTCATTTACAAAATTTGGTATTCTATAGTTGATTACGTTTTTTACCTATTTATATGGGTTGTTAGTTTTTAATGGTATATTATTATTTTCTTGGTGATTACTAAGATTTGTAATTCTTACAATGTTTTTTTTTGTTTTTATTTGGCTAAATATGTGTTCGTATTGTCTTTAATTGTACATTCTAACTTTTATTTATATATTTCTTGTAAGCTTTCTTGACACTTTTTTAACTCATTCTCTTGTGTTATTATTAGTTTCCGTGATCAATGTTAACAGTATTTATAAAATTAAATAAAATTGAATCTACAAATCTTTATCTTAAATTATTATTAGTGAATACTATGTGTCTAATATTACAATATAAGAAAGTAAGTATTGAATTACGAGATTTGCATGGGAGAAGAAGGATTCTTCGGTTTTTTAGTTTAGCTAGTTTATAATACAAGTTCCGTAACTTTTTACATTGATTACGTAGGTGTATAGCAATGTTTTGTTTTATGTATTTGAAAATAAGCATTCGATCGCCCATATTGTATATTTTATTTGTATAACTTTTCTTGACCAAATATATTTGTTTCAAAGTATATTCTTGGGCTTTGGTCGACAGTACATGATTAATTAAAACAACGTTCTTCCTTCAATTATGTTGTTGTTATCACTCTTTATTACGATATGTTTCTGCAATACTTTCTTACCTTTATCGATAGTTTGCTATCATCCACCTTAAAATATACAGGGTGTCCGGAAAATACGTGTACATCGTAAGAACAGAGATTCTTTGGCTCGAAATAGATCGATTTGAGCCAATTTACCTATTATACAAGTTGCTTCATTTAGCCGCTAGAGGGCTTCAAAAATCGTGCAAAATATTTAATATTTTAAAATAACTCGAAAACGCGTCTATAGATTTTGATCATTTTTGGGGTGCGAGTTTCTACTTTCAATTGACATCTTTTGGTGGTGTACGCAATAATTTTAAAAGCATACGAGTGTCCCAAAAACGATGTATAATATAAATATCCCACCATTACCTATTTCCTGTTTATGCAATGACTACCAACTTTTTTTATGAGTAGTCGACTTAATTTGGAAACTTTTTTGTCTCTTGTAAAATTTTGTTCGACAGAAAAAAATAATTTCAAATGTCTGCATACTTTCGTCATCATTGCTGCATTAACTGTAAAACGGGGCAAATAAAAGAACATAGTATAGTAGTAGGCTTTGCTTTTGATTTGTTATTTAATTTGAATATTATTTAACCTCAGTTTGCCTGTCAAGTCGTGAATTTCTGCTTAATTCAATAAAAGTTTGCATCTTTCACCTTACATTATGAATACTTACACAAACAACGAACAGGTGGATATGCTTTTGGTTTTCGGATTTTGTCAAGGCATTGATCGTGAAAGTGTCAGAGTCTATAGGAAAGATTTCCTAATCGCCGAATGCCAAACCACCAAACATTAGCAAATATTGAAAGACGTCTTCGTGAAAATGGTAGCTTTCAGTCACGAAATGCGGATCGAGGACGTCAACGTACCACAAGAACTGCGAATCTGAAGGAACAAATTTTGGATGGAGTTGAAGAAGACCCAAAAATAAGCACCAGACGTTTAGGACTTAACTACAAGTTCCTAAAAGTATTGTTCATGACGTTTTAAAGGAACAGTTATTACACCCATACCACGTTCAACAGGTACAAGACCTTTTGCCTATCGATCCTGAGAGGCGTCTAGCTTTCTGTCAATTTATTCAAGATCAGAGAATTCAAAATGCAAATTTCAGTCGCAAAATTTTATTTACAGACGAAGCTTCTTTTACAAGATCTGGTATTACTAACATACATAATGAACATGTTTACGCTGTAGAAAATCCTCATGCAACTAAAGGGACTCACTATCAACATGAATTTAAGATTAATGTCTGGGCTGGAGTTATTGATAATTTTATTATCGGTCCTGTTGTGATACCAAATCGATTAAACGGAGACAATTACTTCAACTTTCTACAACAAACATTGCCGAATTTATTGGAAGATCTGCCATTGTTACTTCGCCAAGACATGTGGTTCATACACGATGGTGCTCTTCCCCACTTTACTCTAGCTTTCGACAACATTTACACGAAAAATATCCGGATCGATGGATTAGAAGTGGATATGATGCTCCTACAAATTGGCCAGCACGATCGCCGGACTTGACGCCCTGTGATTATTTTTTGTGGGTACCTTAAAATCTAAGGTTTATTCGTCTCCACTTGATAGCGAAGAAGAATTGTATAGACGAATTTTAAATGCAGCCAACTCTTTAAAAAATAATGCACAAACAATGCAGAGGGTTCAGTTAAACTTTTTACGAAGAGTTAATTTGTGCATTGAAGAAAATGGCGGCCATTTTGAAAATTTATTGTAATGGTCCAACACTTGTACCGCGCTGTTAATTTTCAATTATAGTAATAAAAAATAAACAAAACAATGAAATAAAAATTAAAAAACAGACATTTGAAATTATTTTTTTCTGTCAAACCGCTCGTCTAATCAAAATTTTACAAGAGACAAAAAAGTTTCCAAATTAAGTCCGGCTACTCATAAAAAAAATTGGTAGTCATTGCATAAACAGGAAAAAGGTAATGGTCGGATATTTATACAATACATCATTTTTGGGACGCTCGTATGCTTTTAAAATTATTGCGTGCACCACCAAAAGATGTCAATTGAAAGTAGAAACTCGCACCCCAAAAATTGTCAAAATCTATCGACGCGTTTTCGAGTTATTTTAAAATATCAAATATTTTTCACGATTTTTGAAGCCCTCTAGCGGCTAAATGAAGCAACTTGTGTAATAGGTAAGTTGACTCAAATCGATTTATTTCGAGCCAAAGAATCTCTGTTCCTACGTTGTACACGTATTTTCCGGACACCCTGTATAATAAGAAAATTTCCAATCTCGAAAGTTATGTACAAAACCAATAAATAATTCTCTTTTTATACTGTTAATAATTACTTTACAGCATTTTCTTCAAAGACAAATATCGCAAGGTCACCTCTTCGTAAATTCCGCACCTCATTAGAATAAGGTATATACAACAAATCATAAAACACCTGTGACTTTTAATAAACTCATTATAATGAAATACCTTCAAAAATAAATAATTTATCCTCGTCACATCTGAAAATAAAGTTCTTTATCTAAGAGAAAATTTAATTTAACTATAACAAAAATCCGTGGTTCAACACACTTTCTTTACAAACAAACAAATATCGTAAAATGCTCTCAATTAAATACCTGTTTTGTGACTTCAGACAACCTTGTGGTAAAACGAGACCTGACTTGTGCACTAGTTATTTCAAGTTTTAATTTTGTATGATAAACTTTCATTGTACAATTTCCTTTCAAAATTTTCTTCATTAATAGCAATCTAATTTCATACTAAACGATGCTACACACATTTCTCATCTTTAAACTAGCTGCTTGATTCACTGCATTCTATTTTATCACAAACTGCGTTTTTAAAATTTCCCTTTTAATTTTTAATACTCGTAGCAAAATCTAACAGCATTACTGGAGCTCTAAAATTTGTCACCATAATCCATAATCAAACTTGAACAGAGTGAAACATAGAAAAAGAGTCTCGAATCACCCTTTAATTTATATTTTAAAAAACCTGACAAACAAACGCGTCATTTTTGAATATAACTTTTTAAAATTTGTTATAAAATATGGAAACCTACGCCTCGTCGCGTTATCACCCGCGTTTTAAATTAATTAATTCCTGGAATTTATTCAAATAAAAAGGTGGTTTGTTATATCACATTTTAGTAAAATTTGGTAATCCCGCCCACCTGTCTGTCATGCTTCTAACACTTTACTAGGAATTTAATCGTGCAGAGAATGTGAAATTCAATGAAGATGTAGATCCTGTGTCGAAATGGAAGGACGTCATTTTGAACAACTTCTTTAGTTATAATCTATTTTATGTTAAAATGCAATAACATCTTAATAAAGCAAACTTATTCTGCAATTGCGATAAAATCGCTGTTATCTCGTAAACAGTTAGTTTGTGGATATATGTTTATTATGACTTTCAACCTTATTTTCGATCGCACTTCATGCCCTTAAAATCTTTAAACTATGTTTCAAAACACCCTGTATATATTGACTACAATTCATCCTGACACAATGCAAGAAACGGGAAAAATTGATCATCAAACAAAAGAGAAAAAATCAAACCATCGTGCATAAAATACTATAACGAAATTATGGGATCGATCAGTTGAGTGTTTAGGGAAAACTTCTAAATGGTATAAGAAGATATTTGTCTATTTGACAGATCTTTATGTAATAAATTCTCATACTTTGTATAAAGTAAAAACCGGTAGTAATATATCGCTAGCTAACTTCTCGTCAGCTTATTGCAATGTATTCGAAAGATAGACCACGGGAAAAACCTGGACGGCCAACTGGAGATGTACCGGTACGCCTTTCCCAAAGACATTTTCCGGCTAAGACACCTCCGGTGCCAGGTTGTAAGCAAAACTCGTAGATTTGTTTTGTTTGGAAACATTTAAAAATTTTATCCAAAAACGAATAGATTCCAGATACTATTGTCGTATCTGTGATTTCGGTTTATGTATAGATCCATGCTTCGAAAGATATCACACACTAAAAAAATGTTAGTGCAAAGCATACTTTTTGTTTGTGAAATATTTTAATTTTTTTTAGCTTTTATTTTGTAAAAGCGTAACTATTATTGTTTGCGTAATTTTGATTTCTAGTTCCTATTTTATAGAAGCGTTTTTTAATGAAATATTTCTGATTTTCTAGTCCGTATTGTGTAAAGTTGTACGTGTTTGAGGCAGTATCAATAAACTTCATATGTACAATAAAATGTATTTTGAAATTGGTGTAATTTCTACCTTTATAATTTGATAAAAAAATAAGGGTAACAATTGACGTATATATACGTTCCAGGTCATTCTAACCCCGCACTACAAGCACGAGAATGTTTTCCTAACGCCACAGCGAAAAGGTTAAAAATTCCTTTTACTTTGCGTGCGTTCATTTGCGTTTTGAACTTTATCAATTGCAACTTCTACTAAGCGCATTATAAAAAATAATTGTAATTTGTGGGCTGTATTATTTATATACCCGTGTTGTTATACCATACAAAAATGAACTAAGTACAAAAGAAAGGCATAGTGCATTAGTCTGAGAAAGTGTGTATTAATTCTACAGGTAGCACTAAAAAAGCTCTATCTGTAAGCACCTGGAAGAACATTAGTGTTCACTAAGTCGCTACTAACCGCACACTTAATTCTTTACCAGGAATGTATAATGCCCAAGTTACAGTCTCAAAAAATGTACTACAAAACGTGTTCTAGTTTTTTAAGTAATTATAAAATGATTTTCTAAAACCAACTTCAGACTCTCTGGTTTTATACACTTACACTTTCAAATACGTGTCTGAAATTTCTACATTCTTTTGAAATAAACATTATTGTAGTTGCCAATAAAACTGGAATTTTCGGTCGCTAGTTCACGTTACTGTGACTATATTTCCGCAGTGATTATTAGCATTATCCTATAATTATTCTTATTATACTATGATCAATGTATTATTAATATTTATATTCGTTTTCTTATAATGAATATAACATACATGCAGAACGATATGTAGGTCGGAAGAAATAAAAGCCTGGTGGGCTTGAACGCCCCTGATTTTATACATCAACCTACTTTATTTTCAAGTGCTATCCCCGTTGATTGATTATCGTCACTGCCTTAATTATTCTGTTCTTTGTATGTAACGTAAACATCGCTAGAGGCTTAGAGGCTTATATCAACTTGTATGCTTAATGTATCCTATGCAAAAAGAGTAG
Source organism: Platerodrilus igneus (assembly GCA_036346225.1). Lineage (NCBI taxonomy): Eukaryota > Metazoa > Arthropoda > Insecta > Coleoptera > Lycidae > Platerodrilus > Platerodrilus igneus. Next base: position 4,350,226 of record JARFIW010000124.1, read on the forward strand.
CGTACTTTAGTTTTTAATTCTCCAAAGGTGTCCATGCATTATTAGCATACGAACGATTGCATACAGAGCAATATTTAAATAAATAAGCGCAATGAAGACACCGATTTCTCTTAACATTATCTCAGATTTAGTTGAAAAAGATTGGTTGTAAGTATGCTTTTGTTGCCCTGAATGGGCAAAAAAAAAGTCTCCCATATAAGACGATATCATTACTAACAAATACGAGTACGGCAATATCCATCAAGTTAATTACAGGTTGGTTGGTTGGTACACCTTAACTACTTAAAGTTAATCGTTAAATGGTTACATAGCTCACGCAAGATTTAGTAGGAAAAATTTTGCAGAAACCATTTAAGATCAGCAATTCAATAAATATAGATAGCTATGGAATATTTAAATGAAGTACTTTGTATTCTACTGCACGCAATTCATTTGAAGGTTAGAGTAAAAAGAACTAGTTTCTGCTGTAAATTACAACGTCTACAGCTTTTATAATTATGAAAAAAAGTTGCTAGTGCGCGCTTTTAAATTTTGCCACAGAATTCCACCCGCATTTCAAGTTCCAATTAGATACCATAATATTATTTGTCAGTTTTGCAATACGTGTACAATAGGTTGCTTTTTATATTCAAGACGCTTGTGCGGCTTGATAGTTGAGGATATTTAAATAAGCGAACACACAATGAATGCGTTAAATAATATTAGCTTTACAATGCGGGACCTTGCGAAAACATTATAAAAATATTGGGTAATTTGTATTCAAACGTCGTCACACCTCTGTAAATTTTCTGATTACGACAGTCAATTACTTTGTCGAAGAAAAAATACAAGAATTGTTTTACTTTTATTGTTTATAACTTTGTTTCACAAAAAATCTATTTTATGAACTATAATTAAAGTGCCAAAACGGTTTTTTAAAAATTTAATTTAATATTTAAAGTGAATCAGTTTTGGATATTTTTAAACGCAGACAGAATGTCCTCAAACACCACAAAAAAGAATTTAATTCAATATGCTGTATAATACGGGGTCACTACAAGTTTTATCAAACAGCGACGCCACATTTAGTGAAGCTAGCGGCTAGTAGTAGCAACCAATTGTCCCTCTTTTCGAATAGTCACGCACCTCTTTTATAAATCTGTGGCTAAAGCCACGCTTACTGTAGTCCAACATTACTTAGCTGCACTCAAATTTTTTCTTAAAATATAGTTTACTGTGAATAACTATTCTAAGAAGAAATAGTTCTTTTCGAAACTGATTATATCAAAAGTTTTGTAAATATCTAGGTCAAGATATGCTCTTTTTAAATCTCTAGAAACTTTACTGTATATCGCATATCTTCCGGAGTTTTTCCAGTATTACACAAGTTATTTAATCTTCGAGTAATATATATCAGGTGGCCCTTAATCCTACTTAGCTTTTTTCCACATTTATACAAAAGCATCAAGGCTTCTTAATATGTATGTGTAGATTATTGAATTCTGTCCAAATAAAATGTATATATATTGATGTGATAAGGGGTTACAAGAGGTCATTGAAACCCAAATTCTACAAATAAATCCCACCAAAATATAAAAGAATCTGGAGAAAATAAACGGAAATTTCCTTAAATTTATGGTTACGCTATGTATAATACAAGCGTACTTTTATTCATTAAAGTGCCAAGTAAAATTTCAATTGCGCGTGTATAAATAATCACCCTATATGAAAATAACATAGGATATTACTAGCTTTATGCAGTTTGCTTAAGAAACTACAATCTTGTTAAAAAACCCAATTTTAATATTAATTGTGTGTACTGAAACACGTTTTGCTGTGAAAGCAAATATTTTCTATAAGATGCAACCTTTTTACATTAAAAAGCAATTAAAGTTTAAATTATTTGCATTGTGGATTACTTAAATTTATTTTAAATAAGGAATTTTCTTGAATAGACGAGGTTAAGAAGGAGGTTTTGGGAGAATACCGTAATTTCGTATGACCTTATTAATAAGAAACGTTTATTCCAAGAAGCGTTTGGAACAATAAAAAAGACTATAAAATGTAACAAAAATTGATAAAAGTTATTTATTACCTTTTGCAATTACTAGATAAGTATGCGACGCCACAATAACCTTGGTTGCTAATCAAAGACGAGCAACGCACGTCACTATTAACTGGAACGAGATAACGAGGTAAAAAGAATCGACAATTTTGAACGCTAATGAGGATTTCTCAGAATATTACATCATATAGAGGCGTAGTCTTTGGAATGGAATTCCATATCAACCTCGAACGTACTAGAATATAAATAAATTGTACATAAATGGAAGCGTTTGTTAAAAATGTCATTCATAAATTCTATCACGAAATGTTACTTTGATTTAAGTCGCGAGATTTTGCTTCGCGAAGATGATATTTGAAGTATGCAGTAAGCATACTGTAATTTACTAATTACGATGTTACAGTGAATATAGAAGTTATGTTTTAAACGTAACGTACATAAAAATGGAAATTATTAAATACAATGAAAAGGGAAAATTCCTCAAGATAACCCTATTTTAAAAATTTTATTAAATAATCGAAAGGAAGATCTAACCAAAAATGTTCTTTGGTAACTGCTGTTTGAAATGAGGATTTTAAAATAAGAAGATATTTAATTACGACCTGGAGGAGCGCTTTTGTGGATTTTACAAGTATTACTTTTAGATTTATTTTTAACTAATATTGGAGTATTTGTCATTTAATTTAAGGTAGAATAATGTGTTATTCAGATAATTTTTTTGTGAGGATTTTTATCAGGTAAGTTTTTATCTGAGTTCCAAACACTCTTACCTTTTAATAGATTATCTGTCAAGGATTTTTTTGGCCAAAACAAACTTTACAAGCGTGGGAATAAACAACCAGGTAAAATATCCATAAGAGAAAAAATTTAGTTCTGTAAATTTAAAATAAGGTAAGGAACATTTTTATTAAGTAAATAAGTACTTCTTAGAAATTATTCGATGTTTGAAAGAAATGATGTTATAAATGTTCTATATGCTTTTGTATGAGAGAACATACTGTATAAATGTTTTAATATTGCTGTGTTTGATTTCATTTTGAAAATTCCGTCAATTCCGTTGAGCTAGCCAGGAAACGTTAGTAAGGAAGGTAAGTCAACAATTTTAAGTTTTACAACTTGCTGTATCTGTATCACGGCACTTTTAACGGCGCATCAAAGCGAGGCGTCGCCACGGCACACTTTTACTGACGCCACAACGATGGCCTTATCATATCACCCTTTCAGCGACGCTCCGACGCGGTGCTTACCACATCAATATATATACATATATATAATATATATATATATATATATATATATATATATATATAAGACAAGTTATTTGCAGTCCGCAATAAGAAACTGTGTAGAACAATATATAAAATAAGATGTATCTGTAAACAAACTTTTATGAAAATAATAAGAGCTTATTGACGAATACAAATCGGGCTAATAGTTGTATAGCCAATAACAATTATATCAGTGTAATAGTTTCGGTTCCTTCGTAGGGTTGTTGGAAACAAATTCGCTCTGACGAGGCTTAAGAAAGCCGAAACCGTGCAGTGGATGTTTCCTCCCTTTATGAAATAATAAAGTTATTGTTTTCTTAATGGCTATACAACTATTAGCTCGATTTGTATAAGTAAATAAGCTCTTATTATTTTCATAAAATTTTTATTTTGTTGTACACAAATTCCTGATTACGGACTGCAAATACAGGGTGACATTAGTTTTGTAATTAACTTAAAGGGGGTGTAGAGACCGATAAGAGAAACAAAAATTATTAATAAATCTGAGGTCTAAAGCAAATAGTTTAGCTACAAACGGGCACACAAAAAAGAATCAATTTTTTTTAAACCACTGTAGTGTCCTAGGACACTAATAAAATATACAATAACATCATGCTTTAAAGTCGACCCATGCTACCTTCAGTAAACTTAAATTAGTGAAAATTAAGGATTTGAACCTGTATCTTAGGCTATCCGGGTCTATGCGTATTCAAATTGCTCCACCGGGACGGGTAACGACAATTCGAAAATTATATATATAAATATATATATATATATATATATATATATATATTGTCGTGGAAATTATAGGTTAAGAAAGATAGATAGGTCTAAATAATAAATTTTTAACGACTGTGTATATAGGAAATAGGAACAATTTATTTACGCATCAAATTAATTAGTTGTGACATTAAAACGGACGGATACTAACATATTTTTGTATTTCTAAATCAGAATGTTAAATTTGCATAACGTGTAGCAGCTTTAGAGTACATGAAACCCAAGGATACGCATAATTAGTTTTAATATTTTAAATCAAGCGCATCGGATAAGAAACGGAGCTTTTGGGTATATAAAATCAATAATAATTTAAATGCATATTTGCATTTAACTGCACTAAACGTTCGTTTATACAAATCCTAAGAAATGCTAAAACTCGAATTATAATTTCAAACGGACAGTTTGCTTCAAAGAAACACCTGATAGTTAAAATGTCAAGTTCAAAGTACTTAAATGTACGTCGGGACAGAATTCTTTAGAATCGTATGTAACGGTCGATGCGTAAGCTACTAAAATAACAGATGCTTTGAGGGCAAAGTAAGACGGAATATCCATAATGTAAAACAGACAGAGAGCACGCATAATAAAACGTTGGTTAAAATATTCGTCTAAAGTACGCGGTAGATTTGGAGGTCAACCACAATATCGATTTTCTGTTGCTTGAGTGGGATTCTAAAAGAGACAGTAAATATGGGTTAAACGAGGAAAGGTAGCTAGGGGTTGGACGTTAAAAACGGGGGAAAGCAATATAATTGGTCGAATGCTAGAAATTTTAAGAAGCTCGCGACGGTTACATGTTGTTGAACAGAATTTCAATGACAAAGCACGGTAGACTGGGAATTTTTCGTTACGCTTTTCGACGGAAATAGGGTCCGTGAGGGGTGTACAAAATCATATAAATACACTAGGAGAGGTATTAAAGCTCTCTTACTTGCTATTACTTCTTACTCTGTACTTATTTTCGTACGTCGCTTAATCGTTGAATTATAGTACAACATCCTAATTTAAAAGTGTGTAAAACGCTGTTAGTAACGCACATCGATAATTTATTAAAAGTGTGAAGTTTAGTGATTACGGAAGGTTAAGCTTGGTCGAGAATATTATCGGGGTAGAAACACTGAAGGCGGTTGCAGAGATTTGGATAGCGAGTGAAAATGAGTTGAATCTATGGATAATAACGAAGTGTATGGACACAACGACGAGGGTTTTGGAACACATCTTCAGAGGTGATGGTGGAAAGAAGCTTACCCCAGGTAACGAAATTAATTTTTCTTGCTTTTGCTTGAACATTTGTGCTGGTATTTTGTGCTCGAGTGATTTGACTTATTGGGGGTGTATTTTAGTACCTTAAAAACTCATTTGAAGGGATATGTAAAGGACAATTGATATTTATTATTTAAAGATGTTAACAAATGACATAAAAATTTTGTCGTAAGGAGTAAACGGGTCTTTAAGTTTGTTTTAAACAAAGATGCGATGTTTAAAAGCATTTAGAGTAACTGGGTTATACTGAGCTCGCCATAGGCCAGAATAAAAATCAATTTAGGGTTGCACGACGGGCCCATCTACTCGTCTAAAATAAAATTGTTGAAATAAATAAAAATCATGGAATTTTAAAAGGTTTAAGGATTGAGATTGTAACATTTCATGATACTGTATATACAAATGTGTAAATATTTTCTTGCTAATGGAAACTTTTTAATATGTTGCATTATTTGAGTGGTAATTTCATTTGACTGTATGTGTAAGAAGGAGTGAACTTAGGATGGTAGGTATCCAAGAAAAAGCAGATTTTAGAGCTAGCCAGGGTGTGCAGAAATGAGGCATTCCAAAGGTTTTTAAAGAATTTTTAAAAATTTGTTTTCAGAAAATTTTTATGACGGCCCAATAACGCTGGGACTCGAAAGCGATCGAGATATTTGTAGAGAAATCCACTGCAAATTTATGTTGGCCCAAGCTTGGGGCTCGATTGTTATCGACTTTCACTGCAAATGTATGGCGCCCAATTCGTGGGGCGAGAATTGAAATAGGATATCTACTACAGTATATATATATATATATATATATATATATATATATATCCGAGATTCAGCAAATAAATTGTTATTTGATTGTTATAAAAAACCCACGAACTCTGGAAGGTATATAAATTATTTCTCCAATCATTCTTTTGATAAGTTTAACACTGCACGTGCTCTAAAACACAGGATACAGATGATCGCAGAACCACAGTTTATAAAGAAAAAGCTACAAATTTTAGAAATGACCCTTTGCAATAATGGATACCCCAAACAACTGGTTAAAAAATTAGTTTACACCAACATACGTTTTGGCAATATTGAACCCAAACCTAACACTTTGATTTATAAAAAATTACGTTTTTACAAACTTTAACTCCTTTGTTAGCAAGAATTTTAAGTCAACCAACTCTCTCAATAGTAAATATTTATGAAAAATCAATGAGAAACTTCTTCACAAAATTAAAAGACAAAACTAACATACTATTTAGAAGTAATGTTATTTATAATATAACTTGTTCCTGTGGAAAAACCTATATCGGTAACAGTAGTATAACTATGGAGAAGCTGGGACAGCCCTTTTTAAAGGGTCATAAATATCTTGTAAAGGGTGTGTGTATTATGGAAAAGAGAAGTATGTATGTGTGAAGGTCATGTATGTGTAGGTGTGTGTGTGTGTGTTAGTATTAGTTAGGTTTGAGGATAACGATAGTATGGCTATGGAGAAGCTGGCCGGCCCTTTTTAAAAGGATCATAAATATCTTGTAAAGGGTGTGCGTATTATATAAAAGAGAGGTATGTATGTGCAGGTGTGTGCGTGTAGGGTGTAGGGTATGTATGGTTTGTCGGTGATGTTAACGTGGAAGTCGTGCCGCCCTCGTGATAAAAGTGTGTGTGTAGATATCGATCGGGGGCGGTGTTGTTGTTGTTTTATTTTCGAAAAGAAAGGTATGTATCGTTATGTGTATAGGTGTGTAGGGGGCGTGCGTGTTTTAGTCTAAGACGAAATATCGTAAGGGGCGCGCAAGTGGTGCGAACGTGTTTTGTTTTAAGAGTGTGTTTTCGGGATTATCTCATCGGACACGTGCAAGACGTTTCAAGTAATCTTTTAATAATTTGAAAATGTTACGCTCGATGTGTCGTAGGCAATTATGATGAAGTATAAGAAGAATAAGGCTGGGGAAATAACCGCAAGGTTTTTATTACAGGTGTCGATAAGAAAAATTGCGTGCTGCGTTTGTATTTGAAAAAAATTTCTCCCCTACTACGAATAATAGTTTCGTCGTCTTGGTAAAAGAATATCCAAAATATTTTTCTATTTATTATTGTGTAATTATTCGAACGGAAAACATCGTGTGTCGAAAGTGTAAAAAATGTCTCAAGCTTCGGACGAATTAAAAATTCCAGACGCGCCTACCTCAACGCGTGCAATTTTAAAACAATTGAAAAGTGCTTGAAACGTAGGTCGAAAACGTCACTATGAATCGATGCTGCTAAATCTGAAATGTAATCAGATCGTTTCTAATGCAAAAAGCAAGCGTGATAGGGCGATCAGAGGGCAGGTATTAGTAAAAGAATGGATCCGGCGATAATACTAGTGCGAAGGACGACGACGAGGCTTATGCGAACGACGTCGAAGTCGACGATCCTGCTGAAAATTTCGATAGATTAACATTAAAGAAGAATGTCAAAAGACGTAGAACGTCGAACAATATCGTGTGGGTCGATTTGAAATCGGCTTTCGCCCGCAGGATACGTTCGAGTGCTGTGGTCAATTTATATCACATAGATCCCATGCAATTTTTAGAAGATGCATTCGCCCTAATAGAGCGACGTTTGAGAAAATGTTTGGGAAAATTTGGATCTCTTAAAATTAATTTCGTGTTTAACGGTGAATACGTAAAGCCCAACGCATCAACATCATCGTCTGCAGAAGCCGTGGATACATCGTCATCATCATCATCGTCGTCGTCGCTCAGACATTTTACTACTAAAATTATAAAATTTTAAAATTGAAGACTTTCAAACTCAAGTTAAACCCGAAGCCATTCAGGAATTGAACAATAAACTGGACGAATATACCGAAAAGCAGAGCGGGTTAGCTCTTTCGAGAATATTAAATTTAGGCGTCAATATAAATCATGCAGGAACCTATAGTATGCATTCTTAAGGAAGGGGATAAGAAAATTGTCTACGAGATGATATGTTTATTTTAATAATCATATACGTTTGTAATATAGAAGAATGTTGACGGTCGAGGATCTTACGAAATTACCGCTCGAGTATATCGAGAGGCATGCAAGTAAAGACGTCGCCAGAAATTTCGATAAATTACCGGAGTATTTGCAAAACAATTATGGACGCATCGCTATTGTTTAGCGCATGGCTTACAATCGTCGTCGCATGCAGATCAGATAGATGGACCTCCTCTGCAAATAAAATCGTGTCCTGAATGCGCATGTTCTACCCCATATGTACGCGCGCACAACAACACATCGCAGCCCTGCAATAAAACCTATGAATGCAATTAAAAATGCTCATTGTTCGAAATGACTCCTAAAGGACCGCCCGCAGCCGTCGCAGCATATCTCGCCTACTCTTTAATATGTAATAATTACCTATACATATTTAAACCGAGCGTGCCCTCCTGGCAAAGAAATCCGGTTCCCGTAGATCCTCCGAATGCATTCGTATGTTTCGAGGTTGTTGAAAATAAAGACGTTTTGGCATTGTCGAAGTCCGAGTCGTCACAACAACAACAACAAATAAGATGCTCTCGCTCTAAAGATTGGAAACGTATGGAATTAATTACCATGCAGCTGCAACAGCAATGGCAGCAGCAGCAACAGAACCATTCGGAAGAGGTTCCCTTATCGCCATCATCAGAGACGTCGTCGTCGTCGTCATCGTCCGCGGTATCGAGAGACCTTTTAATTTATAAAAGTTATCTAGGAGGAGGAGGAGGACGCCTTCAACGACGACGAGAAATAGAAAACGTAGATGGATCCGGCGACGGCGAGGACGACGACGACGACGGTGCCGAATGGTTGAACAATGGATCCGCGGGCGATTGTGTCGGAGACGGAGTTGGCATCGATCCTTTTCTGATGTTTAAAATAAGATTTAAATATAATAGCAGTTTTACGGAGACCGAATGGTACGTCATGCCATGGAATCATAAACGAATCGCCTTCGAAAGAGAAAGAGAGAGCGAGAAAAAAAAAGATCGAGAATTTGATAGTTCAGATGGTGTATGGACATATTTAGAACACATCGTACTTATGCAATTAATAGGAGCGTGGGCATACTACATCTATTACAAATATAAAAATAAACTAAGCGCGCATGAGCAACATCGTTTGAGCTCGAACGAAAACCTACGCATGCAAAATAATTTTCAGTTCTAACCGGGAGGTATCTTCGTTCAGGGTGTGTATGTGTGCGTGAAATTTTGCACTTAATTAAATAGCAATTATGGTGAAGTATATTCAAGACGAAAATAATCATACAAGTGGTGACGACAGTCAAGTATTTTTAAATAACGATGATGATGACATAATTTCGTCATCATCATCATCTACGTGTGCAGTATCTGGATCGCCGCAAGTTTTGTCAGGTATTCATGTCTATGATAACGATCAGGCGATGGATCCCCTGATATGTAGCACCGAATACCGATTGAATTCCTCCAAGGAGAATGCGCAATGGTGCGCTCACGGTCATACGATCGAAGTGGGCTTAACCAAACGAAAGAGCAATATGGATTTTAGCCCTGTTATCAGACTTATATGCCCCAACAGATTTTGTAAAGAAGGCTAATTGCAAATGGACGAAAACGAGTGGAAAGATTTGTCGTCTATCAATATCGAACATAAATTTAGAAAAATTTTTTCCAACCGCTCGGATACTGCCACGGTTGCATCTGCAGGCGCTACCGCCGCCTCCGTAGTCGCAGACGTATGGCACTGGAGGCGTGAAATGCATCAGACGATCGACGGATACTTGGAAGTGGAATTTAAAGACGAATACGAGTCCATTCATAGAGTCGAGGTGCAAAACTGCTGCGGCTCTCGCCGCATTAGAATCAACAACAACAACAGGATCCGGATACAATGTTGCGCGAATTTCTCTCTCCGCGAAGAATTTGCAAAAGTGTTTACTCTAGCGCCTCTTATAATGCTCAAATTAGAAATATTGAAAGGACAAGATTTTCAAGAGTTCTACGATAGAAATATAGAGTGCGTCGCCACTTGCCTTCCCGAAGAGTTCGGAGCTTACGCGTATAACAGGTGCAAGAGCAGTAGCGGCGACGGCGACGACGATGGAGGTGAAGGCGTCCCCCTCCTCGAGGATGCTGGACTTTATTCGAACGTGCAGGATCAAATCTTATGTCGAGTCGAGATGATAAGCGAATACGTATTTGGAAATCCATCCCTAAGTACCCTAAACGTTCTTTACGACATCAACAGACTCGGCTTATTAGAAATCACGCGCCATTTCCCTCACGAAATTGTCGATGACGTATTATGTTTATATCAAAAGAATTTAAATGTCGAAATGAAACCTTTGTATTTTAAAGATAGTGTATGATCCTTTTTTGTAAATAAAATTTATTCTGTATGCAGTTATTTTTTATATATATATATATATATTTAAATTGTTACGTTATTGCAGGAGAGATGTTAGTCAATGTTGGTACACGGGGGTGAAGGGTTGTTCAACAACCTCTTAAATAAATTGCCCTTCGAACTGCACCTTCCTGGTCATAACTTCTGCGGTCCCGGAACCAGGCTACAAGAGCGTTTAAATCGCGGAGACAAAGGTATTAATCCTCTAGACGAAGCGTGCAAGCAGCACGACATCGCGTATTCGCATCACAAAGACGTGGAGCGCAGGCACGAGGCCGACAAGGTCTTGCAAGAAGCGGCTTGGCGGCGAGTCAAGGCCAAAGATTCTAAGTGGTCCGAGAAGCTCGCAGCGTTGGGCGTAACGGCTGCAATGAAAGCGAAACGCAAACTAGGAATGGGAATAGACAAGAAAATGGCCGTGAAACTGGATCGTCGACAGCGAGGAGGACGACGACGACGACAAAAACGACGACGTCGAGTACGTCGATGCTCGGGTAAATTCAAAGACAATAACGGTAACTTCGGCAGAAAATGCTCCTTCAGAGGCGGTCTTATAAGTAAAATATCTAAAGAAATCAGAAAACAAAGCATCAAGAGTAAAGGACACGGAGATGCTTCGCATAATCGTCTCATTTCGAGCGCGATGAATGCTGCAAAATTATAGTCAACAGGATGGGAGGTCGTTCGAAAATTAAAGTACCGCGCATAATACCGGTGCCCAAGCGAGGAGGCTTATTGCCTTTGATTCCGATATTTGCGGGTCTTTCGGCGCTCGGAGCACTGGCCGGCGGAGCGTCGAGCGTCGCAAACGCCATCAATTCGGCCAAAATGCAAAGAGGTATTTCGACGAGAACGCGCGTCACAACAGAGCCATGGAAGAGAAAAAGTCGGCAGCGGATTGTATTTAAAGCCTCACAAGAAAGGTAGCGCCTTGTACTTGAAACCTTATCCGGGGATTCAAAAACGGATGACTTCGACGGTGCCGAGGAATGCTAAGCTCGCCACCACCACCACCACCACCACCACCCTTACACCTTCCATGCGCGCATTGACCGATCTCGATCTGCACAAATATGCTAAAGGTGTTCCGTATTTTAGAGGCGTGTACATGCGAGACGAGTTGCCGCTAAAAGACGCGACGGAAGCTTAGCACCGCCGTGGCGAAACGAAAGTGGTATTATAAATTTAGACGATGGATCCGGTCCGGGCACGCATTGGGTCGGTTATAAAAAGGGCCAATACGGTGATATACTTCGATAGTTTCGGAGACCTGAGGCCTCCGAGGAAGTCTTAAGATATTTTCACGGTAGCGATATATATTATAACGTGGAAAGGGAGCAAGACTTTAACACGATCGTGTGTGGTCATTTAGTGTTGAAATTTTTACATAAAGAACCATAATGCCCTCGGAGCGCTACAGTCATGTCTAGGACATTCACGATATTCGGGTATGGAAATACCATCAGCAGCGGTACGCTATACCCACCTGTGAGACTGAACGATGGCGGTACGTACACCTGCGGCTTGGTGGGTCTTTACACGTGCAACACCGTTCGAAATATTTACGAGGGAAATAATAAGTTCTATTACGATAAAGATAAAGAAATCACCATCGACGAGGGATGCTACGAAATAGACGAGCTAAACACGTTCCTGAGAAAAAAGATATTGGAGTCGGCTAAAGCCAACAAAGAAATTAATTCGTCCGTAACTTTGGACGACGACGGATTGGTCGACGGCTTGTTTTCTTTAAGAGCTAATAATAATACCCTAAAGTGCGAAATAAAATCGAAATACTCCGTAGACTTCACGAAGCGTGGCAACATCGGTCGAATGCTGGGATTTCATGATCGAATTTTAGAGGAAGGTCGTTCGCATACGTCCGATCGCGATGTGGAAATAATTTCGGTATCTAATATTTTCGTAGATACTAACATTACGACGGGAGCGTACCGCAATAACCAACTTTGTCATAGCATTTACGAATTTGGCCTAACCGTGCCCCCTGGCTACAGCATAGAACAACAACCCAGCAATATAATTCGTTTCCCTCTGTGCGTGGACGAATTCGATAACATTACGTTGAGACTGGTGGATCATACGGGTGAAGCGGTTAATTTTTCGAAGGATACGTACTTTGCGTTCGCCTAGAGCTAAGACGCGAATAATAAAATTATTATTAAGTTAAAATGGGCGTCGTTTACGATGACGAGCGTCAGCATCAGCAGCAGCAGCAACAGACGTTAGCCGCAGTCGTCAATATACCTAAGAAAAATCCGCGCGTTGGGCATTGTTATCTTCGTTGCTGCCGAAGTCTTCTTCTTCTTCTTCCTCAAAACAAACCTATATAAAACGCAAAAACGTTCTCGAAATCTGCAGTCGCACGCAAATCATCGTTAGGCCATAACGAAATAAAAAGCGGAAGAGGTGTGAAAAGCGACATCATATTAAAAGAAGAGGAAGAAGAACCTCGCTCTTAGTCGCGCAGACGCAAGTTTCTTAAAAGCGCTCGGCTACAAGCTTTTGAATACGAGATAGAAAAAAGTACTAGAAATGGCTAAACGTGGCGGTAAAATACGTGGTGATTTTGGTAGTAGCACGAAAATGGTCGCAGATCACATCTCGTCGGTGATTAGTTCTCCTTTGAAGAAATTACGTTTCGACGAGGTGGCCAAATTAGACGTATTCAAAAGGCCTCGCTACGAAGAGACAATTTCGAAAGAAGATTATTATTCGTATTTACCCTTCACGCGAAACACAGACCACAGCGATAGAGTGATTATAGAAATCCAAAATTCCGATGCTATAACCGCAACCTACGACAGTTACATTAATATTAAGGAACGTTTTCGGTGAAAACCGAAGGTAAACCGTATACGATAACGAACAACGCAATATTATTCTTGTTCGATGAAATACAGTACAAAATGGGGAGCACGCATGTGGTCGACGTTTGTAAGCAGCCTGGTATAACGTGCACGATGAAGGGTCTCGCTTCGTATCACAAAAATTCAACGGTTTGAGCAATAGCACCTGGGACCCTCGAGGAGATACAAACGCCGACATTTTTAAGAACGGACGCTTCTCGTGCAATGTGCCTCTAAAGCATATTTTTGGATTTTGCGAGGATTATAAACGAGCCGTCGTAAACATGCCGCAAGAGCTTGTTTTAATTAGATCCAAGAGCGACGTCAATTGTTACAAGAGCGACGAAAACGAGCTAACATTTAAAATTACTAAAATATCGTGGAGGTTCCGCATTTAAAGCTTAGCGATGAATCGAAATTAAATTTATTCCATCATTTGCATAAAAATCCCAGAATTGTGGTTTACTTTCGTCGCTGGGAGCTTCACGAGTTGCCGTCCTTTCCGTCTTCGAAAATTCACGTTTGGCGTATTAAGAATTCGAACGAATTAGAAAAACCTCGATGGATTCTATTTACTCTTCAGCATGGCAAGTATGATAATGCGAAGCAATCGGCAGCCCAGTTCGATCACTGCAATCTGACAAATTTAAAACTATACCTTAATTCCCAAGAATTTCCACTTCAAGATATGAATTCGGACTTTGCCAATAACGATTATTCGACCCCGTTCATGCACTATTCGAAATTTCCGGAAAACTATTATGCAGGCGCGAGCAATTTGAGCTACGCTCTGTGTTGTTTGAACGACTATCAGCAATTTGGCAATTGTCCCGTGTTCGTGATCGATTGCAGTCGTCAAGAAGAATCTATTAAAAATTCGGCCGTCGATATACGTCTCGAAATCGAATCCAGCAACATTTTCGATCAAACCACTAAAGCATACTGCTTAATTTTGCACGACTCTATATTCGAATACGATCCGTCATATTAGCGAATAATAGACATGAAGGTTATTAAACAGAAACAATCTCTACCGGTTGCAAATATGGATCTAACGGTCGAGCAGGATGATCCTTATTCCTATTTTGGAACGCGCAAAAAGCACGGAGATCTCTTACCGGCCAGCATAAGATGCATCGTATGCGGACCTTCTGCGTGCGGTAAAACAAACCTGATTTTGAGTTTGTTACTGGCACCCAACGGATTGGAATTTGAAAACGTTTACATTTACTCCAAGTCGCTATTTCAGCCCAAATACGATTTTTTGAGTCGAGTTTTGAGACCGATCAAGGGACTAGGCTATTACGAATTTAGCGAAAATTCCGAAATAATTTCACCGCAAATTGCTAAGAGTAATTCGATTTTCATTTTCGACGACATTCAATGTCACGAACAAAACGCGATTCGTCAATATTTTTCAATGAGCCGTCATAAGAATATAGACGCGTTCTACCTCAGCCAATCGTATGCAAGAATACCGAAGCATCTTATTCGCGACAATACAAATTTAATTATAGTTTTTTTGCAAGACGAAATGAACTTGAGACATATCTATTCGGAGCACATTAATACCGACATGAGCTTCGAAGATTTCAAAAAGATGTGCCGTTTAGCGTGGGAAAAAAGACGGCGATGGCAATAAAGCCGGATACGGATTCTTAGTGGTAGACAAAGAAAAGCCATAAACGAGGGCCGCTACCGTAAAGGATTCGATCATTACATATGTATTTAAAATCACGACGTTCGAGCGAACTTTCATCAACGCAATGTCTGCGGCTGCGATGAGACGAGGACGACGACGACGTCACTCTACGAATTTAAATCGAGCCGTAGTGCAGGCCACTAAAACGATAAGAAAAAGTTTTAGATTTTAAACGAGATCAAAATCGAGCTCAATTAAAATACGGAATGAAGCATGCTCAATTACTAGAACCGTTAAAATCGCTATCAAAATTTTCTGCAAGTAAAAATCCTAATTATATTCGACGTCAGAATGCGGAGCACGAATCTGATAATGTCGGCGACGGTTCAGATGCCTTACTTAAAAAGTATGCCGACATCCTGTCCAAAAGCGAGGATCCCAATATAGACGATACCGGAATCGGCATTCAATACGACGACCTTTCGAATAAATGGTCTATGGGCAATTCAGAGTTAGCTATTGCAGACGACGGATCTACGATTAATATTAGAAATAAAAATATCCTATTACGGAGGGCTTACTTCGATTGTTAACTTATAAGAAAATCCTTCGAATAAGAAAACGCCTGCTGGCAATCCTTCCGAGCTAGATGTAAAAAATTACATCGATATTTTGAAGAAAACCAATGCATATAATAAACTGTTTCGCAAGGATCTGCCTAAAACGCCCAAATATAAAAATTATATCGTTCCGAATTTAACACCGTCGCCCGTGGCGACTAAAATATCTACGCCTCCTCCCTCGCCGCAGCATGCTTCGTCGCCGTCACCGTCGTCGTTGTCGTCAAGAGAGATGAATACAGCATCGGCGACTCCTACGATTCCCATGCAATTACGATCCAAAATAACGAAGAAAAAGAAAGGTCTCGGTATGGATAATTTATCGAAAAAAAGACAGCCATCGAGTAATATAAGCAGAATTTGGCGATACAAAAAATTCGATAATTCTAATCATGAGATAGAATACGTTCATTGGGACTCGCCGGCCGAGCTGGTGAGCCGGCTTCGTTTGTTGAGGCCGAACGTTCGGCGGGCAACAATAGCTCTCAGAATCAAAACGAATTTCTTTCTATTATATCCGAATTAAAGGAGGCGAAATTAATCGCCTAATAAAATATACACGTTCTATAGAATAGTCTCAGAAATAAAATGGTCGTCGATAAATTTGGAAGAGCGTATGTTGCCAGAGACTCTGGAGGCGGAGGGTTTGGTAATACCGCTGCGCGCGGGCCTCCTGGTGTAGGCTTTAAACTAACTCCGGAAGGCGATTTCAACATAGAAAATAGAAAACTTTGCAACGTAGGCAATCCCGTGACCGGAACGGATGCGGTAAATAAACGAAGCGCCTTGGTATTGGACGAGGACGAGAAAATAGTTAACTTGAAGGATTTTAGAATAGTGAATTTGGCCGATCCTAAAAATCAAACGACGGCGTAAACTTAAAATTTTGCAGCGAAGAACTCAATCTGCGTATAGGCAAAGCATTGGAAATATGTTTGACCGCTTCATCTTCGGGAAAAACGCATGCTAATAAGAAACTTAAATTTGACGCCAAATCGCGATCCATTGTAAATTTGCACGACCCCGCAGAGCTCGGCGATGCCGTTAACAAGAGATACGTGGACTCGACGTTGTCAGAAAAAGCGCAAAATTTTATGAAACTAACCACGATCGACGACGGTAAGGCCAAGAACTTCGACTCTCGAGGCTTGAGAATTGTCAACATAGGCGAGGCCGAAGATGAGCACGATGCCGTTTCTAAGTTCTATGTGAACGCGAGAATACAAAATCTTATCGAAGGTGTCGCCATTCACCGCGATAACGTGATCATTCGAGATGTATTGCAATCGGTCGTTCAAGTGTTGAACGAAGTTGTTTTAAACACGAACTTCCTGATTTTCAACCACTTGAAATTAGACGGAGTCAAGACGTCTGCTGGAGACGATTTACAATTTCACAAAATTATTACCGACGTTATAAGACACCTGCACGTGTTATTGGAGCAAGATAAAGCCTCGTCGTCTAACTCTCATACTCGTGTCAAACCTTAAAAATGTCTAAGAAATATAACGATAAGGAAATACTAGTGGATGAACTGCACAGAGGGGTTAGAATAAATTTTCCACGTCGAAGAACGATCATCAAATCTTATCACGACTTATTCCAAGCCGATATTGCTGAATTTATTCCATATTCGAAATATAATAAAGGGCATAAGTATATTCTACTCGTGATCGATTGCTATTCGAAATATTTATGGACGAGACCGCTTAAATCCAAGAATGGTCATGAAGTCACATCTGCGATGCGCGAGATTCTAAATGAAATTAAAAGATCGCGGCCGCCTTTACCGAAAAATCTGCAAACAGATAATGGTACAGAATTTTATAACGGCCAATTTGCACGGCTGATGAAGGAATATGGCGATATTAATCATTACTCCACATATAGCTCAATCAAAGCCGCCATCGTAGAACGTGCAATCAGAACGATAAAAAACAAACTGTATAAAGCTTTTAGTCTGAGAGGCAAATGGAAGTGGATTGATATAATCGATTCGATTGTATCGAAATACAACGATACGGTGCATTCGACCACTAAAAGAAAACCCAAAATGTGACCGCGAAAACGCGTCTGAAAGTTTACGATAAATTAAAACTGGCGACTAGAAAACCTCGTTATGCCGTGGACGACTTTGTACGCATTTCAAAATATAGAAGTATTTTTCTAAGGGCTACAATGCAAACTGGAGCGAGGAGACGTTTAAAATATGTACAGTGTTTCGAGCAAATCCGACTACTTATTTACTCGTCGACATGCATGGCGATCCAGTATTGGGACAGTTTTATGAAGCTGAGCTGCAGAAAACGAGAGTTCCAAATATTTACCTTATCGAGAAAATACTAAGGCGAAAAGGAACCAAAATTCTCGTCAAATGGTTGGGCTTCCAAGAGCCTTCCTGGATTCAAAAAGCTGATCTTATATAGATTGTTACATTTAAAAATAAAACATTTGTTTTTATATTTTTATTATATAAATATGTTACGTTTCAAAAATAAAAATTTGTTTCTTTTTTTTGTTTGATTTTTTATTATACATTTTTTTTAAATAAGAAAGATAGAGACGCTACAACTGCGATACTTTGACATGCAGCAGCACTTAAAATGTATTATTTTAGTTTATTTTGTACATAATATAAAAAATAAAAATACAATGCAGTTTTTTTTATCTTGGCTTGTTACAATATTTTAATTAATTTTATAATAAATATAAAAATAACAAAATACAATGCTTTTTCTTGATTACAATATAACAAAGAGAGCCTCTACAACAGCGCTTAAAATATATTTTTAAATTAATTTTATACATAATATAAAAATTAAAAAAAATACAATGCGGTTTTATAATATAAAAATACAAAAGACAATGCAATTTCTTTCTCGTTACAAGATTTTAATTATTTTTTATAATAAACATGCAATTCACAAAATAAAATATGGTTTTATTCAAAGGTCCTTTATTAGATAGTGCCCATGAGGCAAAGTATCTATTCCGTTAGATAAAATGTATCTTTTATCATCTTGATAACTTAAAGCAATTTTCGTCTGACGTATGGAATATACCTTATGCAAATATGATCGTATGCTATTTTGGTCTCGTTCTATGACTACTTTATTTCGTAACGTATCGAGATAGTGATCGAAACAGATTTGCCGATCGATAATGTACTTTTTAACACCCTTAGCCTTCTTTATTATCTCACGGCCTTCTATTTTTAAAGAGTACATTTTCGATCGAAGGCCTACAAAGTGCGTTAAAATACGACCTCTAGTTTCGTCTTTCATAAGACCAATGACTTTTTTATTAATTAAAGGAATTTTATAGATGTTATCGGGATCATAAGCGCTCGTATCAAATTTTTCTAGATTCGTCTTTATACACTCTTCATAGAAATCATTGCACGTCACACTATACAAAAGGCTGTCGGTGTCCATGTAGCATAATTCGCAATTATTTGCAAATTTTGCCTTCATGAAATCGTAGTGAAAATTATATAATTCAATTTTGATAATTCTAAGATGGCCATACCTATGTAGATAGGTTTGTTGAACTCTATCTCTGTTTTGCTCAATTCGATCGCGACCAGATTTTTGTCAAAATCGTTGCCGAATGGAAATTTGGTTTGAAATTAAAGATAGAGCACCATACCGACCGCTCCAATGAGTCACTAATTTTATGACGCGTCTTTTCCTAACATTCTCCATTGTTTTACCAAAATGGAATTGTTTGCAAATTTATATAGATTTTGTGCAAATTCCGTTTTAGCTTCCGTGCGCATTCTTGTATTTAATTCGACAAACGGTCTCAACCAAGGAGACTGACCGAATTCTAAAACCTTATGAACGCGCGTCATAACTACGCCCGCAGATAAATAAACCTGGAGATTTCTGTAATGCACAACGTAGTTGAACTTTTCGTGAGAGTGCACATTAATTTTGAAAATTTCGAGCCCGGAGGCGTGTCCTGTTCTGGGCACATCGGCAACTCTTTCTGAGCGTCGTGAATGTCCGTAGGAAATTCCAAGTCGCATTCGATAATATAACCTTTATCGCTCGTAATGCTCACCGTTGTAACATTAAATTTTAATATTTCTTCAGGCGTTAGCCATTTGAAATCCCCGTAAGGCAAATAGCAAGATTCGGCATGACCATAGAGATTATTAATATCTCCGTAAAATAAAAATTTATTCGGCTTGGATGGATCATACGTTTGGGGATAATATTTATTATTGGATTCTACATATCGTTTTACGACTTGAGTAAGGCCCCCCCGAATGCCTCTTTCGATCATTAAAAACATGTCGACGTCACAAATTAGTTCTAGCCTGATTTTAGTATATAATAACATGCTAGACTACGAGTAGCTCGCCAAAGTCACAAAATTTAAGGGATCCAATTTGTATGTTTCAAGACAATTTTTCTAAAGTCTTGGAATATATCGCAAAGTAAAAGAATGTCGCATTTTAAATATAGGTCCGCGTAGTCGCCTAAATTTTGCATTTAAAAGTGCTCCATACGATTTGCGCATGAATATATTCCGATTCTTCAATATGTGATTCATTAAGATTGCTATAAAACATTCTATAGGAGGAAGATTTTCTTCGCTTAATTTCAAAATGTCATCCAAATACTCGTAGGAAAAATACCCTTGCACATTAGCAATTTAATGCGATCCGGGTTTAGCGAGCTAAATTCCTTTTTAAAAATTTTAAAGTCATCGAAAGACAACTCGCATGCTAATTTTTCCAATGACATTGCCATAAAGCGAAAGGAATCTATGAATCTGAACGTCACATTTGCGTCGTTGTATTTTTAGAAAATGTTATGTATTTTCATTATTCAAGGGTATTATATTCATGGGGCCTTCGAAAGCGTTAGCAAGCTCTTTAATAATAAAATGAGCATCATAATTGCTCAAATTATGATAGACTACGGAATAATTGGAAATAACCTAAAATTTAAATTACAGCTGCTATGCGCAACACCTCTTACAGAACCATTCATGTGATCGTGATCGATAACCTTTTCGTCGTCCGGCAAGAAATCGACTTCGCAAATAAAGCACGTTTTTGCCGTCGAGGCATCTATAGAGGACGTAGCAGGCTCGTTTTAAAAATGCGCTCCCATAACATATGGCAATATGTTTTAATTGTCGCACAAACCAAGAAATGCAGTCTGTGCCCGTGTATGAACTGTAATATGAAAGAGATTCGTCATATCCACAATAAAAATAATATCCTATTGAAAACGGAATATGTTCCTGGTATTTGAAAGTGCGTTCTGATTCGGAAGCTCTTTCGGTTTTTAATAAGGCATTCTATGTCAGAATAAACCACCATCGGCACAGGTATTTTATACTTAAAATCTTTAAATTGTAAATATTTGTTTTTTCGGAGGGTAAAATAACACGACACTCGTTAAGTTTTTCGCATACTTGCTCGTGGGCATCGAGACGTTTGCGATCGTAAAAATAGGAGAGACATCTATCGCATACGTAAAAGTGACCCGTATGTTTAGTTAATTGACCTCTCACAAGTGAGGCTAAATTTTTTATAAGACAATAATGATATCTAACGCCCCGTTTATAATCTTTAATATATTTTTTTAATTCTTCCAAACTTTTTCCAACTTTATCGGCCTCGTCGCCGTCGTCGTCGTCCTCGTCGCCGTTGACGTCTTCGCCGTCGTCAGAATTAAATTTTGACGACTCGTCGACATACGCATCTTCAACAATTAACAGATTAACGTGTTTATCTCGTTTTTGGCTAGTTAATTGTACCGGTGTTACGATGTATCGAGCGCGTTTTAAAATAAGAGCAAAACATTTACAGAAATATCATTCTGCTTTTCGAATTTCGATATATCCGATATAGGCATGGGGCTGACGAAATTTTTCATATTAAAATTTTCTGCAAAATGCGGATACGAAGTTGTGCGATTAGCATGCTTACCTGCTGTAGGCTTAATTATTCCGGCTAAAACGCTCCAATAAAAGCATGAAAATCATTGTTTCTAATGTTTAAACAGGCCTTTTGTTTTGAATTGCGATAGGAAGAGGCATGAAACAACTCGCGTGAAACATATCATAGCATTTATTAATATTAACATTTAAAATAATATTTCGAATAGCGTGAATCCTGACCCGTGCATTGCGTCGTTCTCTATTTTATCCAACAAGCGTGTTGCGATATTGCACGCAAACCACTCGTTAAACTTCTCTAAATTGCCGAAACAAATTAAAAAGTTGGGCGTCGAAAATACCTAGTTTGAAACTCATTTTCGTTGAGCGCGACGGAAAATTTGAAAAATCGCACGCTAACACGACATTAATTTTAAGGTTTACCGAGTGATTTTTAAAAATCGTATACAATTTGGATAAAATTAGTTTTTACAATCTTCGATAAATAAATTAAGATCTTTATGTGCAACATTAATAATTTGAGCTGTTTGAATTCTCGATTTAAACGCAGACACGATCGGCTTCAAACCAATTCAGAATGTCGAGGCGTGCTCCGAGAATACATCCATTGTTTAGGAACATTCTGCCGCAGTAGTTTTTTAATAGATTTTAAATAGCATTTTATATCTTTTCATATGGCATAGAAGATTTTCGAATAGATTCAGATAACTAGCCGAGAGCGAAGAAGAAGTTTGTTTCACCGTTCTTAAAATCGATTCGGTGTTGTGAATGTGTGATTTTAATATTCGAACCCAATTGCGAAATACTTTAGTTTTACGACATTTCGTTAAAATTGCGTGCACTTTTCGATACAACTGTAGCATCTGATCACAACACATCGAAACGCCCGCGTCCGCTTCGATTTTTCTGTTAGTTAACATTTTTTTTTTCGTATTTCAATGCCAACTTTCTGTATTTTGAACCGTGCAATTTTACTAATACGTTCGGCGTATCGTCTTTGGGCGATAAATCGCAGGACCATAAAATGGCTTCTAATTCGGCATGCAGTTCCCATTTTATTCTAACAATTTGTACGAGTTTAAAAATCTTATACAAAAGGATAAGTCTATAGCATATTTTTCTGAATCTGTAATTTTTAGTTGATTTTATAGAAAATACATCTGTCGTTCTAACACATTTACTATAGACAAATAAATCGCCGATTTCATGCAAGCGCATGCGGAGGGTTTTCTGCAAATCAACAAAGAATTAATAAATTGAGTTGAAAACACGAATTCTCTATTTTTAAGTCCACGTATAGGCAATCGGTTCTTAGAATTGCATAAAAGAAAATGTCACTTTCACATTTATACTGAAAATTAAACACTGTTTTTAATGGCGATACGGCAGATTGATCTACAAATCTAAACAACCTAATACCGGCCGAGATGCTTTCGCTAATATTATAAAATGCCCTTCGGTCGTAATTACATAAATTAAAAGCTTTTCTTTCATACGAGACACGTCGGTGAAGCAAAACGCTATTGTGTTAGAATACGAATCTTCTAAGCACGTTTAATTGTCGAACAAATTAAATTGCATGCAAAATAGAAAAAGGGCTCGAGACCCAATCAAAAACCGTCCCGATATTTAAAGTCTTTTAAATAAGCAGGCAATTCCTTGCCTGCGATTCTATAAAATTATGTGGATAATCCGCAATTAGCATATCACGATTGTAATGGGTTGCTGATCTAATTCTATATTCAATACTCATAACTTTAAAAAATCAAGATGTAAAAATACTAAAATTATAAAATTAATTACCATGTATAGGTAGGTATTCTAGTGTGATGACGATACGGATGGCTTTTTTGCTCTTGCCGTTCTTGATTTTCCTTGGGAGGATCCGTGAGGGCTGATGATGATGGATCCTTTTGTTTTCGCCCATGCAGCAGAAGGAAATACTCGCTGCAGGATTAGGTTTACCTTTAAAATAAACGAATTTCGTATTAGTTTTTTAAATAAAAAATTAAAATATTAAATACTAACCAACTTCGAACGATCCTAGGTAGTGCAAACAAAGGCATTCCTGTTTATTCAGCTCTTCGATATCTTTGTCGCTAATTACGTCCGCGATTCTCTGCGGAAGGAACACAACGCATTCTTCTAATTCGACGAGAATGATCCGAGAATTCTTCTTTGACTGAAGAGATTTGATGCTTAAAACCGGATAAGGGCGCTGTAGCTCGAGATCTTTGACTTTTACGGTCTTCTTCCTATCGATGCGGCTTACTGAATTGATTTTTTTAATTAACTCCATATTTTAATTCTAATTACGAATATAATTACATAAAGTTAAAAATATATTTACAATTATTACCTGTTTTTAATGCAAGCTGCACGATGACAAAACACGTTGCACGACTCTCAAACTTATATTTTACAAGATAAAAAAGCCTTACAAGGGATCCTCTATTTATATCACTCCGAATGACGTACAATTTATTACGCATCTGAAAACCGCTCCCCACATACACGATTCAGACATTAACGATAGCAATTCATTAGAATTAAATAGCATTGCCCTTGTTTTGGACAAAAAGCTCATTCAAATTAAAACGCCATCTTTTATTATGCGGATATTGAAGTCGCATAAAATTAATGAGGCATATTTTTTATTCAAAGATGTAAGTAACTAAAACATTTTCCCCGACTCGGCATCGATAAAGAATATAAAAATCCCAAACGTCTATATTTCGAGGATTTATGAGCCCATATTTGTTAAAAATAATGGGTTCCTATATAATTAATGATGCAAAACGATGTGTACTGAAATTAAAACTTACTCACGAATGATGTAATCATGAAACTACAGTATTTTCTTTACGCGTTCCAAGAAGCTATCTTTTATACATACGATGTTTTAACAAAAGCGATTCCCGACTTCGATAATAAAAAATAATTATACAAACATACTCGATTATTTATATTTTAACTTCCGCTTTATATAATGAATGTATACTATACAAAATTTACGACCACTTTTTATTTCTCGGCAAAAATACGATTTCGTCATCGTATATGCTTTGGGTTCATATAATGCACACAAAATTAAGGAAGAACTTTTTTACCATTTATACCGAAACAATTACATTTAAAACGTCTTGCACGTGTCCGATGAGATAATCGCGACCCGTTTTTTTCTCTTGCCCGACGATCTGAAATCTCTGCGTTATTTTAAATACTTCATCATAATTGCCTACGAAAACATCGAGCGTAACATTTCCAAATTATTAAAAGTTTACTTGAAACGTCTTGCACGTGTGTCCGATGAGATAATCATGACCCTGTATTTGTATACGAATTAAATAGCGCACTTTCATCATCTTCTCTCGGAAGGCAAAAATACACGCACACGTCATCGATCGAACCATCTTGAGCAAAAATACGATTACGTCAGTAGTATAGCTATGGAGAAGCTGAGACAGCCCTTTTAAAGGGCCATCGCAATTTTTTCTTATCGACACCTGTAATAAAAAACCCTTGCGGTTATTTACCCAGACTTATTTTCGATCGCGACCACCACCCCCGAAAACACACTCTTAAAACAAAACACGTTCGCACCACTTGCGCGCCCTTACGATATTTCGTCTTAGACTAAAACACGCACGCCCCCTACACACCTATACACATAACGATACATACCTTTCTTTTCGAAAATAAAACAACAACAACACCGCCCCCCCGATCGATATCTACACACACACTTTTATCACGAGGGCGGCACGACTTCCACGTTAACATCACCGACAAACCATACATACCCTACACCCTACACGCACACACCTGCACATACATACCTCTCTTTTATATAATACGCACACCCTTTACAAGATATTTATGATCCTTTTAAAAAGGGCCGGCCAGCTTCTCCATAGCCATACTATCGTTATCCTCAAACCTAACTAATACTAACACACACACGCACCTACACATACATGACCTTCACACATACATACTTCTCTTTTCCATAATACACACACCCTTTACAAGATATTTATGACCCTTTAAAAAGGGCTGTCCCAGCTTCTCCATAGTTATACTACTGGTAACACCACCCAAAGGTTAAAAAATCGTATTATTCAACACAGGTCTGATGCAAAATTACATAAAAAAGCTGTGCTTTGTCTCAACATATTAGTAACATCCTTCATGTTTCTGAAAAAAAACGCTCAAGGCAAAACAGATAACAGCCGTCCCTCAAGCAGGCCAGTTATTAGGAAATCTAGTAGAAAGAAAACCTACGGACGAATGAATAAATTTATTATTGTTTATTCAAATGTAAATAATGTACCTTATTTCGTTAATACTGAAGGTTATTTTTCGTTTAGTTTGAATAGGAGGGGTATAGTATCTTGTAATATGGAACGTATCTGAGGGAAGCGCATGAGATGCCAAGAGATTGTCATTCACGTTAAAAGGCGCACATATCGTTCATTATTTTTCCAATAAATGTAATACAAAAATAGTCTTGTATTATTCAATACGTATTAAAAACTAAGTTTTTTATACGTTAGAAATTTCTTGTTAAAATACTCTGTAACGCGAAGCACGATGTATAATTCCACGATTTCCTAAATTATATAAAGCGTCAAAATCGTATATTTATTTACTTAATGCACGGAAAAGGATGTTTATATGTTAGGGTCTTGATCAAGACGCGAAAAATAAAAAATTAATATTTACAGAAATGATGGTTGCATATTATGCAAATTGATGTATTAATGGCTATAACTTTTATGATGATTAATACATATTTCATGTTGCTTTTTTAAGTAATACATCGTCCCTGCGAAGTAATTGATAGTCTGCAATATTTGTTGCATCTATTATGATTATTGCTTATCAAGGCTTTGCCGCAAACAAATTTTATTTAACAATTAAGAACATAAAATTGAGAGTATCTTATTTGTTTTACAGATTTAAAACTTCATGTTCCTATTGTTGGTTTCATCTAAAATTCATCCATTAACTCCTGTCATTTGTATATTAAAAAAGCATTTATGAATGTGCTAAAAGACTAAGTGGCTCCTGTCTGGCATGGTATAAGGTATCGCGGATGGTAAACAAGAAGCCGCAAAGGTAAAGGACACCTATACATCTTAAAAATTCCCATACTAGAACTATTGCTTCTACTCATGTAGAATAGTCGAGGATGGCTCTCTTTTCGGGTACTAACAATTTCAGAAATGAAATGATTCACCCACTTTAGCGTGAATTAAAATTAATAGTATGATGCGATGCTTAAATACAACTGTAAGGTCAGTCTACTGGCATTTGAAATTCTAACGAACTATTAATTAATACGCCCTTCGTTCATAGCTTGTGCTAATGTAGCTCAATGCATGTTGTTAATGTAAAAACAGTTAGGAATGTATTACAGTCGTTTTATTTTTGTTAAGTATTTGCTTCTTCTTGCAAGTTTGAACTGCTATTTTTGCTCCAACTGAATATTTATCATGAAAATATTGACACGAGAACACTGTTACAAGAAACGTGCGCTTGTGAGTTCAATTATAAAATTTTGAAATGGACTTAATTTTTAAACTTCACAACAGAATATTTACTAGAACTTGCAGATAAAAAAGGACTTTGTTTTTTATCGCAAGGTTTTAGACATGTTTGCCATCGTTTATTTATTCAAGAGCCACTTCCGCAATATATATTAATTTTATTCTTTTTTAGTTAATGATATTTGAACAAACATGGATTTAAATCGTGAGAATTTTTGAGCAATGTTTTTGTTCTATTTTCTACTGAAAATAAGTGCATCGACGATTGATTTGCTTTTGGTGAGGTGACACCATTAAGAGCAGGTGTTTCGGTGGTACAATTTAAATTTGATCGTAGTAGTCTTAGTTATGAATTTCGTGCAGATCGATGAACAACATCAAAATCAACGGAAAAAATCAATACTGATCGACTAATGATAATGGCAGCTCGAAATGTAACACAAATATTGAGTCACACTTTGGCATCGACAAGAAACAAGTTAATCAAATTTTACCCGATCATTTAAATGTTCAAAATTATTTTCACTTTCGATTACCCACTATTCAATTCAAGATCAAAGGGAAGCTCCCGTTGAATAGTGTTAGGAAAGAAATACTTAGGCCATTAAATTTACTATAGGACATCGTTAGTGTAGTATTGTGGCTATCACAAGAGGGCGGCTCCATGGCGTAGTGGTATGTGTGTGACTACTACGCTCAAGGTCCCGGGTTCGAATCCCGACACGGTCCGCTTGAAAAATGTTAGGCGAGCATTTTTCACAAAAATACGCCCTCGTTCCGATGAGAGGTAAAATGGAGGTCCCGTGTGTGAGTGTTGTTGTTGTTGTTGTTCCAAATTTTCCAGGTAAAAAAAAACTCGCTTCCTGGCCAATGCAGTACCTTCGGGTGGAGCATTGGAAAATCACATGTAAGGCTATCGCAAGACCAAAAACAGTAATCATGAAGTCACAGCTTTGGGAGGATAATAATACCGCTTGTATTTGAACATTAATCAAAGGCATTTGGTTTTTTAAGCACTTTTAGCTGTAGATGTCTGTAAATTCGAACATATTAAAAAAACGAACAATAAAAAATACCTTTGCATTGTCCATATACAATATTTAGGATAATATAAGCAAACTAACCCCAAAAATTGAACAAGAAAGAGATTTAATGAAACCACCTTCATCTGAATTCACCGACTTTACTGCCCACTCGGTACACAGCAGTAGTTATTTGAAAATCTATAAATTAAGCGATTACTTTAGCAGTTCTAGGAATAAGTAACTTATTAATATTTCGAATATGGACCTTTTCGAACAAATTAATTCTTTATCTAAAAGGTATTTATTACCGTTGTAATACACAGCAGTTTTAAAGTCATTGAAAACCTTCGATGAAAGAAATCCTCATAAGCCTCAAGTTTATAACGAAGTGATTAAAGAATTTAATATGACGCCATATCGTACACCATCTTTCTGCCATCTTCAGAATCTACGTGTTATTGCAATTTTCATAGTCATGCTGATAGTTGATCAGGGACACTTTAGAATTTTTCTCGGTACTACAAGCACGTACCATCCGACCTTTTCATCTCGGTATCCTTAAAATCTTCTTCTCTATGTATTGCTCTGATCCATGCAGTGCTTTTTGCAAACGTTTGTACTTCTCAACTAGTAATTATTTTTGCAACGTAGCATACTTCAGGAACTCGGCAAATTGAAGTAAATTATACCAAATATTGGATGTACACAAAAATAACAGCACTAAGATAGTGTAACAAAAACTCTTTTACAGTAACAGTTTTTTTTATGAATTAATTACACAAACCTTCGAAACTACACGTAGCCACAGTGAAATTCTAAAGCACTCACGCCAATTTATTACCCGCCAATCGCTAACAGTACAAATACTAACTTCTAAAAGCTACAATACTATATATCTTCTTAATTACTATCGAATTACCATAATTAACTATCGAAGCACTATGTGTTAATTTATATGGATGACTAATAATTTATATCACATACAGCTATTTATGTTAACGCTGTGTCAAACTAATTTATTTCATATCACGGTTTTATAGGTCAAGACTCGAATGAAAGCTAGCATTATAATCAAAGCTTGAATGAGAACTGAACCGGATTATCTCGGTTCCTCTCGGGTTATCTCGATTCCTCTCGAAAACTTCCGAACGGGCAATTTATATACACAGTCAATAATTCTCGACTATTCTAAGAACGTACCAGACTTATGCAAATAATATCTAGAAGGTTTCTATTGTAAGCTTAATAAAGTAAATGCGACGTTTTGTAAATTGCCAATCAAGTCCATCTGACGATGTCGTGCCACAGGGTGACTATCAATTATCTTTTCTGTACAGAAGCCTCTTTTACGTTCGGCTGTATTATTCTCGTTATGGGTAGACTAAGTGACGTCTCTTTACAATATGCTAAGTTACGATTTCGCACGCGTTTAAAATACCAGCTCTGTATCCGTCCGGCCAAGTTTGTGGCGTCATTATTAACACTAGGTCCAATACCTTCTGTTCCTTTTTCTCACAGTGAACACGGTTGATATGTGCATACGACCCTGCAACGAAACTGCTACACAACTACTAGGATGTTCCAAAGTGAAACAGAGCTAACAAAAGGTCTTCGTTGCAGCAAAGTTTCAAAGAGAATTGTTGCTTGTTTTTTCTCGGAAACTGGGCATGCTTCTACAATTCTTGTAAGAGGTCCTAGAATACGTCGATTAAATACCACAAGTGTTATCCGAAATGCGGAAATCAGGACAATGCAAACAGTCACATTTACAGCAATAAACGAATTATGTAATCAATCAAACAATGGACTTAATGTATCTTTCTCTATACGATACTGACTTAGCTCTAACGACCGACTTCTTTACATTTACAAAAACCAAAAATCAATTTCGTCAACGCCAGAAGCTGCTATAAAAGCATTTAAAATTGAATTTTTAGTGAACCATCTTCCGAAGAAGAAGGTACTTTGATGATTTGTTTATTCGTGTGAAGAAAATGTATAAATTGTAGAAGGGAATATTTTGAAAAGCAATAAAGTCGATTCTTTTATTTCTCTGTCCAAAATTTTAGCAGTAGCCCTCCTTTTTACGAGTATTGAATCGTTTAAATTGTCAACTTCAATAGGGTCAGTTGGAGTAAAAATAAAACAAGGTAATCAGTTACAGTCAAAACACTAATGGGATGATATTAGTTACTGATTTCATTAAATATTAGCTTCACAACAGGTTTTTA
Source organism: Platerodrilus igneus (assembly GCA_036346225.1). Classification (NCBI taxonomy): domain Eukaryota; kingdom Metazoa; phylum Arthropoda; class Insecta; order Coleoptera; family Lycidae; genus Platerodrilus; species Platerodrilus igneus. The sequence continues at coordinate 4,380,820 of JARFIW010000124.1, forward strand.
AAAAATGTAGCAATCAAAGCGGTAGTTACCAGTAGAAGAAATACAGTGTTTCTTGAAGAAAGTGTAAAGAAGTTTGCTGAATGTGTTGTTACTCACGTAAGGGATTGCTAGATCATGTGGGTAAATATGCCAAGACGAATAATATCAGCCCTGGTTTTAAACATGAAGTACTGAGTGAGGAACGGTACCAAACATCCTAAATTTACATAATACAATCTGACATGTTTCAAAAATCATGATAACCAGCGACAAATCGGATATTATTTGTTATCAAGAATTAAAGGAAATGAATAATCAGGAAAAGAGCAGATCTATACTTAACACTTATGAAGGTTTCCGTTGTGATTTGTGACCCACAATGAGTGTGTGCTATTGGCGAACAGGCTTACTGGAGGATCAATACAAATGTCATATACTGTATTAGTTTAGGTACCGGTTGATGGAATAGCTTTTCCTTCTTTAATTTTATTTAAGGGAGCAGCGTTTAAGCAGGATGGGCATCTATAAACGCTACTGAAGGAACTGTCATGCGGCATTCTTCACGGTTGGATGAAGGAACCTAATTTCTTCAGTTGTCTTATGTGCTGCCTCTCTAGTGCGTTAAAATTCATGAAAATACAAATCAATCAAGAAGTTCTTTTAATTTTGAAGAGCATTCAAGTAACATAAGAACTCATTGTAAAAACTGCTATAAAATTTAACATTGGAATATTGCCGACTTCCATCATATCTATCATACCTCACTGAATAGTTCAGCCTCTCTAGAAGACTGTTTTTGAATCATTAAAAACAGCTTGGGAAAGGCATTAGTTGAGTTTGGCAAGTTAAAGTTGAGAATTGAAGTAGCCAATTTTGGCAGTGTAAATAAATAGATGTCTCTAATTATTAAAGCTTGTTCTGCTACAACTGGCATATTTGCTGTTAATCTATGTCGATTTCTGATCGATTCATTTAGTCCTGCAGATAAATAGTTTCTTGTAATAATAGAGGAAATAAATGCCGAGACTGCATCTACTACAGTAGCACCAACGTTGTGATTAAACGGCAGGAGGAAATATAACAGGAATTGATGAACAATAAATATTGTTTAATTATTAAAACGAAGCCCTTGAAATGTGGTGCTACAGACGTATGATGAAGATATCATGCACAGACAAGGTTAAGAACAAAGAGATGCTAGAAATGGTAGGAGAAGAAAGAAGTATGTAGAAAACAGTAAAAAATAGGATAGATGGGATGGTAGACCACATACTAAGGCATGAGGGAAAAGTGCGGAATATATTAGAAACAGAGATAGGAAAAAAGAGAGATAGAGGTAGACGTAGGTTAGGCTATTGCACAAAGATAGTGAAAGATGTAGGATGTGGGATTTTCAGGGAAATGTGCAGGCTAGCTTAGAATTGAAATCAATTCGAAGATGGAAAACCTAATGACGAAAAAAATAATTGTACTTGAACATGATAATTATTAAAAGCAACTACAGGTATTGGTTTCGCAATACTCTCAACTAATGTTAATTGTACGAAAGGATTTACTGGAAAACTATTAATTCGGCAAATGTTTAAGTGTTGGGGATCCTTGGTAGCCACAGGCTGCTTAACCCCCTTCACATATCACTGAATCCTGGTGAAATAGGGTATATTATTAAGAAACAACATAAGGGGAACCGAGCTGTATCCAGTTAGTGGGGATTTCAGGGAACTGTGTAGGCTAGCTCAGAATAGAAATCAGTGGAGATACGCGTCCAACCAGTTCAAAGCCGGAAAATCTAATGACAAAAATAATTGCACTTAAACCTGATGATTGTTATAAACAACTACAGGTGTTGGTTTTGCAATATTTTCAACTAATCTTGAGTGTGCAGAGAGATTTATTGGAAAACTATTACTTTGGCAAATGTTCAAGTGTTGGGGATCTTGGTAGCCGAAGGCTCCTTCACATACTACTGAATATCGGGGAAATAGAGTATATATTTATGAACAATAGGAGGGGAACCGAACTGCATCTAACAAGAAAGAACAGCGGCTATGTTCGAAGACAACAAATATAGAAACAAGGAGAAAATTGCTGAAAGCATATGTGTGGAGTACAACACAGTACGTCTATGAATTAGTGGCAGTAGGAGAAGTAGACAGAAAAACGGTAGAAGCCTTTTGGAATGTTGTGCCTTAGAATTATGAGGATGATAGCATGAACAGACAAAGTTAATAACAAAGAGTTTATAGAAATAGTAGGGAAATAAAGATATAATAGGAGAAATAGAAGGGCAGGATACGTTTTAAGGCATTTTTGGGGAGTAGTGCGGGATATATTACAAGCAGAGATAGGAAAAAAGAGGTAGAGGTAGACCTAGATCGGACTAGTGCACGCAGATAATGAAAGATGCAGACTGTGGAAATTTCATGCAAATTTGTAGGTAAGCACAGAGTAAGAAACAATGAGGGTACACGTCTAACCCGTTCCAGGAGTGATGAAGACCTGATGATGAAGATCAAAACGAATCTTTACAGGTTTTTTATATCTACCGAGACGATCAACATGACCAAACCTCATACACAGTCATTACTTCATTTTTTTGCAGCATATTATTCATAGAGTATGATAAATTGAACTGATTCGTTCTAGGATCTTCTTAAGAAATTCGGAACCTGCCAGAGGTTTCAATTATTAATAAATCTATTTTTTTTTCACGACTATCACAAATCAGAGATCGGCAAAGCAATAAGCCGGCATTTGCTTCCAACACGAACCCCCAAACCACGCTGTGATTCTGACACACGATCTTTAGCAATCCCTCCATATATACACAGAGTAACAGACTGAATTACAAAATTCTAGTAAACACAACATCAAAACAATCTATAAACCTGCTAATAAAATTTCACAAATATTATCAACCCCAAAAGAACCCGAAAACAGTCTTAAAACCCCAGGCGTATATAGTACACCTTGCAGGTGCGGTTTAATATACATAGGAGAAACAGGACCGTCAATACAGACTAGACTAAACGAGCATAAGCGATGCCTAAGAACAAGTCAGTACAATCGCTCAGCGGTGGCCGAGCACCAACATAAAACAGGCCATACCATTAACTTTGACAAGACGAAAATAATTGCCAGAATTCCATTTTTTACAATAAAAAAAATCAGAGGATCTATAGAAATCAATAAAAATTCTAACAATCTAAACAAGGACGATGGCTACTACCTTTCTCCTATTTGGAAAACGAGTCTGTTTACAAAAGCAGAACAGTAACGTTCACTGATCCGCTACGCACTTCTCTCTATTCATTATCACTCATGCGTCAAGTCTTTGCCCTATATAAACTACCACTTTCACCGTCTGCTAGTTCAGAAGTATGTTTTTAGTTTTTTTTTTTATTTTGCAATTTGACTTGTCTACTTGATATTTTACCATTATTAACTTTATTATTATTAATTTTTTATATTTATTTCAGTTTTATATTTATATTTCATTTTATTTTCTTGTCCTGATGAAGCTCCTTACAAAAGTGGACGAAACGTCGACCTTAGTTTATATATATTTATATCCCTGACACATCACATATAAATATAAATCGTACCTACTTATTTAACTACGTTCACGATGACTAGCTTGCCCAAAAAAGAATCTACTAAACCTAAGAAACAAAGTAAATATTTATAAATATTTATACAACTCACAAAGGTTTGCTTGTATTAATTTCTTAATATCTCCATGATACAAGTGAAACCCACGTACCATAAGAAAGTAAAACCTGTTGACCATGATGACATTTCCTCACGTAGGCTTTCAAGGGTTATTGGTATCTGAAATATACCCTCCTCACATAACCCAATCTGCGTACAAGCAACAGCCAGACGAAATGTGTTGTAACGACAAAGTAAGATTTTTGTGTTAAGGCCTAGTACGCTTTGGTTTAAAGAACTTAAGAATGTTGTTTAAAGTCCAGCTAAGAACGTGGGTAAAATCCGGGCTCAAAACATTAAAATTTCTATTAAAGAAACATCACCCTTCAATTACATACCAGTCTCATAAAAAGAAAGCAAGTTATTACCATAAAGATTTTGTAATTACCCGATTGGATTTATAATATTTATCACAAAAGAAACCATGCAAACCAACACCCGAAATATAATGAACTTTTTCAACGAATATATTATAAGGTTGTTTTTTGAAGAATATTTACGGAAAACCAATTACAGATTAGCAACAACTTTGAGCATATTTCTAGCATTCAACGATAACACCTCCGTTTTATATAATTACAGTTAAACTATCGAGTACTAACGTATCATAATAGAGTAATTTTCTAATGGTATTAAGAACGGTATAGAGTGTAAAAATGCATAAATATTCAAACTACGAAATGGAAAGTAGCAAGTGTTTTGTTACAATTACTTACATCCTATGTTCATTTTATTCTTCAGGTTCACCCAGTTGTAAATAAAAAATAAACAAAAGACAATCGGGAAGGTATAACATTTTAACTCAATTGCTTTCTTCAAACAATTAAAGTTATTAAGTAATACTCATTATCAGTTTCCATTCTCTCCACGATCATAAAGATTTACGCTAACCCGTGTCTTTATGTGTATTTGACTGTCATTTGCTGTTTAAAATTAACTGTTCTCATTTCTTATCGAGATTTTGCATCGCTTGTGATTTAGACATTTTTTAAATTGTAATTTGATATTTAAATTTAAGTTACGGTATTATTGTTACCTTCTTTAGTAGTAGTAGAGAAGTTATTGCCTTTTCTTCGTGTGTATGCAAAAATAGGAAACGTATGGTTTACATAAGGAGAACGTCCGCCGCAAGGTAATATCGTGAACGATTTCTTAGCTGAGAATGTTTTCTAGGAAAGTTGTTCCAACGAAGTTATCCCTTAGCTTCTTGTTAGAATATATATTATCACCGAGTGATATTTCCAGAGTTTTCCATTAGGTCATTAAACCTTTTCAAACGCATTAATTACTCACACCTGCACGTCCCAGCCAACATATCTGATATCCTCTATCTGATTCTAACACTAAATTTCCATCAAAGGTAAGTAATACTTGAGCCATAAATTTTAATTACACCGCGCTCCCTAATTTCGTGTTAACACTATATAAACGGTGTTTTTAATTTCATTGGTCGTCTCAAATTTTAGATGTTTTTGATTTTACATCACATATCAAATGCCAAGTTTAAATTTCCTATGCCAGTGTCTAACATAGCGCTACCATGTGCAGATGTTGTAAAGTTGTGCAGTTCAATGACAAGTTTTGTGCTAGCTCTTTTCTTATCAGGCACAGAGGGTTTATTAGTTTTTATTACTTGCGACACTGAACTAAGTCGAAATATGAATTTGCAGAGGAGGCTGCCACCCGCTACAAAAAAAACAAACTATTAGGAACCCAATAATGACGTGAATAATTACCTCTTGCACTGCTATTACCGCTATAAATGGTCCTCCATTATCACGTTCTTCTTCAAAGAATTTAATCAGATTAGCAACAATTTGCTTTCCTGTAGTATCTAAATGACGACCCTACATTGTAGCAAACAATACACAATAACAGTTATGTTAGTCCTGAAAAGAACAGTTTGTAATACAAAGGTAAAGTAAGAAAATACAACAAAACTAATAAAACTACACCAGACAAAGCAAAGTAGTATATCCTATTTTTACTAGGGTTGGGGTAAGCACATAATAAATCTATCAATTATTTTTTTCGAAGTTTCATATTTTGCCAATTCTTTTTTATTGATTTTAATTAATAGAAACTTTTTTTTGTACAAAACTGCAGGCGTATAAGTTGTTGATCTAAGAACGCTAATAATGTGTACATATGTTTGTGTATTGTTCAATTAGTGAATAATAAGAAATGAAATATTTTATTGGAACATCCCTATTTTAATTCAATATTAATTTATTAGAAGAACAGACAATGTTGAATTTTGAACCAACTTAAGGTGTGAAATTTGTTGAAGGAAAAATACTTAATGGTTAAGGAGCTATTTATGTCAAAGCCAACAATGTATTACATCTGATGATTTGATTATATATGAGGGGTGGATCATCATCCGGAATTTTTTAGTTATGAATATACATTATGCAAACTCTTTTAAAAATAGCTTTACAGCACGTAATTTTTTTATACACTCGAAATGAACAACCAGTAATGTTGTTCTTAAAACAACCATAAATCACTTGGTTTAAACCAAATAATTCTAATTTTTCCCACAGATTCATAAACACTTTATTTTATTGTAAGTTTACTGACCCACTAAACTAAGCGCCTTCCATTTTGGTTTGAATAATTTCATTATTGCCCTTTTTCAGCTCATCAGGTAATAACACTCAATTGCATACACGCATATGTTTGCATAAACAAATAGCCACAAAAATATAAAAAAAACAGGTTTTTGGTTCCGGAAGGAATATAGATATTCTATTTTAACTAGCAATAGCATACAGAAAGAAACTACAAAGGTTACCTAAGGACGTTTGGAGGCTTTAAAAGATTTAAGTACAGTTTCCGTTATCCGTTATGTATGTTACCAGAATTCTGACTATGATGGTCAAGCACAGATCTATCCGGTATTACCATTATTATCCTTCCCGAAATAAAATGATTCAACCCATTTAGTACGAATTAAAATCAATAGTATATAAGGTTTAAATAGAACATAAGGTCAGTTGGCTGGCATTTAAAATACTGACGAACTATTAATTAATACGCCCTTCGTTCGTGGGTTATAAGTGTATATAGTGCAATGTGTGTTGTAATGTAAAAACAGTTAGGAATGTACTAGTAGTTTATTTTGGTCGTACATTCGTGATTTCTTGCGCGTTTGAGCTGTTATTTTTATTCCAGCAGGGAAGTTCTCATAAAAATAGCTGCACCCAGACGACCATTATATTGAAGGATTTATATTCGTTTAGTCTAGAGAAAACGCTACATAAGAATTCAGTTTTGGTCATCAAAAGTTACGCTTTAAATTTTGTGAGCAATAGAGAAATTCGAACAACCTTGTTTAACATTTTTTTAATTCCAGACTTTATACTGTTGCCATTGAGTATTAAATAATTTCTACAACCATACTTTAAGCTTCATTCAGTGGTGACCAATTGACTTAATCACACCGTTTGTAATAAAAGCTGTTCTTTATTTTTTTTATTGAAATACACTTCTTGTACCTCTTGGTAATAGATTTCTTTATGGTTTCTACCTGTAGCGTCATCATCAATACAAGTGAATCAACCAATTTTATTCTTCTCTTCGGAACACTTAATGTGTTCCCCGAATTTGCAAACATGCAGAATCGTTTAAGATGATGATTAATACACCACATCTGGTCTGTTTCTGATTTTAAGAAATAGCAGCGTTTAACAAGTCCAGTGACAGAATTACGTTTCGTTTCAAAGAGTTGCAGCTTAAAAAGAATGCATTGCTAGAAATTTGATGTTCGTATACAAGGTTTTGCAAAAGTCACGAATCTAACGAAGTGTAATGATAGATAGACAAGTTCATTTCCTATCAAATTAAATCTCATATGCTGCGTTCAAAATTATTTAAAATTTTATAGTTTTCAGATATTATTGTTACTTGTTAAAAGCTAATTGTAATATTCTAACACATCGAGATATTTTCACGTTAACTGAGATATTTTAAGTATCCATATGATGCTTATAGAAATTTGCGATGTGGCCCAACATTTAAAATACAAAATCATGCGAAAATAAAATTTACCTATAAACTTTAACCACATGTATTCAAGGAAAGAAGTTCACTTCTGTACACCTCACACTTCAAGGTACCGGTAAAAAGTGTTTACTGTCATACCGGGAACGCTTCGCATCTCTACTTGTGGCGAACTTTTTACGTTAAAATGTAGTTAAAACGCACAAATGGCAAAGTTTAAAACAAAAGCGCCTTCGAGATGTTAATAGATTTTCCGTTTCATATCTGACCACGGACGTAGGAAAATAAATAACTGAAGTAATTGGAAACTCCGGAAGAGAAACTAGCTAGAATGGATCAAGACCGCGGAGGCATGAGCTAGAGTGGTAGTGGGAGGTAGGAAAATAGGGTCAATATTCGTACAAATACAGGACTGCGACTCCAAAATTTACGCTCATAAGAAGTACACGCGCAAATCCTTTTTACATTCATAAGGAACACCAGGCAAATTCTTTCACAATAAAGCACATACTTTTTAATTAGCTCTAGAGTAAGCAATGTTACACACTATTTGCACAAAGAAGTCTTTTAAGCATGTAAAAAGCTGTGTAAATTTCGAATAGCTAATTAGGAGAGAAAAGTGGACTGCATATAAAGTTAAATGATATTGAACAAACAACAAATAATTAATGTATTTAATTAGATCAAGCTGTTACTAAAAGCAGTCACCTGGTGATTTGTGAAGCAGTGCCCACGAAAAAAACGATGTAACAAATACTATTCTTCTCTTTGGCGGGTATAGCGAAACACATTTATAACGATAGCGCTGTTCGAAAGACAAGCGGTTCATGTAAATAATTTGTTCTATGCAGAGTATATACAATAGCGATGCGGACCGTTCGAACGATAAATCGATTCTCTCCTGCTAAGCTTCTTGGATTTTCCAGTTAACACTACACTGTTTGCACATGCGGAATAACGTTTTATCACTCACGGCACTTGTTGGCGTGTGCATGAAGTAAACACATGGAAATTTTACTAACAAATTTAAATATCCCGAGGCAGACGTAAATAATTAACAAACTCAATAGAAAATAAAATGTGGCTATAAATTATTTACTATAAACGGAACAAAGCACTTAAATAACATATACCACTATACATTATTTTGCAAATTAGACGTACGATGTGCTGCTCTAAATTTATATACTATACCTGCTAACATGTAATTTTTGTAGAAATGGGTTTCTTTGTTTAATGTCAAATTTTTTGTACATAATTCCATACAGTCAAATTCATACACATTATTAGCACATATTTTGCAATACATAGGCAAATATTTTCGTGCGAATCCTTTTTTACATCCATTACAAATAATAATAAATAAAAATAAAATAATAATAAATATTGGGGCAAAACGCCTACGTGACATTAGAAATGTAAAAATCCCACATTTTTGTAAAGCTCGACATGGGTAAACAAAATATGGAACAATGAATTTTGGTATACGTGCAGAATTAAATGAAAAATTTAATAAATTCTTGTACAAAATTATGTCTACGTGATGTTTCAAGTATAAAATTACAACACTTGGTAACAAATCCCAATACAAAATTACGTCTACGTGCAAAGTTAAATGTATAGAGTACGCAAATTTTGAATAAACCCAACAGGTTAAGAGATAGGAGGGAACGAACTTGTTCTATATAAGGAACATAAACTGAGAAGATGCGTTCATTCCATTAACGACGCACATCTGTACCAGTCTAAACGAATTTATAACGTGAATCTGAAATTAAGTGAAGTCAAAAGTGACATAAAATTAAATAATGTAAAGAATTCAAGTAAAAAAATAGTAGAAGTGCGTGAAGTACGAGTTAGTGAAAATTTGCCGTTAGTATTAAAAACATAAGTCTATATTTAATTAATGTACACATAATCTTTACCATTTATTAATTTAGAGCTCTAAGCAATTATCTAAGTAATGTTTTACGAAATGATCTAATTAATTATCTAAGTGATGATGTTAAATTAAATAAGCAACTAAAGAATTCACTAAAGAACGTCTACAAGTTATTGGAAAACGAATTACTGGGTTAAAAGCCAAGCTCAGGGTCAACGACTGGAACTAGCAATCGATCTGGTTTAACAAGCTTCCGTAGGAGTCAACAGAAAGTACAAGGCCAGAATTTAATCTTATAATTTTTTGAATGTTGCATGTCTTATTTCAAATATTTATAAGCGTAGAACTTACATGTAATTGTTGTATAACTTATAAACACCTTTGGAAAGGTTTTATTAAACTTGAATAATACAGATCGTGACAGTCATAATAAGAATGTCAATAGTTGACAATTAGTAACTAGCCTACGTGATACTGAACAACTATTCAAATTCACCACATTCTTCCCTCCTAGTTGTCGAAGACGCATAGTCATCCCAGTGCCGGGGAGACCGTCTCAACCTAGTGCTTTTCTTGGCAAATACGACGACCCGGTCTATCCCATATCATTAACCGGCGTAGACACAGTTTCAGGAACCACATCCACTTCTTCTATTTCTTCAGCATAAGCCCAGTGACTATCACCTTGAGGATATGGAATTTCTGTCCTCCCATCGGGATCTAATTGATAAGATTTAGCTACAGGAGCTAGGTGTCGATTCGATACTTTCCATCTGAAAGCCGAACATGTGCGTACTCTTCATTGCAGTGAAGCAACATAACCTCATCAACCAACGACTTATATTTAGACTGTCGGTTAGGTCTTTTCATATAAACGGGTCCAGGGTAAGTAACCAAGTAGCAGCAGAGGAACCTGTTCCCGAACGCCGATAATAGTTGAACATCCGTTCGTGTGGGGTAGCATTAGTGGCGGTGCAAAGCAAGGAGCGCACATTGTGCAAGGCATCTTAGTAGGACAGATTGTAAGTGATTAATTTCAAGATTCTCTGATTGTAGTGCTAATTCGACAGTCTTCCATAAGATATCGTTATACCTCTCAACCAGTCCGTTTCCCCTAGGGTTATATCCGGTAGTTCTGCTAGTTGCAATTCCGACACTATTCAAGAAATCTCTCAGCTCTCTGGACATAAACGAAGCACCCCTGTCTGAATGAATATATGCAGGAGTACCAAACATAGAGAAAGTTTGTTTAAGATAAGACACTATAGTCACAGTCGTCATGTCCGTACAACGAAAGGCAATAGGGAATTGTGAGTATTCGTTCACAAGAATAAGGAGATATTTATTTTGACTAACAGACGGGAGAGACCCTTTGAAATCAGTGGCTTTGATTAAAACACCTTGATGCTGATGGAATCTAGGTTTAAGGGCAGCACATACGTTGCAAAAAGCGGTAACCCGACGGACTTCTTCCCCATAAATTGGGAGGTTCTTACTACGTACCCAGTGATACATACGAGTCACTCCAGGGTGACACAATAATTTATGAAATTCGTTTAGTTTTCCCACAGGATTTGCGATGGCCGAACACATCCTAGAGAGAGCGTACGCGGCTTCTTGTGTGAGGCGGCTCCGTGGCGTAGTGGTATGTGTGTGACTACTACGCCCAAGGTCTCGGGTTTGAATCCCGACACGGTCCGCTTGGAAAATGTTAGGCGAGATTTTTCATAAAAATACACCCTCGTTCGGATGAGAGGTAAAATGGAGGTCCCGTGTGTGAGTGTTGTCACGCACATTAAAGATCCCTACCTTGCTTGGAACAGCAAGGGTTCGGCAAAATTCCAAATTTTCCAGGTAAAAAAACTCACTTCCTGGCTAATGTAGTACCTTCGGGTGGAGCATTGGAAAATCACACGTAAGGCCTCGTTGTGTGTTCCTGGTCTGTAAACAATACCATAACTAGAACACGCTAACTCTAATCGCCATCGTGTTATTTTTCATTTTACACTTTACCATGGCGGGTACTGTCGAACATGAAAGCTACAGATTAGTGATCCGTTATCAACTTAATATTGTTGTCTATAAGATAGTGTCTCCATTTACGAAGAGCTTTCACTATAGCTTGAACTTCGTTTTCGACCGATGAGTGTTTCAGTTCTTGAAAAAAATGCCACAGGTCGTCCGGATTGCGATAATGTTGCTGCTATAGCGTTTTTAGAAGCATCCGTTTCGACAGTAAAGGGGATATTATGATCAATACAACTGATTTTTCTATTTCAAGTTTTAATTCTTCGGAGGCTTCTTTTGCTTTTTTCGGATAAGGGGAATTTTGTGTGAACAATAGGAGCATTTTTGGTTGAAAAATTTTTGATGTACGTTGAATAATGTGAGAACATACCTAACGCTCTTCTCAAAGAGGCTGTGTCTTTAGGTAGGGGAAGATTCTTTAGCGGTTCGAGACGATTCGGATTGGGTCTCATGGCCCTATTCGATATTAGGTAGCCTAGTAACTTGATTGATTTAAGTGAAAACGACGATTTTTCAAAATTAATTGTTAAGTTATACTTTCGCGCTGTTTCAATAAACTTCTGAAGATTCTCATCATGTTTCTCTTGATTTTTCTCGCAGATAGTCACATCGTCTAAGTACGCATATGTGTCTACCAAACGGTCGACTTTGATTATCTCGTCAATGACCCTTTGAAATGCAGCGACCCCATTGGTGACCCCAGAAGGAATGCGCTTAAAGTTATAAAGCTGACCGCATGCTTCAAATACCGTATACATTGTATCCTCTTCCCTAATAGTAATTTGATGGTGTGCACTTCGTAAATCAATAGTACTAAAAACATTGTAGCGCGCAACTTTCTTGATTACATCTTCAATTCTCGGCAAAGGGTACGCATCTAACAAAGTAAATTTATTGATAGTTCTTGAATGGTCAATAACCATGCGTTTTTTGTGATTTTCATTAGAAACAACTAAAATCTGAGCTCTCCATGGTGAGTTGCTAGGGTCGATTACATCATCTTCTAGTAATTTCGCTATTTCACTTTCGATAAACTTGTAGTTATCTACAGATTGGCGGCTCGACTTAATTGCAGTTGGTTTACACTCAGTCTTTAGGTTAGCAAACAAAGAAGCAGGCGGAACACTAGCAGCAGGTACATTACATACAACTAGGGGAGCTCTTTCACCTTCAAACAGTAATTGAACACATGTGTAGCTTTAATATTTCGTGACCCACTATAATATCTGAGCACAAATCTGGTAAGATAGCCAGTTTTACGTCATTATATACGTGATCAAAAAGATTAATGTTTACTTTACACTACCCTTCAATAGTCGAAGTCATAGTAGTCGAAGCCTTGGAGATAGACCCAGAGCAGGGTAACACCTTTAAACTCAACTCAGTGGCAGTTTTCTTGTTTATAAAACTCGGAGAACTTCCAGTAGTATTAATTAAAGCGAACACAGGGTACCCCTGAATACTGACAGGAACAGTACTTTTAGATAATCCATTTATAGAAGCCGAAAATCTCATTTCACTACTTTCGTCTTGTGAACTGTTTGCAGTAGCTTTACGTGTTTTAGCAGATAGGCACATTTTGGCATAGTGTCCTGGCAGGCCACAAAATTTGCAAGTAGAATTCCGTGCAGGACAGCTGCTTCTACGACGTCTAGAATAACCGCAAAAGAAGCACTTGTCATTAGGATCGGTTAAAGTCGTACTGGGATTATTTTTAAATAGCGGTTTGTTACGATTGATTTTAGGTGGAACAGCGTTTATGGGGATCGGAGAGTAAAAACTTTGGGCTTGTTCCTGTGCAAGTTCAAGAGAGCGAGCCAACTCATAAGCATCCTCTAAAGTTAGTGCAACTTTTTCCAAAAGTCGTTGGCGAATTGTAGAAGACTGTAGCCCACTAACAAAGGCATCCCTCACAAAATCATCTCTGTTCTTCTCAGCAGTGACAGCTTTAAAGAGACAGTCTATGCTTGAGAGTTTTAAGGCTTGTAGGTACTGGTCAACAGTTTCATTCGACATTTGCTTACGTGTAGATAATAAGTGCCTTGCAAAAATCTCATTCACCGGTTTGAGATAAATGCTTTTGAGTAAGATTATAGCATTGTTGTAAGTTCCACAGTTACTTATATAGTCATAAATATCCTGAGACACACAGTTTACCAATATCTTAAATTTTTCATTATCCGTAGGTCGTGAGTTAAGTGTGGAAATGAAATTCTCGAATGTTCTGCTCCAGTCCATTCTCTGGAAGCACTACTGACCTTAGGATCCGTGTTAAATCTCTCGGGTTTTAAAACTCGATTCATTTTGATAGGATTCTGGTTTAATAAATTGTTGTATAACTTATAAACACCTTTTGAAAGGTTCTATTAAACTAGAATAACACAGAACGTGACAGTCATAATAAGAATGTCAATAGTTGACAATTAGTAACTAGCCTACGTGATACTGAACAACTATTCAAATTCATCACAGTAATATAGATAACTTTTTGTGTAAAAGGTCAACAAAAAAAACTTTAGTTGGTGCGTAAAAATTACGTTAAAAGGGGAATAATTTTTTTGAACGTTCAGCAAAGCTTTTAATATAAAACATAATTATTTTTGCTGGACTTAATTGCTTAAAATTTTGGTAATGAACAAATTTAATAATAATATTTAATTTCATTTGATTTGAAAGGTTTTATAGCTAATGATATTACAAGGACATAGAGTTATAAATTTTACATTTTCTTAGTTTATTATACAAAATTTGTTGAACTTCGTTTGTCGTATTCAGGTATATGAAGTATTAGAGGGGAGTGAATAAATATTCTCTGTTATCATATCGTCGTTCACTCTATGCAGGGTATAACTGAGCTAGTCTAAGCATAAATTTAATTGTGTTGATTTTAAAATTAATTTAGATATTTTAGAGGCACAGAGAGGTGGCGGTCGGCAAAGCAACTGAGCGTTAAACACGCCGGGCGGCATTTAAACATTGCGGTATAGCATTGAGCACCAGCGCTAATTTCATTGGTCTATTTGAATTTGTTAGGGGGTAATTAATGCGGAGTGCCCAAATCAGTACCAGTATGTCGGACAGTGTTGAAATACAGGTCGGAATTATCACTAAACGATGTTAGTGGTTTACGTATAAATCAGGTTATTTAGGTATAAAAAGTAACATATTATAATTTTAACAAGTTGTAAATAAAAACATAAAACCAAGAAAAACTTTGTTAATGTCTTGATCCGCGGAACTTGTCATTTGGCTGATTTTGCGCCACGTTAGTTGCTAGATTACGTTTTTGTTTTCTTGATGATATATGTTCTCCCTTTGGTGGTCTACCTACTGGAAGCCTTTTACAACTTCTAGTAGTCCATACCTTGCGCCGACTGATTGCAGTAGGCTGTACTTTAATAGCCAAGTTTGTTCGCTGACGGATCGGAATTGAGCTTCCAGCAGTATTCAAAAATGACTCCCACGATGTTTTTTGTTTTAATACATTTTAATCTTTTTAAAAAAAATTCTTTGGTTAAGTGTGATGTGCCAAAAGAATTATAATGCTTTTGCATTAAGATCAGTATTTCGTCTAAAGTTCATTTAGAGATCTCTTCTCTGCAACCAACAGTGATACTATTGTTTGGCGATACTGTGATATGGTTATTGACAGAAATGTTATTTATATCCGAGCTGATTTCAGGATTGTGACCGCTGTTAGTATTTTCAGTTTTTGAAACTACCAGTGGCTTGTAAAATGATATAGGTTGAACATTTCCCCCAAACGCTAATTTGGTCATAAGATAACGTGATTTTAAACTTACTGGAGTAGCATTCAATATTGATTCAACAAAATTACAATATACTACTGCTTGATGCTTGCAAAACCACCAAATTTTCCACTGGGACAAGTACAAGATCCAATATTCCCGTGAACATGATAAAATTCGCCTTCGTTGCTCATACTGGGAACTTTGTACATTTTTTGACTGATGCATTGGATATTTTTTTCGTTAATTCCAGAGGCTCTTTTTCATAGGATTAATAATAACAATCTCGGAGTGGCATTTCTCGAGTGAACAAACTGTCTTATTCTTTTCTGGTAATACTCCTCCAAGCATGTAGCAATAAAATCAATTAAGACTATTGCATTGTATGCTTTGTTACGCGATAAAACAATATCTTTAAACAACCGGATGCTTACTTCACAGAAGTTGTTAGTCTGATGATCATGTGTGGATGAATCGAGAAAAGCCATGCACCAATCTTCTTTTTTGGTCCAATACTTTTCCAAGTAAGCAATCCATTGTGGATATCTTCTAAACACTTCAATTTTCGAATTAATATTCATTTCATCATCTCTGCTCAACCCATTTACTGTTTTTGTTTGATACCCATTTTGCAGAATCTATTCCTGTTGCAATAGAGAAAAAAGAAGTAGCTTTCTGAATCTTCGGCATTTAAAATATCTCTAAATGCATTGTAAAGAATCCAGCGATCATTTTCATCTATATTGTTTTTCTCGAATAACCAACGTCATACTGCTTGTAAAATATGAAATCGGCATAAAAATGTTTTTGACGCGGGAATAACAAGTTTAATTGCGCTCCTTTTGGTATAACTGTCATCTGTAACAAATACTTTTGGGTAACCTTGACCACTAAATGCAATTGGTAAACTGGACTTTAATAAAGTAATTCCAGCTTTATAGTCTTTTTCTAACGCTTTTATGCGACCTTTCTCAATGGCTTTCTACAATTAATTTAATATTGAAAAAATGGCATTCATATTATATACATTTACTTATCTTAAACGAATATCAATTTAAATAGTATGAACCTCTAACACCACATATATTGTACATTTTTAATCAATTATACGTTTTTTATTAACTTGCTTAAATTGAAGTATGTTAGACCACGTCAATAAGGCGAATGTTTTAGTTTAGTGTTTCTATATTTAATATCCCGTTTCCCTCTATTAACCGACCCTAGTATTCTTTTCTAAACTTATCTAAACATTTTTTTGTTTCGGTTGACTGCCTTTTACATGGATGCTATGTGTTTTTTTATTCGACTTTTAATACGTTTTTGCTATCATGTGGGATTATTTTATTATACTGTGATATACCTTAACAAATTTTTGTATATCGGCCTTATTAATAATAGGTTGTTGGGTTTTTACAATATTCTAATCTTATCAAACATTTATTTTGTTTGGGTTGACTGTATTTTACCGGATGCTATTTATTTTTTTAAACTTTTAATAGGTTTTTTGCAGCGTGTACAGATTATTTTATTATACTGTGAATACCTTACTCATTTTTTTATCGGCATTATCGTAACTGCTGTTGTGTTTTTAATAGTTATTTATGTACCAAGTCAGTAAAGTGATTCTTTATTGAACGAGTCTGAGATTATGAGTCGTGCGAGCGAGGCGAATAACAGGCGAGTTGTATAAGACACTTTAGTGACGTGGTGCATACAAACTTTATCGCCTACCGTTAAAATTTATAATTTAAAAACAATGTAGGTATTACAATATGATATTTTATTATGACTAAGTAAACATATATTAAACTTTCACTATTAGAGACGTGACAATGACAACTAGTTTTTGTTTAAAGTCAAACATCAGTCATTGGTATGTTGATTAATTTGCAGCAGGTAAAAAGTTTAATTTTTACAGTAAGATAAAGTGTTTCTTTACTTCCGAAAATTGCTATGGTAATGTATGGTTATATTGACGGTTGGCGATAAAAATATTTTAATCTTATCAAACATTTATTTTGTTTTGGTTGACTGCATTTTACCGGATGCATTTTATTTTTATTTTTTTAAACTTTAATACGATTTTTACTAGCGTTTGGAGATTATTTTATTATACTGTAATATATCTTAATCAATTTTTGTACATCGACCTTATCATTAACAGCTTAGCAAAAAACGTACCTCCTGCTTTAACATAACACTTCTGTGTAATCATTACTCCATCTTTGTTCGATCCATCTTTTATAACTTCTGTATAAATTAATTGGTAAACAGTTAAAACTGAATTCGAATCTCGTTTCTACTTCAGTGTAAATTCCAAAACCAAAATAAATTTAACAAATATAGAACTAATCTATTACGTTCTCCATCCACTATTCGCGCCTATTTACAAACAAATACCTTGACGCAGTTCCAAATTTTTCACAAACAAAATTTAACGATCAAGCGTCTAGTTAAAATTGATATGCAAATTGTTGTGCTGCAAATTGTAAGAATTACTCAAAAGATAAAATTTTATAAAGTTTAAGGGTTTATCACTGTTCGATCACGTATATGGAACTAATCCAATACTTAAAGCAAAGGTCTCTTGGGCATCCTTCTCGCCACCAAGTGCTAATGCATTCCCAGCTTAAAATTTTGAACTCACTAAAACACTGACCAAAGATAGATCTCCAAAACCATAAGACATCTTGCAAACAACTGAAGGTCAAAAATACGGTATGTCATGAAATACCAAGCAAGATAACAAGTTCTAAAACCAAGAAATTGAATAAAGTTGAGTTGTTTACACTAAAATAGTTTAAGTATTTTTTTATTTTCAAAAATTTTAAGCAACCGTCAGGTGATAGGAAAATATGCCACACACACGCTGAAGAGTAAATTTTTTTTGACCAACAATAATTACGCGACTGTTGACAGCCAACCGCACAATTCTCAACAAAAAGTTACCTAAATGTTCAAGTAGAGGCGCTTAATTTAAACGTAAAGTTATAATGAAATTACATTTATAAATTAAATGACACGCAATCTACTAAAAATGAAAATACTGTTCGTAAACAAAATTTCTTTGGAATGCTCAAAGAATGTGCATTTCTCATACACCCGGTTTGATTAAATTAGTTTGTGTTTATTATTTGTAAACCATAATATATAGATACATTGTGTTCCTTCTATGATTCTATTCGAGTTTATAACGATGTTCAACAAAAATATTTATCTCAAACGAAATATTTAATTTTGTGTAATGAAGGTTGCCATAAACATCGTTAAATATGTTTCCATTATTTTTATAATAATTTGCATTATGACCGAGTTGGTTTAAGATCGTCTGTAGAAAAACACAATAATAGCATGTCATCAGTTAATGTGATTATAACGAAGGTTCAATAATTGGTTCATCAATTTTAATAGCTTTTTCCTGTTTTGTAAGATATTGCTTGTACTTTAGTTTCAAGTAATTCTTGGACTTTGCCTCAAAAGACACGACATTTTACACAAATGTTTTAATCATTAACTAAATTGATCTACCTGGAATACCAATACTCCTGATAACCCTGCTTATAAACTTACAAATCGGCTAAACATTTTTCTATACAATAATCTTAATTTTATTTCTGCTTCTGCTTTTAAAAAGTTGGAATGACCTGATCTAAAACTTAAAAATTTTAAATTACCATCTCCATTTCATGTTGTTTCATGTAGTGTAACTAAGTTATTTCCTAGCACATCTCCTTCAAAATATTATGATATTGGAAGTATTTAATTAGTGTTTCAAGTCTAAACTTCATTGTGAATGGAATTATTTTTAAAACGAAATTTTAAAATTTGTTTGTCTAAAAATATTTATTATCATCAATTGTCTGGTCTTACTTGTTGAATTCTTTATGAATAATATTAAAATATATTCAATCACAAATACAGATACTTCTAATACAATATTTTGTTTAGGGGAAGGTACGTTAACGAAACATATGTTAACGATATTACATACAGCTCCCTTCTGAAATTTGTTAAATGATTTGGATAATTTTTATAACTGATTGAACACTACACCTTAATAAAGGACGCGGCAAAGCAAACGCATGTTTTACAAATAACAATAACTCAATAGCTTTTTGATATAAATATATAAATATAAGTATAAATATAAACATAAACATAAACATAACCATAAACATAAACATAAACATAAACATAAACATAAACATAAACATAAACATAAACATAAACATAAACATAAACATAAACATAAACATAAACAAACATAAGCATAAACATAAACAAACATAAACATAAACAAACATAAACATAAACATAAATATTATATAAATAACATTAATTATAGAGAAAACATCTAGTACAATGCAGTGTTTGTTGACAATTTTTTAATTACTTCCGAAAAATAACATCTGTCAAGTGACGCCCTTCCTTCTGAATGCGTTTCATGGCTCTTTTCAAAATCTTTCAGTACTTTTCACAATGTTTCTTCTTCCATACTAGCAGTTTCTATGCGAATGGAATCTTGCAGGGTTTGTTTATGTATACCTTTGATTTGAGGTAACGTCAAAAAGTTGCATGCAGATAAGTCAGGTGAGCAAGGCAGCCAATGAATATCACCAAAACGGGAAGTGACGTGTTGAGGAAACATTTTTGCACCACCTGCATTGATGCTCGCGCAGTTGTGCTGTGTCACCGCTTGCTGTGTGTTAACGTTTCACCTGCGTAGCTCTGAAAGCTGGAAAGTGTTGAACATTTCCACATAGCGCTCTAAAGTCATGTAACTGAGATATTTTTCTCTTCCAAAAAACAAGGACCGAAGATCCGAAATTTAGCAACACCGTACCGTTCTGTTTAGAGCTGTGGAGAGGTGTTAGATGTAGCTGTTGTGGGCTCTGTAGCACCCAGTACCTGCAGTTTTGTTGATTTACAATTTCATATAACAGCAAATGTTCGTTGTCGTTCGACATTACCCTTCTCATCAAGAATGTCAAGCATTGCCTCACAAAATTGTCTTAGCTGTGCAAAATCCCCTTGAAGTAACATTTGAACTATCACTATCTTGTAGAGTTCAAACTTTAGGACACGACGTACGAATCAATCTAGCATCCGCAAAACTGAAGCGTGTCGTCGAACAGACCGACTCATGCTGAGAACTGCCACTCTCACTCAACGTTTTCAGGTGTGTGCATAGTTATAGGATTACTTGATGGTTTCCTTGCCATGTCAAACCCTTTTGCTCTAAAAGCTTCAACTAATAGTATTTTACTTCCTGTATGTTTGTTGTGGTTTGTTTATTTTAAAAACTATGAGTGGTTTAATTCCCAATGAAGATTAAGAAAAATAATAGTATTTTGTTACGATCAGGGATGTTTCTATGGCGTGCGTCCACATTAAATTTTCAACGGCTACGGCGCTGAACTGTCATTATGGACTTTGTTTCAATATATGTTTCAAAGACAAACACTTGCTGCTGCAAGGTCCTCTGCGCCATGGTTACTAACACTGCACGATCTAAGCTGTGTACTAACAGGAAACGACATTATGTCAAGTACTAGCCGACTAAAAATCACACACTTCTTTTGCCACACCTTTTATAAAATTGATTCATTAAAATGCAAAGAAATTTTTGGTCTCTACGTTTCTTGTTTCATCGTCATTCTTCAGTCCTGGAACTGGTTAGACGCGTACCCTCATTGTTGTCTATTCTGAACTACCCTACACATTTCCCGGAAATTTACAATCTGCATCTATCACTATCTGCGTGCAATAGCCTGATCTAGATTTACCTCTACCTCTTTTTTCCTATCTCTGCTTGTAATATATCCCGCACTATTCCCCAAAAATGCCTTAGAACGTATCCTATCCTTCTATTTCTCCTATTTTTTTTTGTTTTTCACAGATATCTTTATTCCGTTACTATTTCTATAACTTATTTGTCATTAATTTTGTCTCTCCAGGCTATCATCCTCCTTTATCTGAAGCACAACATTCCAAAGGTTTCTACCGTTTCACTGTCTGCTTCTCCTACTGCCCCTATTTCATAGACGTACTGTTGTGCTCCACACATATGCTTTCAACAATTTTCTCCTTGTTTCTCTCTTTGTTGTTTTTGAACATAGCAGCTGCTCTTTCTTGTTAGATGCAGTTCGATTCTCCTTTTATTGTTTTATAATTATATACTTTATTTTCCCGATATTCAGTGGTATGTGAAGTGGGGTAAGCAACCTGTGGCTGCCAAGATCCCTCAACACTGGAGCATTTGCCGAATTAATAGTTGAAAATATTTCAAAACCAACACTTGTAGTTGTTTATAATAACCATCAGATTTAAGTACACTTATTTTTTCGCATTAGGTTGGACGCGTACCTCTACTTATTTATATTTCGAGCTAGCTTACGAAGTTCCCTGAAATTCTCACAGCCTATATACAGCTCGGTTCTTCTTCTATTGTTTACTAATTATATGCCCTAATTCACCGAGAATCAGTGGTATGCAAAGGGGAGGCGGCTCCGTCGTGTAGTTGGTATGCGTGTAATAGTTTTTTAGTAAATACTTTTGCACAATTAACATTAGTCGAGAATATTGCTAAACCAATACCTGTAGTTGCTTATAATAATCATCAGATTAAGTACAGTTATTTTTTTCGTATTAGTTTTTCCATCTTGAAACTGGCTGGACGCGTACCTCCATTGATTTCTATTCTGAGCTAGCCTACACATTTCCCTGAAATTCCCACGGCCTACATCTTTCGCTATCTGTGTGCAATAGTCTAACCTAGGTCTACCTCCACTTCTCTTTTTTCCTATCTCTGCTTCTAATATATTCCACACTATTTCCTCGTGCCTTAGTATGTGGCCATATCATCTGCAAATCTAAACATATCTATCTTTTGTCCCTGCATAATAATTACAAATATCTTCCTGTATTTGATAGTATTCATTGTCTTTTCAATGTACAAATTAAAAATTAATGGCGGTAGGTCACATCCTTGTCTCACCCCTTTCCTAATATTTACTTCTCTACGTTCCTGTTCTCATTTTATTACCGCTGCTTGCTCTTTGTATAAGCTATGTACTATCCGTCTATCCCTAAAACTCATTCCAATCTGTTTGGGTATTTCAAACATTTTTTCCATTTTACATTGTCGAAAGCCTTTTGCAGATCTACTAACCCTATATACACGCTTTTCATTTTTCTATTGTTTTCTCCATTATCACCCTCAGAGCTAAAGTAGCCTCTTGTGTTCCCCTGTTTCGCTTAAACTCAAATTGATATTCTCTAGTATTTCTTCAGCTCGTTTCTTGTTTTAGTGCTACAAAATTCATTTAACAATATACGTTTTAATATAGAAATTAAATAACTACCGATACTACTATATTATGTAACTCCTATACTCTACAAACTTCATCTTAATTTAAACAGAACAATAACACTGACATTGAAAATTAACAATTTTTGTCCTTTGTAACGTATTAATAAGTTCGATTATAATTTTCAACTCGCGGGTTTTGAAATTTTACATATCTATTTTCTTGTGTAAGTTTTATTTTAGACTTGTTTCCATTTTGCCCTGTATTGCAAAGGATTGTTTTAGAGGTAGGGGTTGACTAGTTCGTTTATTGAATGGTACAGTATTATTAGTTCGCTTAACACATTGTGTATGGACGCCTTTACTACAAAGGATCTAAATAGTCATATTGACCACGAGCGGATGCTAAGACGCCCTAGTTCGATTCATAAAGCTACAATTAGTCTCAATTCAATGACGCGTAGACGTTTAATAAGATTGGCGGATAATAACAGGAAAAGTTGACTTACCTAAATGTACATGCCGACTGCATCGACTATACAGTAAGTAGTCTAGGTGTCAGCTGGACGACAAAAAACCAAAACCAACTTATTTTACAGCAAAGGCTCAAAACCAATTAGCGAACATTTCAACGGTGTTTATACCGGCTGATATCATGATCCTGGTATTTTCTGAGGTACTTGACATGTGATAAGTTCTAATGACATTAGCCAAAACTTCTCTTATCGCAAGAGGATGTGCTTGAAGATTGATTGTCACTTGACTATTTTCCGAAAATACAGAGTATGGAATATGCATATTCCGAAATAATGTCATAATTCTAAGCGGATCGTGTACCGTCCATTTTTGCCATATTCAAGACAGTAACCTCGCAAAGTCGATCTTAATAAAACAACTCTGCTTTTTGTAGATGACCTAGAAATTATGTAGCTTTGCAAGTTCAGCCTATTAGCATTTACTGTACTCATATGGGTACGGTTCGGGTTAGGCAGCTGCTGCTACTGCCTATAGTTAAGTGAATGCTGCATCCAGCAGTTTTATAGGGTTTAGAAGACTTTTATTCGTGACCGTGGAAATCTCTCAGTGAAGCTCGATTTGTAATGCAACATACTGTACTAAATTAGCAGTTATATGTAAATCTTCAGTTCCGCGTCTTATACCTTAATATATTTGTATTTGCGGGGTAATTTCGGTAGTAGAAATATTTCTTTCAGAAATTATTATTATTAAAACATTCTAGAAAGTCAGCCAGGAATATTTCTATATTATTATTATTATTATTATTACTATTATTTCGGTTTTTGGAATCTATTACGAGACTCGTTCGGAACTAAAGAATAATGGCACATTGCTGCGTGCGTTGGTTCTCACCAGTCAGGCTGCGAACGCACCTAACTTTGTTCGCCGTCTCAGTTTATCTTGTTGCTGTGCGATAACGTTTGCTTTGCTGACAGTTTTTCGAAATGAGAGTGACAATAGAAAATTCAACTAAATGTGAAATTCGTAGTGCTATTTGATCTATGAATGCGTAGAACGAGTTTGTGGCAAAGGTGCAATGTATGAACGAAATGCACAACAAAGATCGAAATGGTTGGCCATCACTCGACGAGCTGAAAGAAAGGTCAAGAAAAAGGTTTGTGAAAACAGGTTCTTTATTTTACTTGCCTCTTCTTTCCTAAAAATATCGAAGTCTCTTTCTTACATGAAGTGATCTCAGATCACTTGACTATAAAAAATTCGTGCTTGCTGAGTCTCATAATTTTAATGGAAGCTCACAAGACAGCGAATGGAAGTAATCCTCGATATTTCTTAATAAATACAGTGAAGGTGATAGAGAACTTCTCGTAATTGCATTGTAACCCGAAATAACACGTTGATTTTGTACACAACACTTGAAATCAAGCACCAACGGAGCGGCATCTCACAAGTTCTTTTGCAAGACCCCGGAAAAAGGAGAAACCGAGACCGATAACAAATGTCTTTTGGCCCGCAGGGCGTATTGCTTGTTTAATTAATGCCAAAATGTGAGACAATGATGTTTACAGCTTATTATAACTTTAATGACATCGCCTTGTCGTCCAAAACAAGCAACGAGGAATGTATGTCGTTTTCGTGTTCATTCATGAAAATGCATTGCTTCATGCGTGTACATGAACAACACAAGAACTGCAGCGCTTTAAGGGGGAATCTATAATTATTATTTGGCGCCAAGCGACTTTCATCTTTTCCAAAATTGAAGAACTCAAAGAAATGGCACCACGTTTATACCCATTTACAATAGATGTAGAAAATAACGCCAATAAGACACTTGTCTGACGTTATGAAAAATGATTCAATGGTCATTAAGATTATGTTGAAAAGTTTATGTATACCCGGTGTTATGTGAATGAATTTTAAAGCGATATTATAAGTAAATACGATTAAGTTCTATACCCACAAATGACTAGAAAGTGGATATAATTAAGGATCATTAAATAACATCTTCACCCTCAAGCTTATTGAATAGTATGTTGTAGATTACTTTGTGGTCAAAACTTAACATTTAGAGTTCCATACGTTTACAATAAAACCTTACTGTTACGCTCTAAAATCGCTTCATAAAAGATTCTAGTAAATAATTATGTTAGGGATTTTTTGTATAATTAATTTAGGGGTATTACAGATATTTATGTAATCTAATTTGAGAAGTAGGCTTTATTATAATGTAATTTTGTGGTGTTGACGTGAAACGGACATGTTGTTTTCCCAACTAATCAAAACGCGATTTTTGTAATACAATCAAAGTTACAGTAGTTAATCACGTAGGGTGTAATAGGTTTTACAGAAATTACAAACGGAATTTTTAATTCACTTACAATATGAACATACAAATTAATTATAATTCTGTTTACCTTACCATCTAAATATTTAAGTTAAAGCCCAGTTAGTGAATCCCTTGGCAGGCCGGATAAATAATCTTTGTGTTTGTCTTCTCTGGGTTTTCTACGTTTTACAGAGCGTGTATGCTTATTCCTGTTCTATATGAAATTCTTGTAACGGAGTCGTTGGTTTTCTTACAGCATTTAACGAAATAAGAGCAAGATAAAGATACAACAAATGGATTTGGGTAGGAAAGACAGCTATACACTCCAACTACATTATTTTATAAAACACACGCCAGTTTTGGTGAAGTAGTCACGTGAGAATGAATTATGGCGGCTCGTTCTTTTTAACTTGTAAACACACTCGTGTGTACGTGTCCGTGCCAACTGCCTACACTAAAAAATCACAGTAATAATGATTATTCCCCTTAAACTTTGCCGGAGGGAAAACTACACCATATTTGTATAATGTGTAATACTCTACTTCTAAAACTTGATTACACTAATATGTGTAATATCCCTAAGTTAATTATATTAAAAAAATCCCTTACATAACTATTTACTAGAATTTTTTTGTGATGCGATTTTGGAGCGTAACACCACATAGATAACGCGCACAGGGTATTGAAACTATTTGCAAGGCGTTACTTGAAGGTTCAAATTGCGATGACAATAATTTAATGAACCATAAACTAGGCAGGCTGAATGCTAACTACAAGTTATAAATACATATTAGCTCTTAAAACTGAACACGTATTTTTTGCTTTAATTGAGCAGAGTTCAAATGCTTTTTATTTCTTTAAGTGATTCTCATATAGTGTAGCCACCTTTTAACATAGATAACTCGCAATTTTCTTCAAATAATAAATGAGAAATTCAAAATGATTTAGAATATTGTTATAATGAGGCATTGAGTTTTATAAGAATAAAATTATTATCTGGAAACAATCAAAAGCAAGCAATATCATAATAAATCCAGATTTATTGTTACCCATTTAGTATAAAAGTGACAGTTAATTCTAATGCTTGGCAAATAGTATCCAGTTGTGCATCTGAAGGAGCTGCGCTTGTCACTGAAAAGTGAACAAGAATATTTTATTTTGTTTCAACGTCAATTTAAAAATAATGTTGTATTTAAGGGACTTCAGTTCTGCAATAAAGTATTGTAATATTCTCGCCAGACAGTTTAATAATGAAAGAACAATGGAATAATTGACAGCTGAGGATGTATTGAACGATAGGAAGCAAACAAATAGGATACTTTAAGTATGATCTCATAACTTCTAGAGTCATATGGCAGGCCTATATAGTTTGATATATAAATCGTACGATCTGACAGTTAGTTGAGTTCAGTATTAATCCACAAGTGATATGCAGTAAATTATTGTATCGAGTGTTAAAACAGATACGCTGGTGTCTATATAAAATAGGATATAGCAATTGGTCCATTATTGCTTGTTTAAATAAATTACGATTGCATCAACGTACTTAGTTGGATTACCTTTAAATATACTGTTCTCCTCACTTTAAGAAGGATTCTAGTTTAGCAAAGGTTGTTATGTAATTATTGACAGTTAGAATCTCCTATTACCGCTTCCAGTAGATTAAGGATTCTCTGTAAATTACGACACCGGTGTAAAAGATCTTTGGCAAACGTATTTACTAAATAAAGCGTCTTCTTTTGAATGGGGGTAAAACCGAAAAATCGCACGTACGAAAAAGATCACTACTGTGATTGGAACAGCAAGGGTTAGGCAATATTTCCAAGAGTAATAGTTTCCGTCTCTTGACATCAGTGACTAGTCTCATTAGCTGAAAGGAGCCAACGTAAAATAAATAAATAAATAAAAATACATTATTATTTACACGTAAAATTACTTGTTTTACAATGAGAATAATACAAGTCATCAAGTATATGGTGAAACTTTAGGTTAACGAGAACACGGCGAAAGAGCAAGTGTTAAGCCGAAGGCCCTAGGCGGGCAGCTGATAAATGCACATTATAATTTAAATCATGTAGAAATCTTAAACAATACAGGTTTCATCTAGACATAATTTCCAATAGTTTCCTTAAGTTAATTTAATTTAAAGGTTGTTGGACTTATCTGAAATCTACCTTTTTAATTTAAATTATGCATCCAATAATTTATATTTAAGCACTTGCTCATTCGTTTCAAGGAACTAAAATTACAAGAAGCAGATCGGTTTTTACTATGGTAAAAAATACGACGTTCATGAAGTAAAGTTCTTGGAGGTGAAACACCTCATATATCTGATTTAAAATATAAACGTGTTTAATTTTCATTCAAAATATTCATAATGAAATCTTGCTCAAGATTTGTCTTTCACTTTTGCACAAGTATTACGTTCGAATGTTGTCCGTAGGGTTTAATAAATAATCATAAATTAATCATAACACCTTCAATTAAATGTCAACTAAGTTTCGCATGGGAGATGTAATATGTTCCAACCCAATGCATTACGAAACAAAATTTATCTGGCAAGACATGCCGATATTATGTCGAAATATGTGTATATATAAACTGTTAAATTAACGCACTTAAATATTTTAGATATCATATATAATCCTGAGAAATGCTCGCATTATGTGATAACTTCGTCAAGCACTTAGAAGTAATAACGATTTCATAGAAATTGAAATCTTTGAAGATATGTTTGTTTTATGTTATCTGCCTAACTCTGAAATAATGTATTAACAATGCTTTTTTTGTACATAACTTACACAAATCTATCTTTTAAACATTATTATATCGCAAAAATCTTTTAAAACCCTAAAGAATTCTATCAGTGCTGTAGGGTGTAATGCAATAAACAACATCAAGTTTAAAGAAAGGTTTATTTAAATATAAATCAAGCTAAGCGACTACACATCTTGAGAGCTTCTTACGTTCTCACGTTCTACTTACGTTCTGAACAACAAGTTACAGTAACCCCTTACTTACTCCCTCTACTACCCTTAGGTCCATCGACGCACGCAGAAGGCCTGTAATATTTTACACATCCTCCGGCGCGGCGGTACAACTTACCTTATCAGTTCTTATTTCTAAAGGATACAATAATTGTATTGGGCGCCTAATTACGGTGCCATTCGCAATCTTAACGTAACAGGCACGCACTTTGCCATCACGGCCGTTTATCACGTCTTTCACCAACCCTAATTTCCACAATAACCGTCGCTTATCATTTCCATGTATTAATACGACATCCCTTGCTTAATCGCACACTCACGCACATTCACGTTATGATGAGCTCCTCTTAATAATTGTAAATATTCTGCGCTCCATCTTTTCCAAAAGTAGTCGATAACGTTTGTTCTCTGCTTCCATATCCCACGAATCTCATCTCCATTAATAACACGGTCAACAAAAGGAATAGTAGCCAAAGCGGGTCCCAATAAAAAATGCGAAGGGGTTAACGGCATTAAATCTATAGGTTCACTACCTAGGTATGTGAGCGGGCGGGCGTTTATTGTTGCTTCGACCTCGGTAATGAGTGTATTTAGTTGATCTAAATTTAGTAAAGAACGTCCTATCGTAGCCCTAAGGGCGTCTTTTACACTTTTTACAAGTCGCTCGTAAAATCCTCCGTGCCAAGCCGCTCGCTCTATTATAAATTTCCACTTAATTTGGTGACTGTTTACAAACTCGATCAATTCTGTACTCGCCATCACTTCGTTTAAAGTCAATATTTCACGTGATATTCTTTTAAATGTTTTAGCGTTATCAGAGTAAATGACCTTAGGAATCCTCTACGGGCAAAGAACCGTTTACATGCACTGATTGTAGACGCAACATCCATTGTCAAAACAATCTCTAGATGAAGTGCTCGTATAACCGCACAGGTAAATAAAAGCACATAGCATGACTTTGAGTGATAACCCTCTTTAAAATACAACGGTCCGAAGTCTAAACCTGTCACTTCAAAGGGCTTTGTTTGCTGTATTCGCTCTCTAGGTAACGGCGCGAAGAAATGCGACCCTGATTTTCCACGAAGTCGTTTACAGATAACGCATCTTGCTAAAACGGACTTTATTAATTGCCGTCCTCGTACAATCCAAAATCGTTTACGTACTTCATAAAGTGTCGCATTAACACCACTATGATGAAAAGTTTTATGAAACTTCATTATTAGTAGTTTACTTAAATGTGCATTTTTCGGTAGAATAACGGGATGCTTGAGGTCGAAATCTTCTCTTAAATTATGAAGACGTCCACCCAAACGCATCAATTCATGTTTATCTAAGAAAGGGCTTAAAGTTGCAATACTCGATTTCCGTTCAATGCCCTGATCCTTTAGTAAGCTGTTAATCTCTGAATAATAAATCTCCCGCTGAGCCTGCCTCAACAAATATATCTCGGCCCTTTCAAATTCGTTTACGGTTAAGCTCTTCATTTCTTTGTTATTTCTGGTTCTTAAATTTCCTATAAATCGTAAAATATATGCCGTTATCCGCACTAAACGATCAAAATCACTGTATCTGGAGGAATCTATAAATTGATTGCTACCTTTATAGTGTCGTTAATTAGTAAAGACATTTTCGATACTATATCTATCGTTGACGTAGCTGTCTCTATTGTATTATCTGGCCACGTTTGTTCACTTTCTAAGATTTCAATAAATTCAGGGTTTTGTTTTCGGTTATTGATTAAATGTGTTCGTATCACGGAATTTACAAGAAACGGGCTACATGTAACTCCGAATGTCACTCTATTCATACGATACGTTTTCAGTTCATTGTCGTTATTGTACCATAAGAATCGATGTGCGTCTTTGTCGTCGGAATGTAAATAAATTTGTAGAAATGCTTTCTCAATGTCAGCCGTAATTCCGATCTCGCCTACACGAAAATTAAGCAAAATTTTAATTAAATCTGGACTTAAATTAGGCCCTTTTCTAATAAGTCATTCAACGATTTTTGTCCCGGGGCATGTGAAGACGCATCGAAAACCACTCGTAAACGCGTTGTTTGTTTATCTTCTCTAAAACCGGCCTGTGTGGCATGTAGTAAACACGATCGCCATTTGTTTTTCAGCATCACCGCGGGAAATTAACTCGGCATAATTATCCAACATTCCTTTGATAGCTGCGTTATATTCACATATTTTGTTAATATTGGTCAATTTAAACTTTAACCTTTGAGCACGAATTCGGGCACTAATTAAATTATCATTTTCAATCACTGCATCCTCATTCTTCCACGGTAACGCTACTAAATATCGATCATCACATTTATGAACGTTATTTTTCAAAAAATTATCGAAAAATTTCTTATCGTCGTCTGCTTCTTTGGTTATACCTATTGTTTCTAAACTCCACATACTTTCGATCTCAGCTTCTGTTTTTATAACTGTCGCATGTAACACTGTCTGCAGATTTACTCCTATGGTTGTAGCATCAACTGGTATGGGGCCATGCAAAGCATAACCAAATTTCGTGTCCACCGCTACTAAACCTTTGTTTAGACGAATATTGTTTCCTGTCACTACTGTCCAGTAATTGTCTGCCCCAATAAGGATACTAATTCCATCAACAATTAACGCTCGATCTATTTTAAACGGGATATTGTCAGCAAGCTGCAAGTTTTGATACTCTATCACGCTTTCTTTAGGTACATGTAAATCATCCATGCAAATTTCTGGAACTTCCACAGCCTCAATCGTTAAAATTTCATCTGTATATTGTCCCTTCAAAGTAATTAAAACGCGGTTGTAAAGCTTAGAGGGAATCGATGCATTATCTCCAAACGCGGCAATACGAACCCTATGTTGTCCAACTACAGGTAAATTTAATACCCTTGATAGATTCTCCTTAATAAATGAAAGTTGACTACCGCCGTCCATAACTAATCTGATTAACTTCTTTGAATTTTCGCCAAAGGCATAAACACAAGCCGTTTGTAATAGCACATTCTTGTTTACGTTTGTCATCAAACTGGACACCGACGGCGCCGAAGTGTTCATTGAACTTTCGCCTTTCGTTAATTTCATTGCAATACCTGTCGTCTCAGCGTTGTATCTTTCTTTACCTGGCTTAAAGCTTGGATCGCACATTGTTGTAGCATGCCGGCCTCTGCATTCCTTACATCTTAAGAATCTATTTTTACAATACTTAGCACTATGGTTATTTCTCGTACAACGGTAACAATTTCCAGCTGCCTTAAGAATTTCTTTCTTCCTTGTTAAAGGTACATCTGTGTCACACATTTCGGTTTTATGGTCTTTCTTGCAGAAAGCACAGCATTCAAGACGTTTGTTCGGCGTGACTAATAAACTAGATGCAGTTCCTTTGTAATGCGTTGGGAGCATCTTTTCTTTACAACCTGCATCCGGATTTAAAGCTTGTTCTAAGGACTCAATTTCGTTTTAAGAAACCGTAATAAATCCTTTACCTGGCGATCTGAATCTTCCTCTGACCTTAATGATGAACTTTCTAAATTATTCGCAATAATTTCTAGATGATTGGATGATTTCATTTTCATTTGTCGATAAAATCCTAAACGCAATTCCGTTGGCAACGACTTAATGAGAGTCGACTTTACGATTATGTTGTATTGAGAACTAGATACTTTTAATATTTCAAGAGCACGCATAGCTGAAGTAATTAGATTGTAATTCTTCCTTAAAGTACTTACGTCATTTTAGATTTTACAGGTTCGATTTTCATAATGCTATCAATGTATTGTTCAATTAGCCGTTCCCCATTTCCAAATTGATCTTTTAATATATTCAAAGCTTCTTCATAGAATGCTCCAGATGGAGGAAATCCCTCAATTGCTTCAGCGGCCCTTCCCGTGACATACATTCGCAGGTAGTTGAATCGATCTCCGTTCGTTAATTGTTGATTGTCGTGGATCATACTTCTGAATTGTTCCCAGAAAGGAAGCCAGCCCTTTGCAGTACCATCATACTTCGCTAACTGTACACGTTGAAGCTTCACTGACGTAAAGAACGGCCTATTTGTTTCGTTACTTACTGGTACCGTATTCGTTAAATTCGAGTCAACCTCTATCTGCGATTGTTCCGGACATTTTAATCTAAATTCCAACTTAGACATCGTAGTTACAGCAACCTCTTCATATTCATACCTTTTCATTAACTCGTCCTCTAAATTTTCTTTAAGCAGAGGTTCAATTTGCTTATCAATTTCTTTCAGATTGTCACTCGCAAGCTTTAACTTTGACATAGCTGTATAAATGTCTTCAACACTGAAACTACTTTCTAGCATAGAATTTATATTATTAACTGTTTTAGTTAAGTGCGTTCTACAAATCGTCCGTTTTACTTGTTCCATCATGAAGCCTCGATAGTATAGCCGTTTGTTAAATATTCGCGTTCCCGTTCCGTTATTTCGAATATTTACGTTAAAGCTCGTTTATATTTATCACCAGATCGTTCCCGGGTTTCGGCACCAAAGTTTGATGTAATGCAATAAACAACATCAAGTTTAAAGAAAGGTTTATTTAAATATAAATCAAGCTAAGCGACTACACATCTTGAGAGCTTCTTACGTTCTCACGTTCTACTTACGTTCTGAACAACAAGTTACAGTAACCCCTTACTTACTCCCTCTACTACCCTTAGGTCCATCGACGCACGCAGAAGGCCTGTAATATTTTACACATAGCGTATGTGCTAACTGAGCAAATCGCACTCATTGATTATCTTTAGAACTTTATTCTTCTCATAAATTGTATACTTTAAGATGCAGAAGCAATTGTTTGGCCATTAAGAAATTTTTCTGACCTGTTTTTGTTCCGGGTCTGAAATTTTTTTTAGGCGATCTCTTCTTAAATTTAAATTGGCATGGATAGCTTATGAAATACTTGTGTCTACTATGTCGGTTTCATTGACACTAACAAAAATTTTTACACATTTTACACCACCAGATCCTTCATCTGTTTGCATGGTGTTTTTAAGTTGAGCTTTCATGATTATCCGCATTTTTGGTCTTTTTGAATCCAATCCCAACCGTTTCAAAATTGATTGAACTAGAACCTAATATATGACAAGAATGCATTGCAACAATTTTTTTATTAACTGCTTTTGTTCCGCTGACTTCTTGCAGCAAAAAATTTACACCAATGCGATATTCACTTACAGTATTTTACGGACTATGACACGCTACAGACTATAAGACGTATCTTAATTTTTAAGCGATTTTTTAAAAATGACATTTTTACTATTTTTATTATTATATTACAGTTAGACAAAAAAATCATAGTTTATATAACATAACTGTTCTTTAAAATCCCTGAAAATCGTCATCTGAACTTTCTTCTTCTTCTTCTAACTCTTTATCATGATCGTTGTCCTCTTCATATATAAGATGATCTTCACTGAAATCGAGAGCGTTACTTATGCGCTTTTTGAAAGACTGGATTTTTTTTTTTATTAATTTAGAGTATAAGACGCACCTGAATTTTAGAGGCAAGTTTTTGAAAAAAAAACTGCGTCTTATAAGTCCGTAAAATACATTTCGACAAAAAGTAATTCGTTTCGAACATATTTAACCCACAGCCTTGCGAATATAAATATATTAA
Source organism: Platerodrilus igneus (assembly GCA_036346225.1). NCBI lineage: Eukaryota > Metazoa > Arthropoda > Insecta > Coleoptera > Lycidae > Platerodrilus > Platerodrilus igneus. The sequence goes on from JARFIW010000124.1 coordinate 4,414,904, forward strand.
ATATCATAATTAATTTTTTAAAATATATTTTGTCTAATGATTTTGGTTTTATAGCTAGGTATTTAAGATAAAAATATGGCTTCGTGAATTCATTTATTTTTTGTAGAAGAACAGGTAATGTGAAAACAACTTGATTGGTTTGTTGTTGCTTGTATGAAATTTCTACCGAAGCGAAGAATCCTAACTAATATTTTGTAGGAGAAAAGACTGAAAAGAGATGCACACATGATTGTAGAACACGAACAACATAACCTACAGAAGCGCGCATGGTGGCATTCAAAAGTCACAATCTCCCTCTATACGCATGCCCATTTTAAAGTCGTTGCGTTCACTCGTTGGTTTTGAATAGAAAAAGTATGAAGACATGTTATGGTGATATGTTAACGCGAGTTAAACAACGAACTGTTTTCGAATTTTTAACTGTTGAAAATGCGACTGCTACCGAGGTTCACTGCCGTTTAAGGCTGTTTATGGCGACGATACTTTTGATAGATCTACTCTAAATCGATGGGTATTAAAATTTAGTGGTTGCGAGCCTTCTGGAAAAGTCATATTTGTTGATGAAATACGAAGCGGACGTCCGATCACTGACACAGATGATAAACATAGCCAACTCGTCGACGATTTGATTTAAATGACCCACGAATCACTCAAAAGCATATCGAGAACCATATTGGAATATCCAAGGAACGTGTCGGTTTCATTATTGAACAATTGGGATACCGCAAAATCTATGCAGTGCGAAACCTGAAGTTTGAACCGATTCTACACTCTCCTTACTCTCGCGCCTTGCGGCGATTTTGATTGTTTTCCTCTACTCAAGAGAGACCTCAAGCGTAATCATTACACCTCGGACGCGGCGGTGAAGGCAGCCATCGCATCCTGGATCTGAGAGGTCGGAAAAATTTTTAGGTGACGGGGTAAAAAATTTGTTATACTTCGGGAAAAATGTATTAAGCTTAACGGTGACGATGTTGAAAAATAAATATATGATTTTGAACCTTAAGAATTGTATTTTGACTTAATTTTTACCCTATCTTGCTATTTGTTTTGTTCGTATTCTACAAGCCTGCGCACATCACTTTTCAGCCTCCACTCGTATAATTTGGATCTAATTTTTTGGTATATTTTCTTAGTTATTGCTATTTTAGCCGCATTTACAATATTTATTTAAAATAATATGTTTAGGTCATTTGTCTCGATGACTAAAAGGTGGATCTGCCGTCAGTAATTTATTTATTTCAGCGCGTGCGTATATGTATATCCACTCTTCACATAATGAAGCAAATTTGAAAGAGCTCAGTAGTAACTTATTCATTACTTGCTAGAAGACATTGCGATTTCTGTTAGCATTCAAGCAATCTCGTAAATAAATCGTCCAGCCGCTCTAAAGGATTAGTAGCAAACCCTTTTTTAGTGACCAGACTTGCAAAATGCATGTAAGTTTTCTGCTCGCAATCACGATTTTTATCAACAGTTACTTATCATCTCAAAAAGTTGTACTTAGCATCAGTTGTTTCAAAGATTCTGAACAATAATTAAACACGTTTATTTTATATATTTTATATTTTCTATATATTCTATATATTCTATATATTCTATATATTCTATATATTCTATATATTCTATATATTCTATATATTCTATATATTCTATATATTCTATATATTCTATATATTCTATATATTCTATATATTCTATATATTCTATATATTCTATATATTCTATATATTCTATATATTCTATATATTCTATATATTCTATATATTCTATATATTCTATATATTCTATATATTCTATATATTCTATATATTCTATATATTCTATATATTCTATATATTCTATATATTCTATATATTCTATATATTCTATATATTCTATATATTCTATATATTCTATATATTCTATATATTCTATATATTCTATATATTCTATATATTCTATATATTCTATATATTCTATATATTCTATATATTCTATATATTCTATATATTCTATATATTCTATATATTCTATATATTCTATATATTCTATATATTCTATATATTCTATATGTTCTATATGTTCTATATGTTCTATATATTCTATATATTCTATATATTCCATATATTCCATATATTCTATATATTTATTTTACATATTTTATATATAACATAACACTAAACATGTAGCGAATTTTGATAGTACGAAGATTTTGCATACAGAAAGCAACTACTACAAGAGACTTCTTTTAGAATCGTTTTATATACATCAACAACTTAATCCTATTAACAGCAAATTGGGTATAAATAACTTAAACGTCGTGTATTCGGGTGTTTATAGTTTAAGTAACTATGACTTTTGCACATAGGTAAGACTTTTACTATGACTTAAAAACGAAGTTTATTAAACTTGTAGAATTATTCCAGTTAAAGTGTGCGTGCTGCATAAAAAGAAAGCTATAAATTATCTAAATAAAATAATGAACATGTGTTAAAAACAATTATTTTAGACACAAAAATAGCAGATGTAGACAACGCATTCATCATATTATTTTCTTATTTGCATTTGCACCTCTTTTCGAATAAGTTTCGAATAATGCTCACAAAATGTAAAGATAATAAAATTTGGAGTTTCTGCAGGGTTATGGAGAATGATACAACATTCTGAGTTTCAAATTCGGACTCGAAATATTAGAGAGAACATTGCCACGTGTACTTATGTTTTAAGTTATACCCTGTACATTGAGATGAACTCCGCTTTCTGAAAATGACCACGAACACTTTTTCGCGCTAAACACGGTTCAATGAAATTTGTTTGATTGGCATTTCTACATAATTGTCAAATCAAAATAGCATTATACCAACAACGACGTTTAGGTCTGTCATCACTTAATGATAAAAATTCTAGAGCTGCTAAGCAACATAACAATAGCGTATTACCTTTTTTCTGTGCTGGTTTTAGGTCATACTTCTATAGCCTATCTTATGTCAAGCTTGTTCAAAGTATTATCAACCTTTATTATAAGATAACTCAAGAACCGGTCTGCCAGTTGAAACGGAGTTTATTTTAAACGACTTTATTCTATTGATAGTACATATATTACTACAAAATTCTGCAAGGCTAATGTTTTGGTGTAAACCGTTCCAGCATTATCGTAGTTTTATCAAAGTAAAATTTTACACAGTTCTTAGAGATGATATATCTAAAGGTGGCACTTCTTACAACTCAGCTATCAATATGTCCAATTAAATTTATAACGCAGTTCTTTTAACTCCTTCAAGATCGCTTCAAGCGAGTTTTTAGCTCTATTGCTCCACGATTCCAAAAATGTACTGCTATTCCATATTGTTTCAATCTTATTACTGAATATTTCTAAAGGAAATTACATTCAAGCGGATATGCTACATTCTGGGAGGTACACTTACATAGATTAATGCAGACTCGTTTAACAACCATAGTCCTATTTGGAGGACTTGCAACCATTTCCATGTAGCTGGTTGTCGTAAGTTATTGATTTCATGGCAGAAGATTTTTCTCATTATCAGCTAGGTATAAAGACATTTCTTTCGGAACAGCCATTACCTGGATGTGTATTCTGGTAATGTAGTTTTCATCAGCATGAGCTGATTGAATGCCATTTTAGATGCTAATTGTTATGGCATTCGTTTCTTAAATTAAAGCCTGCTCCCTGTTTTGGATCTTTGTACTAGCAACGTATTTGCAAAATTTTGTCAGATATGGCCTTTGTTGGTCATCCGGAATCTAGCTCTTAGTCAACTTGTTTTAGTTTCCCATCGGAATTAATAGTTTTTTTACTGTTTAGTACCCTGAATGTGTTTGACTTTACAGAAGTACAACCCTAACTCTTCCATCTTAATTGTTGGCATTTTCTTTCATCTGAAACCCACGTCTGGCAAATATATAATTTTTGCATTTTATTTTGATGTGACAGCTGATTTGCTGCTGCAGATCATGAAGAATGAAAGTCAACACGTGCTGTACTGAGACCCAAAGGTATGGACTAACGCGCTCTTAACACTGAGGTGTATTAACTTTAATGTTTGACAGGCTTCTTCATATGTAAAACCCAACATATGTTTGTTTGAAAATAGTTTTTATTTCAGATTCAATATTTTAATACAAATAGTCTTCACTCAGATTTTGGTAGGTATTTTTCACCTGCAGAATTGTCATTGTGTTAAAACAATTTTCGTTTGAAACTGACCTTGTTTTAGTTGCTATGGCTGTGGATAGAAATAATCTAAACTAATCATAAAATGATTAACATTTCCAATCGCGGCAGCTTCAATCGGTTGTCATAGCATTTTCTATCAGATACTATTGATAAAATTTTGAGTTTAAACAAATATCACCTTGAGGTCCAAATTAGTTTTCTGTATTCCTTCTTCCAGTAACTTTACTGTTTTCAGACTTTTCTTCCATTTGCAAAAATCCTTCTCTAAAAATTTGATTAAACTCTAATTGCTTTTACCTAGGTCATATCTAAAATTTTTGAAGACGCTGAATGACTTTAGTTAAATATGTAGCAATTTTTCCTCTAGTGGCTTCAAATATTTTTCCAAAGTTAATTTTTATATCAAATCTGTTTCAGATACCTTAGAATCTACCATTGCGTTTTTTTTCTATTAACAGGAATTTCTATTTATCGTTTTCTTTTAACAAATTTAATTTTCTATTGGTGCTAATAAATTAAAAACGAACTATCAAGGATGCAAAGATAGTAAACGTAAAAGTACTGATACACACAAGCTACAAAAGCTATAAAAAAATAAGGATGATATTAAGGAAAACTTAGAACGTTGAGCAAAATATATTTTAAAATTCAGGAATGGCGTCGTCTCGACTTTTTCGTATACTCGTATATGGGGAAGGTGATATGCTTTAATACTTCAAGATTTTACTTTTAGTTTTATTGAATACTAGGGCAGTCTAAAGTTCTCTGCCTTACAAACCGTGAAACCATTAATGTGTAGGAAAGTTCTATGCTTTATATAAACACATCTAAATTATATTTGTTATGTCAATTCATTTCAATAGTAATAGTTTTTTGTGTCAATGAATTTTTAAAAATTGAAGAAATTCAACATTGTGCAGTGATTAAATTCTTTTTTTAGGATGATTTAACGTACAGAAATCTATCCGAAATTGTATAAGGAAGCATCGCTTTCAGTTTCCACGGTAAAGGAATGAATGATCATTTTAAACATTTTCGTGCAAGCATTGAAGGTGATCCATACAAAGCTCGTCCAAAAGCTGCTACAACAATAATTTTTTCAACAAGCTCATGATCGACGAGTAGCAGTGCGTGAAATAGCTAAGGCCATAGTGTAACAAACACGCCGACTTCGGAAACGAGAAAAGGAAAAAAAATTAGAAGTTGGAAAAGTAATTCCAAAGTAGATCATGCCAAAATAGAAATTCACATGTATCTCGAAGAAATTAAAAGTATTTTGCATGAAGAGTTACATATGAAAAATGTCAGTATGACACTTCATTTACAGTTCGTATATTTTCTATGGAAGTTTAACGCAATGGTGACGAGAAACACCTTAGTTTTGTCGTTTGCTGATATGATTTCAATATTGCAAAAGGTTTTCTACCGGATATCTCTGCATTAATAAATACTTATAATTCCATCACATTTCTTCAACACGTTGCTTTTAGTAACAGCTTTCGAACTAAGCAGCGTTTCTTGTAATGTGATTGAATCATTTTGTAATTATCAATGCCCGTGTGATATCAATCTAAAAACAAGAATGCTTGGAAATTTGTTTCTAATTAGATCGTAAATTGGTCAATTCGTTAGAAATCACCCAGATCGTGTTGTGTAACATTTTTGATTTTCTTAATTTTAGATTTGCTTTGAAACCGTTTTTCGGCTGAAAACGGATTTTTGGGCAAATGTATCTAACTCTACTAATTTTATAGATATCAAGACAAAGTAAAACCAAAGGTATCGAAATGGTAGGTTTTAGATTTTTGTCGTTGCATAATATTACTTAATATTTAACAAACAAAATGTTTTTGTCGTTCAATAAATTCAATTCAGATTATTTATTGCTCTAAACACGTGTTCTAAACATTGGTGTTTTTCAAAATACTTTTTACTTTGTGTTCAGAGTGAAATTTAAAGCTTTGACTGGAATAACAGCTAGGCTACATTACATTAGTGTATTTTTTATAAGCTTGAGCTCATTTACATTTAATATTTATCATTGTAAATTACTTAATAATTCGCTTACCTTGAAGTACTGCAAATTCGCAAGCTGGTTAACTAATTATATTTTTGTTCTTAATGATTGTGAATTTTCAATCCAGTTCTATTCAAATTCCCTTAGAGGAGTTGTTTATTGTTTGCCTAAAACGTAAACGGGAACACAGATAATAATAAAGTACGGAGAGGTATAGGGAATACAGACAGGTAAACTCCGCTACATTCTATAATCCAATTTTCGTAGCCATATGTTGTCATGGCCATGTACAGCTGCGGTTCTAGTACTTTATTCATGCAACCCCTACTACGTCGAGTTCTATTGGTCAAGATAATGACGTATATCTATTTCAAACCATAAGAAAATATATTTCACGTTTTTCCCACGAGTACATAATAATAAAAGCTATTTCCTCTAACCATTATTGGGTAACTCTGACCACATTAATCTGAGCAAATACCTCCCATCTAACACTGTATTACACAACCATGTGTTATATATCTAAAATAATTATTAGAAATCTCCTATAGTTAATTATTAATTAGAATCTTTGTGAAGCAATTTGAAGCGTAACAAAGTGCCCACCTCATTCAGACACCTCTACAGTTTATGAATTTCTAAAGCATCTTATCAGTGAAGTAAAAATGTTTTACCCGAAATCAAGAAGATGGTGTACTTCAGAGATGGTGTCAGTAGTCAGTACAAAAATAAGGAAATCTTTTTTAATATGTGCTAATATGAGAATGATTTTGACTTGATAGTTGAATGAAATTTCAGTAATACATCCCATGGGAAGATAGTGGAGGTGGCACTAGAAGGGAAGTAACTAGAGCCGGGATGCCAAGATCTTATAGTGACCAAATTGTTAGACCGCAAGTCATGCAATGAGAAAATAACTGAATATAATACATTTTCGTCTCTGCAAAAGAAATTAAACAATTCTCTTTCAGTGACATTTCGTTAAAGCAAAGCACAGCTGCTGTCTGTAGATCGGACTTGTTAAACTTTGGTTTAATTTGATTCAAAAACGGTTTAAATAATCCAAGCGTAAATTTCGAAGAACCAATCCAATGTCGAATAGTAGAAGATCCCCTTTCGCTCTGAGGAACTTTAAGTGGTAGGAGGTTTATAAAAGGTCAGCATTAAAATTTTTTTCTCTGCAACTGTCCATCTCTTTTTTCGTTTGTTTTGAACTACTAACTGCTAATGCTTTTGAAGTTGTAGAGTTAAATAGATAGTTTTGTATAACATGTTGCATATTTCTGTGAGGCGGCTCCGTGGCGTAGTTGGTATGTGTGTGACTACTACGTCCAAGGTCCCGGGTTCGAATTCCGACACTGTCCGCTTGAAAAATGCTAGGCAAGCATTTTTCACAAAAATACACCCTCGTTCGGATGAAAAGTAAAATGGAGGTCCCGTGTGTGAATGTTGTCACGCACGTTAAAGATCCCTACCTTGCTTGGAACAGCAAGGGTTCGCCAAAATTCCAAATTTGCCAGGTAAAAAAAACTCGCTTTTTGGCCAATGTAGAACCTTCGGGTGGAGCATTGGAAAAAAAATAATAACATGTATATTCCTGTGGAGACTCCGTGACGTAGTTGGTATGCGTGTGACTACTATGCCCAAGGTGACGGTTCCGACTCCGGATACGGTCCACTTGAAAAATGTTAGTGAGCAGTTTTCACAAAAATACGCCCTTGTTCGAATGAGAGTTAAAATGGAGGTCCCGTGTGACTTGTCACGCACGTTAAAAAATCTTTACCTTGCTTGTAACAGCAAGGATTCGGCAAAATTTAAAATTTTTCAGGTAAAGAAAACGCGCTTCCGGGTCAATGTAGTACCTTTGGATGGAGCATTGGAAAATCAAATGTAGTGTAGATTCATCTGATGCTTTAGAGTGTGATCTTTCTTTTTGATCTTGTCAGCTGTTCCCGTTTTAGCTTAACGTTCTTTTTCTTGTTCTGAAATGACTGTTTTTAATTTTTTTGGTGTATCCTCAAATGACAATTTTTGTTTGCAAGGATTATCCTCGTCTACTGGTATACCAATCATTTTCTGAAGAAAGTTATTTTTTTCCATTCCAGAATTTTCAACTTCCCATCTTTGAGGGCAATCCTAAAAAGTAAACCCGGTGTGACTAAATTAACTAATCGAGCTGTGTGTAAAGAAGTGTCACCTTCAATATTAACATATGTACCTGAAAGGATAATTAAACACAGAAACACATCTAAAGAGGAACAACTGAATTCTTCACTACGCAATTACATAAACTAACAAAAAGATTTGAACTTTGCTTACTTATGACAGAAACCAGATAGTAACTTCGTTTCGTTCCTATGGGTGACAGTGAAATCAGATGCTACCCCACATCAACATTTAAAAAATTTGACGAGCACAGAGCTTCAATTGTGTTTACTAACCCGTCTTCGTGTACAAACATGGACTATGTTGCATGCATTTACGAAGATCAGTGGTGACTTGACATACTCAAACACAAGAGCGATCCAAATAACGATCTACTAGTTCATTTTTCCACCCACCTGGTCCAAAAACTGACTTCCAAATATATAAGATATGGTGAAAGTTCCCTTGAGTAAAGTTGTGAAGAATATTACCTCTACAGAACTATCAACGGTTTTAAGCAGAATGTACAACATAATAAAAAAACTATTACCGAAATTTCAACACTCTTTAATACTTTGAACAAATTATTAATTTGTCATTGTAAATGATGAAATCTACATATACAACTTTTTTGCGTAAAACAAACTTAATTTCAATAAAATTTTGTACTTTTAATAACAATTTTTATCAAAGAACTTCCTCTGTTTAATAAGATATAATAAAATTAATAAATGTTCTTGTTACTGATGAATTTAACTTGATTAAAAAAATGTCACTTTCATATAAATTAAAGTGGATTTTTAACGTTAATTAGCGATGACGCAGGTGTTTGGTCTCTTTGTCGCACGTTTTCGTGATTAATTTTAAGTTATTTTACATTCGTAGTTGTAAATCAAATAGTAAAGCTGTCATCCCTTGTCCCGTTATATCCTGTTATAAAACTTCCTTTGTGCATGTGGAAATTAAGTTGAAAAAGGGGTTGTGACAGACACTTGCTCGTCGATATGGAAGCGAAACGGTTGTTCGTTCGGTAAAGTGACTTAGTCATTAGTTTCGCCGAATGTGATTTTATCGATAAACCTCTAAAAAACACAGTGAAAATGCAAAAGTAACACGTACAATAATTTGCCATACAGTCCACTTAGTTGAAGAGTAGGAACTACACCTAAGAACAATAGAATAACGTGGAGGTAAGTCGATATACAAAATTATAAGACGCCCCGCGTATTTAAACAGCCGGTTTTGTCCAAGTTTGTTGCACTATAATTCTGTAACCAGATGAGTTTCAATCACCAATTTTTTTATCATGTGTTTATTTCATAGAGAGGTGTTACCTGTATTAATTTCATAATTTTTCACTCAGTTCCTTTTGATATACCTGTTCTACGTTTTTAGGCATTTTGAAAATTACATAAAAAGGACATATTCTCAAGCTTGAAGCTTCTACAGCAAGAAATCCTATTATAAATCTATACAAAAAAAAATTAAAGTCGGTCTTCCTTCCTTTTAATAATTTTGCAGTACAAAATCCCGTATAAGTAAAATTCCACTTTATAGTTGTAATTTTTTTTCTTCACTTTCCTCACTAATTAGGTAATATTATTTAAGGACAAAAATCTAGAACATATTCTGATAATTTTTGTTTTTATTTTGTCTTGATATCTGCAAAATTAACAGAATTGGATAACGTATGCGCAAAAACGGTGCCGGACAAAATTTAAAATGGCCGTCAATAAAAAAGGACGGGTCTAAAAGCATAGCAACAAATTTTATTCTATCTGGTTGATTTCAAAGGAACGTTTTCAGTTTTAAGCAAGCCACAATGCATATGAATTGGATACTTAATTCCAGCAGTTCTAGTTGCTCTTTTAATACTTGGGTAATTTTTTCGCAAAGGCTTTTGGTATTTATAGTAATTAAAGACCAGCGTTCGTAAAATAAATACGTACCCGCTTTATGTATATCTGAAGTTAGTGAAAAATCTTTTGATGTCGATATCGTGGTAGTTTGCATTTTATTACTTAAAATATACTTCTACAAACAAGAAATCGCTAATATTAACAACCAGTTTAATTTAAATCTAGTTCATGGCGGTTAATATTCAAATTGGTAGTCTAAGGGTGTTCCAAATCCATGATAAAATCGAATGAAGGTTTATAACAAACGATGAAATCGAGATATCTAAGAAAATCCGTAACTCTCGACCGCCATATCGAACCTAAAAATACTACTAGGAAGATTGTTAAGCAGTACATTACACCTGAGGCACTTATGTAAGTATTTGTGTCAGGGCAGACCGGTCGAAGGTTTAATAAAATTAATCGGACATCGTTCGACAATACGTGAATCACGACTACAGGTGAAGATAACTTATCAGTGTTGTAACAAAAGTAAAGGTACGCCAAGTTGCAATCGGTTATGTATTAACCGCAGGAAACGATGCTTCATAACTCTATCACCAGGAAGTACAGAAAGGCATACCAACACGCGCCATGTTTCATCGCGCCGTTATATGCATGTTTCCACTTAACCACGCCCAGATTTTTTTACCACAAAGATTTACTTCCTGAAAACGTAAAATAAGGTAATAAATATGAGGAAATACTTTAACGTAGTTTTTATGGCGAAGCTTTAATGATACAGTTTGCGAAACTAATGCTACTTTGCTACTTGTGTTTCTGCTTGAAGCGTTTCTATTTTTGATGTACTTAAACCTGTACAATATTTAAGTGTCGTACCGCATAATACCGTATACCTGGAACCCTAGCGTTATAAAAAATCAGAAATTATTCCAACTGTTTTTGGGGTACAAGATAATTTATATATATAGAGTATCTAAATCCATAACAATTATATTGTCGAAAGGCAATATAAATGGATTCTATTATATATTTACATGGAGTAATGGGTTAACGGTTACCTTTAAATATAAATACAGCTTAACCTTGAACGGCCTTGAACAACTAAAACTGTTTTTGATACCAAACAAGTTGTGGGACTACAACATACCATCTAAGATAAGTACATTTTTATAATGTTTTATTTATACGTCGCCTAAGGAATTTACTTTAAATATTCCGAACACTACGTCAAAGCATAATTTGATATTTAATTTTCTTCAGTACAATTTTTTTTGAGCTAGTACCATTGGCGGTTCTCGGTTTAGAAAATAGGTTGAAACTCTGTAATATTTAAATTTCACAAAAAGAATACCGTTTGTGTCACCATTTGTTTTGAAGACACAATGACACCGAATAAAATATGAATTAGAATCTGACCAGTTTTTAAACAATTTTGACATGTGTTCGGATTTGAGATTCATAAAATCAACATAATGTTGCGGACGCAGATTAACTACACAACCTGCGTTCAGGAGCTAGCAATCTGCGATGGGTTAATTCCAAAGAATCTTCAAACAAGGGAAGATTTTTTGAGTCTTTGAAGGACCACCTAATACTAAAGCGACCTGACGATTTACGAAAATGGACGTTGAGAAATAAATTCACTACTTGCTGATCGTCAGAAGAAATATTTAATTTCGAAGGAATTTTTTCCAAATTCCAGAATTTCTTTAATGTGTCATCGATATAAGATTTAACAGGTGCCGGTGCGGAAATCGTGCCTAATAAAGTATCCAAAAACTGTATTTATACCTGTCGTATGATCACCATCGCCAGGAAGAATACCATCTTTAACAATGTGTACCTATTAATTCATCGACATAACCCGGTAAAAACCATTGTGGGTCTGCGAGTTTCATATTCGAAAACGATTACTGAGAAGGCGAGAAAACTTGTTAGATAAAAAACCATTGCGGAACATTGAAGTGAAAAATTTTTACGAGTCCATTGGACGAATTTGTGGTTCCATGCGAAGAACCTACAGCAACTTGACCTAAAGCTTTAATAGGGGCGGAAACCTATTGAAGAGGCATCCCTAATCGCTTGCGGCAACTATTAGTAATAAAACTTAATTGACTCGCAGTGTCACCAATTGCTCATTAAAGTTAAAATTTTTCACATTTTCCTTTGATCTTGATATCAAGATGGGTGGTGGTATCTAGCAGGACGTACTGTTGCTACATATAAGTCAATATATTTTCAGGCAAAAACATTTATTTACAATACTAGCAATTAATATACGATGCTATAACTAATTATTTACAATATTAACACGTGTGCGTGTTATTAAGCACAAACGGGAACGAATACATGTATATAAAAGTACATTAAGTCGATTAATGAAAAAGCTTAATGAGAATCTTTACAAACTTAACACCGGTGCGTATTAATGAGCACAAATAAAAACAACGTTCATTAGAGGTCATAGAGGAGTCATATTGCATCATCTTATAAATATAGGACAGCGTAAATTCGAGAACATTCAAGAAGCCCAATTATGTAGATATTTATTTTAAAAAAAAACGTATTTGTGAAACGTCCAATATGAAAAATATAAATGCATAAAATAAACTGTGATTATCAGATAATTGAATGACAAAAGGATCGTGTTTTAGATAAGATTAACTAAATGTTCTACTCGTAAACAAGCATTTTTCAAAGAGTTTTATCCACATTATATAATGAAAACATTGTACTCCCACGTGTTAATGCTATTAAAAGATCTGTTTTATAAGAATCAATTTACGTTTAACTAAATTGTATGTAGAGTCGCGTGTATAATATTTTAATTTTTACGTTGAAAAGGAATTTTCATTTAATAACAAGCGTGCTACGAAAGTATTAAATTAAGTTTAAACATCAACCGCGTAGTGAGAAGCGTGTTAATTGACCTATGTTATAGAACAATCAAATACTAAAATTTAACATAAGGTAAAAGACATCTTCTAATTATAACATAATCTAAAGCTAGCTAAAACAATAAAATCTTGAATATTGTTAAGATTGGTAAGCGGCATCAATTATTATATAACTCGAGGTACTAATTAGAACAATTAATATTCGAATGTTGATAATAAACGCAAATATGACTCATCTTCTCGAACACTACTACTACTTCGAGAACCAACCACTTTAAACCTGGAAACAATCAAATTGATCGATAAGGATTTAGATGCCGACGTCGTAAGTGAAGTTCACTTTATAAGGCGAATGAATGTTGAATAGAGGAACAGTTTTGATTCAAACGTCACGATGCTAATCAGATAGTACGTTACGTATTTAAAATTCTCCCTTAACATATGTATTTAGTATTGAAAGTATTGATTGATGCACAAACGAGAATATATTATTTAACGTATTTACGATGGTTGTAAAAATGGAAAATAAATAATTAAAAATAATTTAAACTACTGCAGGATAGTCTTTTTGATTGGAGTAAGATACATAGGATGGAAATGGTTTGGTATATGGAGCAATTAGTATGAAAACGTTTACTTTATGAAACGATTTGAACGATTTTTGTAGCATGGATTAATTACGTTCTCGTCAAATAATACTACCTTATTTGAATTTTTAAAAGGATGTATCCATCCATTAATTAAGTTGTATGGTGTGATTTTTTTGTGTGTTCAAGTAATTTGAATTTAGACGTGGGAAATTCCAAATCTGCGAATTTTATTTCGAAAGCTTTGTGAGTAGAATTGTCTACTCTTTGTATTAGCGTAACCAATTAAAAAGTATGAATTCTCAAATATCTATATCCTCAACTGTGAAAGTGCAGTTAAGTTTTCAATGAAGGTGTTTAATAAATTTCCCAATGACTAAACTGAATTACTATTGCAGTTTGGTATGTTAAAAATTGATTGATGGTAACTATGACACGTTCGTTCTGATATCTGTTTAAGAGCGTTTTATAGGCGGTGAAATGATTTTCTGAAGTCAAGGACAAATGCGTGATAGGAGATAAAGGCTCCTTTGATAAGGAAGAGATTAAATAGTGGAATTTGAATACTAGTGATTAACGTTCGTTGTTTTGAATGACTGCATTGAATAAGTCTATGATATCTGCTTAAGAGCGTTTTATAGACGGTGAAGTAATTTTCTGAAGTCAAGGACAAATGCTTGACAATAGATAAAGGTTCCTTTAATAAGAAAAAGTTAAATACTGGCCACCGGCGATAAACTTTCGTTGTAGCGAATGTGTGCATTAAATAAGTCAATATAAGGCGGCCATTCACTAAGCACGCCGTTGTATCGGGATAGTTTAATTTTAGGAAGTCTTATATTATTGCTAGGCGGTGGCATTTCCAATGCCACAGATTTCATTGAGTTAAAGCGGGAAATTTCCAACTAACTGTATTTGGACTGGACTTTTTAATATTTGCTTTTGCAAACTTTCATTAATGTCCATATCAACTGCTTTTAATTGACAAAATAATAACTCAATTTCAAAAATATGATTACAAAAGCCAGTCCAAAGTTTAGACGATTCATAAATATAAGTGTTGCGATTCACTAATTGAAATTTATCATATAATTTAGTTGCAATTTCAAATACGGCAGTGAACTGGAGCCGGTTCTGCAATTCATTGATATCCTTTTATAAAGTTGCAAAAGCTTTTGGCTGGACGGAAAATTTTGCAAAATGTCAAAATACTTCGAGCTCTGATGCAAAATTTGTATTTTATTTTTACGTTGAAGGTTTTTAGTAGGGGAATGTTTGCCATAAATTGGTGTAATGTCGTTTTGTGGGCTGTCTTAGTTTTAAAAGGTTCTCCTTCTACAAAATCTAAATAATGTTTCTTTACTGTTCTGGGGTTAATTAAAGTTTTTGAAGATCCGGTATCGATTAATAATTTGAGTTCTACGTGATGTATTTCTATATAGGGTAAAATTTGTTGATTGCTGTTATTTAAATTAATTACGTTGGGTCGTATTTGAATCGGTCTAACTGAAAATTTGAGCACGCGTTTTCTTCGTCGTCCTCGTCGTAATTTTCATAGGGGTTGTGGCATTCGTAGTTTTCTGAATGATTGGTTTCATCGTCTTTATTGGAGTCTGCATAATTATCCGTGTCATGATTATTAAAATCTTTCACTTCTTGAAGGAATAATTCCTCGGAGTTGAAGTTTCGTTTTTTGGTTATAGCTTGGTTTGATTTGCGATACTTTTGTGTTTTGTCTTGTGTTATAAGATGAAGTGTCTATAGAAGTTGGTTTGTAGTAGCGGTTGGGGTTATTATTGTTATTTAATTATTTATCATCGGTGTGTTTCTATTGGGGTTTACGCCGAATGTTTGTCTTGGTTGATTTATGTTTCGATTAAACCTTGGTGTAAATGTGGGTTTTGTAAAGTTTGAATTAAATGTTTGCTTTGGAAATTGTCTAAATTGGTTAATGAAATTTGCGTTATTAAAATTTGGGTTGTTAATTCGTGGTTGATTCATTGGTGCGTTAAATGGTGTAAATTTCGGTTGTGTGGTTATTTGTCCCGCGGCTTGTATTGTTTTCATTGGTGAGTAGGTTTTATTTGCATTAGGATTATATATTCTATTTCTGTAATACATGACGTTTTACTCCACTACTATCATATTTGTCGCTTCTTCTAAGTTTTGGGGATGTTGGAATCTTATTTTGTCTGATAACCGTTCAGGTAATGCGTTTATATATGTGACTAGTGCCATTTTGTCGTACATTTTCGTTTTCAGTAAACGACTATTTTGATCGGGTTCTTTGATTATCAGTTTCCTTAAGATTAAGCTCCTTACATCTTGGCATCTCATACCGAATTGGAAGGTGATTGATTGGGTTCCATTTGGAGGTTTATTAAATCTCGAATAAGAGCTTTAACGTTCCTCTGGTCGCCGAAATATGCTATGAATAATCGTTTGAAGTCCTCCCATCGTTCAAAGTCATCGCGACTTGCAATTAATGTTAAAGCTCTGCCTGTTAATTTACTGAGAATCAGGCGTAGAAGAATGACATTGCGGTCAACATCACCTTCCTTATAAAAAGATTTTAAAAATGCCTCGCAAGCAGTGATAAAGATACCTAGAATTGCTCGATTCCCGTCGTATATGGGATTGAGTCGAGGTACAACCGCATATTCTCCATGTTATGAGTTTAATTCTATAATTACTTTTCCGTCGCGTTTGTATTACGATTAAATTAAAGTTGATATCTAGTTATGTAAAGAATCACTTATCTTTTACGTATACAATTACAAAATGCTATAATTATTCGATGAATTCTGCTAAGCAATTGTCTCATCAGTTGCGTTAAACGTATAATTACAACCTTTGTTGAGATTGTAAAGTGCTATTAATTAAGTTTCAGGTTTTCTGAATAATTTTAGTTATGGTTTCCTGCAATAAGTTGTATAAGAATTGCGTTATAATTTTGCACACTTTGTTTCCGACTTGTGCTTAGTAATTCGTTTCAATAATAAATATATTGTACATAGACTCGCTTTATAGATATACCTTTGTTATAATTAATTCTTTCAGATTTTTACTGATTGAATTCTTTCATTCATAAGTTGCTATAGAATGTGATAATAATAAATGGTGCAAAAAATGCATATAAAAAATCTTTTTGTTGCTTACTAGCTAATATCAAATATTAAAAAGAAAATGGTTAGGATAA
Organism: Platerodrilus igneus; assembly: GCA_036346225.1. Lineage (NCBI taxonomy): Eukaryota > Metazoa > Arthropoda > Insecta > Coleoptera > Lycidae > Platerodrilus > Platerodrilus igneus. The sequence continues at coordinate 4,431,788 of JARFIW010000124.1, forward strand.
ATGAACTTACATAATTTTCATTGCCAGTTTCATCTGTTTCCTTGCTTTGGGCTGGGTCGATTTTTACCTTGTCCAAAATATGTTGTTTGTTTCTTCCAACTTAAGAATTGATATTCCAGACCACCAGTTCCTCGAATTTGGATTTCCTAGTGCCCTTCGGGATCCGTTCCGACTGCGCCAGTTAGAATTTGAGCCTTTTAGAGCGACTTTTAAAAAGTATCTTCAAAAAACTCTTCTATCAATTTTTATTTATACAGATTTACAAGTTGAATATTAAATTACAAGTACATTATATTCATTGACGTATTGAGATAGAAATTACTCTAAATTGATATTCACTTAATTAAATGAACAAAAATTAGGATGAGTAGCTGAACAACCAACAAGGCTAAAGTTGTGAAGCTCAAGATTAACTGACCATCTTGGGCTCGAGGATATTTATGTTGTCCCTGCCCCTCGCATTGCTTGTGGGAACTGCAAAGTTCACGTCTGCTTATTTCTTTATTCATTTATACAATACAAAGTAACAATCTTAATTCTAATAATTGCAATCTTATTGTCTGATGTGACCTGCACCTGCAGTGTCATCTTACGTCTGGAATACAACGTATTCACATCCGTTCTCATGTTTGGTTTATGAACTTCCATTAACCTTTTATCACTTGTCCTTCAATTAATTATACAATGCAACAATCTAACTTCAAATTTAATAATTCCCTTTGTTTACCTATATATGCTAATTTGGGGGATATGTAACTCGCAGCCTACATAATTACGATGTTGTGGTCAGTGTCTATATTTGCTTGTGGGTAACTTCTACAGTCATTTACTTGATTTCTAAACCGTTGCCGAACAAAATGTAATCCATTTGATATATTGTTGTGTTTCCTGGCATTTTCCACGTGAATCGTTTTCTAGCATGATATTGAAATACTGTGTTTGTTATGATTAAATTGTTTTTGTCAGAAAGTTCTACTGGCCTATTTCCCTTGTCATTCTCGTGCCTAAACCAAATAAACCTATTACCGCTCTTTCCCCTCCCACGCCAATCATTGCAGTAAATTCACCCGCAATTATTAAATTTTCATGTCCGTTTACGTATCTTCGATATCTTTGTAGATCGCTTCTACCTCTTCCTCGCCGTAGCTAGAGGTGGACATGTATACTTGTATTATTACTGTATTTACCGGTTTAGATTTTAATCTCACCACCAGTACTCAAAATACATGGTGCTAAAAGTATGTATTGTTTTTAACGTTATCACGGATTATGTTTCATACGGTCCAATTTGGTTTTCTTTTTACTAATGTTTTATATTACGATTTTCTCTTCGACCCTTTTTCTTACGCTAATTTTTTTACTTCAAATAATATTATTCAGTTATTGGTGCCTGCTGTTTTTTATATATCATATCACCACTAAACACTTTGTTTAAAATGTTTAAAGGTCTTTTTATAAAGTATCGATAACTGTTTTAAATTTTATATGATTATCACGGCTAAAACCATTTATTATAAAACTTGAGTAACATAGTATTTTTGATTAATATATGCACCTATTAAAATTTAGAAACAAGTTTTTTATCAATTTTATATTCTACTGCGCAATAGTATTTAAGGTAAATAAAAGAGAGGTAAATACCTATACACCAAATTGTTATTGAGTGACCTCTGTGATTCTTTTTAATTTCTGTGTTAAAAATAATACAATATTAATACGCTAATGTTTTGCCTTATAGCTATGCCCTTGACGTATTGTACATGAAATTTATTTCTGTTATCACCAAACGCAAGGGGAATATCAGCTAATGGAAATATCGCAAATGTTTTACTACTTCTTGTATATTAGTATACTTGTAGCTGCTTCCACATCACTATGGTTCTCTTTTGCTGAACCTAAATCGCCTCAGGATAAACAACCCTCAAATATTTCAACATCACAGTTAAATTTGATGAAAATAAAATTAGTTTAATGCTAATAAAAGCATGATAAAATATGTACATTATTCATCATACGTTTTAATGTAATACCCAGAACTGTACTTACGTTGTAATCAAACAATGAATTGTCGTCATAACGGTACCTAATTACTTATAGAAATATCTATAATCATATCTAGATAATAATAAATACTTAATAAAAGTACGGTACATGATTTCTGCACTGCAATGCTTCAAGATAACAAATAAGGTACCGACTTCGTTACCGATAAATTAATTTATTACAAACCAAATAGTACATAACTACGCTTAAGCAACAGTCAGCAATTCTCGGCCTTAATTATTATTTTGACTTCGGCAGTAGCATTATATGATTTATACACAACGCAAAGGTCGTGTGTTATAGCAGTCTCCTGTTAAAATAATTTATAATAAATTTAGTTAATTAGAAACACGTAATTAGCATTTTAGCCTTTTAAAGGAATAATTTATTACTTGTTTCGTAGTACTTGCACGCTGCAATATTTCGCATACAGGTCATGGTAATAATCGATCCACATGTAGCAATTGCTCACAGTCTTACAACTTGCGTCTACATCAATTTGTAACAAACAAGATCTGTTGCTTCTGTAATGCTTTATACATATACTATCCTATAAAAGGCGAGGATTCAGAGACTATGCGGTACCATGGTCTTGTCTGGTCATCGAACTGAATGGGTAGTGTAATAAACATATGGTAAGGATATCCAGGTTTAAATCTCTGCAGGCATAGTAGATCATGGTCTTCATCAATCATTAGAAAATGATCTACGGAAACAATCTTCACTTCCATTAAATAATATCATTTAACGACCAGCCATATTTCAACTTTCATTTATTACTGAAACGATGTTGGTAGACGAAGAGAACCAGTAAAAATTCGTTAGGTTTTGAAAGAAATTAGAGGTAGAGCAAATGGTTTGACAAGGAATGGATTGTGGAAACTATTTTATGCAATGTCAAAATTATTAAACAATAAATGATATGACTTGAAAATATTTGCGGTGATATTGTTTCTTAATATTATCTAATATTAATAGCTGCAATACTGACATCAGAGAGTTCACTAAATATTCAGAAGACATATTTTGCGCAAACAAATGGGTCCATGTTTTAATTTTTCGAGACATTGTGCCAAAAAATAGATACTTCATTTTAAAAGCTTTTGTTGTTTCAGTAGCAAGCAATTTAGGACTTTTTGTTTTTTTTTGGTATTTTTTTGATGATCGGTTCCACGATGTGTCTTACAACATGTTCCGACTATTTTGTAATTGCAAATTCATTCATTTATTCATTCTTGAAAGAATTTGTATTAGCCCTTTAAAAGCAACCTGTTTTTCAAATTATACAACTACTGGTGCACTAATCTCTAACATTTAGAACTTATCGATTTTTATTCTTCCATTTATTGTTGGAGCCTACAATGACCGGAGTCGTGATTAATAATACGTGTTCCGGGTTTAGACTGTCATATTAAAAACTAATGAAATTCACTTTTAACCTTTTGCATGGGGGCATCGTCAGGACAGGACATGGGTCACTACTTCAGAACGTCTAGCACAATACACTCAATTATGTATCTAAGTAGTGGTATCAATGAAAATTACTTCTAGACGAGCAGACTCACACATCCTATCAAACTATAAGGTATCTGTTCAGTTACTTTGCTAAACATTACTTTTTAGCTTGATAGAGCTAGTGAGTCTGCTCGCCTAGAAAATTTACCTTAAAACCACTCCTTTGCAACATACGTGTTAATTGGTTGTGTGAGTCTGCGTGTTTTGTAGTAGTGACGTGGATTCTGTCTTGATGATACTTGTTACGAAGATGGTGAAACATCGATAATGTGACTCGATGCAGATTATGAACATGCATTCTAATCATTTGTCTAATATATTAAATTAAATGTTACAATAGTGCTTAGACCAAAGCAAATAATTAAGTAATCTACAAGTGTTCTAGCTAGTACTCTACTACCGTTATATTTACGTTTTCGTCGAGCCAAAACTTGTGAATGCTGCCGGTGTTTTCCACTATTTAGATCAGGTTTCAGTTTCTGTGTGTCAGATTATCACAACATTTAGCCATAACGATTATAAGAAATGCGGTGATTTAAAAATTTTAATTTGTTTAATTTAGTTCAGATTTGTTGTCACTACCGTGGTATAGTATTTATGACTTGAATGATATGGAATCTAAATTAGAATTCGTGTAGATAATATATAAATCCTTTTATACTTTGTTTGTTAAGCGTAAAATTAGCAAAGAACACACCCCTTTGCTAAAGCCTAACTCGTAAAAATTAACGAGATTAAGTGATTAAGCTTCAAAGCAACACAAAAGTAGTGACTAGTGATAACTATAGACAATTTAGAAACTTAGTAAATATTTCAATAAAGAAGCAAAAACAAGTCTTTACATTTAGGTTAATTATTACATTTTAATACGTTGAGATTGTTTAAACTCCCCTTTGTTGGTTATATAAACAGATGAAAATTTCGAAGCATTATACAATATTTAAAGTACAAAATCACGTAGCGATAAAATGGTTAATTAATTACGCACAATTTTTAACATAGCTCCTTCAGGATAATTCTCAGGAACCGTTTATGACTATCTAAATCCTCTGCACCTTCTGCAGATGAGATCTAAGTAAAAGTTGTATAAAGGAATAAAGTGCCGGTAAAAGTATTTACTTCACTGCCGGGAAGGCTCTCACATACTTACTCGTTCTAAAGGGTCAATTTTATGATAATTGGACAACTGTTGACAACCAACTTTACAATTTCCAACAGAAAGTCACGTAAATATTCAGAAAAAGGCGCTTCATGAAACATTAAGTTATAATGAAGTTACATATAAAAATAAATACTACAGGAATTTTATTCTTGTCAAAATGACACGTAACAAGCTGGGAAATATACAGAAAATAAATATGGTTTACAGTAAAACTTTGCCAAAGAACAACTCAAATCAGCTACCACAATTACTAAGCGATGTTGAATAAATCAATGAACATGTGAATCAGGTGTTAACCTATGCGAGTGTCATTTTTTAATTTCATGTCGTTTGAAGAGATTATGTTTTAATATTATTTAGCAATTTAATTTTACAGCAACAGGTCTGGACGATATTAAACATTCGACTCTGCATATTTTTTATTCTACCGTTTAAAGGGTATATTATCAATTTTGTTTAAATAGTTTAATTTTTCCGTTGAAAACTTCAAATTCTCGACGTTTTGGAAACATATACAACCCAACGGCATTTTTTCAAATTCTTGTAAAGTACTAGAAAAAACTATAGATTACTATTTAAGTAGGTGCAGCTCAAGTATTTTGCCATCAATACAATCTGGTTTTATGCCCAATCATATTAAAAGGACTACCTCGTTACACCTTTTTTAGGTGTCATAATGCAAGGCTAGCGATACTAATGTAACAATGATATCGAACAATCTAAAATTCAACGCGATAAAGCCCCTAATCAAACAATTGTACGATTGATAGCTACAAGGATGTATTTAAAGACCGATATAATGTAAACCAAAAAAGAACGAATTTAATATTTTCTAGTATAATGAGGAAGCTTTATAGTTACATATATAAATCGTACGATCCGACGATCTATTCAGTTTGCGTATGAACCTGCATTAAAGATTTATGATGTATAATTATGTTTATATATTAGTAAAATATCTTTTTTCCAATTACCAAGTATTATCTTTTTATAAGCTTTTTTCGGTTATGTATGGGCGTTATTACTTTCGTTTGTATTTACATTGCGGCGCATTAGCGTTTTATATACATTTCTTTGAAATTTCATTAAATTTCTGTGTACTTATTATAAAATTAAATAAATAAGCGTTTTAATTCTTAAATGTCTTTGTCATTCATTTACTTTGTTATGGTCATATGTTCTAGCAAGTTAATTTAGCTATTACATGCGAGGGCGAAGACGCCCGAGAAACGTAATAACACTTACTTTTATTTACTATGTACTATTAAAGATTCTAGCCTTCGGCAAAACATAAAGGAAGCTTCCTCAATGGTAAAGTTCGCGTAGATGTTGGTACTTGACCTCGTGGTTGAACACTTAGGTGTAAATAAATCACCTAAACGTATTTTAAGTATAAAATTGCCATCAAATAATGTATTTTACTACGAAATAAATATTATGCGTAAGTAGAAGACAATTTAAAATTAGATTTCCAACCATGTGTGTTTAGTTTTATTTAATCATTAACTTTTATTTTTAGTCACTCGCCAAGTAAGTTTAAATTCTTTAAATGGGCGTTTTGCATTTGGTGAACGAAAACAAAAGACTATATTTAAACAATTCTGCGTTATAAAATGTACAGGGTTATAAAAGCGACAATGAAACTTAATAAATTTTTTTCTTCCATACAAAATTAGCTGGTATTTTTAGATCGTAACTGAAACTGTTATTCACACGGCATGGCCAACTTAAAGTATTAATTGTCAACGAATTTGGCATTTCATAAGCATAGTAACTTGATATTAACGAATAACTACAAAAATGACGGGGGGGGGGCGAAGTTTCAAATCCGATTAGTGAAATCGTATTTTTTTACTCTATTTAATTATATGTCATAAGAAAATCAAAAGTGAACATTAGAAAATAAGATTTTTAGTCAGCCTTCAAAATTTCTGTAAACTTCGTTAGAAAGCGCGTGACCAATAATGCAAACGTATTAAGTTTCATAATTTTTTGAAGTAAACAAAAAAGTTATAGAAGAAAGAAGAAAATTGCAATTTTCAGAGTTTTTGCGATAACTCAAGAACGGATTGAGTTTCTTTTCAGATTCTTAAAAGGCATAAAAAACACAACTTTTCTCTAATTTAACCCATGCTGTATCTCTAACCGTTTCGGATATCTCAATGGTATGCACTGTAAGAGTGACCAACCTGTATATAGTTAATACTCTTGCTATCCCATGCAAAGTGTGGTTCTTTAACGTCCGTGACAAGTTTACACACGGGTCATACATTTTACTCTGTGACGTCCCTGTGAAAGGTTTATAATCATATTTCATTTTAATACTTTCTGTATTAGTAAACTCCACTAATAGGGTTAGGCAATTTTTTTAAGAAATATAATTTTTAGGCTACAAACATTTTTATCTAAGGTAAAATTATTTTTGTATCTTATATTGTTCATACTCAAAGGTTGTCAAATTTATAGTGGCGGTTTTTAAAGGTTAGAAATGATATGGTCGTAATATCGTTCTAAATTATTACAGTTTTATGATCAATTTGTTTTGACTAATAATGTATTACGCTGGTCGGAGATTTAATCGTCTGAGCGCAAAGACACGTCACATGCTAATGTGCTGACTCAAATAAATGAGAAGGTCTGGTTTTGAGCTCAGCCTACCTATCTGTAAGTTAATTGTACATATTTATTAGATAGAGAAAATGACAAACATTTTCAAATTGCAGTCTTAATTCATCTGTCCGAAGTTTGCCGAAGATGTCTCGAATTATTTTATTAAGGAAAGGCCCATTTTCTTATAGAGCACTTTGTACTTACCATCCAAGCAATCAACATGCAACTTGAGTAGGTTAGCTACCGTTGAGAATAATTTATTGAACAGACTGAAAGTGATCAACCATATTCGAATAATACTCTACCAAGTAGGTTGTTTTTAATTTTAGAGGCAACTTGGTTTCCAGATCGGCAACTTTATGTTAGGCATATGTGCGTTGAGAGTTTCTAAGTCAACCTAGATAGAGGCATCAACAATCTCTCATCTGGTATTTATGAAAACCATCTGAAACTACTATACGGATCTTTTTCATTAATTGCACGAACTGATAAAACGTACTTGTAGTACGGCTGTGTGATTAGGTTAAGAATTTAGTTAAGTTAATTTGTGATATATTTGATTTTTGATTTTTAATATTTGCTTAAGAATGTTACAGTCTAAAACACAATTGTGTATAATAGTGTAAAGACATGTTTATATATATATATATATATATATATATATATATATAATTAATGTGAAGGTATAGTTAGAGTTTTGTTGTAATAAATTTATTTGCAATTACCTAGAGACGTCATTGAAAATTCAGGTCATTTAGCTTTTGATTTTAGAAACCTTCCTTTCAGCTAATAGTTTTAAATAGGTTTATTAGTGTTCTTATGGTTAAGGTTTGTTTTATGTTTAAACAATAGCGTCTTTAACGATTTCTCAGGTAAATTTTAAACCAAATCGCTCGCCTCATCTCAGGTTTTGGCACCTTCTTGTTATTCTTTTTAGAACTATTCCCCCAGAAACTCTGCGAGATTAGGTGGCAGCCAAGATACATCCCGGGTAAGAAATATTTCAATCCGATGGCATTCTGGAACCCTCTCGAAACACCACCCGCCCCACTGAATTAGTCGGCAACCATTTTTGTTAGTACAGTTGAGGTTTTCAGTATTTTACCGAAACAGAATTTTTAGCGGAGTTCTTCATCGAGCTGTATGTGAATTACCGGCTAGATTTTATGGGGTCAAAACTGTATGTAGCAAATTCTCATCAGAACGAGGACTTATTTTTGTGAAAAATGCTCGCCTAACATTCTTCAAGCGATGCCTATCAGAAATCAAACCCGGAGTGACCTAGCAATTAATAGTCATCCCCGAACCTATCTAATCCACGGAGCCGGTTTGGCGTAACAACTTCCGCTGCTCTAACGAAAATGTCCACCAAACGTTCACGAGGCGTTAACAAGGCCGCTTTGACTTGAATGTTTGTTGCTGCATTGTTGGTAGTAAATTTCGATATCATATTTTTGAAGGTAATCGTACCACTGTTTAGTATATTGAAACTCTAAATACAAACTTGCACGAATTACTGCTCTAGAAAATAGACGCGAAGTGTAGTTCCAACAAAATGGCACAGCGCCACACAGTGCCAGTCACTTACAATTATTTGAATAGAGGATATCCCAATAAATGAATGGGTACGTTTAGTTCTGCTCCGTAACCACTTAGATCACCTGACTGGTCGATATTGGGGACATCCTGTCGCCCAATTAGGGCGAAACGCCTCGACAGAAAGCCCACGTGGCTGAATTTCAGTCACTTGCCAATAATTTCTTTTTACTTTGTATTAATTTAAGATTCATTAAACGTACGTTTCTTTTATATATACATATATATATATATATATATATATATATATATATATATAAATAAATTAAGACCAAATATGTAATATTAATTTTCTTGACCAATTATACTTTATATAATAAGGATTTTTTTTTTGTGTTTTGGGATATTTTAGGTCAAATAAAAACAATCGTTTTTAAATTCCTCTAATTACTTGACGTTTCGGTCGGGTTTCTGACCTTAATCGTAAGTCTGAAAATATGGTTTGTTTTATAAAATAAAAAGATTACAATGTTGTTAAAATTACTTACATAGAAATATTTAAATTAGAAATAGACTATGACATATGATTTTACTAGATGACATACATCATGAAGACAGTGAAAAGGTACTATAACTATGGGAACGTTACATGAATTTCAAAAATATAGGTTGTTGTAGTAAGATGGAATGTGTTACAAAACTTTGGAATACTTTCTAGTGTTTATAAAGTTGGGAGTAAATGATGCCTAAATTTTTTTGGTCTTGTTTATTATTAATGCAGTTTAGTTCTTTTTGTATATAAAATGATTCTAAGAATAAACGTTTGTAGTAGTTCTGTTCTATTTCTAAAATTTGTGTTTCGTCGAAAGCCGGTTTGTGTTTTGTGGTATGTGCATGTATGGCAAGAGCGCAGTTATTTTTTCCAAGTTTTGTGTCACTGCGGTGTTGAGTTAACCTGTCTCGAAGCCATTGACTTGACTGTCCAATGTAGAAATAATTGCAACTGCAACGAATCTTGTATACTGTGTTGTTGCACATAATGGTTTCAGTCTTGTCTTTGAGATGGGTGAAAATGTTTTTTATTGATCTGTTGTAGTAGTATGTGATGACTATGTTGGGTCTTCTTAGTGTTCGAACTAGTAGTGGTGTTAAGTTTTGTATATAGGGTAATTTTTTGTATATAGGATCTGCATTTTTTGTGGTATTGAAAGTTGTGTTGGTGTTTAGCATTTGATTGATTAATTGTATTGGGTATCCATTATTTATGAAAACTTTCTTTAATTCTTGGATATTGTTATTAATGAATGTTGGATGGCTAATTTTTGTTATGCGTTGTTTTAATGCTAATAAAGAGTTGATTTTATGTTTATTTGAATGATTGGAAAAGTAGTTAATATACCTGCCAGAATTTGTTGGTTTTTTGTAATAGTCAAAAATTAGAAAGTTTTCATCAGTTCGAATGACATTTGTGTCTAAAAAAGGAATTGTTTTATTTTTTTCTTGTTCTATGGTGAATTTTAAATGTTCATTAAAGTTGTTGAAGTGCTGAAATTGAATAGAGGATGAAATTATGTGCAACAACACAGTATACAAGATTCGTTGCAGTTGCAATTATTTCTACATTGGACAGTCAAGTCAATGGCTTCGAGACAGGTTAACTCAACACCGCAGTGACACAAAACTTGGAAAAAATAACTGCGCTCTTACCATACATGCACATACCACAAAACACAAACCGGCTTTCGACGAAACACAAATTTTAGAAATAGAACAGAACTACTACAAACGTTTATTCTTAGAATCATTTTATATACAAAAAGAACTAAACTGCATTAATAATAAACAAGACCAAAAAAATTTAGGCATCATTTACTCCCAACTTTATAAACACTAGAAAGTATTCCAAAGTTTTGTAACACATTCCATCTTACTACAACAACCTATATTTTTGAAATTCATGTAACGTTCCCATAGTTATAGTACCTTTTCACTGTCTTCATGATGTATGTCATCTAGTAAAATCATATGTCATAGTCTATTTCTAATTTAAATATTTCTATGTAAGTAATTTTAACAACATTGTAATCTTTTTATTTTATAAAACAAACCATATTTTCAGACTTACGATTAAGGTCAGAAACCCGACCGAAACGTCAAGTAATTAGAGGAATTTAAAGACGATTGTTTTTATTTGACCTAAAATATCCCAAAACACAAAAAAAAACCCTTATTATATATATATATATATATATATATATATATATATTGATATGATAACGCCGCACGCCGATGTAATAAACGTCCAGCTGAACGCCACCGCTCTGTGTTCTTCTCTAATCTTCTAATTTAATTATGCCACGGGTAGCCCAGTTTAATTTACACAGAGTGCACAGCGTTACGATGATCAATTTAATTTACCTCTTTAATTCTTACCTGTTAGAATTGATAAAACAAAGTCAATCAATATTCGTATAATGAAAGGAAATAATATTTACACTTCACAATTTTTGTAATCCTTTAAATAAACCCTTTAATCAATTAATATTATATGGATCATTTATCCCAAAATTTATATCCTTTTAATTTAATTTAAAGTTACCAAAAACGACACCTTTTACTAAACAATCTGGAACGTTCAAGACCGTTTTATGATTATCGCGTAAATTTCAACGTATTCAAGATTTTTGTTGATTCCTTACAAACTTGAGAGAAAATTAATATATTCAGTATTAAAATTTAAATTTGAAAAGATACCTTAAACTAGTTAGCCCTGACCTGTGATATCCTGATTTGTTGCGTGTTGTGGATCAACACCCCCTTCTTATCTTCAACCGAAAACCAATGCTCTGCTTTGTACTCCTTCACGTGCTTTGAACCAATAGTTTTGTTACTCCTTATTTCCAGAATTCACCTCTTACTTTATTCTATATTTTTCTGGTTGCGTAGGTGTCTTAGGATTGTAAATTAGAATTATTCCACTTATAATCGTGAATTAGAATTTCTGAATACCAGATTTAGGGTCATGAATTAGAAGCCCTATATTATTATAAACATTTAATTTAAATTAATTAACTAATTTCTACTCACGTTTTCTGCTAAGCGGCAAAAGCTTTTTCATATATTTTTAACGCAATCCGTCATCAACTATTATTCTTACACAACACTATTTTTCACTATAATATAAAATTTATTTATTTGACGCGTAAATATTTGATTAAGATTATTGTAGGTTCGACGTGTTTCAAATTGAGACTGGCCCTTTCTTATCAACTCATGGGCGTTATATAGCTTTTGCTCTCTACATTTGGATTAGTTTTCCAAACAGCCTTACAAAGTGTTGCAACCAACCATATTTGTTTTGGACATTCCTAGTATTTTTCAAGCTGATTTCTGACGAAACCATTCTGTAATTCCGTATCATGTTATTTGCTATTGTTTTAGGACCTTTGTTCGCCTTGTTATTGGTATCGTTGTTGGACTTTACTTTAGCTTATGTCTGTTGTTTTGGTTGTTTTGTGTAGATAAGGCTTTTGGAGAATTGAACAAAAATAACTGATGTAACATGAGTGCTGTTTTCGTTTATGTATCTATTTAAAACTCATCTTTGAAAGTGCGTTTCTTAACAAAGCGCTTATTGTTCCTTCTTTCTTACAATCGTAATTGCATGAAGATTTACTAGGTTTTATCTTATCTTATGCGTATTTATTTTATAACTTATTGAACGCTTCTTGACGTATTTTAATTACATGTATGATTATTTCTCTGCTGAATACGCGTTCTATTATTGGAAGATATGCTTACTGGCATTGATTAAAGTTAATTACGGTCCATATACAGGGTGTTAAATTCTTACTATTTACATAATGTGCGAATTATTCAATTTCCTGCTAAGTAAATGCAGTTTTCTGATTCCTATTGCTGTTTACAGTTACTACGCGACCCTTACTACTCAATACACCCTAAACAACCCCTTATCACAGCATTATATATATATATATTGTTGTGTTACCCTATAAATAATCGAGCCTCACGAATTAGGCGTCATAAAATTGCCGTGTTACTGGGATCAATCTCTGGAACTCCCCAAAAATCATTCAAGCCCCAACGTTTGGGCCGTCATAAAATTGCTGTGTAACCTCTCTAAATCGAGCCTCAGTACTTTCTCAAAACACATTCGAGGATTTATTAAGTTACCCAAAAAGCGTCATAAATTTCACACAATAGTTAAATTTTCAAAAAAAATAATTTCTTACCCAGATTCCTCTCTTCATCACCTTAATTCTTCAACCGCTTCCCTGACTAGCTCAGTTGGGCCTCCTCTTGGATACCTAGATTCACTATCATACTCTTTATCGTTCACGCACACTCTCAATAAAACCACAAAATAATACAACAATCATACAATATTTATTTACCACTATTTACAAATAAAACTTCAATATTATTTACATTTTGGTGGACAAGTTACACCTCAATAAATTCTATTTTTGTAAAGTCCATAATTTTAACTTGAAATATCAAACACATTGAATGTAACCGGAGTAAATGGGCCCTGAATAATACCTTATTTTTCTTTCTTTATTTATAACTAATTTTAATTAGGACACTCTGGAGTATGGTGAGCTCATTATAACCCAGTTCTTTATGATTAATGCATGCTTTTTACTTAGCGTACGCTTACTGCAAACAAAAACCCATGTACTCTTCACAATAAAAAAATTTAAATTCCCGAGGAACGTTACTAAGCTTTATATACACCTTTAGATTTATATTTAAATACCATAACAAAAGTTAGTTATACGTATTATTTTCAATACGCAAAATAATGCAAAATACCTTCATAGTTCTCTCTCACACATCACAATAATTTTCATAGTTTATACAAACAACAAATTCTAAAGCGTTACCTGGAATTTCTTGAAGATCCCTACTCCGTTGACGATGTGGTTAGTTCCTGCACCCTCGGCTTCGTGGTTCTGCTCTGCTCGCCGCCGCCAGCTATTTGTAGATGAACACCCTCTAAGTTGTGCTGCATGCTCTGCATTCACGATGCATCCAAATCCAAATCCAAGTATATTACACTTCTTTTATAATTGCTTAATTTAATTTACGTTTCTATACTTCACTTCACGAGCTTGTTAAAAAAATATATGTTGCACCTCAATAAAATTTAGACTCGACACAATCCGCGTATCAAATTATGAGGCCAACACTGTACTATTTAATTAAAATTTTTTATATACTTACAAGCTCGTGGTAAATTTCTGTGCGTAGTCTGAAGCTATGAAAATACTAAGAGACCCCTATTAATTTGCTTAAAGTATTTATACAATTTACTATGCCACCTCTCGGCCACTCTTCACCCGAAATCCTTTATTTAAAATAATACTTCTTAAAATTTTGGTTCAACCGTTTTCGAAATCTTCGAAATTTAACTCGTCGTTATGATATATTCCGAAAAGCCCGCATTCAAATTTTCCCGTGTTTGTCTGTTGTACTACTAACTATATAGACCAATGAGATATTCTGTGACGTCTTGAAACGCCGCCTGTATTAACGCTATTCCTCTCTTGTGCATATTCTGTTTTCTTCTAACCTTGTTTGAGTGGTAGAAATCGATATTACTGTCCGCCTTTCAAACTAACCCACGTGGACTGAATACGTGCGTTTTGAAATGAACTGCTATTATGCCTGTCTCATTCCGAAGCATTTCATTGATCGTTCATTCCTTCTGCACTTTAAGGAAACTTTTAGTTAGCATTTATGCGAACCGTCCGACAGTTTACCCGATATACCTCGAATTCTGTCTTTTATCTACACAAATAATGGGAACATGACATTTCGAAAACATGCAGGTGTTCAATTAACAAACGTTTTTAAAACAACTTTTCTAGGAGTTTACGTTTCAAGGTATTTTATATTCAACGGCTGTTCGTTTGTTAGCAAAGCGTTCCACCTTGGTATTATCGATTTTTCAAGCTCTTATGCGTATTAGACGTAATAACCCTTTCAACTAAACTCAATTAAATTAATTAATAATTTGCATTGGCTTCTACAATTTATTTTCTTTACGAACCTAACTAAATTTTAATCACTAATTGTAAAATTTTGTTAATACTTGTTACTTTAAATTCACTAAATGAAATAAATTTCGCACGTAAATTCTGGTTGTTTCCTCTATACAGGGTGTTTGAAATTGCCTTGTTTATACTTAAATTTAACTTTTTAAAACCACTACAATATATATATATATATATATATATATATATATATATATATATTAGGTAGATTTTTACACAAGGTAAGTTGATAAATACTAACGTATTACGATGAAATAATAACTTAGACTTTTATGCAAATCCCAAATGATCATTTTAAATCGAACTAGTAATTTAAAGAAGGAAAATATAAGGTTTTAATTTTTATGAAATACAGGGTGTGCATAAAGTATAGATAGGTTAAAATTGTGTGATATCCTCCGTTATTCTAAGCCAATGGATTATTTTATTTTGTCGAAATGAAGTGTAATAATTCGTATTAGTAAATAACTAACGTTTACCTATTTTCAAGTTAAAGTTTGTACCCTAAATGAAAATATTCTAAAAAACATGTATTTTTCAATATCACTTCATCACCATGTTTAATGGAATCGGATGGGTTTACAGGAAACTGTTATCTAACTTTTCTTGATAACTCGTCAAAATCTATATGTTCCCCAATATACAGTACTTTATTCTGGAACACCCTGTGTATATATAAATAAATACAAGTATCTAGACAAAGCGCAATTTGAAATGTAGTTAGTAATTTTTGTAATATATGCCGTTATGTATTCAATCTTTCAAGCTTTTTTAGAAAGAGAGGTCGGTTTAGTTAGAGAAATAAAAACATAATTTATAGCTTGCGCTATAATTATGATAGATGCCCTTTAACATTTGTTATGCAAACAATTGTCGTTTTGTTTATTACCAACATTATAAATTAATTTATTAACCAAGTGGAATAAATCCACTAATTGAAAATATAACTATATTAAATTATATATTTTTGAAAAGTTCCATTAAAAAAAATGCAAGTTTTTATAATAAAATCTAACTTGCTTTAAATATTAAACATTTAAGTGTATAACTTAAACCTACGTAAAAACTTGCTTAAAAAACTTTCAACGCCATTTTTGAATATATTTACAAACAAACGAGTTATACGAATTATTAGAATTGTCAAAAATATCAATATTTGGCTGTAATTTTTAAACAAAAGGCCGCTCATTTTTGATTTTGCTATTGAATTAATCTGAAAAAGTTTGTATACCTTTAATAACAGAGTTACGCAGTAACCGCATCCAATTTGGGACACCCTATACATATTCATACTACATCCTGTATTTGTTTGTAGTAGAATAACCAGTATAATTTTTATAAGTATTGCATATGCATGAAGTCGGAATTTTGTATAAGAAGTTGCCGTAAATTGATGCATGATGCACGCTCGTGATACGAAGATATTGATGATGAAAGATGAAACGCGTTGTAATTATAAAAGCATAAGCAACTGGATGGTGCGTGCAGTAAATAGGTTTTGCTATCCTGCTACGTAATTTACATAATTTACAAGCTAGTACTATTAAAAGATCATATTCCTAGAAATATGGAAAATAGTAAGCTATTTGGTTCTTGTATTGAATTTCTCGAAGTTTTACTTCTATTTCTGCAGCTACTTATTTTTTGAAACAATGCGTAATTTCATACTTATGTTAACAAGTTCTAAACACTTTAACATCAGACTAGAATTTAAACAATTCAAATAAGTAACTAATTTGTATAAAATTTTAATATATAGTTTGTTGTAAAATTTAAACCTGCATTTTTAAATACAGTTCTCACAAGTGTGAGAACTATATATTAAAATTTTATACAAATTAGTTATTTATTTGAATTGTTTAAATTCTAGTTGAAGTGTCCTTTATTTTCGCAACGTTGTTTCTAATGGCCAATCACGTTCGTTCTGTGGGATATTACACTAATTTAAAATTGTCTGATGGGAATATTATAAATATTTAACTCTTTCGGCGTTAAAATCTGTTTAAGCAATTAACTTAACTTGTTTTCGTCAAGTAGTACAAATTTATGTAAAACAATATACACCATAAAAGAAAAATAGACAATGGAATTCCTTTTTAAGTTGTACAACAACCAACCGTCTTGAAAGTAATTCCACTAAAAGAAACGCACACAACTGCTAACATGTTTTTTATATTACTGCATTTTTTAGTTAAAACTTATTTTTTGTCTGTCATCATCATTAGGTCTTCAGTCCTGGAACTGGTTAGACGCGTACCATCATTGTTTCCTATTCTGAACTAACCTACAGATTTCCCTGAAATTTGCACAGTCTGCATCTATAACTATCTGATCTAGGTCTACGCCTACCTCTTTTTTCCTATCTCTGCTTGTAATATATCCCATACTATTCCCCAAAAATGCCTTAGAACGTATTCTGCCCTTCTATTTCTCTTATCTTTTTCCCCAGATATCCTTGTTCCCCTACTATTTCTATAACCTATTTGTTATTATCTTTGTCTGTCCATGCTATCGTCCTCATACATCTGAAGCACAGCATTTCAAAAGGCTGCTACCGTTTTTCTGTCTGCGTTTCAGACTGCCCGTATTTCATAGGCATACTGTGCTGTGCTCCACACATATGCTTTCAACAATTTTCGTCTTGTTCTATGTTTGTTGTCTTTCCTCATAGGCGCTGTTCTTTCTTGTTAGATGCAGTTCGATCACCTTCTATTGTTTTACAATTATATACCCTATTTCTCCGACCTTCAGTGGTTGTGAAGGGAGGCGTCGCCGTGGATCAATGTAGTAAGCGTAAGACTACGGATCTCAAGGTCCCGGGTTCAAATCCCGACACGGCCGACTGCTTGAAAAATGACAGGTGAGCATTTTTCGCAAAAATTACGCCTTCGTTCGGATGAGAGGTTAAATGGAGGTCCCGTGTGTGAGTGTTGTCACGCACGTTAAAGATCCCTGCCTTGCCTGGAATGGCAAGGGTTCGGCAAAATTCTAAATTTCCAGGCAACAAAAAACTCGCCTCCTGGTCAATGTAGTACCTTCTGGTGGAGCATTGGAAATATAAATGTACGGTTGTGAAGGGAGGTAAGCAGCCTGTGGCTGCCAAGTTCCCCCAACACTTAACCATTTATCGATTTAATGTGTTTTCCAATATATCTTTTCGCACAGTCATCATTAGTTGCAGATATTTCGCAACCAACAACTAGTTGTTTATACTAATCATCAGATTTATCTGCGCCTATTTTTTCGTCATTAGGTTTTCCGTCTCAAAACTGGTTGGACACGTACCTGCACTTATATATATATATATATATATATATATATATATATATATATATATATATATATATATATATATATATATATATATATATATATATATATATTCTGAGCTAGTCTACATAGTTCCCTGAAATTCTCACACAGCATGTATATACAGCTCGTTCCCCTTTATTGTTTTCTAATTATATGCCCTATTTCACCGAGATTCAGTGAAGGGGGTTAAGCAACATGTGGCTACCAAGATCCCCCAACACTTAGACATTTGCCGAAGTAATGATTTTCCAGTAAATCCTTTCACACACTTGACATTATTCGAGAATATTGCCCAACCAATTCTTGTAGTTACTTATAATAATCATCATGTTTAAGCACAGTTATTTTTTCGTCATTAGTTTATCCATCTTGGGATTGGTTGGATGCGTACCTCCATTGATTTTTATTCTGGGCTAGCCTACACATTTTCCTGAAACTCCTACAGCCTACATCTTTTACTATCTGTGTGCAGTAGTCTAACCTAGGTGTGCCTCTTCTTCTCTGTTTTCCTATCTCTGCTTCTAATATATTCCTCACTATTCCCTCATGCCGTAATATGTGGCCTATCATCCTATCTCTCCTATTTTTTTCCCGTTTTCCACATATTTCGTTTTTTTCCTACCATTTTTAGTACCTCTTCGTTCTTAACTTTGTCTGTCCATGATATCTTCATCATACGTCTGTAGCACCACATTTCAAAGGCTTCTACTTTTTTCTTGTCCTCTTCTCCTACTGTCCAGGCTTCACAGCCGTACAGTGCTGTGCTCCACACATATGTTTTAAGCAATCTTTTCCTTGTTTCTATGTTTGTGGTCTTTGAGCACAGTAGTTGCTTTTTCTTGTTAAATGTAGCACGACCTTGTGCTAATCTTTGTTTTATATTTTTTGTGCTTTTCCCATCTTGCGTTATTTGGCTTCCTAGGTAGCAGAAATCCTTAACCTCTTGTAAGTTCGTGTTACATACATCGATCCGTGCAGGGTAATTAGAGACTCCAGGAATATTTGAGCGAATACGTGGCTCAATGCGCGGACGTCTAGACGCATGTGCAATGACTGAAGGTGGACATATTAAACATTTACTATGATTTCTACGTGTTGTATGTTTTGTTATTAATAAATTAGTTTTGTTAATTCATTTTTAATCATACTTTGATGCAGGTAGTAACTTTAAATTAACAATAATAACCCAGTTCGCATTTATAACGATGGACCTCTGTAGTAGTTTGTAAAATAATTTCTTTCTGCGAACTGGTTAATTTTGGGCAAAAAATTCAAGAGACATTTTTTGTTTAGAATGAAACAAGCTATTGGAAGTAAATTTTTAAATGGCAAACCAATAATTAGACAAAAAGTTACATTGGAAATAAAATTTAGGGGTTGCGTTTTCCACCTCTTGCAACCATGGGGTAAACCAAACAAATTACTGAGTAAGTGTATTTTTGATAGTAAAAAATGTCACCTTAATTTCAATTTTGTAACTTTTTTAGTGTTTGTAAAAAAAAAGGAAAAACAAATTTTATGTACCCCCTTTAAGGGGCTGTATCTTAACAAGGGATGCTCCAATGAAATTTTTTTATATGAAAGACCTTATCTCTTTTACTATGAGGAATCACTCCCTGAAATGTTTTACACTTATTTTGTTACACCCTGTATTATGAGCTAGCCTACACAGTTCCCTGAAATTTCCACAGCCTAGATACAGCTCGGTTTTCTGTTGTTTTCTAATTATATGTCCTACTTTACCGAGAAGAAGTAGTGTTGAAGGGAGCTAAGCAGCCTATGGCTGCCAAGATCCCCCGACACTTAGACATTTGCCGAATTAATAGTTTTCCAGTAAATGCTTTCGCACAATTGACATTAGTTGAGAATATTGCAAAATCAATACCTGTAGTTGCTTATAATAATTATCAGGTTTAAGTACAATTATTTTATATCGTCATTAGATTATCCTTCTTGGAACTGGTTGGACGCGTACCTCTATTGATTTATATTCGGAGCTAGTTCACACATTTCCCTGAAATTCCCACAGCCTACATCTTTAACTATCTGTGTGCAATAGTCCAACCTAAGTTTACCTTTCCTCTCTTTTTTATCTCTGCTTCTGATATATTCCGCACTATTCCCTCATGCCTTAGTATGTGGCCTATCATCCTATCTCTCCTATTTTTTTGTATTGTTTTCCACATACTTCTTTCTTTCCCTTACCATTTCTAGCACCTCTTTGTTCTTAACTTTGTCTATCTACGATATCTTCATCATACGTCTGTAGCACCACATTTCAAAGGTTTCTATCATTTTTCTGTCTGCTTCTCCTGCTGTCCAAGTTTTACAGCCGTACAGTGCTGTGCTTCACACATATGTTTTAAGCAATCTCTTCCTTGTTCCTATGCTGTCTTTGAACACAGTAGTTGCTTTTTCTTGTTAAATGTAACTTGACCTTATATCTTTTGCGCTCTTCCCATCTAGCGTTATTTGGCTTCCTATGTAGCAGAAATCCTTAACCTCTTGTAAGTTCTCGTTACTTATTTGTATTCTAGTTTTTGATTTATTTTCCCCCTCCTTAGCATACTAGTACTTTAGTTTTGTTTTTGTTAATTTTCATACCGTATCTCTCTGTTAGAACTGTTTCTATTTCATTAAGAGCAGTTTCTAACTCTTCCTTGATAGATGCCAATACCGCTATATTATCTGCAAAAATAAGCATATCAATCTTTTGTATTTGCATAGTAATTCCAAATGTCTTCCTACATTTGACAGTATTCATTGTCTCTTCAGTGCACAAGTTAAAAATTAATGGGGATAGGGCACATCCCTGTCTCACCCCTTTTCTAATGTTTACTTCTCTACGTTCCTGCTCTAATTCTGTTACTGCTGTTTGCTCTTTGTATAAACTATGTACTATTCGTCTATCCCTATAACTCATTCCAATCTTTTTGAGTATTTCGAACATTTTTTCCATTTTACATTGTCAAATGCTTTTTCCAGATCTACACACCCTATATACACGCTTTCTCCTTTTACTATTGTTTTCTCCAATATCACCCTCAGAGCTAAAATAGCCTCCCTTGTTCCCCTGTTTCGCCTAAACCCAAATTGGTCTTCTTCTAATATTTCTTCTGCTCGTTTTTCCGTTCGTCTTTGTATTATTCTGATTAATATTTTTGATACGTGTGCTATCAAACTTATTGTTCAAAAATTTTCATGTCTATCCGCACCTCTCTCTTTTGGTTTAGTGACTATGATGTTACTTTTGAAATCTTTGGGTATCTCGCCTGTCTCATAGATATAGCTTATAAGTTGGAAGAGACGTTATGTTACTGCTTATCCAGCGGCTTTTAGTGTTTCTGTTTGTACCTTGTCTGTAGCCGGCGCCTTATCGTTTTTCAGACCCTTTAATGCCAATTCAAACTCATCTCTAAGTATAGGATATTTCACGTAATTTTTTCAATGACTGATTCCTGTTATAATGCTGTTAGTTCTTCTCCTACATATAAATTCCCTAAATATTTCCGCCATCTTATCACTTACTGTACATTTTCTATAATGACGTTTCCTCTGGCGTCTCTTATATTTTTGTTATATGGTTTTATATCCCTAAAATTCATTCTTATTAGTTTGTATACTTCGTCCGTCTTCCTATTTGCATCTTAGTTTGTACCTCTTTGCACTTTTCATCAATCCTTTGTTCTTTAGCTTTCCTGCATTTACGAATATTTTCCCATTTTATGGCTTTGTATCTCTGTTTTCCTGTATCTTTTGTTATCCATGGTTTCTTATTTTATTTTTGTGTATACACGAGAATATCTCCGGTCGCCATGTGTAAGCTGGATTTAATGTTATTCCATTCTGTTTCTACTTCCTTAGTATCAGAAATTTTCCCGATATCTTTCAACAATTCATTTGACTTTTTTCAAATCTTTCGTGGATATCTTTATCTTTTAGTTTCTCAAAGTCAAAGTGCCTTTTTCCATTCTTTTTTTAATTTTTAAATTTAAGTGTGGCCTTCATAATTACGATGTTGTGATCAGTGTCTATATCTGTTTCTGGATAGCTTCTACGGCTGGTTCTACAGTCTTTTTACTTGATTCCCAAATTGTCTATTAAGAATGTAATCTATTTGATATATTCCTATATCCCCTGGCATCTTCCACGTGTATCGTCTTCTAGCACGTATACTTAAGCTTTGAGCTTACGGCTTGTTTAGAACTATAGGATCTTCTTACGGTTTGTTGAGACGAACACCATTGTTAATTATTTTGGTTGGTAACCTCAAACTTCAAATTTGTAAGAGCCAATCCTTGTTTGTTCCATAGCCATATGTTTCATCAACGGACATTTAATATATTTTAAAAGGTACATAAAACGTTAACATAACATTCTTGTATGATAAACGATAATATTTGTAGGTAGTAAAATTAATGCATAGGCTTAGATAGTCTAGCACAGATAATTAGATACTTCACCAAAGGAATATGCTACCGGAGGATATGCCATCAGATGATATGCTACTGGTGGACCCTAGAAAATAAACGTGTTACAAAAACAAAATATTGCAATACACCACAAGGAACAGTCTAAAAATTTATCTATAATCAGTTTACTACTCATTAATATTTTGAACAGGTTATTCAGGTAGGCTTTCTTCATAAGCATTTTGTTCGTATTCTAAAACGATATTTATGTATGTTAGGAAGAATAAAAGAAAAGACACGTTTTACATACCAGGTACGACATCATGGCCTTAGAAAGGACATCTTTATCGGGAGACGGCATGTGCTCAAAAGACCGTTAGATATGAAGACAAACGAAAATTTGTTCTGGTTTAAAGATAACCACACATTTTGAAAAAGGGACAAAACAAGAAAACCATCCTAAATGACAGATTCATATATACACCAGTTGTGTATTTATGGACATTACTCAGAGGTTTACCAATTAGAAAATATTAAATTAAAACTAAAGATCGATGTATATAGTGTATTATTTAACAATACTAAAGGGAAATGTTACACAAATTAAAACTAACTTGTGGTTGTAAACGGTATTAGTATAAAATTAAGACGAATAATGCTTTTATATTGAAGGAAATGGGACCACAATGTGACATGGTAAGAGAACAGTAAATTGACCTGTTACAAATATAAGTACCGAAAGAGCTGCTGCTTTCTTTCGGGGACCTACCTTAGTCTGGTTCCTTACTATTACAGACTCTACTACTTTGGTTGAATTTGTAGTTTGGCTCTTTAGGTCACTGGAACACGGAGCGATTCCACCCGTTCTAGTAATCTAATCTTCTACAAGGCGCAGGTCTATTTGGACTGTTGATTAAGATAATTTTTAGTATGGTAATAAAATAGTACATATAACAAATTACAAATATCATAATATTTAGCTATACATCAAAAAAATAATGATAGATTTAAAAAATAAAAAACGCCTATATCATTGCTATAAGAAGGAATAAGTGGGATGGTTATTGGTTAGAAGAAAGTTTTGTTATTCAAAACTAGATACAAGAGTAACTATATATTATATATTTTTTTAAAAGAATTTTTAGGGAAATACGAATACCTAAAAATATGCCGGGCGGTGCATTTAAAAAAAAATACAAGTTTGATGTGTAGCGTGGAACATATGACCTTTTGTAAAACCTTAGTACACCACTGGGTTCTGCGTTTAAAAAAATGTACGGGAATCAATTTTTATATTTTCCAAAACGTACTTCGTAAGTATGTTACAAGGGACGATGAGAAATTTGCATGTTTCAAAATCACCCTGTATGTCAGAAACAGCGAGGATTAAAAAATTCTGTCATTGCATTCAAGTGTTTCTCGCAAAGTACTAGACTATTGCGAAAATAATTTTACGCTATCATCGGTAATTTCTTAAATACTCCTGAAATTCATCGAAAATGGTACACGCAGTACGGCGTGTGTCGTCTTGTCTACTAGTGGTTCCGTGCGTAGACATAGTTAATGGATAACTACTTAGAACATCTTCATCCGTCGTAGCATTGTCGCTAGTGGCTTTGGTTTTGTGTTTGTGGTCAAGTCGTTATTGACCAGCAGTTATTCCAATGCGAAGTTGCATTCCACTAGTCAAACAGTTCGTTAGTTTGGATTAATTAGGTTACTCTGTTTTATCATGGCTGAACATGATAATTCCCTAAACAAACATTTAACCAGTTTTGTCCACTATTACCCTAAAATTGCTCACTGCGCATGCTTAAGTTGGTTCAACAGACAATAGCGCAACACTATATTTAAACGAAGAAATAGTACATAGCAACTCTTACTTATTTTATTGCTGTTGAGGACACTTTGTGTACGTGGGGGGATTGGGTGTGCGTGTTTGTCTAACAGCGGGTTTTTTATTTGTCTTTCTTGTAAATTTCTTTAATACTTACACACTTTTTTAGGTTTCTGTTTGATTTTTCTTCTATGTTTTTTTTTAATACCTTAACCTTTATTTATTAGTGCGACCTAATCCAATAGAACTTTATATCTATGTTAGGGAGTGCTGTCAACGCGATTCTCCGGACTTTTACTTGAAGGTCTGTGGAAGTATTCATATTGACTAGTGACAATCTACTATCGTTTATTATTCAGCACACCTTCCTATCGCTCTGAGTAATAAAGTAGGTGATCGTGTTGCATATTGCAACCATTCATGTTGAAATATAGTGTGCCATTCCACTAATTTTGTTTGCTGTTGATTGATCTCCGTTTGCTTCCGATATGCGATCCAATCTATATATTTTAAGCTCTACTTACCTTTTGCTAAGTTCAGTTTCTTGTATACCAATTCTCTCGATTGCTTCTATTCTACTTTTATTAAGTAGCCGTTTTAGATGGTCGGTATTTCTGCGTAGTGAATAGTAATCGACAATTTTCATTGTTATAGCAATTGCCTGAATGCTTAATTTGTAGCCTCGTGTTGCATTTTACTATATGGTATATCAAAAGTTTCCACCGTCATTTATTAGCACTGTGTACTTTTGATAAACATATGCCCTAATAAAGATAATAGTGCTATCTCTCAGACATTATTTTTTATACAAAAACAGAGTATTATACGAATTTGTTTATGATGTTAGGTATTTATTTGTCTGTGTATTTTATTGTAATACAGATTTATAATAGTTAATGCAAAATATGTAGTTTATGTGCGAATAGAACACTAATGGAAAAAGACTAATCCAACAACTACAACGAGAGTTTGTGCAATCCAAGATGTGAATGATATCAGATCGGTTTAAGAGTTTTTCTGATTAACACTTGAGTTTGAAAATTAAACCGCGCTCAGATTGACCATCCACCGGAGAGGCTGTATATACTTCACCGGAAAAACCCCATACTGAACTCGAACATACTGCACTCGATCAATAACCTTATGCCAGTAGTCGTAAATTATCTAGGACATTTGCTTCTTCAAAACATACTGTTATTGTTCGACATTCGCTATTTTTCATCTTCTGTAGTCCTTAATAAATAGATAGAGTACTACTTCAAGACGACAGTGCTGCTGCAAATAGATTACGTTTGACTTGGCGAAAACTCCAAGATTTATACGTATTACGGGAACGTTTTACCACATCCAACGGTACTGTTACAACAACTACTATGCCCAAGGTCCTAGGTTCAAATCCCGACACGGTCCGCTTGAAAAATGTTAGCCGAGGATTTTTCACAAAAATACGCCTTCGTTCGGATGAGAGGTAAAATGGAGGTCCCGTGTGTGAGTGTTGACACGCACGTTAAAGATCCCTGCAAGGGTTAGGCAAAATTCAAAATTTTCCAGATAAAAAAAACTCGCTTTCTGGCCAATGTAGATAGAACCTTCGGGTTGTGCATTGGAAAATCAAATGTAAGGTACTTTTACAACACCGCTCCATCGTATTTAAATTCATTACGTACAATGGAAATACTATGTTTGTGTGATTGGCGATTTCGTAGTATACATAAGCTAGAACCTGTAATTTCTGTGTCTAAACCATAGAATAATTACAACAAGAAGTGACACTCGGCGTTTTCAGGAAGATCAAATTTCAATTACGGATGTCTAAATCCGCCATTATTTTGTTGGTATATTCATAGATAGTCAGGCTAGCGTAGCGTATTATTATTCTGTGGTATATCCTTCAACCTCCCTTTAGTTTATTGTACCGTTCTTGTTCTACGTTGTAATTTCATTTCAATAGATTCTTTTATTACGTTAAAGCCTTAATTATGTAGTTTTGCATACAAAAATCAATTTAAATATTTAAAGCAATTTCTATCCCACGGTTTTTAAATTTCCCGCTGCATCTGTGTACCTACTGAATAATGGCCGAAGGTCATGTTTTTTGGTACATGAAAAGCGATGCAATTTAAGAAGAATGTCACTTCTTTGCGAAGCGTATTAATATTCTAATAGAATGGAGTTGTAGCAAATTCGAGTACTTGCTAAAGGATGGCGTGTGGATAATAAGTCTTTTTATATCATGTAATTTTTAGTTTTCTGTTGTAGTATACATTTTAATTAGCGACGAAAATTTTTATGCATATAAATTGCTCTTATCTTCAGATTCTATGAATTAAATTTTTACTATTTGATCCATAAGAGCATCGTAGTCGATTATATTAAAAATCCATGGATTGTTATAGGAGATGGAGCATAAACTGTTTTGTGCAGCAGACTATTTTCTTGGATATTTTGAAATTTTTGCAAAGCTGTTCTGTTATCGCCATAGTCATTAAATTGTAGATATCATATATATATGTATATATATATATATATATATATATATATATATATATATATATTTCCGTTAACAATTGACGAATAAATAATTTTGAAACAATATTTGAGGGTTTACTATATTCGATACAGTATTTCCTATATCGTTAGTGAGGGGTGCTAGTAATGTTTTATTTATTTCTTGTTAGTTATAAATTACATATTTTTAAAAGTTGTATATGCTCTTGAAAATTAACGTTGTTTATTTGTTTCAGGCAAGTCGCGCAATAGCTCGAAGTGGTTATTTGTTTGTTGCACCTGACTGGGATTTTTCCGTGCCGCTCAACAGAACCAAGGTAACTATTAACTTTTATAGTGATATGATTATACGTTCGTGTGTAAGAGGTTACTTGGCTAATAATTCGAAAGTTATACCTGAATTACTGCTTAAAATTCTAAAGCATATATTAAACTGCTAAATGTTAATGAAATTGAATGATCTTAAAGGTTCTTATCTTATGCGACTGACTTTTTTTGGTTCATGAATTCTTAAACTTGCTCACGGTTACCATTTAAATAATTACCAAGATGTGCTTGAAAATAGTGTTAAGTACTTGAAGCGTAAGAGTGTCTGTTTTGAATAAAATAGAAGTACGTACAGATCTAAACATACCTTAGAAAAATGCACTATTACTCTACAGTTCCAAAGTAAGTGTCATATTTTTTCTTATTTTATTAAAGAATAAAAAATTAAAGCTAAGTATTTGCAAAATGTTCTCCAAACATTTTACAATTAAATTTATAATTTTTATATAGCTAAAAGCCGCTGCTGAAGAAAACACAATCATGTATTACTAAAATTCATGTAACCAGTAATAACCTGTATTTTATTCTCCCGTTTTTTTTCTCTATCTGTTCTACTCTTCCACCTTCCTAATAGTTAGATGATATACGGGGTCAAAGATTGCTTGTATATAGAACAATAATGTTACAAGAATTAACCTACAGTGCTAATCAAAGGATGTTCTACTAAAACAAATTTCAGAATGGTAAAGTAGCACTGCCAGTTATACCGGAAGTCATCATCAACTTTTTGTGTTTTTTTAATGACTTAAATGTCTTTTAAAAATAATAGTGTTAATAATATACCAAAATATTCAAATTACGATGCAAACAACATTATAGTAGATGTTCAAAACGATTTCCTACGATCCGAATTCAGATTCGTACACGATTCAAAGCACTTGCCTGCCACTTTTCGTAATATTTGCTTTGAAATCTCACGTTTAATTCGTCAAGTGTATAGAGGGTTTCTTTTGAAAATTCACTTTTTAAATACCCTCAAAGTCGTTCCTGTGGGTAACTTCTAAATCTTAGGTTTTCATCCTTTTTGAAATACCCGTTAGAGACCCCTCTATGTTATTGCATTTTGAATTTTCCCTTAAATGTTAGATAAACTTGTATGAAACAACGATTGGTTTTTCTTGTGCCGTGCTGTTTTCCAAGTTCTTTTGTTTTTAGAAATTCGTAATACTTAAATTCAAATCATAATATCATAATATCAAAAAACTGAATACATGTACATAATTGATTTGATTACTCTTATTCACTTATATCGAACCATTTTTAATTTATCTGCAATTAAAAGTAAATATTACTGTAATTATATCCTAATAAAAGTTGGTATATAAGTCGTGTCTGCTAACTTAACAAAGGGATTATTAAAATAAATGTCAAATGTAGTGTATGCTTCTTGTTACAAGGCATTGTTGTGAAACAAATCGCAAAGGTACTTCGAAACGATAATAATTTAAGATGAATGTATTAGAATGTTTCAATCGAACGAATGATATTTTTCATAAAAATCGGGTGTTTGGTATTTGTATTATCATAAATGATCTATTATCAACACAAATTTTTAAAATTTGCTGTAACGTGTTTTGCAGCTACTGTTTTCTTCGGGAATCTTTGGTAAGAAGTAATACAGATCTTTTAAAAACCGATTGCATTCGCCGTAAATCATTATCGTTTTATAGGAATTTGATTTGTAAAGCCTTGGTAAGTTTTCAACAGCACAGCAAGAGACATGGAGTAAAGACTACATTTGATATTTATTTGAATGACTTTAATTATTTTGTTTTTTGCACATGTATCTTAAAAATACTTTTATTCTTTTTAACATACCAAAATTGCCCGGTTCTGTTGTTGATATATGTATTGTAACTAAAGTATTATATAATTTCAGCTTTATAACTGCTCTTCACAAACCATTTTCTAAAATAATAAAGGTTGTACTGTTCCAAACAGTATCTCATATTTTTTTGATCAATTACTTGAAGCGTCTATCCTAGCTCTTCTCATTTAAAAAGTATAAAACTATGTTTATCTTCAGGAACTTTTAAGGAAATTCATTACAATAAGTGCCCCATATACTTTCAGCAGCAAACAAATTTGCAGCCACCATGTAACCAGTAATAATAAATCTATTCTGATTTAGCTAATAAGTACATTGTTAACTTCTAATAGATTTTTGCCTTCCGTGTCTGTAAAATATTGAAGCGATAGAAAATGATAGTTAACAAATAACGAATAGCTTTGTAGTAGAGAGAAGTGGACTGTATATAAAATTAAGTGCTAATTTAACAAACAACATATAATTAATGTTTTTAATCAGTTCAAGCGTTTACTCTAAGCACTCACCTGTTGATTACGAAGCCGTGCCAATGAAAAAACGATGTAACATCAAAACTAAAGATAATGAAACATGATTAACATAAACAAAAACTAAGTCAAAGTGAAAAATACGCTTTGAAGCATTGTTTGCAAAAATACGGTGATAAATCACAGGTATCGCAAACGCTTGTAACTTGGGAGGCCAATATCTTCTTCCCATCTATGATTTTTCATTTTCTTTCATACATTTTGTAGCATTGAGAACATCGACCTCTTCTTTTTGAGGATGTGGAACAAGATGACTAGTAAATTCTCTTTGGAGTTGTAGGTTCACCGTGTTTTCTTTGATCTCCATATATCAAAGACTCAATTACTTTGTGTCTGTATTCTGTGACATTACTTTGATGAAAGGCATTTTTTGCACAAAAAATATTCATTTACCAGTAATGTGCCCCATATAAGTTCAATTACAATTTTTCTGTGCCATATTATACATCTTCGTAGCGACGTGTTATATGACGCTAGCTGGTCACTCGCGTCATTAGAAAACTTTTCGACATCGTAATCCAAAACGCAACTGGGTTTGTAGTTTCTCGGCCAAATTTTGATGTCAATGTTTTTGTGTCAGTACCCATGTGGCATGTACTCAACATCAAAACATCCCTTCTATCTTTCCATTTTAGAACAGTTATGCCTTCTTGGGATTCTTGTTCTTCGTTTAAGTCTGGCATTCTTTATGACTTCTGGAATTTGTTTCCTATTTTTTTGTAATGTTCCAACAACATCAATTTTTTGTGTCAAGAGTCTTCCCCAAGTGATGTACGTGTATAGAAATTGTCGATTTACATTTAGAGGTTTTTACACAATTTTATGACGTTTTCAGAAGCCAGCAAATCTCCAATTTGTTTAGCGTTCCCTACGTATACTGACAAATTCCATGCGTAACCTTGTTCCTTGCAGAGTTTATACACTTTTATTCCGTAACGATTGCGTTTTGAAGGAATGTATTGTCGAAAACTCAAGCGCCCTCTCCATAGAATCATAGTTTCGTCAATACAGATTTTTGATCCTGGTCAATACGTACTTTGAAAGTTATGCACGGATATTTGCAGTACTTTTTCTATTTTATATAAGCGGTTTTTGTGGTCAGTTTGAATGTTATCAGTAATGCCAAAACTTTAGAAGATGCTGGAATCGATTGCGTGTAATAGTTCTTTTAGGTAAAGAAAATGGATATAAAACATTTTTTTGCTCCAATAATCAGTTAGTTTTGATACTTTTACTATACCCATCCAATTAAGTAAACCAAGAAATTTTTTCATTTCTTTAGCATCCGTAGGCGCCCACAAATGTAGTCTTGAACCAGGTGTTACATCAATAGATTCCAGAACTTGCGTCGCATACAAATTTGTTTCATCTATCATTATACTTATAATCTCGGGTGTAAGAAATAAGATAAAGTAATCAATAGGATCGGCCATTGCTAAAATTTTACTAATAGAGGAGTCCGTTCCACTTGAACCGGTAAAAGGAAATGCTTTTTGTTTTCCTACAGGGTTTCTTCATATCATCTTAGAATTAGTGTGGTTTGAGTCTTGTAGTGAAGTTTATGTCAGATTTGCAGAGTATATAGGTGAAGTTTGTGATGTTGAAGGTAAAGGACTAATATTTCTAGGTGTAATACATTTTTTCAGGAACGAATCACACTCTTCACTTTCTTCATCCGTCTTCAGAATTTAGAATTTAGCGTGGATCTGCTTCGGAGTCATCGAATTCTTCATCGCTGAGGTCTCCATAATCGCCAGTTCGTGCATTTCAGCTATTTCTTTTTCGGTAAAATATCGCGGCATTTTTCAGGAATAATTTACTATTCAGTTTTCTAAACAACGTACATACAACACGTAAGAACAAAATCACACTGTTCACATGTAAAATTACACACCAAGGTGAATGAGTTGTATTAGCTAAAGGGAATCCAACGACTATATTGACCAATAATGGATTTAGAAGAGGTGTGACTTTACCATTTGTCAGTATTTGTAAGGAATTTCAAACTGCTAAAGCCGGTGCATCAATTATGATACGTTTGGCCTAACCTATAAGCACCTATAACATCAGGCCGCGTGTATTCATATTGATACACACGCAAAAAAGTGAATAATATATATATATATATATATATATATATATATATATATATTGAAGTGTACGTAATAGCTAAAAGAGTATAAAGAGTATTTTGTTGTTTGAAGGTTGTGTATATGCCAAATGAAGCCAAAGATCAGATCACGTAACTGTAAAATTTGTGTTTGCCGTACTTTACAAATGGTAAAGTATTTGAAGTATATTAGTCAGAGTAGAAGTGCCAATACATAAAACAATGACTTGATGACGTGAGAAAGCGCAGTATTCAAGGATTTGTACTAAGTTGTACGTTGATAAGCCAAAGAGTGTAAATTTGCTGGTCTAAAACCCGGTTGCGTCTGTGGAAGTTCCACTATTCACAACACAGAGCCGGGTTTATATGTGAAACATTTCGGCACTTACTTATTAGAATCAACCATTGGACAAACTTGTAGTATCAAAATTATATGTGAAAATATTGTATCAAAACTGATTGAAGGGCGGTCGGTCATATGAACCAATGATTGAACATTTAATTATATGATTATAAAGTGTAAAAGATGAATAATAGGTATTAGTGACACAAACTAGTTGGGACGATTTAATTGGATGTTGGGTTTGTTAAAAATGTAAAAAGAGTAGGCATAATTTAAAGGTGGTATCACCTAGGTAAACATAATAATAAAAAGATCGATTTGAATTATTTTTGTAACAAGACGTGTTTTGTATAATTGCGCTAATTAGGATATTTAAAAGATTAGAATAAAATATTTTGAAAAGTAAAGCCTTTAATTGAAATAAAGAAGAATATAGATAGTTAAACGGAATAGTAATAGTCAAGAAGAGTAGAAAGGTACAAGATTGGATATTGGAGTGGCATTGAGACAGGCGGAAATAAGAGTGGATATTTAGAACGAGTTGAATTGAGATAAAAGGATTTGGATTGGAATTATTAGACGGAAGGAAAACGAATTAGAGTGATTTGGATAGTACATTGCGGATAGATTGGTATTGAGTGGAAAATATATATAGCAGCACAGAATTGGAACGAGCAGGTTAAGGATCGGATAGTGTTGGATTAGAAGGAGTGTTATACAGAACGAAGGCATAATTATAGGAAAATTAGCGCGGGGGAAGTAAAATTTTAAGGTATTCAAAATTCTAAATTTAGTCATTATTTATAGATTTGGGGGGATATCAAAATTAAATTAATCAAAACCTGGTGTCTGGAAAGCAGATTAGTCCTAGTGATAGTGAAACGCAGTGTGAAGACCCATCCGGTGACTGAGATCTTGAGCCAGAGTTCAGAAAGGCCTACAACGAAGAATAAATCGGGTGAGTACTGTGTTTTTGAAACGTCAAAGTCAATTTGGTAAGAGTATTTGATTTGGCACAAGGCTACGTGGATCTGTTTATTAAATTTGGCATATACGAATATAAGGTTACGTGTACTAAAATAAAGGTAGTGCTGTTTGGTTGGTGTCGTGACCATCTACCTATCACTGAACCCACAGTAGGTAGGTGTAGATTCCCTGAGAAGGAGAGTTTCAATAGTCGAGGCACATTTATATAGTTTTGTTTTGTAGACCGACCAAACATAGTAAAGCACGAAATATAAAGGTAAAATTGTTTACACTGTCAAGTATATAAAAATTATAAATAAATAAACCACAGTTTAAAATAAATATATTATAAAAGGGGCGAGCATAAGAATATATATATATATATATATATATATATATATATATATATATTGGAAGTTGTTTCGCGTAAGTTACAATGAATCAAACTACAATTTCTACCTCAATTACTATATTTAATCCAAAAGAAGACGGTTGACTGAATGGCTAACAAGTAAGGGAAACCTCTGATAATACGAACGGCTAGTCTGAACGATTAGTTCAGGGGTAGATCACGAAAGCGGTTATTGGTCAATCTGCTAATTCAGATAACAAAACGAGAGGGCGCCACAGCATCTATAAAACCCAACGAATCTCTATAAATATGGTATGTGCCCGATGAGAAGATGCTGAGACTCACATATCTCAGGAACTATAATTACTAATATTTCATGAAACATTACCTCTTACCAAACAACTAAAAATTCTGCCGAAAGCTCTTTTTAACTTACTTTGATGCTCTACCTGAAAGAAAATGCATGATATTGAACTATGATATAAATGACTTTCAATAGTTTCGCTAATTTTTAAATAAAAGATTATTTAGGTTTGACTCAATCACAATAATAGGTTATCGTTAAAAATATTTCAAATTCAACAGTCGCCTCTTGATATCACAAAATAATAAATATTCTTCATAGATTAATAAAATTTTCTCACCATAAAAATATGTACATCATTTACGTTTAATTCAGTATTTCAGATTTTGACCTACTGATAACAAATGCACTATAAAATTTGGTTAATTATAATTTAATTTCATTATTACAAACATCGATTCAACAGTGCTAAAGTATTTCTCAAATAGGTTATGTATGGAAATGATAATCTGAACTATTTCTTTCATTTAGCTAGAAAATTGTCCTTTACACTAGATATTCGAATTGTTTAAGTGTAACAATCATATTTTCAATTACTAAAAATTTTTGAAGCTACAAAACTTGTTTATTATCTTCTCAGATTGATTATACGAATACTTTTGCTATGAATTCTTTTGTTCCGTTTAAATCAAGACATTGATAACAGCAAAGACAACGGCCTAAAATAAGCAAAGAACGCTTGCCAATAGAGAATACTACACTTGACAAAAATACCCGGATTTTCCAAACAACATGTATTGAATTAAATTTGACGTAAGCACGAAACGCCTCCATAAAACATCTGCTTCAGCTCAAAATTAAAGGACCACAATTTGAACTTCAACAAACCATTTAATATCTGTTACATTTAAAGACACAATTTCAACCAACTTATTTTATTTCCAATCTTTTACTGGTTTATTAACCTGCCATCAACATTTGGACTCGTTGTGCTACGTCATTTCCAGATTTAATAATGCTTATGCTACTAACGGTTGCCCATGGCGAGGGATACTACAACTCGCTCATAAAGGGGCCTTCAAAGAATGAGCCTTTATTCACCTTTGATGTCCATGCTGTGGTCCGAAGCAACATGGTTTAGCGAACACACCTGTCGGTCTTCAACTAGTAACAGACCGCTAATTTTGTGTATCGGAAAACATTATACCTTTCAAGCAAGCGCTAACATCGAATCGCGATGCATGCTCTTTCACTTTTACTCAGATTAGATATTTTGTAAAATATAATGGAAGTGCTTTTCTATCATGGTAAAAATTAATATGATACGAAACGAAAACATGAATTTTTAAGGTAAATATTTTTAAATAACTACTTCAAATCAGTAATTTTATTAATGAAGCTACCTACATTTTTAAATTTATATATGAAATATCAAAAGAGAATAACTGAACGCGCTAACATACAAATTTAACGCAATAAATACAAACTGAAATTAAATTTGTTGCAAGATCTTTGTCTATGTTGGTTGACGAGATACAATGAAATGAAACAACGGCGATAGTGTGATCAAAAACTTCGTTATCAACCCTCTAAATCTACGACGGGGAGGAGGTGCATTATATCTATTTATTGGTGTTTTGAAATTATTTGAAGTATTTAAGTGTTTGGTGGTGTGTATTTTGTTTCTTATTCACCTAGAATTTTTATATTTTTAAATGTTTTTAATATTTTTGTGTGGTTTTGCTGTTTAGTTTGTAAGGATGTATTCTTCTATTTTTGAAATAGATTTTTTCTTTTTGTGAATGAATTCTTTGAAGCTTTTCTTGAATATGAAATGCTGAATGTAGATATGTCCCTCTTAATGTAGCAGTTATTGTTTCGATATTTTCTTGTAGGTTGATTGTTAGTGTTGTTTGGTAGCATTTTGTATCCATTAATATACTTATAGAAATGCACTAATATCTGGAAAGAAATGATAACAAATTACCATATTATTTAGAAGTATATTTATTGTATAATGTGTCTCTTTCTACTGTAGCGTCAAATGCAATAGGTTTATTTGTTTTCTTGCAAATACTTTTCTATACTCTTTTTATATAGACAATAGATATGACTTATTGTTAGACAACGTTTTATCGAGCCTAAAATAGGTAAAAGCCATTTTGCTATAAGTGTCATAAGTATATTATCGGTGATAATCCGAAAATCAAAATAATCGTTCTGATGTGAATTTTTTAAGATCCGTTTTATACTTGTAACGTTAAAATTTGTAAGTTTAAAAAACACAGAAATACTTGGCTAACTACAAACGCGGAGAGAGGGACGATTCACATAGACAAAATAAAATGTACATCGCCATCGATTTTCTATTTACAATTACAAAAAATAAAAATTTATGTTAAACAAGTTAAAGAATAAAAAGTTACTATTTAAACAAAGTAATTATACTCTACGGGCAAATTGTAACAATTGATCCAGGAAGTGAGCATTTCGTAGCTAACACGTAAGAAAAAAGTGAATCGGTAAAGAACAAAAAAAAAAATTTATAGTTGAACATAAAACATTTAGAGCGATTTCAATAGCAATTAAAAATAATGAGTAACACCAGCGAAGCTAGTCTTTGAACAGGTTCGGTACACGTGTTTTGCCCGTCGGCGCAATGTGACTTGGATTTATCCCTCGGTATGTAAAAAAATGAAACGAATAGGTCACATACCTTTACGTGCCGTGCCGGCATACTCATTTTGTAGCCAAATCATAGTATGCTAATCAGCTAAACATCGCCACGGTAGTCAGGAACCTTTAATGCTGGAACGATACTCGCAACAACGGGCCGATACAACAGAGTATTTGGGGCTACGTAGCCAAAAAGTAATTTGGTTGACGTAGAAAAGCAACGCCTGCGCAGAAAAGCAATGCACAGGGATTATGACTATCCAAGGAAGCGTGCATTGCTGTTGAAGCAACGATTAATTACGCATAGCGTACATGTTAGCGCGGAAAGCAGGGTCAGATTGAAAGTCAAATTAGGAAACGATATGATAAGCAATTCCAACAAATAAGTAATACTTGTCAAAAGAACACTTCTAAAGGCGTTGTTATGGATGAATAAATAGCTAACGAAAACGGGCAAATAGGAATACAGTTATAGATGTACGCTACTTATAAATAAAGCATATATTTTCATTTTAGAAAACAAGAATTGTAGGTAACCGCGTACATTTGCTGCGTTATCTCAAACAATAAGGATAGATTGAGGTACTTTTAACTTAAATTAAATGAACATATTTATAAGGGTAGAAAGAATTGAAGGTAACACTGTACTAAGGAGTTCGCGTAAAGTTGTTTAAAACAACCCTTAAGTAGGTTTATTTTGTTTATAGTGGTTCAAAGGTACGGCTAAGGAACTTTGCGTTGCAATAAATTAAAATTCTTTAAATAGTACATTTTTCTAATCAAAATAAGATTTTTGTGAAACAAATAATTTCTTTATAGCAAAAAAAGGTTTATGTTCATAACTTAAAAGATGAAGTACAAGTGATAAATGTTAAAGCTTTTCATAGCTAATTAGATAGATGATTATTTTAATACCTTAGGTGGTTTCGTTAGCTTTTTGGCATGACGTATTGTTTATGATTATTTCTTTAAACTTCAGATCAAATAGTACTGAATTGAAGATTATTATTCATTGATCGTTGAACGAACTGGATTTTCTAGAAATTCTACAAAGTTTTTAGAGAGCAAGGATGTTTAATGTGTCGTACTCTATTTTTGGCATCTTAAAATTGTCCTAGTTCTTACTATTTTGTCTAACAGTTGTATGATGTACGCGTTTTGATGTTTGTTGGTATTCAACTAAAATTCTATGCAAATATAGTGTTGATCCAGTTTTTTTATGTATATAATATGAACTAGTTTATAAAAGCAGTCTTTAACGATTTTATTTTGTACAAATATTTATAACAGTTTGTTTATTTCCCAGATTAGCAACATGTCAACCATATTGATTTGTCTTTTGCTATATGAGCTATTCAACTGTACAATTTTAATGTTACATCTTCCATTTATCTAAACCAGAACATTTTTGTTTGTTTATTTTTAATGTATATATAGCCTAAATTACTTAATAAATTTCTATTCCTTTTCGTTTGTATTTTACCGAAGATGTATAGGAGAGTCATTTTGATTAATATCAATTTGTACATAATTTACACACGGTTTGGAGAAACTAAAAACTACTACTAGTATTTAAGCCGCACCTAAGAATCGGCTACTTTGTGATTCAGTAGGAGTAAATAGTAAAAGTTTGTTCATAAATTACCTGCACTTGAAAGGATATAGCTGTGTCATTCATTTCTATACATCGCGACAGGTTGATGACGGTGAATTATTTATTGTAGAATGGGAAAGTGTTTCTGGCTAAGCAGGTATTATTTTGTTTAATTATGTGACCATATTATTCTTAATCTTCTCATTTGATTGACCCAAAATTTACCCTCCAACTTGTTTTTCGGGAGTATTGAATATGAATTGCACAATGTATAACCTAGTTATCCAAAAGATAACTGTTATACATGAGAGTGATGAAATGAGAACTAGTCGTTTCGAGTTAAAACTCAGTAGCGTCTTCTAAACTTTATGACTTAGTCATGGTTACATCTAACCACAATAGACAAATTATAAGTTTACTCGACATATCCTGTCCAACTTTCGTTTTGTATTCCGCCGACACGTAGCGTCCATATGTTAAGTGTTGGGTGCCCATAATTACATTAATGAAAAGTGGTACATTTCTTTTAGAACATAAGAGAAAAATAAAATTCTACTGATCATAGATAATAAAAACCTGTATCCACCTTATCGCCCATCGCCTCAAACTAGAGAAACTTCTAAGTCTAAAAAGAAGATACATGACAAAATCAAATCTATGGATTAAAAGGTTTGGAATTGCCTATATATATATATATATATATATATATATATATATATATATATATATATTAGTGATTGATAGGTACATTATGCTTCTGGGTAGTTTTATACTAATTCCTTTAATATTTTTTCAACGTTACACCAAAATTAAAGAAGAAAGTTTCTCCTCATTGGTAACTAAAAGTGTAAATTGTACAGCTTTTACATGTGCAAGTTACAATACGCAGGGGTACCCAAGATGGCGGTCATTGTTTGTTATCTCATTTGTTAATAAAGATAAAAACGTTATTATGCGTTACAGTTGAGAATTATTTTTGCAGTTCGAAAATATATATCAATTTTAGTTCCTTTCGCGCACGTAGAAGAATTGCAATTTATTATTTTGAATCGGGTTTTTAAAGGGCGGCATTAAATGTCAAACTTTTCCCGTCACAGAAAAAATATTTTTCCTACCTTAGCCGTAAGTGACACTTACGTCACTGAGACGACCTTCCGTAAGTTGCATTTACTAGGATGACTGTGAAGCGGGATGTAAATTTGTACTTACTTCCCTTGGGACGTAAGTGATTGTCATCCAAATGAAAAAAGCCATGGTTACAAATCTATGGTTACGTGTCTAAGCCTGCATTAAATAATTCTCTATTCTTATTTGAATTTTAAACTTAATTGAAGGACATTTTTAATGATTTTGAATTTAAAGATAGGAAAAAAAATAATTTGCATACCGGGGACGTAAGAGATTTACGGTGCCTCGACATTTTGCAGCCCTGGCTTCGCTCGGGCTGCAAACCGTCTCGCTACCGTAAATCCTACTTACGTCCCTTAGTATGTAATATACTATTTATTCTGTTTCCTTATTTTCAAAGTCACTGCCAGCAATGTTGTTTGTCATAAACCAATTAAAAATAGTTTCATAATATTCCACATCTTTATGTGGGATGCACTCTATCAGCTTTCGAAGGTCTTGTATGTTAGCTACTTCGATTGGTACTTTACCCGTTTGATAGGCTGCTAAATCTGGTGGTAGAACATGACCACGTTACTTTGTCATTAAAGAAGTATCTGTTATTGCACCGTTATTGAATAGTAATGCCTCAATACACCTTATATGTTCACTCCCGTACACAAAGTGGAAAAAACTGCTTATTGCAAAAGAAACTTTCGATTCTTTTTGTGTTTTGTACCCCTATTATGTACTGATATACAAGTCTTCTTGTAATAATTCTTTCACCAGCGCTTGAAGTCCATGATTTCGGAAGGTGAAACCTCCTTTACCAAAAATTTTCCGGGCTTCGCGATATTGATAAGGCTCGTAATGTCGTGTACAGTGAATATTGTAACCCCCAATACTTCTTCCCACTTTTTACCTAACTAACTTTAATTTCAAAAGAACAAGACGTGTGTAAATCTTGTACCTTTAGACATGAATCGATGAATAACCGTTTAATAATATATTATAAATATTTAGTTATTGGTACCTGGTTTATCATTTGTCGAACTCTGCAATCGCAATTTAAACGACCTTCCTATGTTGTATTCTCAAACCTCGGTGTGCTACAGAATGCTGCATAGACAGTTTCTACAGGATGGTACGGCTCTTCTGCAATATCCTCAAACTTTTGCTTTTTGAACAACGTTAGATAACTGGTATATCTGAGAAGCTAACAGTTCCTCTGACCTAAATAAACTAACCACTGTAGAAATTATTTAGTGTACATATGCACCGAAATCATTCAATACAAGTTTCTAACAATTAAGTAATCTCAAATCAATTAATTAACCTTTATTTCACTCCTTAACACGTATTAAACAAAAACACTTATATAATTACAGGAAAACTGAAAATCATAAGACACCTGCTTTATAAATAAGAATGGGTTAATCTTTCATTATCTAATGGTTATCCGGGTTTCCAGTTTATACAAAATCATTAAACTTATTTCCTGACAAATTAGCAGCTTAACTAGCT
This sequence comes from Platerodrilus igneus, assembly GCA_036346225.1. Lineage (NCBI taxonomy): Eukaryota > Metazoa > Arthropoda > Insecta > Coleoptera > Lycidae > Platerodrilus > Platerodrilus igneus. The sequence continues at coordinate 4,472,461 of JARFIW010000124.1, forward strand.
GGACAATCTTCCCATACAAAATTCAATCGTCACTTACCTAATCTATATCTACTTTCAGCATTTTAATACAAATTAATCATAACCATATGAAATAATTCTTCCTAGATATACTAGTTACACTTTGGTTGTTCACCCGCGGATTAACCGCAACAGGTGATTTATTACTTTTGACATCATGAATAGTCTCTTCTATTATTGCCTTTTTATTTCCACTCACATGATATGTATAAGGTTAGATCTTCCTAAATTCCAATAATGCGATTCTAGATTTTTTCAACTACACTCTCTGCAATTATTAGTACTATTTAGTCCATTACTTATGCACTTACACCGCCTTACTTATATCGTCTATCTGTCGTCTTACTCCAACCAAATGCGTAATGAATTTCTACTCCTTTTTGATTGACATCCTCTATTTATAACCTTGGTCATGTGACTCATTTCTACCAATCAGAATCCTAGTAGATTTCATTAACCTGCATGCGCCATAAGGATGAACCCCTCCAAATCGATTTTTATTATTGCCATCATTAACGGAATCTTATTTTAGATTTAAATTTCAATTATTTTAGAAAATTTTGGGTTGCCATCTACAGGGTGAGCCAGTCAAACCTGCATTTTTGAAATGACTGTAATAAATAAACGGATGGATATTTCAAAATTGTATTGTTGCTATCTTAATGTACATTAAAAAGCATTTAAGAAACAATATCCACTGTTTAAAAATAACGCCAGTAAGATGGTGTCCTTCCCGATTGAGACATTCTTGTAGGCGTTTTCTGAAACTGCCCATCACATCACGGAGCATACGCTGAGGAATTCTCTCGATTTCCAACCGGATTCTTTTTAGTTCCCCAAGCGTTGGAGGCCGTTGTTCAAAGACTTTACTCTTCAGGTACCCCCACAAGAACAAATCGCACACTGTGAGGATGGGCGATCGGGGAGCCCAAGAAATTGCTCCATTTCGGGATATCACCCGATTTGCAAAAACATTGTTGAGAACATTCATGCTCACACGGGCTGTATGACTTGTGGCACCGTCTTGCTGGAATAAGGTTTCATTGTTCATTCCATGTTGACGAAGCTGAGGAATGAAGAACGAGTGCAACATTTCCGAATAGCGTTGTGCATTCACAGTAACTGCTTGCTCCCTGTCATTTTCAAAAAAATACGAGCCTATGATTCCCAATGAGGACATTGCGCACCAAACTGTACCTTGCTTAAATGGAGTGGTTTCTGATGAAGTTGTTGAGGGTTTTCATGACTCCAATATCGGAAATTTTGTTTATTCACAAAACCGGAGAAATGGAAATGTGCCTCATCGCTCATCCACAGGTTGTGAACAAGGTCCTCGTTTTCATCAAACATGTCCAACAACGTTTGACAAAAACGCCGTCGAGCTGCAAAATCGTTTTCATTTATAGCCTGAACAACCTGAATTTTGTATGGGTGATGGTGTAAATCTAACCTCAAGATTTTTCGGACGCTCGTGTTTGCCATGCCAAGCGCAGCACTCTATCGACGCGCCGATCTCCGAGGTATTCTTTCCACAGCAACTCTCACGCGGTCAATATTAGCGGGAGTTCGCACTGATCTTGCACTGCCACCACTTCTGCTTCTCGTTTCACCAATTGCTTCAAAGTTTGTCACCCACAATTTGATTGAATTAACAGACGGCACTGGCTTATTTTGATTAATTTGAAAATTCGTCCGGAAACGACGCTGAGCGGCTGCATAACTACCACTTTGGTAAAACGCTTTCACAGCGAATGAACGTTGTTGTTTAGACCACTGCTCCATTGCGACTGAAATGCTTATTTGTGTGGGACACAATGGTAACCTTGCTAACTCGCTCCGCCCACTTTCACGACTCTCCCGCCCTTTTCAAAAATGCAGGTTTGACTGGCTCACCCTTTATTTATATTTCTTACACATATTCTCTAAATTTCATAATATTACAACATTTCCGGTTTGGAATTTTTCTAGAAATGAGACGTATTTCCTTGCCGGCTAATTTAAAATTTCATGTATTTAAAGGATGTTAGATATAAATTGCCCTAGATTACTAGTTATTTTTATGTTTTAAAATGTTATCGCAACTGTCATATTTCTAGATATTATACCAAACTCGCGCTCGCATGGTAAGAAGTTGTGACCACGCATTGGAGAAAACTGTTCAATCTTTTGAAATTGGCCAGCATCTGTTAAATATAGGCAAACTCTAGAAAGGGCCTAATTTTTGTTTTGTCTGCAACAATTATCACAAAACAGGCGGATTTCTGTGTAGTATTCTGGAACTGATTTTAAATAATCCATTGAAAACGTGCATATTTTATTAGGGCCTTTAATACCAAGTCCTTCGTGATAGATGTACATAGTACTTTTTCCTTTGTTTGATGTTATGAACAGAATATACATTCACTAAAAACTGTTTCGTATAGAACAGTTGCTGAACTGGTATCTTTGGTAGGATTATACTTTTTATATATTCAACTGTACGTTCATATTGAAGAGCGTTATAAAACTTTTTACTTCTGCGCCTGTGTACTATTAATTCTGACACAGGCGTTCTTTGAGCTACATCATTAGCTCCACACAGGTACATCTTCTTGCCAACATAATGAAATTCTTTAAGTGGGAATAATTTTATGTGTTCGTTCACAAGCTTGTACACATCTAGAGGATGACGATGGCTTACTACTTGTCCTTATATACTCGGGAATCCTTCTTAAAGATTTCATATATCAATTACTTCATACACGTTTCTCGCTTATTTTGAATACTGAAAAAATGCACGAAAACACCTCCACTCGTGCCATTCCCAATATAACATTGTACGAAAACGAAGTTGATTTTAATCCCCTATACTAAATGTTGTCTTTTTTTCTTGAACATCTTTGTTTTATTTCAGATGCATCAATTAATCCTTGAAGGTGTATTAATCCTGTTCACCGTTATTAGAAATATTGCAAAACATCGTGAATATATCAACGCAATTTCCATTTCCAAATTTGTGTAAACAACTTTTTCTGGAATTGAAATTAATAAACAAAAGGAGGTAATGTAGGTTTTCTGTAGGTACAGTAAGACAGACGTACCTGCAAGATAATCCTGGATTTTCAGCGGGAACATTTTTCCCTTTGCGGTTAACACAAGCTTGACCTAGTAAACAGGCACCTTTAATTTTATTTACTTCTAAGATGAAGGATCGCTTACTTTTCTCTTGCGAGGACTTCCAAGAACATCATTACAATTTGCTATATCCATCATGTTGTAAAACGAAATTGAAACCAATTAAATAATACGAACTTCGTCACACAAATATTGGTTAAATGGGTACTGTAAAGTTTATAAACTTAAACAGCAGCTTGCTCCGCACACAGTTCCAACGACTAGGGAAGAACTTCACTATTTACGTGTACGGCATTCCTTTATTTTATTTGATAATGTAATTAGAAAGGCGTATATCAGTGACTTACGCCGGTTTAAAAAAATACACGAAATTGATATGCCTCTCTATAAGCAGGGAATAGTAATATAATCACCCTTTTAGACCTGTTTAATAGATCTATTCATAAAGAAGGTCTAACCGCAATAAACATAATATGTTGAAAATTGTGATTTACGCCCATTTAAAAAACGCATGCATCTCGACAATAATGATTAAAATTGAATTGGTCCCAATAATACGTAGAACAATCTGTTACGTTACGGTAGATGTGTTGAGTCCATTACTTTTGATTAATACATAGGACTATGGGGTCCGTGCTACATGCATTTGTGCAGTTCTTTTTGTATTGTCCCTCCTACTGCACCTCAAACCTTTTGTGCCTGAATACCTGGAAGTGCGTACCTTGGATTTACTGCACAGCTAGTAGAACGACCACCACCTGTGTTACCCGCAATACGAGCGGACCAATAGGAAAAGAACGAATTCAGAAGGAAATCCTCGCCCGCATTACGAGGTAATAAAGGAAGGACTGAGAAAGAACATGAAAAGGAATGTCGCTTTAAACACTGTCGGCGATTGGGGGATTTAAAGAACGAAACCACAGTATATACCAACCAATTCACCTTTTTCTTCGAACAGCTGTACCTGCAAGAATAATTAAACACAACACGCACATAAAATGTAACTCTAATAAATAATTTCTAGAAATTTAAATAGCAAAACAAAATTAAATTGTTAGAGCAAACATCTGAATCATCCACTCCTTCTTAAATACTAATTATATCTAGTAAAAATCACATCGAAGGGTGATTTGTTAACAAAAGAACAATGTATACACCCTCTTAATTTAGGATAACAAACTAAGAGGATTTAACCACCGTAATTAATAATAATATGTATTGGTTCAGCAAGCAATTAATACTAAATCATCTATACACATAATCTATACACTTACTTACTATATTGATGAAGACCCAATTCGTTCTTACTCGAGCTACTGAAACATACAAGTGCCCAAAAAACCACACCTATTTACAATAATACATTTAAAAAGAAACCCCCAAATTATTAGATAAATATTGGTTTAACGTGTGGCTCTTAACATTGCTAGAAGGTGTCAAACTATATATACAGTTCAGGAGTAAAGCAAACAGCTATCACTCATCATCATATAGTATTCTTTCCCACAAGCTGTAAAGAGTGTGGGTAGCCACAATGGTTACCCATCTCATCCTAACTACATGCGTCGTCGCATTATCATTCGTCACAAAAATCATCGGCAATCAACTCTCTAGTACACCGTGCAATTAAGATTTCACAACCAGAACATTTATCTAATGAACTGAACCATCTGAAAACCAGTCTTAGAAAAAACGGCTATTGCAACTCCGATGTCAGCAGAGTAATAAACCGGCATCTGCATTCATCACGAACTCCCAAAGCACGCTGTAATTCAGACAATCCTTTCATATATACACAGAGTAACAGACCGAATTAGCAAAATTCTAGGTAAACACAACATCAAAACAATCTATGAGCCCGCAAATAAAATTTCACAAATATTACCAACTTCAAAAGATTTAGAAAACAGTCTTAAAGCCCCATGCGTATACAGTATACCTTACAGCTGCGGTTTAGTATACATAGGAGAAACAGGACGGTCAGTACAGATTAGACTAACCGAGCATAAACGATGCCTAAGGACAAGTCAGTACAATCGCTCAGCGGTGACCGACCACCAACATAAAATACATGAAACAGCCCATACCATTAACTTTGACAAGACGAAACTAATTGCCAGAATTCCATTTTTCTACAATTGAAAAATCAGAGAATCCATAGAAATCATTAGAAATCCTAACAACTTAAACAAAGACGATGGCTACTACCTTTCTCCCATTTGAAAAACGAGCCTATGTTCACAAACCGTAACGTTTACTGATCCGTTACACACTCCTCTCTATTCATGATCACTCGAGCATCAAGTTCTCACCCTATTTTAACCACCACTTTTGCTACTTTCACCAGTTACTTTGGCACAAGACACCTTTTGGCTAAAATGGGCCGGTGAGTCTACTAGTTCAGATGTAAGTCTTTATACTTTTTATACTTGTCTAATTAATATTTTATCATTCTTATTTTATTATTATTATTTTATTTTCGTTTTTGTCCCACTTCCCTTACAAAAGTGGGTGAAACGTCGACCTTAGTTTATAAAATGACATGGTCCCATCCTGGAACCATAAGTATTTATAATGACTCCGTCCGTTCAAGCCTCCGACAATATCATAACGAAGTAAATCTTAGTTCTAAGAATCGAAGAATATTGAGTACAAATCTGGGTAGTCACGTAAAAATAGAAAGCACGTTTTTCATCATGGATTTGCAACTACCCGATTTAGCAGAGAATAACCAGCGTGACCAAGCGCTAAATATCTAGTGAAGTCGTTTAACCAATGTAGTTAAAAAATTATTTTCCGAAGAAATAATGACGGAAATCCCATATATAATAGAAATAAAATTGAGTAGGTGTTTATCTTGCCAAGATAACGCGGCTGCTTTATCTAATTACCATTTAACAGCAACATTCAGGAAATTCCTAATTAAAGATTACATGTCTAGATAAGGGATCATAAAGAATATAGACAAACGAACGCCCGAATAAAGAACGAACACAGTTGACTGTCTAACTAAATAGACTTGAAATCATAGAAGTGTAGCAACCCCTAAATTCATATATATGAGTAGAAACTGAAATGGTTTTTAAAGTAATGAGGCAGTACATTTACAAATACGAAATGTAACGCAACACATGTGAACTCGTTTAATTTATATTGCTGTCTCTTTAATTGATCTGAACGACTCAACCAAACTTCCGTTGCACACTTCATAATTGAATTTCAAAAATATGGACATTATATTTACAGAAACATCTTGACGACCATGAAATTAACAAGTTTTAATTTTAATTAAATTTGGGTATAAATTGTTCAGACCCCAACACATCGTATATTCAAAACCTTAGTACTATGGACTTATCTGTATTAATTAGCCTCTGGAAGCCTCTGCAGTTCAGTTATTGGATGCATTCACTTTCATCACTAATACTACTTTAACATATAATTAATTTAATGCTAGGGTTACACAAATGGGCGTCGTGTATCCGAATGAGTAATAGCCATAACTCGCGACTACACAAATCTTCCTTATCAGATATTTTTTAAACGTCTTAACTAATATCGCAAACACTGACTAGTAAAAATTTATTTGTCAGTGTAACAGCCTACTTTAAATGATATTATACCTCTCAGATTATGAAAAATGAAGGTTTGTACCGATTGGTCATAGGTGTTGGATTACGATCATAATCCACAACCTGGATGTTCCTGTTTGGTTAAAGGTGTTGGATTCTGACTTCATATACACCTATAGAATAACAAGTACTATTATTAGCCATTCTTAAATGCGGAAGAAATGCATTACTGACTAGTCGTTGGGAAATATTCAACGTGCGAGTTGTGATAGCCATTACACGTTGGGAAGGTTTGCGTCGCGAGCCCGTTAAGGTGAGCAGCGTAATCCGAATGAGTAATGGCCACAACTTGCGAGTAGAATACTATAATTTTCCCACAACTACACAAATCTTCAATATCAGATATTTTCTAAACTTTTTAACTAATATCGCAAACACTGACAAGCAAAAATTTATTTGTCAGAGTGTAATAGCCTACTGCGCATGATACGAAAATTATACCTTGCGGATTACGAAGAATGAAGGTTTGCGCTGATTAGTCACAGGTGTTGGATTATGATCATAATCTACGACCTAGATGTTCCTGATTGGTTAAAGGTGTTGGATTATGAATTCATATTCATCTACAGAATAATGAGTACTATTATTACCCCATTCTTAAATGCGTAAGAAATGCATTCATTACTGGATAGTCGTGGGAAAATTCATTAACTATTTTTCATAGCTCTATCTTGATCTACACACTTTTTGGACTACACTAAACAGGGTTAGATCGACTGTCTTCTGTTTTGGATTTAGTACCTATGAAAATACATATGCGATCAACATTTCTCAATGCACGATTTGCCGCCGTTTTGCAACAGTTGTAGGTAAAAACCGAATAGTGTACGTAATGAATTGCTTTCGATAATAAAGCGGTCATTTTCAGATATCTTACTACATCTTGTATGGTGGGTTCTCAGTATTTTGAAGAAGTTTGCACTACATCGTACTTTTGTGTTATATTACTTTTGAAGTATCAACTAGAAGAAACTGGAAACTATGGAAACTGTAGAAAGATTTCATAAACGGAGATAAAAGAAATATTTTTTTAAAAATTTGGATAGTCCCATATTCGTCTAATACAACGTCTAGACTAATTTTGATTATCACTAACTCATGCACTGAACTAAATTATAGCTGATTTTGGGTACATATAATTTTTTTAAATATTTGAAATAGTCTAATACAACACAACACCGTCCACTAGTTCAGGATATATTTTCAGACTTTTGGCACACATGCTGAAAAATTTTATAACTCGTAAATGGAAGATTTACTGGGTACAAGTTTCAGAACCAGAATTTATTTTCAATGCCAAATTGCTGTTAAAATTGCTTAAATATATTTGGTGCCGAGCGTGAAGTTGACATACACAATTTTGAATTGTATTAACTTTTTTCTTTTATGTCAAAGATTTTAATTTTTCGAGGTATTATAATATATTATATTATATATTAGAACTTCATTGATACATATTAGGTTATATTGTTTTTTGTTTTTAAATTTTTTACTTGTGGGCGGAATGCAACAGTAAAAGGACTTCAAATTCGTATTCATTCATCATAAAAGTATTAACTTTTTTTAAAAGCACTCGGTGCATAAGACTGCGTTTTATATTAAGTTAAATGAATGGACAGTTTACGTGTATCATGCATTCAGTGTCAAGGTAAAAATTTAAAAAGAAACATTCATTCTTTTCGCTCAAAAATTATATTTAATTTATTATGAAGCACTACAGGTAAAAGGTCACGTAATTGTTCCCGATTCCACTTATTAACAGCCAACATTTACATGACAAGAAGAAATCCGAAGCAAACATTCTATGTATGAAGGAAACATTGTAATAGATTAGTAAGTGAAATGGTCGGAATTTATGTATAGCAAATGAAGTCGATTTCGTATTGTAGAGAGCGTTCGATGAGCGACGAAACGTTTATTATTGGTTTGAATTACGTGACTTGTAGCAAGTCCTATACTTATATAATATAGCGGATTTTCTGAAGTTGTTGTCTATAATCTGAATGAGAAAGTAGCTTTAAAAGATTTTATTCCTGTTATTATGCGAACAAATGAAATAATTTAAAAATAACTGTGTTTAATAAAATTAGTGGAAGTGAAGTATTGTGACTGTTATAAAAGTATTTTGCAGTTGGTTGATTTTTGCTGATTTTGAGATATTGTAAGTAGTCTTGCATATTTTGAATTAGTTTAAGTAATAGGGGTATTTTAGGGCTTAAATTCTGTTCAAGTTTTATGCTACTTCGTTTAAATTCTATATAAGTTAATTTTATTAAATTCGTTGCAAATTATTTTTCTTACTTTGTGGTCGGGAAATTTTGTGTAATTTTATTCAATTAACAATCACGTCGTGAAAATAGTTTGGTACTGATTCACAAGAGGAGATCCATATTTAATGAGCATTTACATTTCTAGTGTCTGATATTTAAAGTTTTGAGAACAGGCGTGTCAGAGATTACTTCATGGTACCAGAGATCAAAGATTAGATTGGTATTTAAGATTTTCAATTTTTTGTGTGTAAAAGATTTTATGAATATATTCTAATCCGCATTTAATATTTTATAGTTTTATTGTGAGAAGTAATAAATGGTTTAATTAATTAATTTAAGCTTTCTTGGAAATTATTTATGTAACAAAGGACAATTTACACGCATCTTTACTAAAATGTTTATTTTTAAAAGTTGTGAGAGTATAGTCTGACACTGGAAGTTCAACGTAGGTATATTCTGGGTGTAAGTTGTAACTTCGATATTTTTTTTTTATATTTTTTATGTGATTTATATTGGTTGTCTATCTTATTATTTGTAGATATTTGTACTTTAAAAATTTTACTAAAGTTAATATACTAATCTGTTCGAGCAGGATAGTCTTTTAATGTTCTACCAACTGAAATAGTCGAGGAAGTGGATTCTTAAATTTAGATTCGAAATTCGGCGTTTGTTGTGTTGGGAAAAGCGAGGCAACAATATCCCAGCAGTATTTATATATAAGTTTGTGTTTGAATCTATTATTACAACGCATTTCAGGCACGATAGAACAATAAAGAAGGATCTGAAATTATTTAATGTTTCGATGTGCTGTCTGAAACTTAAGCTGGTGCCTATGGGATTAAATTAGAGAAATTTTTGTTTTTTAATATTAAAGATTTGAATGTTTGAATAAATTACCACGCAATTTGTGAACAACACATCAAATTAAAATTTTGAAAACTAAATTCTTCAATAAGCTCGTGGCTGAGCGTTGTTTGTAACTTGTTTATTCTTAATATTAAACAATTCAATTTGAAGAGTTATGAAATTTGTTTTCACTGTCATTTGTAAAAAGAGATTAATAATAAGATAATGTTGACCTGGGTCAATAGTGAAATTTATTATTTTCAACATACATCATTAACAAAACTTAATTTTATTCTAGAACTGTTAGAAACAAAACAAATTAGCTTAATTTGAACTTTAAAAATCAACTGTTAACTAATAGTGATTGATATATCAGAAACTGTAAGAGATACAGAGTCAGTTAAATGGGAAAAAAAGTGTCTAGTTTGTAGTGTATTAAAATGGTTTTATGAAATTGACACTCTCATTTCGTTTTACAGGAAAATCAAAAATGTCATTTTTCTTTTATGGGATCTATTGATTCTATTTCAAAAGATATCAAAAATGGAAAAGAAAAAGTTTTTTATATAAAGTTTTCAATGATTTGGTGTCATTTTTCACTGCAACGTATCGTTCCTTTAGGAACCCCATCTACTTAAATTTTTTTAATACGTACCCGTGTTTTTATTATAATCGCTAAAGCATTTTCCAGTACAACTTGTGAATGTTATGAGATAAACTTAATTCTTTAAAACATTAATATACTCCAAAGTAGGCAACCTTTTTTCTCCATTTAACTGACTCTGCTTCTCTTGTCATCCTTTCGTATATACCTCTAAGAAACTTTTGAAAATAATTCCTCTTAAGACACTCACTATAAGCTAGACTGTAACGTGCATTTTTGGTGGCCTAACATTTTTAGTCTACTTAATTCTTAAAATACATCGTTTTTGGATCGCGGTTTGTATAAAGTAAATACTTCCGCCTAGTTTTCAGATTGATATGCAAGTTGACTCGCCGGTATTAATTTTAAAAGATGGTTTAGTTGTAAATTGGAATACTCGTAAAATTATTTTCCACTTGTCATTAATAAATAATCCCGCTGTAATTAATATGTGGATATACAGTCTAGGTAGGCGATCAGAAGTTGTACTATTAGGATTAGATATAAACAAAAAAGGGTCGTGTTTTGTTCTTGCTTGCGAGATGTCAAAAAATTAAGGGCAAGATACGTTTTTTTTCTGGTTGAACTAAGAGTGATAGAGTTGGTGAAACTCGACGCACGTGTGTTCGAAGAACTTTCGACGTACGGCTTTAGTGCTTACGCGTGTCTACTAAACGTTTTTAGTCGTCTTTCTTATGGAAAAAAAAAGCCGTAGAACTAACTGTCGCGGAGTCGTAGTTGGTCTTTGGTTCCGATATAGGAATTACGTTAAAGATACTGCTTCGTTCTGCTTTTAACTCGATGCACGCGGGTTTTATGGACATGGTTACGGACTCCCTTTAGTGATACATGTGCTTTACTTATTATGGCTGTTGTTGCTTGCTTGGTCTGGTGATATTTAAACTGTGACCGACTACCGGTATACAAAAGTAGTGGTTGAAGTTCTTCGCTGCTTTTTGTATGGTTATGCAACTAATATACCTAGTTCCTTCGCGTGATAAGGTCTGCTGCTAACCCCAGTGAAATCAGTCAGTGTGATTAGGGTAAGTTGTGATAAGTTCCATCAACACCCTCACAGTATAGGGTGCAGTGCTTCGTTAGTGCCAGACATCGTGGATCCCACACTGCAATGGCAAGGAAGCGGTACTGAAGGACTTTGTGTAAGTTGCACTATTTCCTATTTGTTCTTACTGTAAATATCTACCCGTTGTTTTTGCAATATTCCTTGTCGTTCTGATACCTTTTCCATAGACTTTCCCGCTATTTAATAACAAAAAAAAAGAACAATCAACCCTACTGAATGACTCAGAACAATTGTGCTTATCTACTTATTTATGTCTTTGCTAAAAAAATTTCTAAATTACTTAGAGTAATTATGTAATTATATTTTTTTTGTTACATTTTTACCTGAATTATGTTTAATTGGTGTGTGATGAAACGTTTCTGCTACTCCCCAATATGGCCTCACTTTGTACTCAGAACTTTTCAGTACTGCTATTACTGTTGTTAGATTATAGAGTTTATCTAAACAGTTGCTCTTATTTACTCTATAAAGTACTGAACAATTTATACTGGATCCATAGGCTATGCTTTTTCTCTGTTTCAGGTTTGCAGGACTAATTTGTTTTTCTTTCAGGTTTACTATTCTAATTTCTCTATGGCAGGTACTGATACTAACTCCTGACAGCCGCGTCCCTTCTAGATTGGTCTGCTTTCTACAACCCCCCCTACTCTCCGATTGAGCCCGGTCACTGTTTTTTTTCTTGGATTTTCTTTTGTTACGCACGGCTAGGAGCCAACGTGACATAACTTTGACGCACAACGTGGCGTCTACTAGAAATACGTAACAAGACTTGACTAAAATAACGCCACAGCGTCAGGGAAAACATGGATATCGAAGAGAACGTTTATAAAAAGTTCATCAATTGTGTTTGTTTTTATAATAGTTAGAATTATAATTTTGAATTTTTACATTTAAGTTTAAAAGCGTATTGTAATTATTTTATCACTAAAGCTTATCTTATTATTCGGCGAAAAAATCTTCTAAATTGAAAATACCACTCGCCCGAAACGTCTTTTTCATACTCATATTTTAGTTGATTTTGACCTGCAGCTAAAAAGGGTTGCTGACGTCTGATCTAATGCTTAGGCTAATCAATCAATATTACTAAATTTACCTAAACATGTACCACTGTCAAATCTAACAAGATTATAGTAAATGCTCTCAATATGTCTGATGTTATTCGCAATCTCATGAACTGGAGTAGATATTTTTTAGATTGCCCCACTCTTAGAAATGTACGAAATTTATTTCAGGCGAACACACAGGTGACACCGCAGGTTTTGCGTGATTAACCCATCTTCCAAAACATGTACTGTTTAAAGATGCGAATATACTTCGTCGGAAATGGTTCATTGTATGTACAAACATGCCTAAAGACGCGTACTTCATCATCTGAACGGCCTGACATCCTGTAATAAAATTATTATGTCTATAAAAAACGTTTCCTCGAGAGAAATCGTCTAGGTAGTACCAAAAGTCCAATAGAGAAATTCTCAATAATTCTCACCCAGACATTTAATGAAAATTGCTATTCCTCTGGACTAAAGTATTACGTCCGAAATGTCTTTCTGCCATAAATGTAGAATATGGATATTAATGATACTATCTCTAGCAAGGGTTATTTTTATCTTTGTTGCTCGTATCTACTAATCAAGTACAAGAAGTCAGACGTAATAGAAAATTACTTGTATCAAATCCCTATACTTATTGTAGGTACTACGGATGAATATGATCTTCTTTTAAGATCCGTCGTATGATCAACATCTACCATTAGAGCAGTTTCCCCAATTTCAACACTTACATTTACGTGGATATAATCAAACAACCGTTCTTCAAGTCCAATTCACAACTACCAATTCAATCACAGTGAATGGTTACGATCCTCTTTTAAAAATCAGTTACAAAGAAGGCGAAACACCTTATGTTGATATGAAAGCATCCAATCAAACAACATCGCCACTGAAATATTCTTTTAGAAATTAGATGTTTCTAATAACTCGAAACGAGCTTTTTAGGATGCATGTTAATTTAAACTCTTATTTTTAATCGTAGCCTCCGGATTTCCAGTCAGTCGTTTTGGTCCTACCATGTGTATTTATTACAGTGTTAGATTTTACAAAACAATTTTCGAAAAGGCTTGATAACTTCACATAACTTAAATATGTGGTAACCATTAAAAATATAATTCTTAGTCATTATATTATGACGGTAAATAACGCTGGGATTATCAAGCGTAAGCGAAAACCAGCTTTACACCTGATTATGCGTGTTTTTAGATGGCCGACTTAACACAAAAAAATATATTGTAGAACAAGGTAGAAGAGACTACTTTTGCAGTAATCTTCACGAGATCAAATGACAAAAGCGCATTCTTTGCAAATTCCTTTGCTGCATAAACCTAAGAATACTTACTGTACACGCCTATATAATTTATAAACTAGAAACCGCACATAATAACAAAACCACACGTCGATAAATAGATTAAACCCGTGTACATTTCTATATAAGTAGAGAAACTGAAATTATACTTTTCATGTAATTTAAATCTAATCTAATTTTTCATTACAATATCATGAATGCATAAATCATATTGCCTATGTAGTAAATTATATCTTTTTGGGAAAGAATATTTTCGGTGGATTGAATGAACATATCTGTCCGACTTAATATTAATGCGACCTGTACAAAACGGACTTGCACAATTGTTTCAAATACAGAATATACCACAAGGACTAAAAATTATCTTCATCAAATTTTGTCAATCGAATAATTATATAACTACCTAACTGAATTCAGGATGCTAGGATAAAATAGTTGTTTAAAATACACGGGCAGTTTTGACCAAAATAATTTTTAGTATCGTAGTAAATGATTAGTTTTACTACAGAGGTAAAGAGAAAAGTAATTGCATGCAAAATAATTTCTCTTGGGATTTTTGTAATATAAATCAAACTGGTAGAACTTGTGAAGAGGACTTTAAATGCTGGTGTAACGCTTGCATATTAATATGTAGTGAAATAACTGTTACGTTGTTTTAATAGTTCACGCAACTTGTAAATTTTAAAATTCATTAAATTCTTAACTTCGTAACACATATCTTTTAGAATTATTTATTTTTAACTAGATCGGTAAATATTCTTCTTTTGTCGAGCACGATTGACAAGAAAACATAACATATGTATTTTATGTTGTATTTCTTGATCTACACAGAAACGAGAGATATTTTCCCTACATTATTATTATGTGGATTAATAGGTATGCTATCTTTATATACTAAGTTGCTTATGTTTCTAATTTATTGGACTACTTTATTATGTTAATTAAAGAGAAAAAACTTGTACAAAATACGCCATATATTGATTTTTGTGGACTTTGTAGGATTCTAACATGTAAATTATTCAACTATAGGTATAAACGTGTTTTGAAAGTTCATATCCGTCAATTATTCGTTATTGACAGTGTGTTCTAAATTATAGAGGCGTAAGGTATTGTGCAATCTGTACACTTGTCACGTACATCGAAATTAGGTACCTTTTCATCCACTAGAAAGCTGATTTTCTTGAACATAGGACTAAGCAGCAAGATCGATTTATTAATGTTTGTTAAGATTAGTAAATTAGGTTTGCTATGTTATAGCGTTTTGGAGTTGTATGAAAATTCGGTTTAATAAATAATTGAAGTGAAAAGTAGTGGGTATTTGTACACTTTGCGATTATATTAATAACTGTTCGATCATTTTGGAATATGATCGCGTCGCACTTAATCACTTTTTATATAGTACTTTCACATAAAATTTTGATAATACAAGTTTGTCCAAAGGTTGATTCTAATAAATATGTGCCGAAATGTTTCACATATAACCCTGGCCATGTGTTGTGAACAGTGGAACTTACACAGACGCACCCGGCTTTTAGACCAGCAAATTTACACTCTATGGATTATCATCGTACGACTTAGTATAAATCCTTGAATACTGAGTTTTCTCACGTCATCAAGTCATTCTTTCATGTATTGGCACTTTTACTCTGACCAATCTACTTTAAATACTTCACCATTTGTAAAGTACGGCAAACACAAAAATTATAATTACGTGATCTGGTCATTGGCTTTTTTTGACATATAAACAACCTTAAAACAAGAAAATACTTTATACCCTTTTAGATATTACGTACACTTCAATATATATATATATATATATATATATATATATATATATATATTGCTGTGTATCCTAAACTTAATCGAGCCTCTTCGAATTGGGCGTCAAATTTTATGCCGTGGATCTCGGGTAAGCAATTGCGATACAAAAATAAATTCGAAAATTTTATAAACTTTTCATATTCGACAATAAACGAAATTTTCAAAAATTACCTAATCAAAAAAAAATTATCCTTACCCGTTTTCCTTTTTTTTTCGGTTGATCGGCCTTCTTCATCTGCTTCCGGCTAGCTCATTCGGATCTCCTCTTGGGTATCTAAATTCACTCGCATATTCTCAATCATACACACACTCTAGCAATAAAACCTCAAATACAATCAACATACAAGCTTTTATTTTTAACTATTTACACAAGAAATGCAATAATGTCCATATTCCATTAATCACGTTACACTTCAGAAAAACCTTATTTCATAATGTCCAGTATTTTATTTTTAAATCATTAAACACAGAAATAGTACACGGAGTAAATGGGCCTTGAATAATACCTTCGCTAAATTCCTTCTTTATAATTTATTTATTCATTTTACTCTAAATAAACTCTGGGGTAGGATGAGCTCTGAATACCCAGTAATTATGCATTTGCATACTTTTAAAACAAATAACAAAACAAAGCCATGTACTCTTTACAAAAAAATTTATGTTCTGATGGAACGTTTAAAAGCTTTATAGAAACCTTCAACTTTTCAGTTAACTACCATAATAAAGTTTTACACGTATTACGTTCAATACGTAATTAATACACACTACCTTGAAATTTTACTCTAGCATTCTCCCAATATTCACAGTTTCCAAAGTCACAATTCAAATCGTTACCTGGAAAGTTTATAGTAGATCTCTGCTTTGAGGATGATGTCGTCGATTTCTTCTGTCCGTTCTGTAGGTCGTTTATAGCGGTTACTAGAAAAACTCCATCTCAATTGAACTGCAAACGCGGCCTCTCTGGTGTAACCAATTCCAAATTCCATTTAAGTTATTTCTTCATTAATTTGAAGCTTCGCACCACATTACGTAAAGCGCGACACGAGTTGATTATAATTATAGATGATATCTCTTTAAAAGTAATTTCGGCACACTTAACCGCGTATTTAATTACGAGACTATCACCTTATAATTAATTTAATTGATTTTGTAATACTTACAACTCGTGATACTGCGATACGTACTTTTGACCGGTCGAAAACTTAAGGGCCTTTACTACGTTCACGAAAATCATTTATACACTTAGGCTGCCA
This sequence comes from Platerodrilus igneus, assembly GCA_036346225.1. Lineage (NCBI taxonomy): Eukaryota > Metazoa > Arthropoda > Insecta > Coleoptera > Lycidae > Platerodrilus > Platerodrilus igneus. The sequence continues at coordinate 4,489,500 of JARFIW010000124.1, forward strand.
CCTCCTAGGCCTCCTTTCATCCGAAATTTGCTTGTTAACACCACATATTCTCGCAAATTTGCACTCATCCCCATTCTTACTCCGCGAATTTTAATACCTCTTTATAACATTTCCAGAATAATACGCTACACTAAGCTCTTGTTCGTTTCAAACTAGACTAAACATTTCAACCAATCGTAGACCTAGTGACGCTTCACAAATCCCTCTTTATATTATTAGTGTCTTTTACTTGTGCGTTTTATCCGTCCTTTTCTAATCTGGTCTGAGTGGTACAAATCGATATTCTTGACTATCTACTATCTACACCCCACGTGGACTAGCGACGTGACTTTTAAATAATCCTGTTTCGTATTTTGTGCTAAAACATTCACCCGTTTCCATAATACGTAGAATCTGCATGTTTATTGGCTCGAATTTATTAGAACTTGACATTTAAAGTTTGCAGGTGTTCGCTACTAATGAACGTTTTAAATACAATTCTCCGAGCTTCGTTTCATGGTATTTTAACTCTCCTTTAAGTCGTTTGTTACGAACGCGTTTCACCTTGGGTTTTCACAGGCTGTTATGCTTATTATTTATCACTAATTGTTCAATTAACTCTAATTAAATTAATAATGAATGGCATTGACTTCTACCATTTAATTTTTAGCAAAGCTATTAAATATTAATTATTATTTGTACAATTTGATTAATATCCGTTACTTAAAAATTGAATTAATTAATATAAATTTCGCATGTAATTTCTGTTTGTTCCTTTATACAGGGTGTTTTGAAATTGCTGCGTTTATTTTTATTTTTAATAATATAAAAACCACTATAATATATATATATATATATATATATATATATATACACATATATGAGGAGAGGGATTTTCTCCCGGATATGTTGAACCGATAGTTAATTGAGGGACGGAATAATAAGATCCGTATGTGTAACAAAAACTATTACATTATTATTAAACTACTGTTATTATTAAAGAAAGTCTTTCGAAATGCTGAGAAATTACATTTCATGGACAGTTCTTGTCAGTGCATCCTAGATTAAATGAAATAACGCTTAAGCTTAAATAAATTTTTCTTTTAGAAAAGTGTAAAAAAAAATTTTTATAATCGACGAATATTTTGCATATTTGAACGTGGTTTTTGATTCTGAACAACATTTCATAATAACAATTTTCGAAATTGTCAAAAATAAAGGTACTTTACTCTTGCACCAAACTCATATTTATTGATAAACCTCGTATATAACTAATAAATTTTTAAATTTGAAGGTTTTATTTTAGGTTTCAGAACAAGCAGAACTTTTTATAAAGAGTGACTTTTTTTCCTAAAACTAAAAATAAAAAAGTTTTCCATATGCCGCCAACTTAAGTATATATATATATATATATATATATATATATATATATATATATATATTATAGTGAATAAGATGAAATAATAACTTAGACTTTTATGCAAAGCCCAAATGATCATTTCAAATCGAGCTAATAATTGAAAGATGGAAAATATAAGGTCTTGGACAGGACTTGAACCTGTATCCTAGTTTTGCCGGAACCATGCGTTTACCAATTATGCCACCGAGACCGATGACACAATTGGGAAATTTACAAATTTAAATCGTGTACACGACGATACATCAACCTAACATTCAATTACGTTCGACATTTTTGTCAATCATATCTGACATTGTCAATTTTTGACTTATGTCAGTTATCGACAGGAAGCTACGCTCAAAACTATGGCTATAAGCCAAGTATTAAATAAATAAATAAACGCATGGTTCCGGCAAAACCAGGATACAGGTTCAAGTCCTGTCCAAGACCTTATATTTTCCATCTTTCAATTACTAGCTCGATTTGAAATGATCATTTGGGCTTTGCATAAAAGTCTAAGTTATTATTTCATCTTATTCACTATAATACGATAGTATTTATCAACTTACCTTGTGTAATTAACTACCTAGAACATTTATATATATATATATATATATATATATATATATATATATACTTTTTAGTTTTTTTTATGGATTATAGGTCTTGTTTAAAAAAATAATAAAAGGCGTACTGTTTTTCATCTGAATTTTCAAGTATATTTTTACTCTTGATCACAGATTACTAAAAATTACAGGTTGTGCAAACACAGTTTCTGCAAATGAATATATACTTACACTAGTCGAGATTGTGCAATTACTGGCATGTGTAACAGAAAACATTTTTAAAAAGCTATTTCAAACAATTATACAATTGACAGTTTCTGACAAATGACATATAAATTAAAACATTTGTATATAAACATGCAACCTAAACTAGAGTAGAACTAAATTTAAATTATTAATATGCTTTTTGGTAAATGATTATGAGTGGAATGTACTAGTAAATGATATCTGGTCTGCACGAGAAAGTGTTTGTGTATGTGCAGTGTCTCGTATATTGTATATTTATGTATATGTGCGTCTGGTAAGCTTTGTTTTGTTGTGTAAAGTTGTGTGTATGTGTGGGTGTACGTGTGTGTGTGTGTGTGTGTGTGTGGATACGTGTATGTATGTGCGTGTGTGTATGTTGAGTGTAACTACATTATTTGTCAATAGGACCTAAGTTTTTTTTTTATTTGGGTGACTTGAAGTTGAGCAAGTAAGTGTATATCGAACTTAGATTGGAGATATCTGTTTTTTTATTTATACTATTTGGACAGTTATACACTGTTTCCGAGATAAGGAGGACCACTATGGGGATCTTGAAAACGGTATGAGATACAGATTTGGTTAAATGAGAGAAAAGTTGTGTAATCAAAGGCCTAAAAAAATGGCGTTTAGAAATTCCCAAAACAGTTTTTTGTTTTTGAGATATTTCGAAAAAATTGGATTTTCTTATTTTACATATTATTTTGTTCTGGCGTTAATATGGCACCTAGACCAAAACCGAAGGCACTTCTCCACAGCAACTTTTAATGTCCCTTAACATGGCATTGTCAGTTTTTTCACCTGACGTTTCGTCTTTGCGGAACCATCTTCAACTTTTTTTTAAAATACCGTTCTGGTGATCTGGTATCAGATTCTGAAAGCCCTTTTTATGCCGAATTCAACGATGTATTACACTTTATGGTTTAATTGCGTTTTCGTTTTTTAATCAAGAAAATTCCTATTACGGACCCGTAGTGCATAGTTTTTAATTCTAAAGAATAAACAATTAGCTATACCAATTAATAGTTTAGTCATTTAGGTGTTTAGTAATAGTCTACTGGCTGAGTTTATGCACTAATTTAATATAATAAACCATAAAGTGTAATACATCGTTGAATTCGGCATAAAGGGGCTTTCAGAATCTGATAGCAGATCACCAGGGCGGTATTTTAAAAAAAAGTTACAGATGGTTCCGCAAAGACGAAACGTCAGGTGAAAAAACTGACAATGCCATGTTAAGGGACATTAAAAGTTGCTATGGAGAAGTGCCTTCGGTTTTGGTCTAGGTGCCATATTAACGCCAGAACAAAATAATATGTAAAATAAGAAAATCCAATTTTTCGAAATATCTCAAAACCAAAAACTGTTTTGGGGATTTCTAAACGCCATTTTTAGAAATGTTCTAGCTTTAGATGTACAACTTTCTCCGGTTTACTAAATATTTTAGCGTCATCTAAATCCCATTATTGACCTTCGTTAACTGTGTAACAAAGACATGTCTGAGTTTTTTTAATATGCTCTAGTGTCACTTATTCGGTGTTTTAAATTTTAGCAGTTTGATTCTATGTAGGACTTCGTTCACAATCTGAGCAACATTTGAGTTTTATTAATATTTCCGTTGATTTAAATGGAGCTTTAGTTTTCTTTTTAAGATCTATATTTTTTTCTTTAAGGTTTTTTTTAATGGATCAATTTAGGTGTTAAGCGTTTAATATAAGGTAATGTTTTATAAGAAGTGTTTATAAGGTCCTTATTATTTTTATTGCTGAATGTGCTGCTATTTAGTGTAGTTTTTATTACAATTGAAGGATAACTGTTTTTTCTTAAAATTTTGGAAAATAATTTAATATTTTTATTCACTAACATACCAAAAACATTAGCTTTGGAAAATATAAAAGGTATATGGAACCATATTAAATTACACTGTAAAATTGACAAAAAAATGTTTTTTGAAATTATAGAATTTTTGTTCGAATAGAATTACTTTTCATTTAATGATAATTATTTTAAACAAATTATTGGTTGTCCAATGGGCTCGAACCTAAGTCCAGTGATTGCTGACATAGTAATGGATACTCTCCTCGGAACAGTTACACCAAGCTGTCCTTCAAACTACCACTCATTAGAAAATTTGTAGATGACATAATTACAGCCATTCCCGAACAAAAGCTTAATGAAACATTGGAAGTTTATAATGGGTATAATAAACACCTACAGTTCACAACTGAAATAGAAACGAATAACAGCGTCCCATTTCTAGATCATTATTAATTCGAACACGAGAAAACAAAATCATACTAGACTGGTATCAAAAGCCAACAAATTTAAATCGATATATTAATTTCTATTCTTATCAAAATTTTGGTACCAAGATAAATTTTATTATAGAAATGAAAAATCGCATAAAAAGAATTGCCCATCCTTCATTATAGAATATTAAATTATTTTCCAAAATTTTAAGAGAAGAGGGTTAACCTTCAATTGTAATAAATACAACACTAAAGAGCAGCACATTCTCCAATAAAAATAATAAATACCTTATAAATACTTCTTATAAAACATTACCTTATATCGAACGCTTAACACCTAAATTGATCCAAGTATTTAAAAAAGAAAACATAAAAATCGCAAAACAAAATTTAATCTCAATAAAAAATGTATTTTTTAAAGTAAAAGATAAAACTCCCTGTCTAAATCAACGGAATGCCATACATAAAATAAACTGCTCAGATTGTGAGGCGTCCTACATATGTCAAACTGCTCAAAATTTAAAACAGCGAATAACGCAACACAAGAGCAGCGATATCGAAATAAAACCTCAGGCATATGCTTTGTCTACACATGTCTTAACGAAAAGTCATAATGTGAATTTTAATGACGTTAAAATATTAGAAAAAGTGACATCTAAACGCATTTTCAAAGAAATGTGTCATATATAACTGTCCAAATAGTATAAATAAAAAAACAAATGTCCAATCTAAGTTCGATATACACTTACTTGCTCTATATATATATATATATATATATATATATATATATATATATATATACAGGGTGTCCACGTCCTCCGTGAAAGTTCTATCACTTTTATGTTATTCAAGATATCAACTTCCGGTTTTTTTAAACGATAGCCACGGCTAGGCTACACAATTTAAAAATATTTTCACCTATATACAGGGTGTGCCAATATGGTTTCCAACCCAAAGTTATGTTTTTTTAAATGAAACACCCTAGATTTCATACCATATTCTAAAAGCTCTTTTGATGCTGATCAAAATCATATAGAGGTACTATAGATGTACAATGGACGGTTTGCTTTTTATGAGTCATTTTATGTCAAAATCATGTCAATTTTGAAAAATTGCAGAAGTTTTCGTATTGAACTTGGAGAGTTGATTCTTTCACGACATAATTTTCTACATCCTGTTGTATTATGATCGATAGCGCAATGTCCTTGTTTTTACTTTTTATTGTACAAGGTGATGCAAAACGCAAAATGAACAAAAAGTCAATTTTTTTAAATGGCACCCGCCATATTGGATTTTGCATTGAATAGCGTTTTTGTGGAGATTTCTATTGACATATAATGTTTTACAGGTTACTTGAGAAAAAATCTGAAAAATTGAGAAAACATGTTTTTTATGCAGTTTTGAGACTAGATAAAACTAAGTAGGCTACTAGCATCAAATCTGACATATCTCGTCATTATTAATTATCTTAAAAATTTGCCGTTCAATTTGTTGATTTCACGATGAATTTCGCACGTCAAGAATTAATTAATATGATATACTGTATTGGAGAAGTTAATCGAAACCCTTTATTGGCAAGTCAAATCTATCATCAAAAATATCCAAACTTGAGAACGCCACGAACTGTAACCTTTGAAAAGCTGCGAGACGGATTTGAAGCTACCGGAAACGTTGCATATTCTAAGTGTGAAAGAATAGCAAAACGAATTAACGACAAATCCGAATTAAAAGTTTTGCTGATGATAGAAGAAAATCCGAATCTGAGTACCAGAGAAATCGCTCTAGTAACTGATATTTCAAAAAACGGCGTAAACAATGTAATATTGAAACATCGATTCCACCCTTATCACATTGAACTTCATCAAGAACTATATGGAGATGATTTTGAGAATCGCATACAATTTTCAAGTAGAATGAGTGGTGTGTTTGCCGAAAATTATTACATTTCGAACATTTTGTTCACTGACGAGGCATCGTTCAAAAGCAACGGATCAGTGTATAGGCATAATATGCATTACTATGCAACCGAAAATCCACATTGGTTAAGAACTGTTGATCATAAACATCAATGGTCCCTTAATGCATGGGGAAGTATTATTGGTAACCAAGTTATTGGTCCCTTCTTTTTCGACGGTATTTTAAATGAGGAACGGTATCTGCGATTTCTTGATGAGGATCTCCCCATTTTGTTGGAGAATGTTGATTTAAATACAAGAAGTAACATATGGATACAACACGATGGTGCTCCCGTATAAAATCATACAATTGTATGTCGTTTTCTTAATGAAAACTATCTTCATAGGTAGATTGGCAGAAGTGGAGCTATTGCTTGGACAGCACGTTCTCCTGACTTAACCCCGATGGATTATTTTTATGGAGTTTTGTTAAGGAAAAAGTTTATAAAATTCGTTCAACAACTCCTGATGAAATGAAGGATACAATAAGGGAAGCACTTCGTTCAATTGACGAAGCAATGTTGACCCGAGTACAAATTTCGTTCATCAGAAGACTAGCAGTCCGCATCGAACAAAATGGTGATATTTTTGAACACTTGTTGTAGTCAACTTACTCCTGCTCGTTACATTATTATACTGTTTTTCTACGCTTAGTTATTGTTAAAGCTTGTTTCTGTCTGCCATTAATGAATAAAAGTTTATTTACTGTTGTGCCCTTTTGGCACTGGATATTTGATATCAGATTTGATGACAGTAGCTTACTTGTTTTTTTAAATGATGAAAACTACCTAAAAGAAATGTTTTCTCAATTTTTCAGAACTTTTTCTCATGTAACCTATAAAAAATTATATATCAATAGAAAGCTCCACAAAAACGCTATTCACTGGCAAAATCCAATATGGTGGGTACCATTTAAAAAAATTGACTTTTTGTTCATTTTGCGTTTTGCTTCACCTTGTACAATAAAAAGTAAAAACAAGGACATTGCGCTATCGATAATAATACAACAGGATGTGGAAAAATATGTCGTGAAAGAATCAACTCTCCAAGTTCAATACGAAAACTTCTGCAATTTTTCAAAGTTGACATGATTTTGACATAAAATGACTCATATAAAGCAAACCGTCCATTGTAGACCTATAAAACCTCTATATAATTTTGATGAGCATCAAAAGAGCTTCTAGAATATGGTATCAAATCTAGGGTGTTTCATTTAAAAAAACATAACTTTGGGTTAGAAACCATATTGGCACACCCTGTATATAGGTGAAAATATTTTTTAATTGTCAAGCCTAGCCATGACTATTGTTTAAAAAAAACGAAAGTTGATATCTTGAATAACATAAAAGTTACAGAACTTTCACGGAGGACGTGGACAACCTGTATATACAGGGTGTCCGGAAAATACGTGTACAACGTAAGAACAGAGATTCTTTGGCTCGAAATAGATCGATTTGAGCCAACTTACCTATTATACAAGTTGCTTCATTTAGCCGCTAGAGGGCTTCAAAAATCGTGAAAAATATTTGATATTTTAAAATAACTCGAAAACGCGTCGATAGATTTTGACCGTTTTTGGGGTGCGAGTTTCTACTTTCAATTGACATCTTTTGGTGGTATACGCAATAATTTTAAAAGCATACGAGTGTCCCAAAAACGATGTATTGTATAAATATCCGGCCATTACCTTTTTCCTGTTTATGCAATGACTACCATTTTTTTTTATGTGTAGCCGACTTAATTTGGAAACTTTTTTGTCTCTTGTAAAATTTTGATTAGACGAGCGGTTTGACAGAAAAAAATAATTTCAAATGTCTGCATACTTTCGTCATCATTGCTGCATTAAGTATAAAACGGGGCAAATCAAAAAGCATAGTTTAGTAGTTGGCTTTGCTCCTTTGCTCCTAGGAATATCCAAAATAACCATGGTTGGTTACAAGACTTCGTACGATAGTTCTGATAAGCCAATCAAAATTTAGATAGCGAAAACTATATAACGTCCAGAGTTGATAAGGAGGCCCAGTCTCAATTTGAACCACGTCGAACCTGAATCACTGTTACTCGAAGAAAATTTACGCGCCGAAATAAATTTCATATTAAATTAATAAATTTTGTAAAAATTGGTGTTGTATATTATTTGATGACAAATTACATTGAAGATATATGAAAAAGCTTTCGCCGTTTGCTGAAAACGTGAGTAGAAATTTTTAATTAATTTAATTAATTTAAATTAAATGTTTATAATAGTGTGGGGTTCTAAGTGGTATTCTAAGTTGTATCTAAGTGGAGAGATCTAAGGTGTATCTAAGTTGTATCTAAGTTGAGAGATCTACGTTGTATCTAAATTGGGATAGCTAAGTTGAGAAATCTAAGTATAAAGCACGAGGTGAATTTTGGAAACAAAAGTTTAACAATACTGAATTATTGGTTCAAACTTACGTGAAGGAGCACAAAGCAGAGCATTGTTTTTCGATTGAAGATAATAAAGGGGTGTTGATCCACAACACGCAATAGCAAACCAAAGAGGAAAAGGAGTTACCAGGAAATCACAGGTCAGGGCTAACTAGTATAAGGAATCATTTCAAATTTAAATTTAAAAACTGAATATATTTTTCTAATTTGTAAGGAGTCAACAAAAATATTTAATACGTAGAAATTTACGTAGAAAGGATAAAAGGTCTTGAACGTTGTAGATTTTTTCAGTAAAAGGCGTCGTTTTTGGTGACTTTAAATTAAAGAAAGGGAGGATACAATTTTTCAGATAAATAATCTAAATAATATTAATTGATTGAAGGGTTTATTTGTCAGATTACAAAATTGTGAAGTGTAGATATTATTTCCTTTCATTATACGAATATTGATTGACTTCGTTTTATCATTCCAAACAGGTAAGATTTAAAGGGGTAAAATTATTTGATCATCGTAACGTTGTGCACTCTGTGTGAATTAAACTGGGCTAGCTGTGGCATAATTAAAATTAGAATATTAGAGAAACATAGAGCGGTGGCGTTCAGCAGGAAACTGGACGTTTATTACATCGGCGTGCGGCGTTATCATATCAATATATATATATATATATATATATATATATATATATATATATATATATAAAAAGAAACTTAGGTTCTATTGACAAATAATGTAGTTACACTCAACATACACACGCGCACATACATACACGTACCCACACGCACACACACACATACACACACACACCCACACACACACACATACGCACACACACACACACACACACACACACACACACACACACACACACACACACAACTTTACACAACAAAACAAAGCTTACCAGCCACGCACATACATAATAATACAATATACGAGACACTGCACATAGACAAACACATTCACCTGCAGACCAGATATTATTTACTAGTACATCCCACTCATAATCATTTACCATAAAGAATATTCATAATTTAAATTTAGTTCTACTCTAGTTTAGTTTGCATGTTTATATACAAATGTTTTAATTTATATGTCATTTGTCAGAAACTGTCAATTGTATAATTGTTCGAAATAGCTTTTTAAAAATGTTTTCTGTTACACATGCCAGTAATTACACAATCTCAACTAATGCTAACTATTACTAACAGTCTCGGGGTTGGGATACCGTCACGTTTACTTCGCGTACCTGCTTTTCCAACGTCGTTCCGCAACGCGATCAAGTTCGAGAGTTTACTGCCTACTGTCTAATAATGTTTTAAAAATTTACAAAAAAATTACAAACCGGACGTATCTGGGTTAAATGGATAGTAAATAAAATCAAAATCCCCCGAAAGATACGAAGAAAAAATAATTGAATTCCGTATGTGCGGTAAGTACTCCTTTAATAAAACCGAATAACGTACTGTTTTCTTGATGTTTCCCATGAATAAATAAGGGTGTTCCAAGGAAAACTTCCCCCCAGGAACTCAGAAACAACGGAGTTATCAAAAATTTAAAAAAAAACATCACGCATTATTTTCAAGGGGAGTAGTGTTGGCATAACATTTACAACTAAAGGACGAACACGAAGAGAGGAGCAACCTCCTCTAAACTCTTCGCAAAATTTCAATGTTTGTTGCTTTGCTTCTGAAATACCAATGATCAAGTTACCTTTGATTTTAGAATTGTCAAGGAGTCCCGACATGGTGTATTTTAACGAAGAAAGATTAGAAATTGTTAAAATATACTACTGCGATGATGATTGTGCTAAAGCTGCAGCAAGATTTTTATATCAATCGTCCGGAAACAAACGTAAGTCACCAATACGTTAAACAATTAATTGATAAGTTTGAAAGCACGTGTTCAGTTTACAACAAAAAACATGAAGTTAAACGTTCAGTTCGAAATGAAGCAGCTGAAGTGGTAGTGTTGGATCATTTACAAATGTATAATCGACAATCCATCAGGCAATTAGCACGAGCATCCGGTGTATCAGCCTCTAGTGTTTATCGAATTGTGAAAGCACATAAATACCATCCTTACAATGTAAGAAAACATCAAGAGTTGAACGAAGATGATCCAGATCGTCAGCTGCAATTTTGCGAAAGGTTTATTGTACTATTTAATAACAACCCCGGCGGTGTACCTTCCTGTTAAATGGTGGAATAAATAGACGTTGTTGGAGCGAATTTATTCATGGAAACACATACACAAACTTCCCAAAAATTAAATGTTTGGGTTGGCATTTTAGGGGACCATGTTGTTGGACCATTTTTATCGACGAAAATCTTAATGGAGCAGCTTATTTAAATTCGTTAGAAGACTATATTGACCCAATAATTACTGACATTTTGGAACATGATAATAATCTTTTAGAGGACGAACTAATGTTTCAGTTCATTTACATTTTCAATGCCCCACCTGTAGGTACTGCATTGGCCAGGAGGCGAGTTTTTTGTTGCCTGAAAATTTAGAATTTTGCCGAACCCTAGCCGTTCTAGGCAAGGTAGGGATCTTTAATTGCGTGACTACACTCACACACGGGACCTCCATTTTACCTCTCATCCGAACGAGGGCGTAATTTTTGTGAAAAATGCTCACCTGCCATTTTTCAAGCATTCGGCCGTGTCGGGATTTGAACCCGGGAGGACCTTGGGATCCGTAGTCTTACGCTTACTACATTTATCCACGGCGACGCCGACCTAATGTTTCAGCAGGACGATGCATCCCCATATTTTTATGTTCACGTGCTCCAATTTTTGAACGAACGTTTTCCAGGGAGTTGGCATGATTGAAGGGGTTCAGTGGAGTGACCAGTCTGATTACCTGATATCTCCCAATTAGATTTCTTTTTGTGGAGATGCTTAAAATCGAAAGTATTTGCAACTCCGCTTGCAAATCTTGCAGAGCTGCGACAGAGAATTGTTTTAGGCTCCCGGTTTCTGGCAACGGAGGTATTTGAAAATGTATGAAAAGCACTTGCAAGTAGACTGTATCATTGTATGGAGGTTGGTGGACGTCATTTTGAGCAATACATTCATTAATGTTAAGTAATTTAAATTTTTAAGTCATTATACTAATAATTTCTAAATATACAGCTCAACATTTACTTTAAAATTCAACCACAAATTTTGCTAAACTTTACAGGTCTATGTTACTCGATCCCAATCGCTATTTAAACGAATAGGTGGGTTTCTTTTCTCCTCTCTTGATGTTGACCTTCTAGGGGTTTTGAATTTTTAGGGGATTGTTTTCTTTGCAATACCTTGTATAGTGTAATCGTGTGCAAAACATTATTTATATGAGTAGTTAAAAATTATCTCTTAATAATTATTTTGCTTGTAAAATCTTAAGAAGTTTGCGTGAATAACGGGTGTTTAATTACTATTTTATAACATCGCTAGATTTAAGCAGTGAAATTTTCAGAGCCTACTAAATAGTGAAAAAACCGAGTTGGCGTAACTCACTTATAATAATTCGTTTCGTATGTAAAGAATTTTACAATCATGCGCTTTTTAATTTTGCAAAAAATTAGATACGTTTAACAGTTTTTTAAAATAAATATTGCAACTTACCTAAGAGAAAAATCTTGTATTGGTATTAATTTTTAATGAGGCTACATCAAAAGTTGTAAAAACGTTAATTTTTTTTTTAAATTAAGATGAAATTGAAAACGAGTGTTGTACATATAACAATTTTCAAAATTTTAAGTAAACTTCACTGCAAAAATTTTATTGAATAAATTTTTTGCCTATACTTGTAAACACTCCTTTTTCGGTATATCATGAGCTAGAACATAATTCGCACATTCTAAAAAGTACAGCATTTATTTATCATAAATAAACTGGAACGGAAAATACTTTCTAAATCAGTCACACGCATAAATACACCAATGAGTTTATGGACAGGTTTTAAAAATAATAACAAGAATGTGCAGCTCACAGGTAGTGACAGTAGTTTTCGATGATACGGCATGCCGTCTAAAGTCAAATGTTTCTTAAAATGTTGAGTTAATCGTCAGTTTCTACTCGTAAAATAATAAATATATCATTATTCATAGCAAAAGAAGATGTTGAATCATTCGCTTGCAATTAATTTCTTAGGAAGTATCTGTATATAAAATTTCTCCAGCGGAAGTAATATATTGATAGCATAGACCTTACCGAATTTACTGTTGTTTAGCAATAGTTCCTGTAAACATACTTTTGTAAATGAATGAGGTACAAAGTATACTATGAATTAAAAAGGCATTGACAGGTGGTTTCTCATTAACCTTTCGTGTTACTAAAATTATAATTTAATTATAAATGCAAGATGGTATTGAACAACACGCACTTTAGTGAGAAGATATAATACATTGACAACCTACATACAAGTAGTTGTTCCGCAAAATTTACATACTAAACAATATATGTAGGTAAGAATAATTAGAAATATGTAAATCGTGAAGTTCGTTCATAAAATTGTATAATAAACATCCGGTTGTTTAGTTAAATACCTACTTACATGATGCATTCATTATTTAGACAGCTTATGTAAACCAGTTGATGCAAATGGATGGACAGGTAATCTGCACACTTTTATCGTTAATGATTAAAGTTATTAAGAAAATGACCTAATGAGGACCAGTCAGTAGAACCTACTCCAGTTTTAAAGAAATTTATGGTAGTCTTTGTGGTTTCCGCACGGTTTGGTTGTGAATAGTTTTATATCAGAAAATACGTTAATAAGAAATAAACAACTGAAAATATTATATATAACTATACAACCTACTTCTTCAAATCGTAATAGTATTCTAGTTGTATTCTATGCGGTTTTTATAATTCTGGTTTGGGACTACTGTTTATTTGGGTTAACTGTTCATTGGATCAGTCATTACATATATTAAACAAGAAAGTGCTACAGACCACTATGTTTTTGTATTTGTCCGTCCATCAGAAAGTAAACGTAGCTTTGTAGGACTTAATTTGAATAAAATGATTGTAAAATATACAAACTATGAAAAACATCAGATTCTCGTGTCTAGGAAATTGTGTCACCCAGTTGAAAGACTTTTGCTATGATTTTGCAGTGTCTTCTACCTTTGTCAAAGTTGTAGGACACTTACGGTAATTGGAAAAAAAAGAGCCCGAAGAGCATATTATGTCATTTATAAATTCTATTGCGCCTAATATCCATATACCTCAAAAATTTAATTGAACTACTTAGGAACTTTCTGCAGTATGCTGTATAGACAGGGTCTTTAAAAAAAGGAGTTTATTGTAACGAACTTGTTTAACTGTTTTTTATTAGTCGAATATAATCCTATTTATTTGCAAATACAAAGAAATTTTATTGCACTGATGATAATTTATTACAGTGTACTGAAATGCCGCTACCAATTGAGCTAAGTTAATCACTAACAATATTTATTGCACTAATTTAGTTCTTAACAGGTGAAGCGTATTTATTTTAACGCATGATCTAATTTATATCATGACTTCACATTTCGATTAAAACTAAAACTGATACACGATTTATATAAACTGCCAAAATAGGGCTCGAACACACTAGAAACAATGGGGAATGTTTTCGATTCATCGCTTTTGTATACTTTATATTAGTATTTAAGTGCACCCTGGTAACTGTCAATCAATCTATTGCTAATTTAATTACATTGATTCTGATTTTAGACTCTTCAGCACTTTTGTTACAGCTTAACAACGTATTAGTATGAAAACTTCATTGCAAAACCAACACACGAACTTATAATAACGATAGAACAATAGAACCAAAGAGATTTTTAATTGTATTTTAAAATGCCAATATTCAGGGAATTCTGGATTATCAAAAACACATGCCTAGATAAAGAACCAGAAAGAATAACTTCAACATGAGGACTTGCGAATTAAATAAAGGCCTAGCAAAGTTGTTTGTCTAACTTGAACTTGAAATAATAAGAGTGTAGCGTATTCGTATATTCAAATACGTAGAAACTGAAATGGTTTTTAAATCAAGGAGGCAGTCAATTTACAAGTACGTAATGGAATGTAACAAGCGTATTTGTATTACATGCTTATCGACTTTTAATTTTGTTACTATCTATTTCTGTTATTGTTTTTTACTACTCGTGGTTCTTTTAAAATTCTAAACAACGAAATTCAAACTTCTTCTGAAATTTTGTTTTCAATATTTTATGTCCTGGTATATATTGTGACAAACTTTAATCTGTAGTTCTTTATTCGGCCCAGTATGTCTGATTATTCACCAGTATTTACAGAAAATCCTTAATATATTCAAATGCCATTACAGAGCACTTATGATAATACTATAATATAATATATAATAATAGTTGAAGAGAAATTTACGAGTAGTATGATGCTTTTTTGAAAACTCACCTAGATGCTCAACTTTTTTAAACATTAATTACATTTTTATCGGATTAATCTATAGAGAAAATAAAAAATGCTTGTAAGGTAACTTTTTACGTAGAATTCAATTGCGTATATGACAATTTTAATTGAAAATGGGTTTTCAAGCTACAAACATAACCTCACTTTTTTAAATGGAAACCATATAGTTCAATGTGACCCAAATGGAAATGTTTTTTTTCTTCTGATTACTTTAATGTAAGGGTTGATATACTTATTTTCAGTAGTAGTTTTTATAATAAATAAAATACGATTCATTTATTTGCGGACATCAAGGAATCCATGGATACTTACTACAAACAAACAAAATGTGTAAAAATCAATAATGGAAACATGTTTATTGTAACTAAATTTATTGTAAACTAAGAAAAAATAAAATACTTAAAAAATCAACTATCCATACAATACAAATAACTTAATCAAAGGAAACAAAAATTAATTAATGCTAATATGCCGACTGCTACATTAACATATGCTCAAAATGACCTCCATTAGCTTGCAAACACATCTCGCACCTTTTAATTAGGTTTTAGTGCACCTTATTTAAGGTTTGTGGTTTTATACTTGTAATAGCTGCTGTAATACTATTTTTGAGTTGCTCGATGCTGTTGGGTTTTTTTAGCATACACTATATCCTTTACAGTGCTCAAAACAAAAAAAAACAATCTAGTGGCGATAGTTCTGGTGACCTTGCCGGCCATGGAACAGAACCTGCATTGCCAATCCAATTTGGAAAACTATTATCAAGATATTCAGAAACGGCTTGAGCGTCATGCTGAAAATAATATAAGTTTTGCAGTAAATGAAGTGGCAAATTATCGAGCATTTCTTGCAATTCGTTTTGTAGAAAATTCAGATAGCGTACACCATTTAAATTATAATTATAGAAGAAAGGCCCAAGTATTTTATTACCAAAAATGGCACACCACACATTTATCGAAAATTGATGTTGATCTCGTCTTTCTTCTGTTAAATGGGGATTTTCCTGACTCCAGTAGATTGTATTTTTTCTGTTGAACATGCCTTTGTTGGTAAATTTTGCTTCGTCGGTAAATAAAATAGTATTACTAAAACGAGGATTATTATTTGTGTCATTAAGAAACCACCTACAAAATTGTTGTCTTCTCTCACAATCCCCATGATACAGTGTATTGCTAACATGAGTTTTGTATGGTTTGTAGCGGTTTTGTTTTAAAATTAGGAGAGCTTTTTCTGTAGAAGTAGCGCACTGAATTGCAGTTTCTCGGGTGGACGCTGTTGGCTTAAAATTTATGTAGGCTAACACACGTTCTTCATCATCAGTTTTGAATTTTCTTTTATCAGTACTGGGTTTTGTAAAAACACCAAACCTTTTTAAATTGTTTTCTAATTTAGAAAACAATCTCTTATCTGGCTGCATTCTTTCCAAATATCTTTCATAATACATATCACCAGCAGCATTACAATTTCTGTTACAGGCATAGTAACAAAAGAGCATGTCATTTTTTTCGTCGTTTGTATACATTCTCTATTATAATCAAATAATTTTAAAAGTCTTCTACACAAAATTTGCAGCCGAAAGCAAATAAACACTTTAACTAATAATATCTGACAAATAGCAGCTGTTTTTTGTTTATTTAAAATATGTATCCATGGACTCCTTGATGTCCGCAAATAAATGAATCGTTTTTTCTTTATTATGAAGAAACTACTGAAAATAAGTATATCAACCCTTACATTAGGGTAATCAGAAGAAAAAAACCTTTCCATTTGGGTTATTTGAACTATGGATTCCATTTAAAAAAGTGAGGTTATGTTTGTAACTTGAAAAACCATTTCCAATTAAAATTGTCATATACGCTATTGAATTCTGCGTAAAAAGTTACCTTCAAGCAGTTTTTATTTTCCTATAGGTTAAACCGTTAAAAAGTTATTAATGTTTGA
The DNA here is from genome assembly GCA_036346225.1 of Platerodrilus igneus. NCBI lineage: Eukaryota > Metazoa > Arthropoda > Insecta > Coleoptera > Lycidae > Platerodrilus > Platerodrilus igneus. The sequence continues at coordinate 4,506,675 of JARFIW010000124.1, forward strand.
AAAAAATGGCAAATTTCAGTTTTTTTTTCAAATATCTAAAAAAGTTGAGCATCTAGGTGAGTTTTCAAAAAAGCATCATACTACACGTAAATTTCTCTTCAACTTTGCTAATTTAACCAACATTGTATCTTCTATAATAAAAAAGTTACCCATATACGGAGATAGATTGCGGGCACCCTGTGTGTGTGCGCGCGCGCGCGTGTGTGTGTGTGTGTATTGCCGTGGAACTCTTTTAAATTTCGTGCCCCCGTCTTTGCTAACATAAAATTTTCAAAAAAAAATTTCTTACCCTTTTATTAGACGCCTCCTGATTTCTCTGCTCACCCTGGCTAGCTCAGCAATCGGCCTATTCTTGAATACCTATCTTTAAGTACATACTTCTCTTACACATACACCATCAAATGAAATTACCAAAATAATACAACAACCATACAACCTTTTATTTACACATGGGTACAAACGATTTGGTACAATTGTTACCAGCTCAATTATTAAATGTTTTAAAGTCCTTGGTTTTTCAATTATTTTTACAAAAATTCTACATGATATGAGTAGATGGGCCCCACATGCAACCCTAGTTTGACTTTCTACTGTTCTATTGTGAGCTCATTATAACCCAGTTTTTGTAAATGCTTTTTAAACCTTGCATTATTGAAAACAAATTTACAGACCCGTTTACTCCTTACAACCACATTTTATAGCCTGAATAAACCTTTATATATCATCAATAAACCCTTTTTTAATAATCAAAATTAATTGTCTAGCACATGTACATTTTTAAACAAGTTTTAAAAATAATAAATACGCCACCAATAAGTCAAACACACAAACACCAAAATATTACCACAAATGTTTATACAAATCAGAAATTTACAGTTCGTTACCTGGAGTTACCTACGTTGCTCGTCACCGCTGCAGACGGCTACCAGAAACCCTCGTCGATGTGTCCGTCTACTACGAAGAAACCTGGATCCACAGATCCCCACCATTGAACATCTCCGCTACCACTCCGGTTTTTCTCCCAAGATATTAGCTTCGTCTCAACAGTACCATTCCATACCAGATATATCATGCATACAAATTGCTTTCAGATTTACTTACCCCAAATATCATTCATCCATTTAATAACTTTGTCGTAGTAACGGCACCTTTTATCTAAACAAGCACCAACTCGTGCAAACACTTTTATAACTTGCGGTCCGCTACGACAGCTTTTATGATTTTTAACAGGATGTTTAATGTAACTTTACTGAACACAATGATTGCTAACCGAAAGCTTTTACTATTATAGGTTGAAGATCTAACCCGTATTCAGCTCTCAATGGAAAGAAAAGAGAGCGTTAATATATTCGTTCGTGTATTTATATTATTCCAAACCCCCCTAGTGGAACCTGTTTCGCGTGAAAAGCTTGTTTTTGAAACGGCTTCTTAAAATTCTGAACGTAACCGACTATAATTTCTGAAAAATTTCTCCTGTCCGTCGTGCTGTTTACATAGAATTTCGTTTCCTACCGTACCGTATGCGCACTTCTCGAAAACTGTTAGCCATCGACCAATGATAGAATTTTTCCCCGTCCAGACGCGCCACTTCTTAGCTATATATCTCCGTTTCACGCATATCTGTTGTCTCCTTTCGAACCCCTCTTAAATTACAGAAAATCGATATTGTAGTCGATCTTCACAAATACCCGTATATCTTACGTGACTTCAATCCAACGCTTCATTTATACTTTTCTCTGTCTGTGTTATATTATCGATCGTTTATTCCACTCACTCCTTAAGGTATTGGTTATTTACCAGCTTATACAAATCGACCGTTGCAACAAACTTCATAGTATAATCCAGTTCTATGAACCTGACATTCAACAACAGGTGTTTCTTGAAACAATCGACCGTTGAAAATAACAATTCTCGGTTTCTTCGCTTCGTAGTATTTGATTAACCGAACGTTGGCTTTTAAAACGAACAACATTTGCGTTTGAAATTATAGATTTTCTATGCAAGCACGCTCCCTTCTTGCTTCCATGCGTTCGATTAAATTATTATAATTACTTATGCGTATCCTTGAGTTGTTTATGTACTCTAAAACTTTTCAATTATATAATTTTCACATTCCAATTTAAATATAGAAAAATACCTTAATACACGTCAGTTTTCACTATATAATTTAATTAATTTGGCGCGTAAAAAATTTGCTCCTATTTCTATACACACGGTTGCTAAAATTTTATTGTCTACACCTATTTAACCCCTAAATCCACAACAATATATATATATATATATATATATATATATATATATATATAATATATAATAACAGGCTTTTAGGTCTGCTGGTTAATTAAATGTACTCTTTATTATAAATCTAAGCTTTTGGTTTTATTTTAAACCATTATCAAAGATACTAAAAATTCAGAAACGTTAATATGGGCTAAATAGTTAAAAACTTACTTACTAATGTGAGGTTTTACACTGAAATCGTCGATATAGATAAATTTCTGAATACAAACTGAAAGTGATGTTGAAAGCTTTTAAAAAGAACACAGTTTGTGGTTTGCTAATCAAATTTGGATGTTATAATGACAATTCCTTTATAATTTTGACAGTGTTTGAGATAACTTTCTAGATTGTAATTAATTTATTTTATGGTTTGACAGAAATTTAGATATTTTTTGTATGTATGTATGTTTATATATGTATGTTGATGTATGTATATTTGTTTACGTATGTATTTCAGTGTGTTTATGTTGTTTGTGCAAATGTATGTATGTCTGTGCATGTGTGTATGTGTGTGTATATATTTATGTGTGTGTGTGTGTGTGTGTGTGTGTGTGGGTGCATGTGGATGTTTGCGTGTGTGAATGCGTATGTTTGTTTGTTTGTGTATGTGTGTATGTTTATGTTATGTTTTATTAAGTGATTTGATCAGTTATGTTAAATTTGTTTTTGGATTCAAAGTGAAGTAGAAAGGTGTATATAGAACTTAGCGTGTTATAGTCAGTTTTTTTTATTAATAGTGTTGAGGTTTTTAAATATGTAACACATTTCTAGGAATTCTCTTTTGGATCTTTTATTTTCAATTTGTAATATTATAGGATTATCAAAATCTATTTTATGTTTGTTTGCGTTTGCGTGTAAGGTCAAAGCACAAGCGTTTGGTTTAACACGAATGTCGCTTTTATGTTCATTTAAGCGTTGCTTTAATTGTTGCGAGGTTTGACCAATGTAGGTAAGATTGCAGTCTGAACAATTTATTTGATATATAATATTCCGTTGTAGAAGAGTTGGGGTTTTATCTTTTAATTTGGAAAAAAGGCTGTTTAACGTTAAAAGGTTTCGTTTAGCAATGTTGATGTTGAATTTTTTGAAGACGTTTTCAAATTTTGTACTTAAATTTTCAATGTAAGAAATTATATGGTATGTAGGTGTATTTGCAGAAAGTTCAGTATTGTTGTTTAAGTGTTTATTAGAAAGGTCAGCGTTTAAAGGAGCTTTATGATTGTATAAAAGGCTTTTTATTAGTTTTGGTGGATAGCTATTGTTTTTTAGAATAATAAATAGTTTTTCTAGATTTTTTGAGTATAGTGAAGGATGGAATAGTGCAATTAGTATTGATCTTATACCATAGTTTTTTGACATTTTTTAGGACTAGAAATTTTGAAATATTGGTATAGAGCGATGTTGCATCTAGGCTTATTAGTACATGATCATTTGGTAGTTGAAAGTTTTGTATAAAGTCAGAAAATTCAAAAGAATGGGATCTAGTCTAAGTCCCGTACTTGCCAGAATTGTTATGGACGATTTATTAGACGAAGTTATACCCAAACTAAACTTCACAATTCCATTCATTAAAAAATTTGCAGACGATATCATAACATCTGTACCAGAAGACAAAATTAACGAAACTTTGAAATTTTCAATAGTTACGATGATAAAATTAAATTTACCGTAGAATTAGAAAACAAACGATCCACCCCATTACTCGACACTCTACTAATTAGAAAAAATGATAATACTATTATTTTAGACTGGTATCAAAAACCAACCAACTCTGGTAGATATCTAAATTATCATTCATATCATCAATATAAAATAAAAATAAATTTCATTCTAGGCCTAAAACATAGGATCAAAAAACTATGCCATCCTTCACTATACTCAAAAAATCTAGAAAAACTATTTATTATTCTAAAAAACAATAGCTATCCACCAAATCTAATAAAAAGCCTTTTATACAATCATAAAGCTCCTTTAAACGCTGACCTTTCTAATAAACACTTAAACAACAATACTGAACTTTCTGCAAATACACCTACATACCATATAATTCCTTACATTGAAAATTTAAGTACAAAATTTGAAAACGTCTTCAAAAAATTCAACATCAACATTGCTAAACGAAACCTTTTAACGTTAAACAGCCTTTTTTCCAAATTAAAAGATAAAACCCCAACTCTTCTACAACGGAATATTATATATCAAATAAATTGTTCAGACTGCAATCTTACCTACATTGGTCAAACCTCGCAACAATTAAAGCAACGCTTGTGCTTTGACCTTACACGCAAACGCAAACAAACATAAAATAGATTTTGATAATCCTATAATATTACAAATTGAAAATAAAAGATCCAAAAGAGAATTCCTAGAAATGTGTTACATATTTAAAAACCTCAACACTATTAATAAAAAAAACTGACTATAACACGCTAAGTTCTATATACACCTTTCTACTTCACTTTGAATCCAAAAACAAATTTAACATAACTGATCAAATCACTTAATAAAACATAACATAAACATACACACATACACAAACAAACAAACATACGCATTCACACACGCAAACATCCACATGCACCACACACACACACACACACATAAATATATACACACACATACACACATGCACAAACATACATACATTTGCACAAACAACATAAACACACTGAAATACATACGTAAACAAATATACATACATCAACATACATATATAAACATACATACATACAAAAAATATCTAAATTTCTGTCAAACCATAAAATAAATTAATTACAATCTAGAAAGTTATCTCAAACACTGTCAAAATTATAAAGGAATTGTCATTATAACATCCAAATTTGATTAGCAAACCACAAAACTCTGTTCTTTTTAAAAGCTTTCAACATCACTTTCAGTTTGTATTCAAAAATTTATCTATATCGACGATTTCAGTGTAAAACCTCACATTAGTAAGTAAGTTTTTAACTATTTAGTCCATATTAACGTTTCTGAATTTTTAGTATCTTTGATAATGGTTTAAAATAAAACCGAAAGCTTAGATTTATAATAAAGAGTACACTTAATTAACCAGCAGACCTAAAAGTCTGTTATTATATATATTATATAGTTTATAACTGCAAGGTCGTTATACCACAAAAGTGTATATATATATATATATATATATATATATATATATATATATATATATATATATATTGATAAACGGTACGTAATGACTTCCAAAACAGATACATAGCAAACGATGTGACTTCATATATACCGTTGTTACTTCCATTTTCGGAAGTCATAGCGATTTGCAGAAATTTTACACTTTTCAGACCATTGTTGGTATTTTAAGTCATTTCCCAAAAATTTGTCTGGAGGTCACAACTGACCGACTGTACCTACAAAAAAAACTTTTAGTTCACTTGTATATCGCTAGCGCTAGTGTCGTGTTTGATACCTTACATACGTCAAGCACGCTGCAACTTCCGTTACATGTTAGCTACCTTAGTACCTCCAAAGACCGCGGTAAATGCGACAACGTTGCTCACTACATATCTTGAAACATAATTGCAGTTTAGCATTTATTCAGAAAGCCGATTAAGTAAGTTTTAAATAAAGGTGATGAAGAAATGAATTTAATAAACCAGCTAAATGATACAATTAGCTCTAAATAGTAGGGTTATTTAAAATTTAATTTAGTATGACCATTTATTAACGATTCTTTCATTTTACAAATAGTGTAATATTAACGTTATGCATTCTGTTAGTACAGCTGACTTGCATTCCAAATTAATGTTCAACATTCTTATGTAAAGTATAATACGAATTCTACGAATACGAAAAATATTTTTAAAAACAATTGCACTTTTTATGTTTGTTTATAGGGATTTTAAAGAAATGTTAAACGCCTACAAAGTTTTGCTTGCCTCGTTAGTGTAAACACCTATGGTATTTAGCCGTTTACAAATATACATTAATTTAGTATAAGTTGGGTAGATTGCCGCATGTCTATTAATGCTACCTGGTTATGCTTTATCGAAAGAATTGAATTTTTATAAATTTGACGGGAATAAGTTTTAACTATTGTTTTATTCTGCGTATTTAGCACAATTATTTTTAAAGCACCTTTTAAGGAGACTTCACGAAACCATGCATTAGTTTGGTTAAGAGGTATAGGAAAGATTTATAGTGAATATTTAGGTCAAGCGCAATTATATTTTTAATTATTCAGCATTTTATTGTGTCTGGCATTAATACGATAATATATTCTAGGAAATTAAGGTAGGCTCCTTGCATTTTTCGAAAAATTCAGGAACGCAGTTTGAATGCATTTTATGTTAGTATAAGCCTTTAGAATGATGTCTAATACAAATTAAACCAAATTATTTCTTTATTAATATTTTTAAACAATTGCCAAAGATGTGAAAACACGTTTCTAGATGATATACCGAACGTTATAACACTTAGAGAAAAAGTTTCAAATGAAAATGTGAGCCTTAAAACGCCTACAGAATGAGTGGTAATAGTTTAAAATCTGTTAATTTGTTCACTTGCATATGAATTTAAATTACCTAAAATATCACTTTCTTAAATCTGCTGTTGTTTAAACAGTAATTGAGATATTTGACTGAAACCAATTGGAAAGTATACCTCTAAGGGCTTTTAAGTTACCATTAAAATTTCATTGAAAAAAATTAACTGGTTTTCTTAATAATTCATTTGTTTATTAAAAAATTTTTTTTCTCAGTGGAATTTCTACAGAATTGGCCTATTGGAAGTTTAAATAAATTAAGGAAATTTACTCTGAAAGAGTCACACCATAACGTACTGTTACGAAAATAGTGAATTTTTACAGCTGAGTTGCAGAAAAATGGCTCTAAAGTGAAAGCATGTTTTTTGATACAAACAAACTAGCGTACCTTGTTTAATATTTATTCTATTGAATCGGGACAAAAACCATTCGAAAGCTGCTTTTCTCTTGAAACTTCTCCAAAAAAATTTTTTTTCTAATTTGAAGGAAATTATTTTTTATTTTCAAGAAATCCTTGCTCCTATATACCATTTTTACCATTTTTAATTAAATTTTAAATATGTTGGAACGAACGAGTTAAACTATTTATACGAAACTCCTTACATTTGATTTTCCAATGCTCCACCCGAAGGTACTACATTGGCCAGAAAGCGAGTTTTTTTTATCTGGAAAATTTTAAATTTTGCCGAACCCTTGCTGTCCTAAGCAAGGGAAGGATCTTTAACGTGCGTGACAACACTCACACACGGGATCTACATTTTACCTCTCGTCCGAACGAGGGTGTATTTTTGTGAAAAATGCTTGCCTAACATTTTTCAAGCGGACCGTGTCGGGATTCGAACCCGGGACCTTGGGCGTAGTAGTCACACGCATACCAACTATGCCACGGAGCCGCCTGTACGAAACTCCACGCTTTTGTACACTCATTGTTTAATGACAGTTTTGTACAAAGTGACGGTCGCTCTTGTAATAGCGTCGGGTGGCAATGTGGGAGTACTCGTACCGCTCGTTCGAGCATCAATAAATGATTTTAGCTCTCGTGACAAAATCGCTGCAACTTTTAATATCTCAGCAATAAATTGACATTTTGGGATGTTTTTTTTAAAATTTGGGTATGTTTTACTATTGATTTCAAATGTCGTATTGAAAATTTAAAAAAAAGTTCTTATATCTGAAATTTAACATTATTTATTTATTATAATTTTTTTTATAAAAAGATTAGCTTTTCAAATTCATTTTTAGACTAATTTCATTACATGAAATAAGGATAAGAATCCATGCGAAAAGTCAATTATTTATATAAAAAATAATTATTATAAATAAATAATGTTAAATTTCAGCCGTAAGAAACAAATGTTTAAAATTTTCAATACATTTGAAATCAGCAATAAAAGTACTACAATTAAAAAAAATTATTTCACTATATAAATTTGTTGTGATATATAAGTCGCGAGATTCGTCGCGAGAGCTCAGAATCTTGTATCAACGTCTAAAAATAAAAATTATTCTCTACCATTCTAAAGTCAGATGATTTTTTTTCGAAAGAGCTTAATGGAAAAAACTGCTTTCAAATGGCTTTCGTCCCGATTCAATAGAATATATATTATACAAGGTACGCTAATTTGCTTGTAGCGAAAATAATGCATTCACTTTAAAGCCGTTTTTTGAAACTTAACTGTAAAAAATCACTTTCCCATAACAATACGTTATAGTTTGACTTTTTCTGAATAAATTCTTTAATTTATTTACACCTTCACAGACCAATTCTGTAGAACTTCTAGTGAGAAAGAATTTTTTTTATAAAACAAATGAATTATTAACAAAACTATTAAATGTTTTTCAATAAAATTTTAATGGTAACTTAAAAGTCCTTAGATGCATACTTTTCAAATGATTTCAGCTGAGTATATCATTTATTGTTTAAACAATATCAGATTTAAGAAACTGGCATTTTAGACATTTTAAATTCATTTGTAAATAAACAAATTAACCAATTTTAAATGATGACCATTCATTTTGTAGGTCTTTTTAAGGCATACACCTTTCATTTGAAACTTTTTTCTGTTTTCTATGTTCCGTCAATCATTGAAAAACGCATTTTTCACACACTTTTGGCGATTGTTTAAAAATATTAATATTGAAATGAAATGATTGCATTCGTATTGCACTTCATTCCAATGGCTCACATTAACATAATATGCATTCAAACTGTCCCTTAATTTTTTCGAAATTTTTCCTAATTTCCACGAACTAAATAACGCTATCGTTTACATTTAATATTATTATAATTTTGCAAACATTTGACGTCATTTTTCCTAAATATGGGTTAAAATCGAAGGTTTAATGTATTTAACTTTTCACATCTAAATAACTACTTTATTGTAAAAGTAATCCACATAAAACTTCTATCAGCACAACGCACATTTTGTGCGAATAGTGTAATTATAAAATCAAAATCCAGCCAAGTATGATAAAAGTAAAAAGTAGCGTGTCAACCAATGTGGTCAGTAGCAATTAAAATAGAGTAAAAAAAGTATTAAGAAAAGTTGTTATAGATCACTCAAAAATCCAAAATAAATACGAAATTTTGTAAAACAATTCGCTTTTTAAATTTTCTCCATTTTTTTTTGCTCTCATGAGATAATAATTTATTATTGTAGTAATAAGTATGCCATGAACAAGCAAACAATTCTAAAATTTTATTTAACATTAACAAACAAAATTTAACAACGCTTACCTTGTGTTCTGGTTTCATGGCACCCTTATTATTGCAACAAGAAATTATTATTTGGACACACACACACACACACACACACACACACACACACACACACACACACACACACACACACACACACACACACACACACATGTGTAGTTAGCACCCCGTTTTTGAAAAAGTGTGATTTTGAAAGTTGCTCCAGGTTGTTTTAAACTTGTACTACATTGTTTTCGTTCGACATTATTTTATTCCAAGCGATTCTTTATAAAAAACAAAAAAATTTTTTATTGGCACCCACTCTTTCGAAAATTGAAAATTTGACCCCCGCCATACGGTGTTTTGTTTACTTCAAACATAGTTGCAAAAGGACAGTTCGTCATTTACGTACATTTTTAATAAAAATAATTCCGATATTTAAAACCATATCCTAAATTTTACACGCATACTATGCTAATCAACTATTAAGGTAAAACGGTTCAATCAATTTCAGTAAGAACAATGCAATCTCGTATTTGGAGCATATACAACACTCAACATTCTCATTATAAGATAAAAATACTTCCGGAAATATAGGCAACAGTGTTGGAAGTAAAAGAGTATCAAAGGTATTACGTTTACGAATCGTCTACATATATATAAAAGGAAGTGGTTACGTATCTTGAGTAGGCGAACATATATAAATAAAAATTAAAATCAAAAATCTTTTCCCCTCGTTTGAAAATTGTAATCAGGAAGTTCCCCTCAATGAATATATGCCAACAAAATAAAATTTGGAGTTTTGGAAAATGCGGAAGTAAGGTAGTCTCTTGCGTGCTACGGAAGTCACAACTTAACAACTATCAATATATATATATATATATATATATATATATATATATATATATATATAAACTGATGTACAGCTTCAGCCTTAGTGATAGTTGTAGCCAACTGATGGTGCTCTATTTATTCTTTCGTCATTGTACAGAGGTTTCTTCGTGTACATTGAGGTTGCTTGATGTTTTGTTAGGGTTGAAACTACTCTCTTTAAATTATACGTTGTTCATTGTCACTTTTACAGAATTAATTTAGTTAATACTTTGAACAATGACTCGGTAAGCCAAAGTTTCTAAAATTTTTGCAATTTTTTATTCCTTTTTTAATCCTCTTCTGCATGGTGCTACGTTGCAGCGATAGTTATTGAATTTTTTTAGATCAATGCGGTCTTCAGGCTTGAAGTGTACTCCTGTAGACAGATGGAGATCGGTATCTTTTTAGATAAAATGAGCTTAAGCTCATCTATGAATTACGTCAATTAGAATTATACTGGAGATTGGTGTCGATGGTGAATGTGTTTGGTGTTTATAAAATACAATATATTTGTGCCCGACTTTCTGTCGAACAAGTTTAAATCGATCCTTGATATGATTCAGATGATTAAAAAGTCGATGTTGATCTCCGTCTACCCTTCTTTTGTATTGTACGTAGATAAATCTATGGTTTGTAACAGTCTTGACCAATTTCTAGATTCTTCACCAAGGCGTGGCTCTTTTGTGGCACAACTATTGGCTGTTCCTGGACTTAGGGGGGAGGTCCAAAGGCCTTCTATAAGATGTTTGAGAAGTTTTGATGACTAATAAGTCGGATCTTAGTCCATTGGTGGATATAATATTTAGAATAGGCGACTGTTTCGAACACGGCAATTTTAAAGAAATCTAGTCTACAACGGACTTCGGAATGATAGATAATACAGGGGCTAATTCTTTTATTAACTCCTTAACGGTTACTGTAGAAGTTTGATTGCTTGTACAAATGAAACCAAATCATGGTGTAGCACTTTTGATGTGGTTCAATGCACCGAAGTAAATATCTACTCGTTTTTAATCGTTAAATAGCCATCTCTTCCTTAAACAAAGAACAATGCAAAGAACGAGATGAATGCTCTCAGTGGTAATTGATACATCTAAAAAGATGCTTGCAGTTTCTTTCGTGAGATGGCTTACTGCATGCACAAATCTAGTTTTTTATGGAATTACCAGTTATCTCCAATGGTACCTAAATCACTGTACGGTAGAAGGGATGCGCAGACGCAGCGATAGAGATATATGAATTCCAGCTTACACATTCCGGTAATTTAGGGGCATTCCCTAACGCACTTTTCTACTTCTCTCTTGCTTCTATTAGATATAATTTATATATAATATTATATATAATTTATACAATCAATCGTAGCTATTTTTAAATCATAATAGAAAGTATTTTTTCTAATAGTACTTTCCCCCTCCTTGTTTTCTTCCTAAAGCTGTCTAAAATTAAAATGATTTGAATAAGCGAATGATTTTGTAAGGTTATTTTGTAAATAAAGCAATTTAACAGCTTCCATTTCATAGCTTAATTAGTATTCAATTTGCAACTTATCTCCGCTAAGGTTTCTTTCAAAGTTAAACAGAATTTTATTCAAGCAGCGCCTTTCTAATCAAGACACTTGCTCTACAATTCAAATTTTCGCTATTGATATTCTTTAGTCTTTAATTATTCTGTCTAGCTCTAGTTTCTTGGAAAAAATGTTAACTAGGTCTACGTGTTATCTCGTGCGAAGTATTACGTTTATAGTTTTGTGTGTTAAATTTAATTTAATTCATTTCACTTTCACAGAACAGCGCCGCCTTAAATAATTAGGTTATGGTTTGTTAACTCTTTCAGGTGCAGAAGACGCACAGATCGAGGTTACATCTGATTTTAACAATAAAAGGCTACTCCACTTATTTGCTGTAATGGAACTAATACACCACAAACACAATTAATTGTGCGTATTAAATGATCATTGGACTGTGTAACCGTAGTGGAATTACTACATTTCCTGTACTAAATACAGCGTGTCTCTTTAAAAGTTTTTTCACGCGACTTGCGAACCAGTTTTAGGCTTTTTTCGAGAAGAATTGTAACGTTTGTGTATGATTACTTTATTAAATAACCCATACGCGTGGTAATTTGTTTCGAATAGGCCCATTGTATACGTCGTAAATAATAGATGTTCTGTTATTTAATGTGGGATAGTGATAGGACAATTATTAAACTACATCGATGAGAAAGTTTCTGACAATAAGCGTTGTGACATTTGTATGGGATACACCTGACATTATCGCATGGCGTTGCAATTCCTTAGCTATGCCGTCTAACGTTATACGGAAATTAGTTATCTTTTCAAAAAAGTGAAACTTGCCGAACACCTATGTAATAGATTAGGCACGATTTCTTCTGGTCTCTGTTGATTCATTACGTTCTTAATTGTTGAGCATTGTATAACACTAACGTATTACAAATAATGGAAGAGAATGAGAAGAACTGAAATAGAAACGCTACGACCTCCTTATCTGAATATAGATACATCAAATGAACTTTTTATCTTTGATCGTGATTGAAGTATTAACTAGTATCGTATTTTCCCACGAAGATTAAAGCAAACCCGTGTTCTGACTAACTACCATTGCCTGGTATATTCCACATATAAAGAACAAATGACGCCATGATGTCTATTGCAATTTAATTAAAATTAATAGGTTGCAGTAATTTTTAGTAAAACAGCCATTTCTGACATTTATAAAAGAAATTGCAAACGCATATAAACTTAAAACAATTATTCGATAGCGCCTGCTTCTCCACATTCATCATTGCGTTGATTCTGGTGTACGCCATTTGTGGCGTTAAGTTATATAAATTTTATGTAATTAAAATGTAAACAAAATTTTATTGCTTGCCGGCTGCATTGAACATTATTCCGGGAAGTTATAGAGGCTAAGGACTTAGGCGGGGATCATTCAGTTGAGGTGAATAATCTGCAAATTAAGAAGGTTAAAATAAACTAGAGAAAGACGTGGGATATAAGCGCCACTACGCCCGTAAAGAAAGCGAACCTCACTTTGGAGAAATTTGAGGGAGGACTCAATAATTGATATTTTAATTTAGCCACACTATTACATTATCATCATTAGGTCTTCAGTCCTGGAACTGGTTAGACGCGTACCATCATTGTTTCCTATTCTAAACTAACCTACAGATTTCGCTGAAATTTGTACAGTCTGCATCTATCACTATCTGATCTAGGTCTACATCTACCTCTTTTTTGCTATCTCTGCTTTTAATATATCCCATACTACTCCCAAAAATGCTTTAGAACGTATTCCGCCCTTCTATTACTCTTTTTCCCCAGATATCCTTGTTCCCTATTATTTCTATAACCTATTTGTTATTATCTTTGTTTGTCCATGCTATCGTCTTCATACATCTGAAGCACAGCATTTCAAAAGGCTGCTACCGTTTTTCTGTCTGCGTTTCAGACTGCCCGTATTTCATAGGCATACTGTGCTGTGCTCCACACATTTGCTTTCAACAATTTTCTTCTTGTTCTATGTTTGTTGTCTTTCCTCATAGGCGCTGATCTTTCTTGTTAGATGCAGTTCGGTCATCTTCTATTGTTTTACAGTTATATACCCTATTTTTCCTACCTTCAGTGGTTGTGAAGTAAGGTAAGCAGCCTGTGGCTGCCAAGTTCCCCCAACACTTAACCATTTACCGATTTAATATATTTTCCAATATATCTTTTCGCACAGTCAACATTAGTTGCAGATATTTCGCAACCAACAACTAGTTGTTTATACTAATCATCAGATTTATCTGCGCTTATTTTTTCGTCATTAGGTTTTCCGTCTCAAAACTGGTTGGACATGTACCTGCACATATTTATATTCTGAGCTAGCCTGCATAGTTCCCTGAAATTCTCACACAGCATGTGTATACAGCTCGTTCCCCTTCTATTGTTTTCTAATTTTATGCCCTATTTCACCGAGATTCAGTGAAGGGGGTTAAGCAACCTGTGGCTACCAAGATCCCCCAACACTTAGACGTTTGCCAAAATAATGGTTTTCCTGTAAATCCTTTCACACTTTATATTATTCGAAAATATTGCCCAACCAATTCTTGTAGTTACTTATAATAATCATCATGTTTAAACACAGTTATTTTTTTCGTCATTAGTTTATCCATCTTGGGATTGGTTGGATGCGTACCTCCATTGATTTCTATTCTGGGCTAGCCTACACATCTCCCTGAAACCCCTACAGCTTACATCTTTTACTATCTGTGTGCAGTAGTCTAACCTAGGTCTGCCTTTTCTTCTCTTTTTTCCGATCTCTGCTGCTAATATATTCCGCACTATTCACTCATGCCGTAGTATGTGGCCTATCATCTTATCTCTCCTATTTTTACCGTTTTCCACATATTTCTTTCTTCCTATACCATTTTTAATACCTCTTCGTTCTTAACTTGTCTGTCCATGATATCTTCATCATACGTCTGTAGCACCACATTTTAAAGGCTTCTACCTTTTTCTTGTCCGCTTCTCCTACTGTCCAGTGCTATGCTCCATACATATGTTTTAAGCAATCTTTTCCTTGTTTCTATGTTTGTTGTCTTTGAGCACAGTAGTTGCTTTTTCTTGTTAAATGTAGCACGATCTTGTGCTAATCTTTGTTTTATATCTTTTGTGCTTTTCCCATCTTGCGTTATTTGGCTTCCTAGGTAGCAGAAATCCTTAACCTCTTGTAAGTTCGTGTTACATACTTGTATTCTTGTTTTTCATTTATTTTCCCCACCTTTGCATACTAGAACTTGAGTTTTAGTTTTGTTAATTTTCATGCCGTATCTCTCTGTTAGAACCGTTTCCTTTTCATTAAGAGCAGATTCTAACTCTTCTTTGGTAGACGCTAATACCGCTATATCATCTTCAAATCTAAGCATATCAATTTTTTGTGCTTGCATAGTAATTCCAAATGTCTTCCTGCATTTGACAGTATTCATTGCCTCTTCTATGTTAAAAATCAATGGGGATAGGGCACATCCTTGTCTCACCCCTTTCCTAATGTTTACTTCTCTACGTTCCTGCTCTAATTCTATTACTGCTGTTTGCTCTTTGTATAGGCTGTGTACTATTCGTGTATTCCTATAACTCATTCCAATCTTTTTGAGTATTTCAAACATTTTTTTCCATTTTACATTGTCGAAAGCTTTTTCCAAATCTACAAACCCTATATACATGCTTTCCCCTTTTTCTATTGTTTTCTCCATTATCACTCTCAGAGCTAAAATAGCCTCCCGTGTTCCCCTGTTTCGCCTAAACCCAAATTGGTCTTCTCCTAGTATTTCTTCCGCCCGTTTTCCATTCGTTTTTGCACAATTCTAGTTAATATTTTTGACACGTGTGCTGTCAAACTTAGTGTTCGAAAATTTTCACATCTCTACGCGCCGTTCTTTTTGGTATAGTTACTATGATGCTACGTTTGAAATCTTTGGGTATCTCGCCTTTCTCATACATATAGCTTACAAGTTGGAAGAGACGTTCTGTTACTGCTTGTCCAGCGGCTTTTAGAGTTTCTGCTTGCACCTTATCTGTAATGCTAATTCAAACTCATCTCTAAGTATAGGATATCCCATGTATTCATTTTCAATGTCTGATTCCTGTTCTAATGCAGTTAGTTCCTCTCCTGCATATAAATTCCCTATATATTCTTGCCATCTACCCACTTTCTCTACGTTTTCATAATGACGTTTCCTTGTGCGTCTCTTATATTTTTGCTGTACGGTTTTATATCCCTAAAATTCATTCTAATTAATTTGTATGCTTCGTCTGTCTTTCCTATTTCCATCTTCGTTCGTACCTTTTTGCACTTTTCATCAATCCACTGTTCTTTAGCTTTTCTGCATTTTCGAATAATTTCCCATTTTATGGCTTTGTATCTCTGTTTTCCTGTTTCGTCTGATTTATTTTTGTATTTTCGTCTTTCTTCTATTAAATTCAGGATATATCCTTTGTTATCCATGGTTTCTTATTTTCTTTTTGTGTATAGCCCAGAATATCTCTGGCCGCCATGTCTAGGCTGGATTTAATGTTATTCCATTCTGTTTCTACTTCCTTAGTATCAGATATTTTCCCGATATCTTTGAGCAATTCATTTGACTTTTTTTCGAATCTTTCTTGAATATCTTTATCTTTTAGTTCCTCTAAGTCCAAGTGCCTTTTTCCGCTCTTTTTTTCATATTCTTAAATTTAAGTGCGGCCTTCATAATTACGATGTTGTGGTCAGTATGTATATCTGCCTCTGGGTAGCTTCTACAGTCTTTTACCTGATTCCTAAACCATTGTCTAACAAGAATGTAATCTATTTGATATCTTCCTATATCTCCTGGCATCTTCCACGTATATCGTCTTCTAGCATGATGTTGAAATAATGTGTTTGTGATAATTAAATTGTTCTTGTCACAAAATTCTACCAGCCTATTTCCCTGTCGTTTCTCGTGCCTAAACCAAATAAACCCACTACCGCTCCTTCCCTACCCTCACCTACCACGGCATTAAAATCCCCCGTAATTATTAAATTTTCATGTCCTTTTACGTATCTTAATATGTTTTCGATGTTTTTGTAGATGGCTTCTACCTCTTCGTCACTGTAGCTAAAGGTGGGCATGTATACTTGTAGTATTACTGTGTTTACCGGTTGTGATTCTAATCTAACCATGATTACTCTTTCGTTCTTTTGTAAGTAATTTTCTACACAGTATCCTATCTTTTTCCGCATAACTATCCCCACACCCAAATTTCCTTCATCTGCTCCTGTATGAATTACCCTGAAGTCTCCACTCCAAAAATTCCCCGCCTCTGGCCACCGAACTTCGCTGATCTCTACTATGTCTAGTGATAACCTATTCATTTCGATTTTTAGGTTCTCTAGCTTACCTACTTGCTTCATACTTCTAACATTCCACGCTCCGACTCGCAGAATGTTTCCGACTCTCTTTCCGATCGCATCCTCCGACGTAGTCCCCTCCCGGAGATCCGAATGGGGGACTATTTTAACTCCGGAATCTTTTACCCCAGAGAATGCCATCATGTTTATTACAATTTAAGTACGCTGTGTACTAGGGAGATAATGTGGTGGTTTCCCGTTTCCTTCCACATCGCGGTAGTGTGTCTTAGACTGCCATACCGACCCCTATGGTCTCTGCCAATCTAAGTACTGAAAGAGCCGCTGCCCTCTTTCGGGGACCTGTCTTAGTCTGGTTCCTCATTAACGACCCTACTACTTTGGTTAGACCTGTAGTTTGGCTCTTTAGCTCATTAGAACACGCAAGCCCTTTCACCTGTTCTAGTAATTTAGAACTTCGGCAAGGTGCAGGTCCATTTGAAATGGCCACACTATTACACCTAAGAAAAAACATCATAGCTTTATTAAACACTATAAATAAGTATTTACAGGATTAATACGGGCGCATGTTAATAAATACAAACTAGAACAAATATGTATACCAAAGTACATTAAGTCAGTTATTGCAGAAACATAAATTATATGGTAGTTTAGGGGTAGGTTAAGTCACAGGGGTCGTAGAATAAATAAAAACAACTTCCAGTTTAATAAAAACACATAATTCCAGATATTATAAGAGTAAATCGGTCACTATACATTGTGTTAATTGAGAGCACACTGTATATAAAATACGCGGGATTAAATACATAAGAACATAGAAATATCCAAGAGTAGTTTACAAGTTAAGATAAGATTTGAAAACGCAACAAAATGCATCAAAATTAAATCAACGAGAAACCTATATGAATTGGCATTACAAATATTTAACAATTGCGTTAAAAATATCATCGTACACGCAATTTAAATTATGCATTATTAGAAAATCGTACGTGACAGGAATAGTTCACATTTGTTCAAAAATCCAATATTATGTAGAAATAAACAAGCGCCAGATTATTCAGTTTAGATAATAATAAATAACAAACATTGAATACGTGACTTAATAAAAGGAAATTGTTGGAATTTCTCAAATAATACCATGATATGTGAGAGTATTACATGACGAACCAGGCAAGCATTTGAATGTTTGAACTAAATAATTGATGAAATTTCCGAAGTATACAAGATAAAGATAAAAGTGTCGTCCCAGCACATGAATGAACCAATGAAGAGCGGGTGGAGGCAAGGCTTTAAATACGATAAGGATGAAGCGACGAGTTAGTATACATTCAAACTGGGCTACGACTATATTCGAAAGTACTAATTATTTTACGTAACCAGTGAAACAAAAATTAAAGTGAAATCATTTTGAAAAGTGTAGGAATTTGTGCAACGAATAAGCCGATCTATTATAGACGTAAGTAATAACGACTTAATTAAAAATCCATTTCTAACATTAATAAAACATGGCTTTTAATACTGATATTTAAATGGGTTTTTAATACTGATATTTAATACTGGGATTTTAATACTGGTATTTAAATTGGATATTAAATTATTTAATACCGAGATTGAAATTGTCTTAATACCTACATTTAAATGGTATTTTAATATCTACATCGAAGTTGTTCTCATACGGATATTTAAAAATGGATTCCAATACCTACATGTAATTTGGATCTGGATTGTAATTTTGGTTTTGATGTCGACTTCCAAATTCGACTCTCAATTTGGACATATTCAGACTTGGCATGAAAAACTCTTGGGGATGCAGATCACAGGATAGGAGGGAACTACAGAACCATTCCAGGTTAGCAATCTTGATGCAATTTATTATTGAAAACTATTTTTAATTCAATATTTATCATTTTTGTATCTGTAAGAGTCAACAAAACATAGCAGGTTCATTGATCAATTTATGACAAAGGTAATATGCTTCTTGGAACGTTCAAAGGTCCCTAAAAATAAGTAAAAAGATAGTTTTGCTGGCTTCAAATATCATAAATCTGGTATATGTAAATATTCTGAAAAGGGAAAAATTTTGAGAGTTGTAAATATTTAATCATTATATTGTGTATTGTAGAATTGCTTTTTTTAATTGAATAAGTTAGTCGGGGTAAAAACCATAACTTAACATTCCACATCATAGGTGCTTGATTATTAGGGGTAAATTTCACAACAAAATTTATGATGGCTCAGCGCTGGGATTAAAATACTGGGTTAAAACTCTACATAACTGGTAAACATTTCGGAGTATTGAGGAGCACGCCAAGCTGAGAGTTAACGACTCTAAACAACTGAACAAACAACCGATTTGGGTCAAGAAGTTCTAGTGAGAAGCTACAGCAGGAACATAAGGTCAGAATTATCTTTTAAATTTATAGCATGTTACTTTTATTATTTTAAATATTTGATGAGCTTAAAAAATTGCGTGTAATTTAGATATTGTGTGTAAAAGTTCAACAAAAATTTAGTTGATACGCAAAAGTACATTTAAAAAAAGGGAATAGTTCTTTGAACGTTCAACGAAACCATTCACAGTTAAAAACAATTTTTTTTGCTGGCTTTAATTGCTATAAAAAGGTTTAAAAAAGGTTAAAAATTTCGTAATGAACAAATTTGATAGGAGTGTTTATAATGATTTTGATTTAAAAGTTATGTAAATAGTAAAATGATATTAAAAAGGGCGTAGAGTTGCAAATTGTAAATTTTCTCGCTTATTATACGAATTTGGTGAATTTCGCTTGTACTATTATTCAAGTATATGGAGTGTTAGAGGGGAGTGGGTAGAAATTCTCTGTTATCATATCGTCCTTCACTGAGCTAGTCGGAGCATAAATTTAATAGTGTTAATTTTAAATTATTTTAAAGACCTACAAGTTTAATAATTATGCAGATATTTGTGGTTTATAGGTCTCTAATAAAAGTATACTCTTTTTATACCATCTGAATTTTCGAGTTTATTTTTACTCTTGATCACAGATTTCTAGAAAATACACGTTTTGTACAAACACATATCTTAAAACAAATGTATACTTACAATATTTGAGATTAAAACTAATTGGCATGTGTATAATAAAACATTTTAAAATTTCTGAACTGAACACTAACTGGCAAATACATATATAAAATTAATATAAAATTAAACGTCTTTACAGAACATGTATGCTAAAATAAGGTTGAACTACATCTATATTAAAATATTTTTCATTGTATGTGATTATGGACGGTATATGCTAATGATGATAACAGGTCTGCAGGTGTATGTATTAATATCGAAGTATTGACTATGCATGTGTGTGTAACCGAATGTGTATGTGTAGTTGTGTCTGAGGGTGCGAGTGTGTGTATAGAGGTATGAGTGTGCATATGTATGTGCAATGTACTGTGTTATGTGCACTCATTAAGACCTAAGGATATAGAGGGGTTTTTTTTAATTTTTTTTTTTTTATTTTTTTAATTATTTGTATTAGTTGAAGTTTAACAAATACGTGTATATGGAACTTAGGTTGCAAATATCTGTTTTTTTGTTCATACTATTGGGACAGTTGTATATATAGCACATTTCTTTAAAAATTCGTTTAGTTGTTACCTTTTCAGTTTCCAATATTTTGGCATCTTTGAAATCCATAACATGATCGTTTGTTAAAACATGTGTAGATAGGGCACATGCTTGTGGTTTTCTTTTGATATCACTCTTATGTTGCGTTATTCGTTGTTTTAAATTCTGAGAGGTTTGACCTATTTAGCACACATCACAATTCAAACAGTTTATTTTATATATACTATTGCGCTGATTTAAACTGGACGTTTTATCTTTTACTTTGGAGAACAGATCTTTTATAGATATTAAGTTTTGTTTCGCGATTTGTATGTTTTCTTTTTTAAATGCTTGTATCAATTTAAGTGTTAGGTTTTCAATATATGGCAATGTTTTATACGAAACGTTTCTAATATTATTGCTATTTTTTTTTGGAGACTGCTTTATTGTACACTATTCTTTTTATTACAATTGACGGGTAGCCATTTTCTTTTAAAATTTCAGAAAATAATTTAATGTTTTTTTCGTATAAAGAAGGATGTGAGATTTTCTTTATCCGGTTTTTCATTTCTACAATAAAATTTATCTTTGTGCTAAACTGTTGATATGAATGAAAATTAATGCATCGGCTTGAGTTTATGGGTTTTTTGGTACCAATCCAGTATAATTTTATTGTCGCACGTTCTAATCAATAAAGTATCTAGAAATGGCACGGTGTTGTTTACTTCCATTTCAGCTGTAAATTGTAGATGTTGATTGTAGCTGTTAAACACGTCTAACGTTTCATTCAATTTATGCTCGGGGATAGCTGTAATTATGTCATCTACAATTTTTTTTATGAATGGTAGTTCAAAAGGCAGCTTGGGTATTACTTTATCGAGTAAGGTGTTCATTACTATGTCAGCGATAACTGGACTTAGGTTTGAGCCCATTGGGCAACCAAAAATTTGTTTAAAATATTTGCCGTTAAAGGAAAAGTAACTGGATTCTAACATAAATTCGATTATTTCCACGAACATTCTTTTGTCTATTTTGCATTGGTTTTTAATCTGATTCCATATATCTTTTATATTATCCACGGCTAATGTTTTTGATATATTAGTAAATAACGAAATCACGTCTAAACTAACTACTCCTAACTAACTACCCTCTGGTAATTGAAAATTGTTTATAAAATCTGCAAATTCAAACGAATCTTGGGTGTTATACTTATTGTCTGTAGATCTTTGTAGGATTACTGAAATAAATTTGGATAACGATTCTGTAGGACAGTTATTGCACGATACAATTGGGCGTAGGGGATAATTGTCTTTGTGAATTTTAGGTAAGGCATAGAATTTAGGTGCGGTACCGCTGAAATTATTTAGCTCTTTTGCTTCTTCTTTGGTTATATAGTTTTTATTTTTTAACGATTTAATCAGATTTAAAGTTTTGTTTTGAATGTTAGTTGTGGGATCTTTATCTAACTGGCGATATGTATTTGAATCACTTAATAAAGTGTCTATTTTACTTATATATTCGGTTTTGGACATGACTACCGTAACATTACCTTTGTCTGATTTGATTACAATTATGTTTTCATTTTCCTTTAGAAATTTCTTACATTGAATGTACTCGTGCCACAGTTTCGGTTTACGTTTAGAATGTTCATGCACAAAATTAGTTAAAATATTCGTTATGTGTGTTCTATAAAGGTCTCTTTTTTCTGCGTCAATACTTACTAGTATGTTTTCAATATCTGCCAAAATATTAATAACTACCCGATTATTTACTACCGGTGGAATGCAAAACTTAGGTCCTAATGACAGAATGTGTTGAATTTTATTTGGAATATTAAGATTGCTGATATCTTTAAACCATTTGTCACGGTAATGTAGATTTATTTTGCTTGACGACAAAATATATATAGAGTTAGTTTGTATATATTTCTGTAATCTTAGGTGTACTTACTTGTACGCTATCATAGCGTTGAGGAATTTTTTTCTTTTAACGCTTATGATATAAAAAAATTCCGTAGGTGAAGCACAAGCATTGTAATTAATGACATACTTAAAGTGTAACAGTGAATATGTTTGTATTAATACACCTATGGTGCATTCGTATAGTTAGTCGTACCGATGAAGAATTTAAATAACCTTCCCAGCGTAAATTCTTTGATGTTAAAGTCTTTCCAGTCCCACATTCTTACATAACAAATTAACAAAACTGCTCCGAGAACTCAGTGTGTAATTCCAATTGTCCTCGATGCCTTACAACTACTTCGTGAAGCAGATGTTCTTGTATATTACTTAATAAAGCGGTACTATGTGTATGGATTTCGAAAGTAGGGGGCTAGAGAATGTCAAACTTCTTACCAACTGTAAAAATCAACCTGTTCAAGCTTTGAAAGAAGATGCAGTCGTAATTGTTGTATAGCGTCAGTTCCGTATGTGATAGTGTAGCAGTTAGATAGAACTATAATGATGATATTCGCTGTTAATTAATAGTAATTATCGCGAGAATATATTACATATGTCTGTTTCATAACACTCAATTGTGTATTGTATTTTAATAAATAATAATTATATTCGTGATACTCTATGATTCACGATATTCGTATGCAATAGAATTGTTGGGATATCAAACAATTACACAAGTAATTTAATTTTCTGGGGCGAAATGGTTTATAATATTTCAGTTTTTGTGACATTAAAATTTAGTCAGAAGACATGTTTTGGTTTTCAGTATTTTGAGAGATTATCTTAACGACGAAAAATCAAATTTTTACTATGTCGATTTTGATATATGTTTCATATTACGTGCTATGATATATAACTAATTGCTCAAACTAAATTTAAACGACTATGATATTTTATATACTGTAATTTGATGTCTAAGGCAGTTGATACTTGAAAGATTTGTTAAACATTTTTTAAAATATCTTTATAAGATGTACTTATACGTTTTGAGAGAAAATTGCTGTTAAAGGGTTAACTGTTTTTCAAAAATTTTACATAAATTTATATTTGTCTTAATCACAGTCGATTTACACTTTCAATCAATATTAAAATGTCATTAATGCTGTAATTGACAACTGCAAACCCCAACTTTAATTTTCAAATGCGACTATATATACTGTATTATATAGATTAAATTTATTGGTGCGCAAGATGTTGTTACGTGCAGTTCCTACATTTGAATAATTCCAAACTTACTTAATTAAATTTCACATTCCCTACTTTATTCACAATTATTCACAACTGAGTATTTATTGACGATTTCAACAACTTTCTCGATTTAAATGGTTGCTTATCCATTCCCTTGTATAATTGTAGTAGACTATTTAGGTATAATTTAAATACGTCAATCTATCCTTTGATATAGCGTTAAAAACGCGGTGTTTTGTTAGTAATGTTCGCTTTTTTAAATATTTAATGAGTTAATGTATGCGGTTCTTCAAGGTTATTTTCAATCACGAATTCCGATCTATTAAAATTTCTGGTTTGCTTATCTCTACACCGTATTTAATATTAATTGGTTTATGTTACATTTCTATAATTTCAATGCGGGAAGTTAGGTAACTCATCGCGCGTCCTTCATAATTCCACAAGTTTGATTGTATATATTTATTATCTCGTATTTACACACTTTGAGTGTCTTCGTTGTAGTTTAGAACGCCACAACCGGTTCTACGGGATGAGGCGTTAACTGGGTTTCCCATTATTGGTCGTAGTTTTGCTTGTTAAAATAATATAATAAGTTTTTTATATACGAGGTTACCAAATGGTTTTTCAAGACGAGAACGATTCAATTAGTTTTTGGTTCTCTTATCGACATGATATTTTCACTAAAATACTATTTATGTTATTTATTATCTGTACATGGGGTTTTCGAGGGAAGATACGATTTCGATATGTGTTGTTTCGAGGTCCTGTTACGCGGTATAGTGTCTGTTTATGTGAACTCACGGAATACGATATTATTGTTATCCGGGAGTTTAGATTGTGATGGCCTGTATATTGGACAAACATCCCAATTCTTAAATCAACGTATCATTCGACACCGAAGTGACATAAAAGTTAAACCAAATTCCTGTGCTTTATCGTGTCATTCAACCGCTTTAGATCGTAGAATAGATTTCAAAAATCCAAAAATTTTAGAATTAGAGAAAAATGCACAAAATAGACTATTCCTTGAAATGTATCACATTTTCATTACCAAAAAATTGTATAAAGTAAAAAACCTGATATTAGTGGTTTGAGCTCGATTCACACATATTTACTTAATTAGGCTGCATGCCTAATGCTATATTTGGTAATATATTTAAAGTTATAAATACATACGTACCTTATAAATACACTCACACACATGCGCACACACGCACGCACGGGCGCATACGCACACACGCGTTCACTCGCGCTCACTCACACAAATACACGCGCGCGCACTCACACGCGCTCGCACGCACACGCACGTACGCACACGCACCAACGCACGCTACACACCGCACAAGCACGCACGCACACGCAGACACACGCACGATCAAAGAATATCCGAAAATTTAGGCATTAAAAGTTCTAATTTTTTACCAGCTGACCTCAAACCCATTAATAAGCATTTGTATATATAATGCTATGATAATAGGGTAGTTTAAGGCTAGATTAAGTCATAGGGGTCGTAGAATAAATATAAACAACTTCAACTTTAAGAAAAGCAAATAATTCCAGAAATTATAAGAGTAAATTGACGATTCTACATAGTGTCAATTAAGAGGACACTGTATATAAAAGATATGTAATTGAATGCAGGAGAACATAAAGATGTTTAAGTATAGTTTACAAGTAAAGATAAGATTTGAAAACGCAACAAATTCCATCAAAATTAAATTACCAGGAAACAGATAAATTGGCATTACAAATATTTAACAATTGCGTCGAAAATATCAACGTAAACGCATTCTAAATAATTCGTTATTAGAAAATCGTTACGTGACTAGAGAAAAACACATTTATTCAGAAAACCAACATTTTGTGGAAAACAAATAAACACCAGGCGGTTCAATTATATGATAAATTAACAAACATCGAATACGTGAGTTAATGAAAAGCCAAAAATTGAAAATCCTAGGATAATACTGCAATATGCTGAATGCGGACGTGATGAACAGAGCAGAGAAGATTTAAACTAGGTAATTTGTAAAAATTCCGAGTTCTGCCAGATAAGGAAAAGTACCAGCCTTGATTCTAAACACGCCAATGAAAACTGTTGGAGGAAGGGCTTATATATACGATAGAAACTGAACGACATTTAGTCTATATTTAACTGAGCAACAACTATGTTCGAAGGTGGTAAAAACTCACGCAATTAGTGAAATAAAAATTAAACAAATGAGATTTAAAAGTGCGACAATTTTGTTCCACGAAATATAAGCCGATCTAGAGATAGACGTAAGTTAAACAACTTAATTAAATTAATTTCTAATATTAGCAAAACAGAGCTCTGATTAGGGACGTTTAATTTTGGTGATATTCTAATTTGCACACATTCCAATTTGGGATGTTTGATATTTTAATTTGGACATATTTTAATTTTGACATATTCTAATTTGGACATATTCTAATTTGGGACGTTTAATTTTGGATGTACTTTAATTTGGTACGATTTTAATTCGAAGAGATTTATGAGAGGCGATTCATATGGGGACGGCATTTTGTTGATGTCTTAACGCAAACAAAAATATACCAATAAGCAAAGCGGACACAGCAAGGGGTGCAGATCATAGACTAGGATGGAACTCCAGAACCCATTCCAGGTTAGCAATTTTTAATACACTGTATTATTGAAAGACTGTTTTCAATTTAATATTTGCTATGCATTGTATATTTGTAAGAGTCATCAAAAAGGTCACTTAAAAAAATATTAAAACAGAGAAAGGTATCTTGCAACGTTCGAAGGTCCCTGAATGTAATTAAAAGATATTTTTGCTAACTTTGGAAAGCATAAATCTGGTCTATGTTGATATTTTGTACAAAAAGGAAAATTTTGAGTGTTGTAAATATTATCAATTATGATATTGTGTTCTAGAATTGCTTTATTTGATTCAATAAGATTTATTCAGTAAGCTAGTCGGGGTAAAATCCTAATTTAACATTTCATATCAAATGGGGCGAATAGCACAGCAATAAAAGGAATATCACAGCAATAAAAATGGCTCCCATCCTAGGGGCTCGATAATCATAAAATAGGGAATATCACAGCAATAAAAATGACACCCACCATAGTGGCTTAATAAATTCATTTCACAACAATATATATATATATATATATATATATATATATAACACACACAAAGTAAATACAAAGTAAAAAAGAATTAATGGCAAGTGACTCAAGCTCAGCCACGAGGGCATCCTGTCGACGCGTTTCGCCCTAATTGGGGCTCATCAGGACTGGAGTAGCAAAGTTGTAATATTTAATACAGACACATTATGGGAAGTACAGCATCACCTAGCTCACAATTTGTGTCCTCGTGTCGTTTAACCTAACATCGCAGGTGTTAGCAACAGAGGAGATCCGGCTCAACTGCCTTTTTCCATAGCCAAGAGTTCTAATTTAAAAGAGAAGTAAGTTTAATTCGCAGGTGAAACGACACTGGTCTGATATAAAATCCTATATGTGTCCGTATGATATTTGGTTAATAAAAATTCGTTTTAATTTTACTTCGTATCTAAATTCCTTGTAACAAATACCTGAACACAATTATATCGTTGATTCGGAATGCATCTTGTTGTTTTTTTACTTTCAACCGCATCCAGATGTGAAACCCTGTAGTGCACGATTTTATTTTCTGAAGGAGCAACGAATTCTACTAATTGATATTTGTTTGGTAAGAAGACTTTGCGATCATTTTAGGACATCCATTACTAGAGCACTAGAAAAGAAATTATTATAGGGTAATATTTGTTGCTATATAGTTATCGTAAACTCTAATATTTATTTATGATTCCTATTTTATCTAAGCCCACATGTCGAAAGCGATAAAATAATTTCTTAGAATGTATTATGGTGAATTTTCAGTTATAAAAGAAATTAACAAGACGCAGCTAATTACGTTGGAATGTACTGACAAGTATTTGTAAAAAATTTTTAAGGAAAGAATTTAAATAATGTAAGACAAAGGTTTCATGAAATTTTTCGTCAAGTACTATGTACTTTGGGTTATTTTGTTTCAATAATATTAAGATGATACTCATATTTAAATAATCTTTCTCTATTGCATTTAGGTAATTGCAAAGACTTACATTTGTAAATGAGTCAACTTATGCTTTAATAATTATTGCACTAAGTTTATTTAATATCAAATGATAATAATGTACCACGAATATGGGATCATAATTTTGTTGTATATAAAAAAACTAAAGTTACAATTCATTTATAATTACAGTTATTTTTTATTGAAACTTTTAATGCACAAAGAAATTATTTAGTTAATTATATGTCAAATATCTTGTTATAATTAGATGTCTATTTCATTTAGTTACTTTAAATAGACTTGGTAATTAATTATATCCAAACTTTTTAATACTCTAATGTGTATGACGTTTGCTACTTGCATGTAGTTTAACAGACGAAACATTAAAAGAATTATAATGTTTTAAATTATATTCCTTTTGTTGGTTTACTTTTCAATAAAAAATTTCTAAAATCGTTCTCTGTAAATTTAATTCTCAAAGACAGACGTATATCGCGACCGGCTTGATAACACTAAACAAACTAACGTCTCTTGTAATAAGCATCTTCCCCACAAGAACTATAATTTGTGCTACAAACATTCAATCTTTTATCTAATAACTTTGCTCTAGTTGATCGTGTTTCTACAATCTTTAATCAATTTTTTTCAGAAGGTTTACCAATCAATAAACTTCATATAAACAACCTTATTCATCTACTGTACATAATTTTGAAAGTTATTGCAGAAATTATGTTACGGTTTGTCTTGAATAATGGAAGGAATAGCATTTTATGCTAGGCAATTTCTATTGCTGTATTTAAGTGTTAAAGTGCAGAAGAAGACCTATTTACCTACAGTCAGTGAAGAAAGCAAACAATAAATATGGCATTTCCATTGTTGTTTTACTAACCAAATAGAAATTTGCCCGTGGTTTTGTAACTTTCCTAGTATATAAATTTTTATTATTATATAGTTATTTACTAATGGTAATTGTGGTAGTGTAAATATTAAAGACGTGTACGATAAAAATATTTTGATCTTCAAGTTAATGGCGATGTTGTTTACTTTACTTTCATTTAAAATTTTAATACCACTTTCGTTAATGTAAACATTTTTTAATTTAAATGACATTTATATGGCCATGATTTGTTAAATTAATAACATTTTAATTAGGCCTACAATTTATTTAGATTGAAATTCCAACAAATTATATCTAATATATGGACGTTTGATGTATAATGGAAAAGCTGCATTGGTTAAATAGTATACTTAGTATGTAACAAGAAGAGAAAATTAATATTTTCTTCAAACAAGGGTATCAACTTATATTAAACCACTTTTGAATGTTCAAAAATACAATATTCTTAAATTAACTTTAACATTACAGAAAGGTTTTTAAAATTGTTGAATATTTACTTTAAAATGTAAGCCATTGATAGTTTAATTACTTCGTATATTTAGAAACTTTCTATTTCGGAGCAGTAGTTGGATGTACACGTTAAGGACACGTTGACAAGTATCCTTTTACCAAACTACGAACATTAAGAAATCTGGAAAATGCTATCATTAAGCACAATTTTCCGTTTTTAAATTTTACGTCTTTTTGTAATAAAAATGCCATTCTGTTGAGTGACAAAGTGGTGAGCAAAGGGTAGTTTTACATAATTTTGATTTGTAATGTAATTTCTATAATCAGCCTCTAGTATATCTATCTGGTATAGTAGAAATCACTAAGGAATGTATTTACGTCATCAACTGTATTCATATGCATCAAGCTTAGTCAATTGAATGTAAAATTGTTAGGTTATGTTGTATTAAAAATAATATGTAGTCAGAATCCACGCCATTTGATTTAAAGATTTCTATTAACATAACTGTAATGAAGGTAGGAAACAGCTTACTCTTCTTTCTGTACTTGTTACAAATTCTAGAACGTATGTCGTTAGTAAGCTGCTTTGCTCGAAACACGCGCCGCTAATATTCTTTCTTTCTCTTGCATTTTATTACGCCAATTGTATACGCTGCAGTATATCCTGAATTGAATCGTAAATTAATGACGTGAATGCATTCTTTCGTGATTTCTACCATGCGTATAATTATTTTAGTCGCAATGCAATGTGATCGTGGTTTGAAGGCAAACGGATTTTTTGTGAAACTATTTGGCACCGCCATTTTCTTAGAAGATTTTTAATTTAACTCAGTGTTATAACAGAATTGCATATTCCGACAAATAAAATTTGCTTTTTAGGGTGGTAGAAGATTTATGAGACTTATATAAACAGCCTGAAAATGAAAACGAATCGTTCTTGAATAAAACGACCTTTACTTTGCCTAAGAGTTATTTTTTAGCTTCGTGTTATCAAGTGTACACAACGGCTGCAGATTACGTATCTTTTTAGCATACCGGGCTCATTCTGCATGGTGGTTGCAAACAAGAATTCACACACTAAAATTTTCGATCCACCAAGAAATAAAGAACACGAAACTTATAGGCAATTAATTTTTCAAGAATGAGGTGGTTCCTATAAAATCCAAACTTTTGAGGTTAAAAAAAACTCGTTTGAAAAATGATAGTCGGACATTTTTCACAAAAATACGCCCTCATTCGTATGAGAGGTAAAATGGAGGTCCCGTGTCTGAGTATTGTCACCCACGTCAAAGATCCTCACCTTGTTTGGAACAGCAAGGGTTTGGCAGAATTCAAAATTTTCACTTAAAAAAAACTCTCTTCCTGGCAAGTATAGTACCTTCGGGTGGGTCATTAGAAAATTAAATGTAATGGCCAATGTAGTACCTTTCAGGTGAAGCATTGGAAAGTCATATGTACGCCTTGTAGGATCAAGTGCCTCGGTGGATAGATTGCACCGTATTCTTTTCCGAGGTGAGGGTAGATGTACTACAAAGTATAAGATAAATATACGTTGGTGGAGCTAGCATCGGCCTTTAGGAACTGCGGAGTTTACAAAGGACTGATCTCAGTGGAAGGGAAAAGAGACGTTAGAAGTTACGCGTGAGTGAAGACTAGAAAGATACTAAACTTCTATTTAAAATTTCGTTAGCAATTGAACATTTATTTTTATAAACATGTGTACGATTATTAATCTGAAAATCACAATCTTAATGTTGTGTTTTATAAACATTTATACAAAGCTTTTTGTAAAGACAAATAAGATAGTTATATTTAATTTTGAGATATATATTAAAGAAGCTTTAACCCATAGAAAATTTCTTGAAATACTGTATGTTCACACAGTTAGGTAATATTCAATAAAAAATATTCATAAGCATACTTTAACTATATGTAAAATAAGCAAAAAGGCAAGATAATATTGTGAATACTCGCATAGGCAATTTAAATATTAATAAGATAATAAGACAAGATACTGTTGTGAATACACAGTTAGATAATTTAGATATTTATTATAGGTAGGTTAGATAACTACTATCATTGATATTCAAAGGAATCACAGTAGAATTCATACCTGAGGCAAGAAAACATCCCAGTACCTGTTTGAGTTGCACCTGAAGTTCAGCAGGAAAAGCATTTGCCGCTGTCGAACGAAGTCTTCAACTTCTTAATAAACGAACATCTGGTCCCCCAAATAGTTGCAATGAAAAGCTATTTGATTCCATCTAAAGACATTCCGGTTTTCAGTTGTTTTTTATGTTGCAGAGGTAAAAGACATCTGGAGCTCAAGACAAGTTCAAAACGTATATGACATGTTGCATTTATATAGAAATTTATATATACATTTTGAATTAAAATGTTTATCCGAAGTAAAGTTTTGTATTAATATTTCTGAAGCAAAGTCTAATACTAGATATTTTTAAAGTAAAGGTATTACCGAGGCAATGTCGGCGGCACTATTGACAAACTCACGTTACCGAACGAAAAACCGACTGTTCTGCTTCGATATCGATGAGAGAGTGTTCTTTCACTACCCCTTTTTCAACTTATTTACACATGCACAAGAAATTTTTACGACAGGGTTAAGGGAACAAGAGATGACAGTTTTACTATTAAATTTACAACTACAAATTTACGACTTAAAATTAAACACGACAACGTGCGACAGAGACTGAACATCCCGCCCACCAAAATAAGTATGAACTAACTTATTTTATATTTAAATATAATTAGAGCTATTAACTAAGAAACCTAACCGGCAAACTTATATAAGTGAATATATGTGTACATACCATTAAATATTAAGTAATTGGCAGTAAACATAGTTTCACCAGAGGACGTTTAACTAATCCTTGGGATGTCTTGAGTGTAGCTACCCGAACGATACCGTACCTACCAGGGTAAACATCTACTACTCTTCCTAAACGCCACTGAAGAGGGTTATTTTCTTCCTTTAAGAGGACACGCGAATCAATAGGTAGGGTAGCGGAATTGCTTAACCACTTACCTTTCTGCTGCAACGTGTGCAGGTATTCAGCACTCCATTTTTTTCCAAAACCCTTGTTGCAACAGTTGCCAGCGATTCAAACGAGAGGGGTTTATGGACAACAAATCTGGATCTGGTAACACCGAGACTGGTTCAACATTAAGAAAATGACCCGGGGTCAAATACGAAAAATCATGCGGTTCGCACCTCAGTGCGCATAGTAGACGTGAGTTGAGAATCGCTTCGATTTGAATCAATACCGTCGAGAATTCTTCAAACGACAAAATTTGTTCACCGATAATTCTTTTTAAATGGGATTTTACTGATTTAATCCCGGTCTCCCACAACCCACCAAAATGAGGAACAGCAGGAGGATTAAACACAAATTCGATTCCCTCAACGCCTGCCGAATGGCGCATCAATTGAGAGATCTCACGAGAGGCCCCAACGAAATTAGTACCATTATCACAATGGATTTGAATACATTTGCCTCTTCGAGCAATAAATCGACGTAAAGCACCCAAGAAAGGGTCTGTCGACAAGTTAGACACTAGTTCCAACTGGATGGCTTTAGTGCTGAAACAAATAAATAAGCAAATGTACGTGACAGAGAAAGGTCCACCAAAGTCGACTCCCGCATGTAAAAACGCCTTACCTGGAGTTAACCTAGATGCTGGTAAATCCCCCATAGGGGGGCATAACGCCACAGGGTTTACACGAACACAACGAATGCAGGATTTCAAACATTGCCGAATAGCCCTCTTTGCGGACAAGATCCAATAATTTTGCGTTAATAAACATTGAGTTGTTCGATTTCCTGGATGTAAATGTCTTTCACGACAATCTAATATAATAATTTCAGTCAATTGATGCGACCTAGATAGCAAAATTGGAAATTTTGCATCATGCGATAACTCTGAGTTACGTATGCGACCGCCCACCCTCAACAAATCACGACTATCTAGAAACGGACTAAGTCTACGAAGTTGTTTACTAACAAGTTTTACAGTTTTAATATTTGCAATGTCTTGGGCAAATACATTTGTTTGAACTCTTTTAATCGATAAATGTATAGCCTCTCGCTGATCAGCTAGAGACAAATCATCAGAATATTTTGAACGCAAATCTGCCGAACATTGAACATTACGAATGAAATGACAAATACATGTAATAATCCTACAAATTTTCTGCAGTTTTGAAAATCTAAGAAATTCTCAGACATAACGACTGTTAACGACAGAGTACGATATTCGACGTCCATCTGAGATGAGCCGATAAGTTTTGGCAGCGACGTTACTGGCCATTCTTCATTACGATGCTCTAACCAAGAAGGTCCTGTCCACCATAATGGATGATGAACCAACTCTGAAGCCAAAAGTCCACGTGAGGCACAATCCGCAGGGTTATCCTGGGACTTAACATGAAACCACGAAGATGCGAATATGCGAAATGCGATTGCTAACGAATGTCTTCCACTTATGCGAGGAAGACCGAATCCAAGACAAAACAACAGTAGAATCTGACCACGCGAAAATATTACTAAAGGATAAAATATCTGTATAAGTATTTTCGACAAAATCTACTAAATCTGCCAAGAGTACGGCAGCACACAATTCGAGACGGGGCAATGAAACGCGATTAGTTGTAGCAACCTTCGATTTTGCGCATACTAATGACATGGTAATATTACCTTCTAAATCGAACGAACGAAAATAGATGACAGTTCGATACCCGGCTTCAGAAGCATCACAGAATCCATGCAACTCCACCCCTTTAAAATTATTACATACGATGCGACGCGAAATATCAATATTCGAAACCGCTGGCAATTCACCCAAAAAATGTTTCCATTTTTCTACGACTTCCAATGGCGGCTCTTGGTCCCAACCGAGACTTAAAAGCCAAAGATCTTGAACTAAACGTTTAGCGAAAAGTACTAAAGGCGCTATCAAACCCAGAGGATCAAAAATTTTTGCGATAGCCGACAAAATATTACGCTTAGTGCAAGTGCGCTCTTCAACGTCTAGGTTGTATAAAAATGTATCTGTAAGAGCGCGCCACGAAAGGCCCAAAATTTTTATTGAACTACTATCTTTATCTTGAAATGTAATTGCGTCCGAACTGGACAGGGACTCTCTCAAGTTGGACATCACTTCCGAGCAATTACTACTCCATTTTCTTAATTGAAAACCACCACTAGTGCAAATACTATTCAATTCACCAATTAATTGATTAGCAGCTTCAATCGAATTCCATCCAGTGACTAAGTCATCAACATAGGTATCGCTCGCCAATACCGATGACGCGAAAGGAAAATTAATTGATTCTAACCTTGCCAATTCTTGAACAGTACGCAAGGCCAAAAACGGCGACGACGAAACTCCATAAGTCACAGTATATAATTTAAAGTCCATAATAGGATCTGACGGAGAAAATCTCCAGACGATACGTTGATAATCACGATGAGTATCTTTAACCAAAATCTGCCGATACATTTGTTTGATGTCAGCTGTAATTACGATAGGATGTACACGAAAGTGCAGTAACAAAACTGCAATGTCCTTTTGCAGAGCAGGGCCAATAGCCAAGCTATCATTTAACGAATTTCCAGATTGATCCGGACACGAAGCATCGAAAACCACACGCAATTTGGCGGTAGTGCTATCACGCTTATGTACAGCATGATGGGGAATGTAATACATTTTCTCACGAACCGACGAATTTTCAGGCGATTCCATTTGAACAATGTGACCGCTTTTCAAATTCCTTCATAAAATTTTTATAATCCGAATACAATTCAGGATTTTTTAGCAAACGAAGTTCTAACTACAAAAATCTTTCAATACAAATCGATCTCATACCCACAATTGAGGGTTCAGAATTTTTAAAGGGCAAGGACACTACAAAACGACCGTCCTTGTTACGTCTATAATTTTCCACAAATTGATTTTCACACTTTTCTTCTTCAGGAGAAATGTGTTTCTTGAAGGGAATATTTTCTACTGCCCAAAATCGACGAATGTCGCTGTCCAAGGGCTCAACGAAAGCAAACAACGACGTAATAGAACTATTCGGGGAAACGACCTTTCCCGTTAAAACCCAACCAAAGGTTGTTTTAATAGCAACTGGCTCGTTAGCGACACCCCAACGACATTCGTTCAACAAAACCTGAGCAAAGATTTCCGCTCCGAGTAGCATGTCAATTTTACCAAGAATATTAAAATTAGGATCAGCTAAGGCCAAACCTCGAGTTATGCGACCATTCCTTGACCCCTATCGACGACGAAGGTAATTGATTACAAATGTTGGGTAAAATATAACACTCAAGTTCATATGCTGGAGACCGTGCTCCCGAGGGGCTGACTACACACGATAGTGCACCAGACACCAACGACGAATTCAAGCCAAGTCCTTGAACAGTGACATTGGCTCTCCGTTTCCTTAAACCTAATTTCTGACGGGCTGATTAAAAGCCGGGCCCGGCCCGGCCCGAGTTCATCCCTAATCAGCATCAGGTGAAGCAATTATTAAATCTACGACATCGGCTTCATAAAGTTAGGATCGTTTATAATAACTTCTAAATCATTCGACGACGTCTTTTTAATACATCTGTAAACCGTAAAACATTTAGGAATATAATAAAAGAAAAAATGCTAAAACCGTTACCGTAAAAATATGTTATATTTTCACAAATATCTAAGAATATAAGTTTTATTGTACAAACCACACTAGCATGCAAAAATGGATAAATCTATGAACTTATGTATACATAAAGCGAGAAAGATTCAACAAACTTGAAGGCACTTTAAAAATAACACTAAATACCAGCGTAATATTTATAGGACAGTCCTCCAAGTCTATCTACAACACCTAGACTAAAAAAGTTTACAATATAACTATCGGTAAAACAAACGTTCTTCAATTATGATGATGAATTAAAAATATAAAATTGTGTACGAGTATCATAGTACAAAGGTGTTAATTTTGAAATAATCATAGTAAAAATAATGCGAGTTCAATATTTTTTTGCTGTCACGTTCTTTTAAGAAACTTACTGAAGAAATACAGTTCTCCTCATTGAAGTTATCCCATTTCTACTGAGGTAACTATTTTACGTTTAATCAGCATTTTAACGATGAGAAAAAATTAATTCAAACTGTCCTAATAATAGGATACTGGTCTATAACGGGTTAAAGAAGAATTTGACAAATGCTGGAAATACATTCAATTTTAAGTAAATTGATTGGGGAAATATTTGCATCAACTTAAAGAATGAACCAATGCTTTAGGCAATCGTATCCGCATTAAACTCGAAAGAAGACATACAATTCTTTAATATAACAGTTCAAATTCTTAAAAACTGGATTATAATTTAATGTAAGAATTAGTAGTTACTGTAAAGCTGTATACAAACATTTTTCTTGTTCTTAGATAACAAAACTGACAATATTCTTTTTGTCATACAGCGCCAATTAACTATTATTATAATTTTTTTCTAAATTTAATGTTTATACAAACATGCAAATAAAAAACTATAATTATAATAACTGAATTGAGTGTTGCTATATTTCAAACAGTCATATAATAATGCATGATAAATATTCCAAAAGTTGTAGATATGGTCGGAATTTTGCAGAAGCATGTTAAAATTGCAATCATCGAGTTGTATTTTCTGACCCACGACAACGGTTTAAAAAATGGCATAACATTGAAAAATGAATGTCCTAATCCAAATTTTGTTTTCGAATTAACTGATCATACAACCACATTTTGGCAAACAGACGTTAAATGTTCGCGTCCAGTTATTTACAGCACCATAAAAGTGACACGCGCTTTTATATCACTGTTTAAAATTATAATTATTATTGTTAGAACTGCATATGTATATGTTTGTAATTGGTATGTGGGCTCTTGTGCTCATTCTTCAAAGGTAGGTGAGGCGGACCTAACTAAAACAAGACTTCATTGCGGTACCTTTTAACCCAGTTTCTATGTAACTTATCCAGTTTGTGTGACCAAAACAAACCCGCTGGGTTTGTGGGACAACAATATTATCATCCTCGTTAGTACTACTAATATGCCCGTCGACCAAAAACGGATAATCCGGACCGGATGAAACGCATTTCCTTTAATAATTGTAAGTACGTTCCGCTAATTACGCAGCGATTGAATTTGATTACGTTGAACACGATGTTCGTAATAATGTATATTAT
The DNA here is from genome assembly GCA_036346225.1 of Platerodrilus igneus. NCBI lineage: Eukaryota > Metazoa > Arthropoda > Insecta > Coleoptera > Lycidae > Platerodrilus > Platerodrilus igneus. Next base: position 4,544,329 of record JARFIW010000124.1, read on the forward strand.
TGCGATTGGAAGTGCAGGGTGCATTGCACGCTAGGTGAAGCAGAGCGGCGCAGTCCGTTGTTTTTCCTCATTTATATTTATTATTGTACTAACTTTCACACAGCGCGGTGCTACTGTTAATCTAGATATCATTAGAATTCGCAGATTTCTAATAAGAAAACAAGATTGTCTGTATTATTAGATATTATGGAACGCTTTCATTAGTAATCATTGCTTTGAAAAAGAGTGCCTTATTTAGAGAAATGTCCGTAATAATTCAATTGCAATGATCTCTGTATGTTGTACTTTTTAACTCAATCAGTTAAATTAGAATAAGATTAGACTTTATTATATATAAGCAAATTTTAAAAACATCTAGATAATATTGAATTTCTAATGACTGATAGGAATTGTTGCTTGTAAATTAATTATTATTTAAGTACGCAGTTTAGAGCTTACTAGAACCGTGGAAAATATATGTTGTACGTATTGTAATAGAATACCGTGCAAACTATTAGGCCTTTACATACGCAACATTCGATTTATTAAATTTCAAAAGTAACAATGAAACACAAATTTTACGTCTTTGAATGTAACGACAAATACGACGCATTAATAGACATGGATCTTCTAAGAAAATTAGGAACAAACATTGATATAAAAAACCTATTATTAAGAACGAAACACGGACAAATTCCCATTAAATTCCAAAATAGTAACATTCAAACCGATCAAAAATACACGATCAAACCCAGGACGGAAAAACAAATAAAAGTTTTAGTAAATTTAAAAAACAACATAGGCATTATAAACCACAATGACATTTCAACAAGGAGTAGAAACACCCACCGCGTTAGTACAAATAAAAGACATTACGTCAATAAAACAATTTTAAACTCAAACGATTACTCCATAGTACACTATCATTGACAAATCCAATAGACATAGAAGAAGTAAATTTTAGCGAGATGGAAATCGACGAAGAATATGAAAACGATTCAAACCCTACAAGACACGATAGAATGTTAAAAGAAAATTTAATTAACATTCGTATTAATGAGGATATTAATAACGAAGAGGAGACAGCAAGCAAGGGCTTATGTTTCGAATACCAAGATATATTTCACTGTGAAGGAATACCTTTAACTTTTACCAACACCGTCAAACATAAAATAGAATTAACAGACGATAAGCCAATTTTCTCCAAAACATACAGACTACATCAAGCAGTCAAGAAGAAGCAGATAGACAAGTTGCAGATCTGTTGAAGCAAGATATTATCCAACATTCAAACTCACCATGGAGCAGCCCCGTATTAATAGTACCGAAGAAGTTAGATACCTCAGGCAAACGCAAGTATAGAATGGTTATCGATTACAGAAAACTAAACGAGAAAACTGTAGACGATAAATACCCGCTACCCAATATTACGGAAATCTTAAACAAATTAGGAAAGTGTCAATATTTTTCGACATTAGACCTCGCCTCAGGATATCACCAAGTAGAGATGGACGAGAAAGACACAACCAAAATAGCTTTTAGTACACCTAGAGAACATTATGAATATAAACGCATACCGTTTGGTTTAAAGAACGCACCCGTTACTTTTCAAAGAGTAATGGACAACATTTTAAGAAGGATACACAATGAAAAATGCGTTGTATATTTAGACGACATTATCGTATACTCAAAATCATTGACTGAACACATCGAAAGATTAAGAGAAGTTTTCGAGCGATTACGAAAAGCTCATTTTAAAGTTCAATTACATAAAAGTGAATTTCTACAAAAAGAAGTAGCATTTTTAGGACATATATAACGCCATAAGGAGTTATGCCGAACCCAGACAAAACAAATGCAGTATTAATTAAAGAGAAAATTAAATGTATCCTTACGAATCACCCTATATTAGAATATCCAAATTTTTCAAAACCATTTATACAACCGACGCATCGAACGTTGCTTTAGGCGCAGTATTGAGCCAAGGAAAGTAGGTATACGCATCACGGACACTAAATGAAACAGAACAAAAGTATAGCACAATCGGGAAAGAATTATTAGCAATAATATGGGCAACAAAATATTTTAGACCATATCTTTATAAAAGGAAATTCTACATATACACCGACCGTAGACCATTAGTATGGTTATGCAAATTCAAAGAACCGAATTCAAAATTGCAGCGATGGAGGATTAGACTAGAAGAATATGACTATAAAATTATATACAAAAGAGGAATTTATAACAACAATATAGACGCACAAAGCAGAATACAAATCAACGCAATAGAGACAGAGTCAGTTATAGGCAATGTAGACGAAACAGAGTTAAGGGAAGACCCAGAAGAAATAGAAACCATACACTCAACGCAAAATGAGGAACCAAAAATTGCAATTAAATGAAGCGAAAGACACAAAACCAAATCAATTAATAGTTACTGAAGTTTTAGCCAACCCCACTCCAGTAAAATATACAAAAACAGATAATAGGAAAATATATCAAATTCAACTAACGAAGGATGATAACGAAGAGCAGATAATTAAAATTTTAAAAGAATATACCCCAGAGAAAAAAGGTTTTATTTGTATTTCACCACAGAACATTTATACAAAAGATTTTCAGAATTATATATTAGATTATTTAATAATTCAGTACCCCAGATTATCATATGTACACGGAAATTAATAACTTTAGATGACCCTGACGAAATAAATGACGTAATTCGAAACCAACACTAAGGAAAAGCCAACCACCGTGGAATCAACGAAACATTAAAACAACTCATAAGAAGATACTACTTTAAAGACATGAAGGAATTGACCACGGATTTTATCAATCAATGTGAACTATGTGACAAGGCAAAATACGACAGATCATCCCCAAAGGTATCTTTAATGTTAACTAAAACACCCGATAAACCTTTTCAAAAACTACATGCAGATACTTTGGTAGTAGAAGCGCAAAACTTTTTAACAATCGTAGACGCATTCACGAAAGTACGCCAAGCGATACTCATTATTTCAAAAAATAGTATCGATGTAACTCAAGGATTCTTACAATACTTTACATTTTATGGCACACCCGAATCGATAACTTTAGACAATGGAAGCTCATTCAGAAACGAAGCAATACAGACTACCTTAGAACTTCATAAAATAAAAATTCATTTTATAACAGAAAATCACCCGGGGTCAAATGGGCTAATTGAAAGATTATGCCTAACCTTATTAGAACAAATCAGACTGTTAGGACTAACCTATAAGAAAGACTATATCACTAATTTAATGTCATACGCACTAATTGCTTACAACAACATAATCAACTCATCAACTAACTTTACACCTCTCGAATTTACATTAGGACACTCAGATTACCGCAACCCTTATGATATACACTATAACAAAGGAGTATACCAACAGATGCAAAAGATCACAAAGAAAAATAATGTCAAAAGTAAATTAGATAACGATAAGGTTTGTGTTACAAAAGCCCACAATGAGAGCGCCAATATAAATAGATTTTCAGTAAGACAAACCGTGTATGAGAAAAATTTTAAAAGTAAGAGACACAAAACGGCCCCCAGAAATTTAGGTCTGTTTAAAATCAAAAAGATCTCAGATAGAAATGTAGTCGTAGTAGATAACCGAAAAATTGTAAAATACATTCACTTAAAGAATCTAAGACACCCTGTAATTTCAGATGGACAGCCATCACCCTTGCCCTCAACCTCCACCCAGGTAGAACGGACGACAGTGACATAATAATGGAAGACATTAAAAACAACCCCGGTATACTACCAGTAAAATTGGGAAATATGCAAAATACAATAGACTATTGGACTTTCGCACAGAAATTTGATTTAACCGAACTAAAACACGAATTTTATATAATTAGAGATAATTACTACAGACTGAAACAATCAATGAACACAGCTAAATTCGGAAAAGAATACGCGATAGAAATGCTTATTTACAAAAATATAATGGAGAACATCTTAAAGAACACAACCGACAAATTCAATCGATTAATACCAACAGACCAAATCACAAGACATAAAAGAGGATTTATTAACTGACTAGGTAATATTATATAAGCGATCACAGGTAATTTAGACAACCAAGATGCTGAACGATATGACAACGCAATACAACAACCAATTGAAAACCAGAATGACAAAAGCTATTGTAAAGAATCAAATATCATTAACTCAGTCAACCATAATAAAATTCAATGATACATTAAGTAAATTAATAAAGAACTAAGACAGTATCACTAACAGAATAGTAACCCTTGAAAGTAACATGCAAACCACATTGCTAGGAATGCGAGATTTGATGAGATTTAACACGATATTCAATCAGATGATATCAGCCATTACCATAATTCAACAAATTTTAGCCACGTTAGAAAACGCTGTAACATTTGCTAAATTAAACGAATTACATGCTAGTATTATAGAACCAATTGATTTATTAAATGAATTATTAGGAATTAGATCACTCATAACTAGCAGTAAACTACACTTTGAAGTAACAGAACCCAACATACTTTTATTTGAAAAAAATAGCCATAGTAAAAGGTTATTTAAAGAATCGTGAAATTACGTTTTTGACAGAAATCTCCATAGTAGAAATTAACCCTTATCATTATTATCATTTATTAGCTTTCACCATGAAAGTTGCTAGCCAGTATCAAGTTATTATTCCTAAAGCCAAGTTTCTTTCCCTAAATGAACTTGGGTATGGCTTCACGAATGCAAAGTGCAAAAAAGTGGCACCCAGCCAATATTTATGTCAATCATTAACGACGACAGCTATTCAAACGGATAACCCTTGTTAAGTACAACTATTAAGATTCTCTAATCGCTCCGAGAATTGCTAGTCAAATTGCTAGTACAAATTACAAACATGAAAATTCAAAAAGTCACGGGCAAAAAATGGATTGCTGTATTTCCACAAGAAGTAATAGCAACCGCCCATTGCAACCAAGACGAAAACAGTCTAGCTTTAATTGGAAGCAAGGTAATCACAATAAAAGACGATTGCTATTTAAAATTAAAAAGGGAAATTATTCGAGTATACCAAAATCCAGTAGTAACGAAGAAATTCGCAAATCTACTCGAACTACAGTTCAAGACTACGCAAACCGAAGACGACAAGATCATCAAGAAATCAATGCAACTAGAACATCTAGACCTAGACGACCTTAACCAAGCCGTAAAATTAATGCGCAGTTATAAAGAACATTTGAACGAAGTGAAAGTGCCAAAACTACACTACGATAAATACAGTGTTTGGACAATTTTATTGATTATTGTAATACTTTTATTGCCTATGTATTTATTGTACAAAATGTATCGTAGATATAGAAGCAAAAAACAAATTTTAGTCATAAGAACAAAGACACAAAGGTAAACAAAGAAAGCATAAAAGATCCCTTAGGGACAATAAGTTTTAATTAAGTATAACCCTTAATTTTCATCTACATCGAGAGGAGTTACATATCCCCCAAATTAGTATATAGGTATAATCAAATGGAACTATTGAATCTAAAGTATAGATTGTTACAACGTATAATTGAAGGACATATTACAAAAGGTTAATGGAAGTTCATAATCCAGACATGAGATCGGATGCAACTACTTTGTATTCCAGGCGTAATATGACACTGTAGGTGCAAGTCACAGTAGACAATAAGACAGCAATTGTTAGAATTAAGATTACTAAGAAGTATTACTTTGTATTGAATAAAGAAACAGCAGACATAAGATCTGCGTTTCCCACAAAGTGATGTAAGAGCAGGGATAGCATAAATACCCTGAGAATCCCAGGAGGATCAGTCAGTCTCGAGCTTTACAACTTTAACATTGTTGGTTGTTCAAGCTATTCACCCTAATTTTAGTTAATTTAAATAGTGATTGTCAACTTAGAATATTTTGATTTCAATACGTTACTGAATATAACGTACCTGTTATTAAAGTCACATTGTAATTTCTGTTTTATAATTGGAATTGGATGTTATATTAAGAACTAGATTTACTTTGAAATGATAATGATTGCTGTTTTTCTACGAACGAGTGAAACAACTTAAAGTAATTAATAAAATTTAGTGCAAGTAGAAACAATAAGTAAAAGTGTTATTCAGTTGGTTTGATTTTCGCCGGTTTTAAAAATCGTAATTAATTTAGGTAATGGGATTTGTTTTAGGGCTTCAATTATTACCTTTAATCTTACTTCAAATGATACTTCAAATATTAGCTCAAATATTAATTCAACTTCTAGTCCTCGATCGAGCTCAAAGCTTATTCAAATTCTGTTAAAATCTATTTGATTTAATTCTATTGCAATTGAATTTATTGCAAACTAGTTTTTGACTTAGACCTCGTGAAGGTCTCGTACAATTTTCTTCAAAAAATTAATTCTTGTGACTTAATTTGTGTTCAAAGTTTTAAAGCAGTAGTACTGTTTGATTTGGAATTATTCAAAGCTCCTGAATTCAAATGTCAGATTAACGTTTAATACCTGTTTTTCTGTAAAGGTGTTTATAAAATAAGTATCATGTATTTAATAATTCTATTGTGAGTAGTTGTAGCTTTAAGGTTTAATTAATTCAAAGATTCATTTAAGAAATTCTGAATAGCAGAAGACAATCTACACGTGTCATTGATAAAGGGCATATATTTTTAAAGAAATAAGCACGGTGGTGAGAGTATTCAACACAGGAAGTCCTTGTAACCTTATTGTAAGTGTACTGCACTAATTTTTATCTGTCTATATTATTATATTTAAATAATTGTACCCTAAAAATTTTAGTAATGGTTAATATACTAATTCATTCGAGCAGGAGTGTTTATGTTCCACTGAAATAGTTGAGGAAATGGTTTCTTTATTTTAGATTGGATATATATACATATATACATATATATATATATATATATATATATAAAACAGTATATATATATATATATATATATATATATATATATATATATATATAATAGTTATTATGATGAAATGAAAACCCAACTTTGTATTTAAGTTGAATTACCATTTCAAATCGAACTAGTAATTGAAAACCACTAAAGAACGGCTACAGCAGGACTTGAACCTGCAACCTCTGATTTTCCGGATCAGTGCTCAACCAATTGAGATATCTAGCACTGATCCGGAAAATCAGAGGTTGCAGGTTCAAGTCCTGCTGTAGCCGTTCTTTAGTGGTTTTCAATTACTAGTTCGATTTGAAATGGTAATTCAACTTTAAATACAAAGTTGGGTTTTCATTTCATCTTAATAACTATTAATATATATTAAGCATTCATTTGCATTCCAAATGTGGATTATTCTTCTATATATATATATATATATATATATATATATATATATATATATATATTACGGTGACGGGTTAGGCTAAATAAGTGTAAATAGGTCAAATGTGTATGCGTGTAAACACCCTGTACATAGAAAACAATAATTTATTTATTACGCTTCAATTAAATAAAATTGGAACAAAAACGGGCATGTTATAGTATAGGCTCAAGACAATAATTTATGTATTACGCTTCAAATTAATTAAATGGGGATAAAAGGGCATATTTTAGTTCAAATCAATAATTTGTATACATTAAGATGAACGCTAGGATACGTAAGCGAGTAAAAAATCAATAAGTTAAGCAACGGACATTTATTTAAGATGGGAAACTAAAGCAGTTTGTAGATCGTCACAATGTATAAGACAGCAAAACAAGTCAAGGTTTCACGGAATAACAGCTTGGGAAGATAAACATTTCTTGTGAAAGCTGAAAGACGTTAACAAAATATTTCAATGGAAAGACACAAGGTTAGCTTACACCGATGGGTATTTCATAAACGGATTGATAAAGAAGGTAAAGGACAGAGAATCGTTAGGATATAATAGAGGCAGATGAAATATAGCAGGTGTTTGAGTAGTAAACGGTTTCAAGAGCGCGGTAAACAAATATTTGTAGATGCCAAGATAGGAGCTAGGATGCAACAGGTTTTAAGGTCACACGATATCGATTTTTCAAGGCGCGCATATAGAAGAAGGGAGCTTTAAACGTAGACGACAGAGCAATAGTGGAACCATAAGACAAAGACAGGAAAGGGGATTTTGAACATATGAGTGGAATAAAATTATAGACGCGGACATGAAAAGGCGTGTTTAAGATTGGTGAGAGGCGATAGGAAAGGGAGAGTTCACAGAAAAATTGGACGGTTATTTAGTTTTAGCATGTTTTCAAAGTATTATCTCATTGGAGTGGTAAAATTCTTGGTTTTCAAAGTTCGTTATGTGTTGTGTACATCTAAAATTTGTGGAATGAAGCAGCAGTTAACCAAAGTTCAGAGAATGCAGTTAAAATAGGTGACACAAGGGGGGGGTTTTTGAGGCTATATAAGGGTTGTCAGGGGGCGATCGCTCTCTTATTTTTTTGTATTTTCTGAGTCGCATCACTTACTTTTGGTAGTATAGAGAAGACCATCCTAGTTGAAAATCGTGTAATAGTGCAAATTACAAGTGTTTGAAATGCACGAGTTGGTGCAAGTAAATTAAACGGGCCGAATATAATTATAAATAATTAAGACCCTTGAAACAGGATGACAAGTAAGTAAGCGAATTGGTAAAGAACTGGATGAACGAGGTAGTTCGAGCAAGAAGCGAAGTTTGGATTTTGTACGGGCAGTCGTGTGGAACACGTCCACAAATTGGTGAAGAACTGGATGAACGAGTTAAGAGAAATGCAGTCAAAGTTGGAAAGCAGCAAGATGGCAAGAAGGAACGTGGGTCTGGTGAAGTTCAACTACCGAGATGGCGATTGAGAAGAACATTTCAGGTAACGCTTTTTATTTGTTGAACTGTTGTGGTGATATGGTGTTATTAAAAACGATGTGTGTTTTGAGTTATTGGGTAAAAATTTTGGAAACTGAAAAGTAATTTGTTTGACATATGTAAAAGACAATAATTTAAATCGGAGGGTAAATACTTGAATAAGGAGTAAACGGGTCTTTAGCATAACTTGTGCATGCAATATTTTAGGCATACAAAATTAAAGGTTTATAGTGAGCTCAACATAGACCTGAAGAACGTAAATATAGGGTTTTAGGAGAGGTACTTCTGCTTCAAATGAAAGTTTGTCATATAGAGTAATATAAAAGCTCACGAGAATTTTAGATTAATGTTTCAATAACGAACCAAAGTGTGAAATGTTTTATCGTGAAATGATTTGTAAATATTGAGATTGTGCGAATAATTATTTGAGTTATATGAATAAAAGGGCATATGTTTTTTGGAAATATTTTTTTTTATTAGAAAGACGTTGAGAGAATGAGTAGCCGTGGTGAGTATATCGTAGAAGGTAGGGAGCAGAGCTAGCCGTGGTAGATCAACTCGGAGAAGCAAATTTCGTAAATACCAAACTAGAACATATCATAATCAAACAAGAAATTTGTAACGAAGTTTTATTTAGGTACCAATTGCTGGAGTATTACTTCTATCACAAAAGGAGGAAGTAGTGACTTCAAACAGGTAACCACGGCATATATATATATATATATATATATATATATATATATATATATATACTGACGTGATAAGGGATCACGAGAGATCATTGAAATCCAAATTCTACAAATAAATCCCTCTAAAATATAAAGAATTCGGAAAAATGAAAATTTGTGTAAATTCATGGGTACGCCCTGTATAATACAAGCGTACCTTCATTCATTGAAGTACAAGCGGAAAATCAAATTGCCCTCGTATAAATAATCACCTTGTATTATATAAGTGCATTGTAAGTAAATAGCAAGTAACGTAAGTTGTATATGTAAAAATAATTAATTGTAAGATACCGTAAAACGCATTCAATGCGAATGCAAATCGATCATTTTAAGATAAATACAAACCCATTTATTTTCACTTATTAATTATCAATACATTTTGATAAAAATGCTTTTCATTTGCTGTAAATAGCATAGAATAGTACTAGTTTTATGCATTTGGATAAAAATAAGTAATTTCGTGTATTTGAAAACCAAATTCTAACCTTAATAGGTGTATCAAAAATACGTTTGGATGTTAAAAGCAAATGTTTTCTATAAAATGCAACCCCTTTTACATTAAAAAGCAATTAAAGTTTAGATTAATGACCCTGTGGATTACATAAATTTATTTTAAATACAGAATTTTCTGGAATAGACGAGATTAAGAAAGAAGTTTCGAGAGGAATTGGGAGAATACGTCAATTCGTATGAACTCATTAATAAATAAACGTTTGTTCCAAGAAACGGCTCAAATACTGAAAAATAACCGATAAAAATTGATTATCTTTCGCATTAGTATGCGACGCCACAATAATCGTATATATGTTAGAGTGGGACGAACAGCGCGCGTCACTCATAACTGGAACGAGATAATGAGGTAATAAAACTCCACAATTTTGAACGCTAATGAGGATTTCCAAGAAAATTACGTAAGCCTATACAGATATAGGAACTCATTTTAAAAGAAAAAATTTATACTTTCAGATTCGTGTATAACTTAGTAAACAATTAAAAGACTTAAATATACAAACATGCGAAATTTATTGAATTGTATTTAAATTATAAGATTATTTTGTGAATAAAATTGCATCTGTTCTCACAGTATCATCGGTGGATGGTAGGTGTTTTGAACCAGAAAACTTGGTAGGAGCTCTCAAACCACTTCTCCAGCAACATTTTAAAAGCTTAAAAGATGTGTCAGGTACACTTTTGCACGTCACCCATGAGGTAATGTATAAGACGCGTTTGTTTTACGTGTTCTCCGCCCAGAGCTAATTCTTGAACGCCTAATCCACGAATATGCGAGCATACCTTTGTAAAAAATAACAAAAATAAAAAATTAATAAAATATGTCCTGTGCGAATTTTACATATTTTTCAGAAAATATCGCTGAACTGTTAAGGTTTTATGATAATTTCACAAAACAATAATTAATTAGACTCGAGACGTTCTTGCAGCATTCCGATTGGATCTCCATAAAACGTGGTCGGCATACACTAAAACGTACCTGCATTCCGAAGGGCTGTCAGGAAGAATACAATCTATTAGGGCGAGATCTTAGGTAAAGTGGCAGGAGGATGTAATCAGAGATTTCTTCAGCGCGTTTATAAGGGAAGGCGCCTATTTACATGGACCTTTATGAGAAAAAGAATAGCGGGAGAAGGTAATTGTGCGTTAGACGCCTCCGTCTTACCTCTCTCTGAGGAGGGAGGGATACATGTGTGATTATTACAATTGTAGGATAATTGAGATAATGTAGTGTGATTTAAATGGTACTTATTTATAGAAAGAGTTGAATAATTACACTCTTATAGGTTCACCGTAAAACATGAAGGGCATACACTGACAAAATGGCATGCCGTTCCAACGCGGTTAAATAGTTTCGATTGTCTGATTCACTAAATAGGTAACTAAATATGCGGGATTGACTCCAAGTATATTAGATGGTAGTGGTGGTGGTGCGATGAAGTCGGCCAAAACACCCTACGGTCGGCTTTGTTTTACTTTGAAAAGTCCAAACCGTTGACTGCTGTTTAATTTTGCATACAGAATTGGAATAAAACAGTAAATAGCTTTTAAAGACCTTATTGCTTTTCAAAGTATTCTCCACGAAGATTAATGCACTTATATATGAGCTAGAACGAACTCTGGAAGCAGTTATTCCACTCGGTTATAGGTACAGTCAAGATTGCATTTTGAAGGTATCGACTGCTTCTTCTGATGACGGAAACCTTTGATCATGCAGTAAAAGGTATAGAAATGTACTTTTGTGTTGTATTTATGGATTTGTATAATAATTGCCTTTCGCATATTTGATAAAAATGACATCACAATAGGAATGCTTTTTTTTTCAACAATTTGTGAGTTTTAGGATTTATCCTAATAATTATAACATTATAAGCTTTTCATGGTATTGTTGGTTGTATAGATTTATTAATTTTTAGTTAGACATTTTTAAACACTAAAGATGCAAATTTTAGTTCACCTGAAGTTCTAACTAAAATTGATAAAGTTTATGTATCAAACAGTACTACCACCAGAGCTACAATAATTTAAGTTTAAATATGGCGCCTTTTACAGTAATACATATTCCCAACACTGCAGGCGCTAGTAATAGGTTCTGACAGAAGGTTAAGAGTTCGCCATCTATTTATTGTAAGTAATCTGTGTGTTAAGTATTACATGACTACATTGTTGCCACATTCCGAAATTTTAGTAGAGGTCCTCATAAATGGTTAGATTACAGCTTGTTCACAAAATATTAATGTCAGTATAAAAACAAAGTTATACATATATTTTTAAGCCATTACGACATAATAGGATTAAATTTAAAAACCATGCTGCCTAGATTTAAGAAAAATATTAGTAAAAATTTCACCTTGGCAGTTAATGGAAGTATTTGGATAATTTAATATCGAATGTCTTCAACCCACAAAATAAAACATTTCAAACATTCGTGGTTAATTATATAACTCCTTACCAAGCTTTTTTAACTTTTAAATTCTTACTAAAGTTGACAACAAAGTGGGTTTGTAATTTAATCAATGGAGAATATCGTAAGCTAGAAAGACAAATAACTTATGAAAAAGAGAGATAGTTATATTAGATACAATTTTTATGTTATAACAAATTATAGTATTCAGTTTCATTCATTTTGTAGATGAATATAAAGCACCTGCACGTCACTCTAACCTACTATAATCTACTTTCATACTTTTACTTTCTCTGCATTGGGCTTTTAAAATTTCAGTACACGACGATGCGTTGTGTTTATTTATACACCATGTATTCGATAACTATAAATAATATATGTCAACCATTAAAAATTTCCAATATTTTAGTAGAAGTAGATAATTTATGGTGGAAACGGTGTATTTGACCTAAAAATTGGACGCTATTCAATACTTATTTGAACGAGGAACATTAGCTCTTGTATAAAGTAACTTTAGAAATCAAGTTTGAGAATTTTGATAACTCAAAAAATTTGAGTAAAGTCCGACAGATTGCGCTGCCGTAATTTTATGTATGAGTTAGCTGCGCTATTATATTTTTTAAAACTCTTTATCATAATTTTATTGATTTTACAGTAATTAATCTCAACAATTCAGTAACAAATTTTGTTTTAAGTGTAGTAATTTCCTTTTCTTTTATTTGGGGGCATTGCACATTTCGATAGTGGAACATCATCAGTCCGAAAAAATTTGTCATCTGGAAGTTTTTAATAATCACTTTGAAAATGATCTCAGCGTTTGTCGGAGAATCTACATTCCAGCTTGTTTTGGATGAACTCGTCTCTTTTTTATGAAGTCTTCATATTTCAATTATGTGCTACGCACAAAATTACTTTCAGGAATATTATCGGGAGTAAATGGGTACATTCCCATGACGGGAAGCGTGTGTGGATAGTTTCATGCGGCATCGGTTTGGCTTTATTTTGCTTAAGATTTCACTGATTGCGTACGGTTTACTAGTTATCAGTATATCGAGTGCAGCAATTCATTATTTCGTTATTCCAATGATATTCAACGTTTCTAAAAACACTTCTATCAAGGAGTGTTAACTCGCGAATCGTGTTCTTGGGTAAATACAACAACAATATCTTATGTATATATCATGTAGTTACAACGGAAGACGAGGCACCTTAGTAAAAAATGCGAAGAATTTCCCAAAGTGATTCAAATTTAGAAAAATGATCAACCTATTTAATAACCACCTCTGTTGTCATTTCCTTCGTGCTCTCATATTTCGGTCCATACAAACATGTTATCCTTCTACCCATTTTTTCTTGCGTTTTCTCTTAAAAAGGATCATGAAACAGAGTATTTCCGTATGCAATTATTGTTGCATTTTCAGCATATTCACAACTTCAAAATTGATTTGACGCAGGTTTCTTATTGTGAGCTAATTACTACAGTGCCATATAGGTTTCATATTCTGGTCTACATAATTTCAGCTTTTGCCATCTTCTACTAGTCTTACTTTTTGCTCTACCCTCTACCACGTGTCGTAACTATTTTTTCATGTATCTTAATAGGGCCTACCGTCTAACCACACCTTCTTTTACGTACACCTGTAATATTTTCCCGAACTATTTCTAAAGTCCTTTCGTTACCAACTTTGTCTAGCTGCACTACATTTTGAAGCTTCTAATACCGTAACTTCTATGTGTCTAATGAACGCGTTTCACGGCTGTAAGTTTGGAGCCACGCTTTAAGCACAGGTTTTCAACTGCCCTCTCCTCATTCCATAAAGCTAACTTAATGCCTTAAAGTCTTTCCTTCCTTACACTATTCTAATGTATATTTTTACTTCTATTATCATTGGTTAACTAGTTCCCTATTACTATTATGTTTATTGCATCTCACCACCTTGGTTCTGGTATTGTTTATCTCTATGCATGCATCTCCATCAGTGTTTCCTTCAGTCTGTTAAGTCCTATCTCTAATTTCTTATTTATTTCTGCAAATATCCACGAATCTCAGAATTCGAATGTTTCTCTCCTTGAATTATGTCATCTACTTCTACGCATATTTTATTTAGCGTTTGCTCCATACACAAGTTAAATAACTTTAATGAACACCACACCTCATTTCCAGTTTTTATTCTTCTGCAGCATTATCTATTTCTAATAGTATTGTTTGTTCCCTATATGAATAATAAATTACGCGTTCGAACTTTTCCTGATGCTTTAAGAACCTAAACAAACCATCCCTTCCGTTTTCTAATGCCCCGAATAACTGTACGAATTAGGTCATACATTCTTTCGAATTCCTCATCAACGTGATCTGATGTAAGCGTGTTATCTGCACTAGTACTTTGTTTATTAGTTCTAATCCTAATTGCTATTATCCTATCACCAATCTGTTATACAAATATTACTTTTTCCGACGACAACTTGTGAAAACAACAGATTACACACTACTTATTTATGTAGAAAGTAAAGTATATCACTCTCGAGTGCGAAAGTACATATCACTCTAGTGTTGAAATACTTTTCAACTCTAGAGTGATATGACTGATGTTAGTATGCTAGTTACCTAGGCAACCCAAACGACTACCGGTTTCTACCTTTTTGCATTCATTCGTTTCGTTTAAAATACCCATAGTTAAATCGATACTGATAGTTTCCGTTTTACTTAAAGATGTAATTACTCATATTAGTTTGTAATTTAAATGATTTCTTCAATAAAAATTGAGAATGCATACGCTAAAAGCAACAGATTCGCGGATTTTATAAAAACAAAGTAGGTGTTCGAATTTTCAACATCAAAACGTCAAATAAATTTTATAGGTGTCTGTCTGTCTTGCATTATTGCGTACACATTTATTGCAAATAAGCATAAAAATAACTATTTCGTAATTGTTTTTAGTGGTGGTCGTCGGAAAAATAGTGTACAGTACTCGCGTGAAGTGACATTTCACACTCGTGGAATAGTCGCACTCGGCTGACGCCTCGTGCGACAATAATCTTCCACTCGTGTGAAATGGGTCACTTTCCACGCTAGTAATGTAATATACTATTCTTGCCGTGTTCTCATTTATAATAAACCCAAACTTGTATCAAACTACGCCCGAATGAATAACTCTAAATTTTCCTAACTAGATGTCGCATAATGGCGGTCACCAAATGTAGATAAAACCTGGATATCGCTAACGTCAAATTCTCTCTACCCTTAAGCGATTCCTGAATGTTCCATGCTCCGATCGCAAAACATTCTCCTTTTTCGTAGCTTCTACTTATTATCCACTTTAGTGACTTCTGTCTCCAAAATCCATATCAGAACGGCAACCTATCGAAGTAGGATGGAATTCGTAACGATGGGCCTATCCACCTAGGGTGTACAAGTTTATAAAGTGATCAACATGTTGGGTTGCATATCATGAAAATTGAAAATATTGTGTTAGAATTCGATTACTTTCTACTCTGGATGTATCTTTAAAAAAATATTAGTGGAACTGAAAGGACAAATGCTCCAGTTAATTGCCTCATAAGATGGACAAACAAATCTGTAAAGTTATTCAACTCGTTTCACAGGATCCTATTGATATTAATTCTGCCTAATGTTATCAGAAATCTAACAGAATAAATTCAAAATTACAAGTTGGAGAAACTCTACTTCGTTTTGTTAGTGTCAGTTCAAAATGCCAGTGTTTCACAAAAGGATATGTAGAGACGTGCTATTTCTTATTTTTATAAACTGATCATCTCCGCCGGTCTATAATTCAGAGTTTTACTAGGGTTTCTAATACACACGCGACGACATGTAGTACACACCCACGGGGTACAAATGCAGAAAATAAAAAAGCTAAAAGCATTTCAATTCTTCATGGCGTTTATTTTAGCAAAGTTTGTTACGCTTCAACTGGTTCCACAAAAAATTTTAGTTGATAATTAATCGTAGGGGACTTTTTTGTATAATTAAGTAGGGTATTACGCATTAAATAAATGCGGTTTTGAATTCCGAGGCATGTTTCTTACAATGGAATGTTAAGCAAGACGTTTCCCACGCTCTGTAATAATGTACGTCATTTTTCTCGACCAACCAGAATGCGTAACCAAGAATAATAAGCAAAAAGTCGAGAAATATCAATATTTATTAGTTTTTTATAATAACTTTTATAATCAAAGCTGGGACATATGTGGTCCCTATATATATTTAGGTTGGGATGTATATGTTACTTATGGAATGAGGTGAAACATTTGACACAAACCGGCAAATTGCACATTGAACAGACAAATTTTGTTCTTTTATCCTGTTTGTTTTGAGCACATTTATAGCAATGTCTTCGAGTATCGATTTCCTGAAGCATGCGATCATAGTTGTCGTTCAATTGATTTTGAATGTCGCCTAACTTTTCTAGAGCGTTTTCTACCAGTAGTCTTCCTAACTTCTGCAACAAGACTTTCATCAAGAGGTATCAGATATTTAATGAATGTGAGCCATTTGTGGATGATTTCTTTATGCAAAATGTATGAATTGTAAACTGCCACCATAAGTAGCTTATAACATACCTTTTTTACCATTTTTGAGATTTCTTATCAATGTCATATAAGGTAATCATTTGGTTAACGAGGTCTACGCCCTCCAATGTATTTATTATAAAATTCGATGGTTTTTGGACAGCCAACCTCTACTGATGTTCTGTCTTCCATGTTACGTTTCTCTTTGTCAATGCCAGGTGGATGACAGTTTATCAAAACAATCAAGCGTTTTGATTACCGCAGTTCTTTTGGAATTTCCTACAATCTGGCATTCGCCTCTTTTCAATTTTCCTTCAAATCTGGAAACATTCCTACGCCCTTTCAAGCATGTAGCGACAGTAGGGAAAAATATATAATGGTGAACTGAAGTAAAAAATCGGTCAAGGCATAAACAGACATCTTGTCTCTAATTGTGTATACCAACTTATTCACGACTCTTTTACCAATTGTGTCCTCTTGTGCAGTCTTCTTTCCCGAAATATATGTTCATGTCATAGATGTAACCAGTTTTGCGTCACATCGGTACCATATCTTGACACCCTTTTTGACTGGCTGCAAAGGCATGAATGGTTTGATGGAGGACCGGTCTTTGAATTTAGTTATTGCATCATCAATGGATCGATAAAGGGATTGTTCCTGCAACCCTAAGTACATCCTTTTGAGGCAAGAAATAAGATCGTATACATAATAGGTTTCTGAAGAGTCCTGTGGGTTCTTAGAGTCGTTGAAATATAATTTTGGCATGAGCAGCAAAGTAAACACGTATCTATGGCCAAAAAGTTTATTATTACTTGATTACCAATTGATATATTTGTTGACCAGTACATAGCAAATGAAGGAACACTATTATAATGTATTACGAGGGAGATCTCTGTAAGGATAATAATTTCACCGAGTGAGGTTCTTTGATTTCTTTTTCTCTTCTCCTTTTCATGAATCTTTGATTAGTACATTGTGAAATATATTTGAACAAGCTTCTTGGAAACACAGCAAAAGGGCAATCTTGTTCACGACTTCCAACATCCAATTTCCGCATGCACAATTGTTTATCGTGTAGCAAAATGTGCATCTCTTTCTCGTTAATCTTTTTTCGCCTTCGACTTCTTTTAGTTCATGTGGAAAGATTATTCGTAAATATTGGGGATTCGGTTGAAGGGGCAACAGCTTCACTTGATGTAGAAGGTCTACTTGTTGATGTGGAGGGTTGGCTCTGGACGTTTATGTCAAGGCATTCAAGCTCATTATCTGCTTTTATTAATCTTTCCACAATTTTTTCTCTAATTTTTGTTATTTGTAGTTCTTTCTTTTAATTTTATTGTATACGTGACTGCCGTGGCTGTTATCAAATAAAAAACAATTATTTTCCACCATTTAACCGTACGTCTTTTGTAAGAAGAATAGGGTGCCATTTGATCTGACACATCAATATAGAATTTATTACACTTCTTGTAATATAGAATCATGACGGGTTTTTAACTTCTTTACACTTATAATAATAATCTGTTGTAAAGTCATCATACTTTGTGCTCAGCATAAGCACGCCCCGTTTGTCTTTCCATTTCAATACTACTATTTTATTTTTGTTTTGGCGCGAGATAGGTATTGGCCTCTTGGAGCGTCTTTTTAAAAAGGCTTCTTCCAAAAAACTCTTTTATCAATATTTAAAGAAGCATATTGTTCAGGAAATTTCATTCTATGAAAGTATCAAAGCACGTAAAGTGGCACGTATCCCTCATCAATAGGAATCGTTCAGTTTATAGCAAAAGATTTAGTTTGTATGGCGTTTTGATTAATGCAAAATCGACTTCATTTTCTAGAAGTGGGTCCCTATCATATTAAGTATTAAACTCTTCAAATGTTGCCTCATACACAACAAAATTTGTTTCGATATCTCCGTTATCATGCAAACGTTGACCTTTATTGAATATAATAACAAATAACTACATGAGCATCTACTTGCGACGCTTATATTAAATTAGAATACAACTTTTCAGTAAAGTAAATTACTCTTTCTTATTAAATTTTTTCCTTGATACAGAATGAATGATATGTGCGAATTATGCATCTATTTAAATAATACAAAACGTACACTTACGTACACGAGCATTCTTAAAGTAAGTTTGCGCTTGAATTTGGATTTTGTCCTTATTGACCATAATGGCGTCTTTGTCTCAGCAATATATAATAACATAAACTCTTTTTTAAATGCCCAAATTTTCGGATTATTTTTCTAGTATTGGTTTTTAAAGCGAGATTGTTTCAAAATGTCATCAACACACTAATATCCAAAAACCAAAGCAACAACTAAGTATCAATATCTGCAGTGATGTGTAAATTGTCATCTTTTAAAATTTAATATTTTCAAATCTACGTAAGTGGCAGCCTCGTTAATTATAGTTTTAAAATTACAGTATATCTTTTAAAACGCAGATTTTGCGGATAAGACCTTACTTGTCAAGTTCTCCAGTTTCACCATAGAACAAGTTTAATCTGACAACGCACATTTATTTTTATGTTTTAGTTACGCTAAGTATAAAGCTATGTAGTTCCTTGGCAGCTATTTATTCATGTACAGGAAGTGTGTATATATAAATACTAAACAGATTTGACCTGCATATTATTTTGTAGGCGTATTTACCGTCTTCTACACCTTTATATATTGATAAAAATGGTTATAAGATTAGATTCGGCAGATCTGTCACAACGTTCCACATTTTTACATGTCACCCTAAAACATATTCACTAAAGATACATATAAATCCTTTGTGTACACATAAATACTAAGAAATGTTGCTGCAGCGGAAGTTCAGAATTAAGGTGAATTAAAAAGGTGGGCTAATCCAATGTAAAACGCCTGCATACAAGTTTTACTAGAACGTCAATCTATGTACTAATTGTTTTTCGTGTAAGACATTAAGTTGACACAAAAGTTTCGAAAAACCGAATCCGATAGTGAAGCAGTTCGCTGCACGAGTTAGATTGACGCACTGAATACTGTTTCAACACCAAATATTTCATCTGAACTTGTACTAAAAGTATACATAAATTACACTTGCACGAATAGTATGAGACTTTATCTTCGTCATATATTTTCATTATGACGGATATTAATTAACTGCATATGTGGACGTAAATGTTCTTTCTCTAATAAAGTTGTTTTTATTTGCAGAGATGGCAGAGGCGATGGTTCGTGCTTTATGACGATGGAGAACTTAATTACTCGGTCGACGAACACGTAAGTATTCTATCCAGAACTGGAATTTTACATGCACATATAGAGTGACTTAGAAAATTTTCATTTGCACATCAAAGGTCTCGCTATTTTAGTTAGAAATTTATATTGCAAGATAAATGTTGTTTTTCAGCACATGAAGTGCAATCATAATAATTGGCCTAACTTTAAGCACTTGCACAAGCCTTTTAAGCCAGAACCAGATTTTACAGGTTAATGTAAGCCTGTCTGTCATGTTGCAGTAGAAAGTTATTAATATGCAGCAAAGAATATCCTATTTTCTTAAAGCAGCTGAAAGGTATGCTTTCGAGACCACCTACGGTGGTCTTCAAATTGAAAGTCTGCCAAAAACTTTGTTTAAATTTGCAAGGGCATACGTTCATTCTGCTAATTTATATATATATATATATATATATATATATATATATATATCCACGAAGGGCTTTTCCAATTTCTAATCAACCCTATTAAATATCGGGTTCTATTCTTTAATTGACGTCAAATCCCAGTTTACAAAATCATGCAGAAAATCTCCATTTAGAAACATCAGTTTTCGAAGTGCATCTTCAATTTAATTATCTAAATTGCTAAGTAGCATTGTATCGAAGAAATTACCATTTTCATCATATATTACAAAATCAAATAACTGTATTTAAACATTTTTATATTTATGTGCAGGTTATGTTTAACTTTATCACTTATCTATTCATTGTAACATCGTAATTATTAAATTACAGTATGCGTACTGCATACTTCAAATAACGTTTTCGAAACTTAAATGAATTGAATCGAATTTCTTTACATGTTACTTGGTTGACGCGGATTAGTTAATGAATGAATGTTAATAAAATTTCTCGATTATATACAATTTATCTATATTCTAGTACGTTTGAGCTTCGTATGGAATTCCATTCCAAATACCGCCTGTCTGATGCAAATTCTGGGAATTCCTCATTAGCGTTATCCACTTATTAGTGACGTGTGAGCTGCCCCATCTTACACTATCACCTATAGTTAATTGTTCGCGTTCTCTCTCACTAATCCGCAAGGCTGTTACGCCGCTTTCTTATCTATTTTTATTACATTTGAAGTTTTTTTAATATTCCAGCCGCTTCTTCGAATAAACGTTTCTGTATTAATTAGATTGTACCAAATTGACGTATTTCTAAGTAGAGATGATTGGTCCTTTTTCTATTCCTAATATTCTAGAAAATTCTTTATTTAAAATGAATTTATGTTATACAAAAGTCAATTTATATGATTCACTTAAAACTTTATAATACAAATTTTATAGAAAATATTTGCTTTCACGGTAAAATGTGTTTTAATACACATTAAGATTAAAGCGTTTCGTCTTTAACAAGATTGATATGGCTCTACGCTAAATAGAACGAATGTTTTCTATGTAACGTGAAATGTATTTTTTTATGATAATTAATGGCTTTGTATTTTCGCTTGAAATTGATTGATTTTCATAAAGCATAAGGTCCGTATTTAATGCGTTTTTACATTATTTCTTAACGATTAATTATTTTTACTTATACTGCTTTAGGAGGTGATAGAGATTGATTAGCTACATAAAAAACCCTATTAGGCATTTTACTCTTGGACCGCTTTTTAAATGTCCGAACTAGGTCAATTTAAGTAAAAGTTTTAGGACTGCTGTTTTGTCATATGTTTTAAGAAATACTTACGTATACAAGTGCTATCCTGAATGACAACAAGCACATGAAATGATTTCACAATAAGTGTTCCAAATTTCCACCGTATCTGTAAGTTCGTTGTTGGTATAATTCTCGGATTTTCGTATTTTTAAAAAACAACTCATTAATCCACTAACGCGACAAAAAAACTCCAATTACCTATATCCAATTACAATTAAATCTCAACACTGTATTTAAATGTATTTTCCTAAGCAAGTAGGTGAAACATATAACACTTACACACAATATAACATCTAACCTCGGTTCTGAGCTATGTAATGTAAAAGTACATTCAACTTAAAGTAGGATATCGTATTCTGCATATCTGCATAAACGCTGAATTGCATCAGGAACGTCAGGAACCAAATACAGGCGACCAAATCAGCATTATGGAATTTCAATTTTTGTTGTGATTGTCTAAACATACAAATTTTAGAAAAATTTTAAACTTTTTTCAGTAGCGACTAAAGTACATTGAGTTATTTTGTTTGGCAGCAAAAATACACTCTATTTCACTAATTTATGTTTTCTGAAGGTCACACAACTTAATTGGTCGGTTTTAAAGCGTGGCCTAGTCAACATTGCAGTGGTTTTAAAATAGTTTTTTACTTTTCTTGTGTGTATTTGTAGCTCAGTTGATGCTTTAGACCCCAGGTTTATTAACAATTTTTGTTTGTCTTATAGGTCTTTACACTCCCTTAAATTAGTGACATAAAACGTATACCGCCCTGTATATATATTCACGTGATAAGGGGTCACGAGAGTTAATCGAAACCTAAAGCCTACAAATAAAACCCACTAATATAAAAGAAACCGGAAAAAATAGAAATTTCTTAAGTTTCATTGTTCCACCCTGTATAATATGAGCGTATTGTAAATACATATCCATTAAAGTGAAAAGCGAAAACACAATTCCGTGCTTGTAAATAATCACTCTAAGATAAATACAAAGCCGTCCGTTTGTTATAAAAATGCACTTTTTGTGCATAAAATAAATAATTTTGTGTATAAAAATACGTTCGTAAAAACAAGACACATCCCGGTGTATTTAAAAGCCCCAATTTTAAATCGATAATACGGCCGTGTGTACAAATGTAAGCCGTATATGTAATAATAATTAATCGTTAAAAATACTGTAAAACGAATTTCAATCATTAAAATATATAAACCACCTTATGCAAATCGATCATTTTCAAGCGCATTACAAGTACAAAGCCATTTGTTTGTTATAAAAAATATACATTAAAAACACGTTTGATTTGCCCTGAAAACCAATCTTTTATTACAATTATAAAAATGCAAATCGTTTGCATTTTAAAGCAATTAAAGCTTTAATTAATCAATAATTTGACTCTCGTGTGTGTATAACATAAATTCAATTGTAAATAAAGTGTTTTCTCGAATGTATGGTATTAAGAAAGAATTCGTCGTATAAACTCATTACATAAAAACAAACGTTTATTCTAAGAAGCCGCAGTAACATTTAATATCCATAAAATTGATAAGAATTAATTTTATAGCTTTCGCAATTACTGTAGGAGAGAATGTGACGCGACCATAAACCTAATATGTTGGACAAGGATTAAAGACCGCGGCAAGTCGAAGCTAATGAGCAATTCCCGGATAGCTGCCGTCAGGTAGGTATGTAATTTTTGAAATGGAATCCCGTAAAATCTAGAAAACTAGGGAGAACCATGACGCAATTAGCTAAAGGTATATAAACTAAAACTTTATTAAAGAGGGGGTCATTCGGTTAATTCGATTCATTCAGTAATTCGATTCATGTCGATTTACACGATCGACAATGTAATAATTCAGTCATATTTTCGCGTCAACCAAGTAAATGTAACGTTGATTAGAATGTTAAAATAACATGCAGAGTTTACATACGAAATAGTTTGGAATATGGAAGTTATTAAATGCAATTATTTGATTTTGTAATATACAGTGGGATTCAAAAGTCAGTTTACCGAATAAGTTTACCGAGTAAGACATGCGTATTACATTCACTAAATATACCAATGCAAGTATTCAATTGTGTATTCATTATCCCTCGGTAAACTGACTTTTGGATCACACGGTATAATGAAGATGGAAAATTCTTCGATACAGAAAGTTACTTTATTGAAGTTAAATAAAATAATTGAATCGAAGATGTACTTTTGGTTTAAATGGAGATTTTAATAATATGGAAAATCTTGTAAGCTGATTTTGACGTCAATTTAAAAATAGAAGCAAAAGATATTTAATGCTTTTAATTATGAATTGGATAAGCGCTTTTTGGATTTCGCAAGTATTAATTTTAGATTATTTTGCGTGTAACTGATATTTGAGTATTTGTCATTTTAATTTAAAGTAGAACAAGTCTTAATCGTGTAATTATTTTTTTTAAGGATATTTACCAGAAAGTTTGTGGTCAGAGTTCGAAATCTTTGACTTTTAAATAGACTACTTGTCAAAGATTTTTTTGGCCAAACAAACCTTACAAGCGTGGGAATAAAAGCTAGGTAAACTATCAACAGGAGAAGAGATTTGAGTTCTGTAAATTTTAAGCAACATTGAGCGAGGAATATTTTGATAATTATGTAAGTAGGTACTTGATAGGAAGAATTTTATGTTCGAAAGTAACTATGCTGTAAATGTTCTATATTTTTTTTATGAGAGAAAATATTTTAGAATGTTTAGATGCTTTATGATATTGCTTTGTTTGATTTCATTTTGTATATTCCATTACTTCCGTTGAGCTAGCCAGGCAAAGAAAAATAGAAAGGAAGGTAAGTCAGTAATTTCAAATTTTACAATTTGCTGTACCTATATCACAGCACACTTTTAGCGACGCCCAACGCCAGGCGTTGTTACAGTACTAATTTAACGGCGCTCTAACGTGCGGCCGTTGTCACAGCACTAATTTAGTTGCGCCCAACGTCCAGCTCGATTAATTCGTCTGAAAATTAGAGTTTCTTATCTCGAAGCATTGTTTTAGAGTTTTCTTTTTGTGATATCTGATTAGTTTCCAGTATGACTGATAGGATGAAAGAAGTTCGTGAAAGTTTGAGAGCGAAAGGAGTAGAAATTGGTTCGCAGGGAAGCGTTTACATGGAAGAAGCAAACAATGAGAATTCTGAGGTAAAGAAAGGACAGAGTGTAGGAGAAACCCAAGAATCAAAAATGTTGGCTTTCTTATTAAGTCTAAATCAGATTATGCAGGAACAAAAAGAGAATATAAAAGAAATGGGTGAAAAATGTATCAAGGAAATGAGTGAGAGATCTGATAAAAATACTCAGGAGTTACGAGCATAATTTGGAAAGAACAAAATTGGGGGAAAGTTTAAGATTAGAAAGTGAAAAGAATGAAAGGAATTTAAAGAAATGAGTGAGAAAATAACTTTGGTAAATACGATAGAAAAATAAGAAAACGTGTACAAAGGGTTTGTAGATTTTTAAAAAACACTCGACAATGTAAAATGTGAAAAAATGTTCGAAATACTCTAAAAGATAGGAATGAACTATAGGGATAAACAGATGGTACATAGCTTGTACAAGGAGCAAACAGCTGAAATAGAATTAGAGCAGGAACGTGGAGAAGTAAATATTCGGAAATGGGTGAGACACGTATGTACTCTATCCACGTTAATTTTTAACTTATATCTCGAAGAGGTAATGAATATTGTCGAATGCAGAAAGATATTTGGAATTATTATTCAGGGTGCTACGTGCATTGACGTAGCCTAGGAAAAAAACCCAAAAAAAGAAATGGACCGGGCTCAATCGGCGAGTAGGCGGGTTATTATACGTACAACAAAAATAAAGGGATGCCTGAAAATAAAGAAAGAAAAATTACACACACTCATTCATATTCAAAACACAACATATCAACAAAAGAAACCTATAATTAAACACAATATGTACACACAATAAATAATTACACACTAAATCTAAAAAAAATATCAACCAAAAGAACAAATAATTTTTTTAAAAATAGTTAGCTGCCGGTTTTAGGTTACTCCCTAGATTGAGTTTCAACAAAAAAGAAATAAAGCGAAATTACCCCTCTAAAACCAACAGCTCGAAATCAGCATGGTAAATCTAAAACTAAGTATATACATCTAATGGCAACAACATTTTCAAACGTACCATCAAGCCTTCCAATCATTTTCACTTTAATAAGTGGTACACTCTTAGTTATTTAAAGCAAATAGTAATGCATTCATATAGTGTCAATAAATCTCAAACTAATTCACTAATTGTCGTCTAAACGGATTAAATTTAGGAATGCATGAGCTTAAACCGGAAATCCCAACCGATATGAGCGCGATCGTAAATGATGGAGAAAGAAAACACACCCTCGAAGTTGCTGACCTTGGGGTTGAGTCACTAGCTGGTCCCCGGCAACGAGTAGGTGGGCCTACACCCAGAAAGAACGCACTTGGCGTCCCATTACAGAAAGGGACGACCATTCATCGAGGCTTTAAGGCCATCGGAAGAAGTTAGAGCAATTACCAGTAAAAAATAATTTAATTTCGACGATCACAATTGTTTGTTCAGAGCAGTTGCTTATTATATATTTAACAGCGACGAAAACCATCGTGACACTCGCTTGCAAGTAGTCGAAGAAATAAAAGACAAGTGGAATTTATTTGCAGCGTTTATTATTGGTGATTCGTCTTATAGGTTACTTACCAGAGTAGATGTATAATTGACAATCCTGAGCGCCACATTTGCTACCCAAAACCCACATTTGCTCCCACATTTACATGTAAATCCCCATAAGGAGCAAACTGTGGAGATGATCACATTTGCTCCCACATCTAAACCAAATAGTTTTCATCGACTAGCACATTTTTTCATCTTTCATCTGAACCAAAAGTTTTCTTCAGACTAGCCATTTTTTCACTCTTCATCTGAACCAATAGTTTTCTGATTGTCTAGCCAATGCATCTTTTGAGATAAACCTATCTTGTTTGGTATTAATTAACATTAGAATTTTCTCAGCTACCCGAATCTCTAGGACAGATTTTTCAGATTGCATCACCCCCAAGGAGCTACCCTGATTTTAAGATTTCTTGACCTGTTGCGACATTTTGAGCGTTCTTATAAATTTTTATACATGCGATACATCTTGTTACAGCTTAGAATTTTACACATTCCTCAATCTGCAAACAGATTTGAAATCCGGACCACGCCCTGCAACAGTTACACATATTACCCTCTGCGAGATAAATCTTTCTCCACATTTCCATCCACGAGATAAACCGTACCTTGTTTGGTATCAATTAAGATTAGCAATTTTCTCAGCTACCCGAATTTCATAAAATTTTTAGATAACGCCATCCCCAGGGACCTACCCGATTTTAAGATTTCTTACCTGTAGCGACTTTTGATCGTTCTTATCAAATCCTTTTATACATGCAATGACATCTTGTTAGGCTAGAATTTTATGTAGAATCCGAATCTGTAAACAGATTTAGAAACAGGACCACCCTACCATTTTACACACACCCTCTAAATTATAACTTTCCTGCAGCTTATACCTAAAGAAAATCTTAAAAACCATTCTTAAAACTTTTATTACAGACAATTTTACTAATACAGTTTAAATTTTGTAAACCACATTTCTAAATACATATTCACAATTTTTATTTTGAACCTAGAACTTCATCATATCGGCTCATACATTATTAATATTTATTTCTAAATAGAGCACCTTTTCCAAAGACCAACCGGACCCGCATGTTTCAACATTTCCTCTGATTTTCGTTCTTATGGTTTCGCTTAAGACCTCGTACATATTTTCCAGATTACTAGAAGACGTTATAACCACATTTTTGTGTTAAAGGATTTCACATCGGTAGTCTCTTCCCCGATTTTGGTGTAAACGCCGTAGAGTTCGCAATAGACTTTTACTGCTGTATGTTGTATTCTTTTTCATTAATTAATCGAATAAATCGCTCTTTCTGCTTCCAAAGAAACTCGGGCACTCCATCGTCGACACTGGCGTTCTTTATGCGATAGCTAGCCATACGGTTGTTAAACGCTGCTAACCATTTCTACACAATCGTCGCTAGTAGCGGTAACTGATGCATTTTATGTTTGTTGCTCCTTAAGTGTGCGGCATAGTAGTTTTCCATTTCGAAATCGCATACTTTACACATAATTCGTGGTTGTTTCGTACAAGGCCCTTTAACAGCTGGCGGAGCTGAACGTTTACGGCTTAATGACATACCGTGCTGTTTTCCTTGTGTCGCTGTAAGTTGCCCATTCTCGTAAAGCG
The DNA here is from genome assembly GCA_036346225.1 of Platerodrilus igneus. Taxonomy (NCBI): domain Eukaryota; kingdom Metazoa; phylum Arthropoda; class Insecta; order Coleoptera; family Lycidae; genus Platerodrilus; species Platerodrilus igneus. The sequence goes on from JARFIW010000124.1 coordinate 4,572,554, forward strand.
ATACCGCAAGTCTCACAGTTTAAGTACTTTGCTGCGGACGGATGTATAAGCAACCTGGACGATGTTACACCACAACATTTGTTCTGGTGCCGTTTGAGAGCATCCTCCTGGTAAAGTAGACGTGACAAGCTCGCATTTAAAAACGTTTGCAGATACCATTTTAGTACAAAACAAAATCCGCACTATAGCACTTGACTTGTAAGCGAACTAACATAACTAAAGAGTTTACTCTTGCGCACCTGCTTTATGTACCCTATAGAATGCAAACCGAAGGTTTCGAAGACACCGAACGAAGTTGAGGATTCATCGGGGAACTAAATGACGTCATAATCCTTGCTGCTCGTCCAATACATTTAGCGTCAATGCATGCACCTGGTTCGCTTCGTCGATGGTGCGAATGCGTTAGTAGAAACACCGGAAAACGTCTTCCATGTTATACGGATCGCGTGCATATTAAAAATCCAAAGGGTGTAGCACACGCACACAAATTGTGTGCAAGTCGTGCTGTAGAAGATGCAGTGCTACTATAACCAAAAACACTTTAAACCATTACTAAGAAAATACCAACTTGTTGTCTACAGGATACTTACAACAATTTAATTTTAAATAACTTACGTCATACTTTAGGAAATGATAGGCTTGAATATTTTCCAAATGAATCACCAAGCGAAAGTATATGCTTAGCAGTATTTAAATTAACCATTAATTTCCCATTTTACGACCATGGTTAATTATAGATTAAAATTTAATTTGTGCACGTTCGAGCTTCTCGTAAACTAACATATTTTATAGCAACAATGCGCTATAATACATGCATACCCCTTCGCCGCGCTACTGCTATTCTTGTAATTGCTTTGAAAAAGTCACTCTCCTTTTTACTGTTACGACTGGGCAAAGCACCATTTTTGTATACTTTCTATAGCACATCACACTTTTCGTCTGATAATTATGCTTCTGTAGGCTTTTACACTTTCGCATAGCGGTCGACTGCACGTAATGATTTCTAGAACCGGTAAGTACTTGATATCGTCCAAATAGAATTAGATGCTCGATGTCTGTCAACTTCCAATTCCCTCGTAAAAGGTAGAAAAACTCGGTCAATCATCCATTATACTTCGACCGCTACCGTTCTGATAATTTCCAAACATTTTCAAACGACAATGGCCGAGAATTTTTAAACCTCCGAGGATCTTTAAGTCGTGATCAATTACACATCCGAGCTACGCGTAAACTAACATATTTTGCAGCAACTGTATAATACATGCATACCCTTCTCTGCGCTACTGCTATTCTTGTAGTTGCTTGGAAAAGTCAGTCGCCCTTTTTACTGCTAGGGCCGCCAAAAGCACCATTCCATACTTTCTTTATAAGTGTAGCACATCGCGCACTTTTTGTCGTTAATTAAATTTTTGTTTATGTAGCCTTTACACTTTCGCTTATTTAAACATCTAATACGAGATTAACCACTTTCGATTATTCTAACGGAGAACCACCATACATCCCCCGCAACGTTCTTTTTGAATCCAACGATCCTATGGGCTTCCGCACTAACACCTGACGTATCTTTCCTACTATTTGTTAAACAAAAACCACCGGTATCCCATTGTGGACGTAAACAGATGTTTGTGGATGTGTACGAGTATACTACATTAACCAGTCTAAGCTATTTTATTTAGTCCACGAAAACTACTATTTTCTAAACCACAATTAATAATCGCCTTTATAGGTTCCACATTTCGACCATTACCCAATGACTGGTGCTACGTACATGGAAACTTTAATTTCTTATTGGAGAATTCTTATTCTCCCGCGCACTGCGCGTAGTTGCATGCCTACCCCTTTTGGAGGTATATGCTCGTTATAGGTTGTAAGACCCTCGGTTTTATAACTACAATTCGTGAAACCCTTTAATCTTTTTAATCGTATCTTTCTCGCCTACATTACAGTAGGACTTACCTATTACCAACAAATTCTAATACTGGTTCCCCATTAAATACGTCTTTAATTTTCCTACAACTTTTTGTTGACAAGTGTTATATTGTATTTATTATACGCAGGGTAGTCACTCTTTTAAGATAAATATATTTTGCTAGGTATCAACTAATATTAAATTTTTCTAGGGACCCCAAATCTGTAAACAGATTTTAAATAGGACCACCCATACAAAGTTATGCCTTTAAAGACTAATTTTGCCCATCTTTATTTAACTCCATCTTTAAAACCCTTTTTTGCTAGCAAGACATATGCCTTAACCATCTCCCGAGAATCTAAAACCGCCGTGTCCCGCGAATACCACGTGGAGATAACACGTATACTCTGTCAACCAGGATAGAAGCGGAAGGATTTGGAAGGTGGGAGAAGAACTTAAAAATTATGGAATCTTAAAACTAATATATACAAATATAAACAACTATCTTATATCTTTACGCCCCATGCGTAGATTGTTGTACTATTAGGAATGATGTACCTTTTGTCATCTTCCTCGATAAACAACTTATTATAGCTGCGTATGCAAATCGTATCTTTTACCCGGACATACGCAGGCAAGTACTCGATACCATCCAAAAAAGAATTGGATGCTTGGTGACGTTACATCCGCTTCCTCGTGTCGCCCAGACACACCCGCCCAGCACCCGCGCATGCACCCCGCGCGCTTTTGCGGTACGTCAGCCTTATAACAAAGAATCGTATAGCTTTTATAATAAAACAATTTATCATTATAAAATTTTATCTGACAGTGTCATTAACAAATTTAAAAATACACAGAAGACAGTCCTACTATTGCAGGTTTTCATATTCTATTCGCAGCTTTAACGATACTCTGTCATCTCCTTTTCAACCAGTTGATACAGTACGTCCAGTCGAATCGACCGAGTTTGACCCATATGTCGATCGCAACCATCTTTTCCAAGCCGACACAGCAGCTCTCCCACGCAGTTGACTGATCGACTTGTTCTTCTGAGTGAAATCCTTCTCACGTCCGCAGTCTCACCACCACTTTGACTATGGTTGTCAGAGACCGGTTTTACGATCCGAGCATCAGAACTACACAGGACCGTTCGTGCGTACGCACAGTGAAACCGACATTCGTCAGTTATTCGTCATTTGATAAACACGTTTTAGAAACAGCATACGGATTTGCACCATTTTTCGAAGCCACCACAAAGATCTTTCACAACGCAACCCATTAACCAGACCGATCGTCCAAATCAGCAACAATCTTATCTTCCTCATTTTCAAGTCACTTCAACAATCTCACTTGATCGCAGAACGATCATGTCCACTGCCCATCCATTTCTCCATGTCTTTCTCCACCACAGCGATGGCAGAACGGCGTAACGGCATCACACGCAGTTATCACGCGTTCGCAGTCCCCGATGATCATTTTCAACCATTGCTGAATCGCTATACCGCAATCGTACACGCTCGAAGATTTATTTTATCCACGTCTCCTTCATCTCCAACAGGTAACATTCAAAGCCGAGTTTATCAATCTTTCTTCTCGACGTACACACCAGTTCCCATGATCACACATTCCCCACGCAGCAGCATTACAACAGCAGATTTGCGTCCGATTCAGCACACATTGGGCAGCCATTTAGCATACGCAATCTTCATCGTAAACAGCCTCAGTTGCACCGACATATCGCATCCAACTCACACCAGTCGTTCAATCGCGTACAGTTTGTCAGCAGACGCAATGCTTTCAACGCATTCGACAACGAAAATCGCAGCAGCATCGCCGCCACTCACGACTCTGCACACACTTGATTCCAGCACAACATCCCGCAGTTCGTTGTCAACCATACACTTTATCTATTCTCATAGCAAATCAGCTTAACACCATTCATCGCATCCATCTGTACATCCAATGTCAAAGACGAATCATCCGACTCGTTCATATCTGTGTTCAACACATCATGTTCCACTTCATGAACACAGATTTGAATTTGACATCGAGTCTCTCGATATCTTCGGCCATGTTGCAGCCTCAGAAAACGGATTTACATGCCACGCGAACACAGCGACAGCAAGACACATTTTTAGATAAACTTTGCAAGCGCAGCCAGGTCGCAATCAGCCAACTCGGTCACTACGTCAACGTCAGCCGACAACACAAGCCGACACGCAATTCACGCAGTCAACATGCTCACGGCCTTACCAGTTCAATCGTACCACCCGAAGCACCAGTCGTCACGCCACGTCAACAACGAACATTTGCCTCACTGTCACTCATCAGTCTGACATTACAATCCATCGTTGTTACAATCGTCATAATCCGCCCATCCACGACACATTTTATGACACACACACGCCACGACATCACATGACACACACCATGCACACATGACACGCACAGACATGACCATGACCACATGATCCACATGCACGACAGCATGACCACACGATCATTGACCACGATTTACGACACCAGACATATGACACAGCAGACATGACTCAGTTGAAAACGAACAGTGCCGCGCCAGCTGATTACCATTATTTTTCCTTATCTAACCTACGAGTCCACACTGGTTTCCATATGGAAAACTCATTAAAAGCAATTAGTGAATTTTTATTCTCCCCCGTAGTTGCATGCCTACCCTTTTGAGGTATATGCTCGTTATAGGTTGTAAGACCCTCGGTTTTATAACTACAATTCGTAACCTTTCACTTTCATCTTTCTCCCTACCATTACAGCAGCATTCATTACCAAAACAATACTGGTTCCCCATTAAATACGTCTTTAATTTTCCTACAACTTTTTGTTGACAAGTGTTATATTGTATTTATTATACGCAGGGTAGTCACTCTTTTAAGATAAATATATTTTGCTAGGTATCAACTAATATTAAATTTTTCTAGGGACCCCAAATCTGTAAACAGATTTTAAATAGACCACCCATACAAAGTTATGCCTTCTAAAGACTAATTTTGCCCATCTTTATTTAACTCCATCTTTAAAACCCTTTTTTTGCTACCAAACAGCCTACACTTTCCCAATCTAAAACCGCGTTCCCGCAATCCATGGAGAACACGTATATTGTCAACCAGGTAGAAGCGGAAGGATTTGGAAGGTGGGAAAACTTCAAATTATGGAATCTTAAAACTAATATATCAAATATAAACAACTATCTTATATCTTACGCCATGCTGAATTGTTGTACTATTAGGAATGATGTACCTTTGTCATCTTCCTGATAAACAATTTTATAATAAGCGCGTATCAAACGTATTCTTTTCTCCGGATACATACCAGAACGTCTACCATCCAAATAAAGAATTGGATGCTGGTACGTAAATCGCTTCCGTGCGTCGCACACCCAACAGCACGGTCACTCGCATGCACGCACTGCCACAACGCCACCGCACCCTCGCCCCCCTTGCACTCTATTCGTCACACACTTTTATAAAAAGAACAATGTATATCTATTTAAAAGTTTATTCTGACATTATACTACAAATTTAAAAAATTTAATCCAAGCATGGGGTCATTTAAACTATTTACAAATTAACACGAAATCCTTTCTTATGTTTTGTTTGTGGCTTTAATTTTATCAATTTTTCGCACTAAAATTTAAATCGAACCAAGTCCTCATCCCTTTCAACATATTTGATACATAGAGCCGCAGTTTCATGACACATGACCAATTTGCCCACCATTTACATTTTGATTCGACACACACATTCCTTCATGACCAATTCTGCACTTGTGACAATTTTTAATCGAGCTTCCACAACCGATCACGATTTTTCTACACTTCTCTTGCGGCAGAAACCTTTTTCTCACAGTGATCAGTTAAACACAAATTGGGATATGCGCCGCAGGCTGTAACCCTATTATTTTTCCATTATCTAACCTAGGTCCACACTTGGTTTATAATGGAAAACTCATTTAAAAGCAATTAGTGTTAATGGGTTTTAATGAGAAAACTCATTATAAAGCAATTTATTGCTCATTAAATAGTCATGATAACGGTCATAATGGTCGATGTGGTCATGTGGTCTACTGAGAGTCATATGGTCAATATGGTCTTTTTTATGTGGTCATATGGTCATGTGGTCATGTGGTCATATGGTCATGTGGTCATAAATATTGGTCATGTGGTCATGTTGGTCATATGGTCATGTGGTCATGTGGTCATTGGTCATTGTCCATGGTCGATGTGTTTCAATGGAGTTAAATTTGGTATATCAAGGAAGTAGTTTTGGGTGAGCTTAGTTATAGTAAGACATTTTAACAACATATTCGACTATTTTCGGTAATATACGCCCCACCTGTAGGATACATAAGGAACAAATTTTCGTATTCAATTTAGTATTTGACGGTAGCTAGAACGGTAAACATGAGCGTCTCCAAGGTGATTAACGTTTCTCAACTTTTGGGAATAAAGTGAAACCGACAAATGAGCGATTTGGATTATGGCTGTTGGCAGAAAATATGTGCAACAATAATCTGGTGACAGATATTGGTAATATTTGTTATGTCGAAGGCAAAAGATGCTGACTGGCGGACTACACACACCAATTACAGAACCATTTTGTGACAATATAATGTTGGTTAAAATTTGCGACCTTTCTGACACCGAACAAGCATCTGCAAACAAACGGATGTTTATCCTAAAAAAGAAATTTGTGGTGCATTTAACAGCTATCTACGAAGAAAGTTCAACCTGATTTGTTTTCGCTAGGCATGGTGTTAAAGCTAAGCTTCCGTTTTCTGGAAAGCAGTAACAAGATAGGCCAGAGAGTAAAAGAAATTATCGGAAAAGAAGACCTCGAATGCATTAATAAAAATTCCAAAATCCTATATGTGTTCCATACAAAGTGGAACTAGCAGATGTTAAGTTGGAAACTTTATTGGAGGAACTACTAGATATATTAGACGAAGTCGAAAAGATTATTTCTATCTTTTGACATGGATGTAACCCAAGATTTTGCAGGCATATTTAGCAAGATGGAGATGTGTAATTATTTAACTACAAAGCATAACTTTTGCTATAAGGGCGAATACGAAGAAAAGTGTAATATTATAGTTGACAACGATAAAACTGCGGGATTGATTGTTTAACATGGCTAACAACCAATGCAAGAATTAAGATTTACAACAAATTTGTGTGCCAGATAACAAGTCCTGGTGTTAATAAACAACTTGGCAATCATATACTAGATTTTTACGTTGTCCAGATGTACGTTTAAGGGAAACATTTGCGTCTACTTTGGCCAAAGAACATGGTATTACGCGATTGGAAGCGACAATATACAACTGTGCAATTGGAAGCTATGTCAGTGCGGAACGGGTGTATAAACCCTTAAAAGACTGTTTAACCTTATTGGAAGATAGTGTTATACTTCCTAAAGGCGCCAATGTACTCGGTACCACTTACCAAAATGTGGAGTAAGCTATCGGACAAGCTACAAAATAGCTGCTGTTTAGTGTATAATAACCTGCTACAGTACTTGTATTGGGGGAATGGCAATACAAAGAAATTGACGGGCTTGCAAATTAAGTTGTCCAAAAACCAGAGGAAAAGGAAAATTGATAAAGTATGTGCTTGGCTTTTAGTTTTAACTATTTACCTGTAAATTATTTGGAGATAGTAGAGGAAGATGTCCAAGATAAAATAAAATCTTACACAAGTGCTACATTAAAGCAGGTAGTACATATTTTACACAATCTGCAACACCATATTCTACAATTCCAAAAGAAATAGTAATTTCGGACTTGGGATTGATAGATACGCCTAACATTCGTCCAGAGGTTGTACGACAACGCGTAAATATTGGTAGTAAACTCTATCCGTTTACGCTAAAGGAAATTGCCCCATTATGTATACCATACGCTGTAAGTGGAAGGAAAAGACAACTGGAATTAGAGGAAATGGATGCAAAAGGCGAAAATTGACTACATGGAAAACACTGCGACAATACGCGATCAATACAAAGATGTGTTAGACAAAGAACATCTTATTAGAGAAAATGAGGAAGAATTAAAAGATTATTTTATGTGCCGATGGACTGACTTAGATACATCTGGTTTCTACAAGTTGTATGCATTTGCGGTTAGTAAGAAAGACTCTTTAGTTATGTAGGCGTTCTTGCAGAAAAGGATGGTACTAAATCCGTATACTTTTTAAAAGGTTATTCTAAAACGTATTTATCAAAATGGCAGATAACAAAGACGAACTAAGGAATTGGTTTCGTAATCTTTGCGTACACAACACGCAAAGGGGCTCCGTTAAACATTGTATATTTACCTAGTAAAGAACCTTTCGGATCATTTAAAACCGAGGGTCTTACAACCTATAGCAACCATATATTCCCAAAAGTGGTGAATATGCAACTACACAACGGTGTGTGGGAGAAAAGGATTTCTCCAATACCGACAAGAAGAAGTCGATCAAGCTAACAAGATACGTATGCAGGATATAGTGGGAAAGCTGCGATTAAAAGATTGTCACAAGCTGCAAGAATTACACGAAGGAATGGATCTAGTTGTCGGCGGAATCAAAGACTTTAAATATAGAGGCAAACTTCGGTACATTTTACAATTCGAAAACCTAGACGGTCTCTATGTATCAAACTATTGGTTAGAAAAGGAGATAGAGGACTTGGGTATCGATTTAAATTTTAAGCTGCGAATAAAATTAGATAAAATTAAAGCCACTCCAAACAAACATAAAGAAAGGACTGTCTTCTGTGTATAACTTTGTATTAAAATTAAGTTTAAATGACCCCATGCTTGGCATTAAATATTTTTAAATTTGTTATGTATAATGTCGGAATAAACATTTTATAATAGTATATAACATTGTTCTTTATTTATAAAAGGCTGTGACGTTACCACGAAATAGCAGTCGCACAGAGAGGGGCGCATGGGCAGCGCGCATGGGCAGGGTGCGTACGCGCAGGGTGCGCATGGGGGGTGTGCATGCGCAGGGTGCTCATGGGCTGGGATGTGTCTGGGCGTACACGAGGGAAGCGGATGTTAACAGTCACCAAGCATCCAATTCTTTATTTGATGGTATCGAGTATTTGCCTGCGTATGTATCCGGAGTAAAAAATACGATTTGCATACGCAGCTTATTAATAAAATTAGTTTATCGAGGGAAGATGACAAAAGGTACATCATTCCTAATAGTACAACAATCTACGCATGGGGGCGTAAAGATATAAGATAGTTGTTTATATTTGTATATATTAGTTTTAAGATTCCATAATTTTTAAGTTCTTCTCCCACCTTCCAAATCCTTCCGGCTTCTATCCTGGTTGACAGAGTTACGTGTTATCTCCACGTGGTATTCGCGGGACACGGCGGTTTTAGATTTCTCGGGAGATGGTTAGCTAAGGCATATGTCTTGCATAGCAAAAAAGGGTTCTAAAGATGGTGTTAAATAAAGATGAGCAAAAATTAGTCTTTAAAACGCATAACTTTGTATGGGGTAGTCCTATTTAAAATCTGTTTACAGATTTGGGGTTCCTAGAAAAATTTAATATTAGTTGATACCTAGCAAAATATATTTATCTTAAAAGAGTGACTACCCTGCGTATAATAAATACAATATAACACTTGTCAACAAAAAAAGTTGTAGGGAAAATTAAAGACGTATTTAATGGGGAACCAGTATTAGAATTTGTTGGTAATAGGGGTAAGTCCTACTGTAATGTAGGCGAGAAAGATACGATTAAAAGATTAAAGGGTTTCACGAATTGTAGTTAAGTAAAACCGAGGGTCTTACAACCTATAACGAGCATATACCTCCAAAAGGGTAGGCATGCAACTACGCGGCAGTGCGCGGGAGAATAAGAATTCTCTCCAATAAGAAATTAAAGTTTCCATGTACGTAGCACCAGTCATTGGGTAATGGTCGAAATGTGGAACCTATAAAGGCGATTATTAATTGTGGTTTAGAAAATAGTAGTTTTCGTGGACTAAATAAAATAGCTTAGACTGGTTAATGTATATGGTTACATACTCGTACACATCCACAAACATCTGTTTACGTCCACAATGGTGATACCGGTGGTTTTGTTTAACAAATAGTAGGAAAGATACGTCAGGTGTTAGTGCGTGGAAGCCCATAGGATCGTTGGATTCAAAAGAACGTTGCGGTGGGATGTATGGTGGTTTCCGTTAGAATAATCGAAAGTGGTTAATCGCTCGTATTAGATGTTTAAATAAGCGAAAGTGTAAAGGTCTACATAAACAAAAATTAATTAACCGACAAAAAAGTGCGCGATGTGCTACACTTATAGAGAAAGTATGGAATGGTGCTTTTTGGCGGCCCTAGCAGTAAAAAGGGCGACTGACTTTTCCAAAGCAACTACAAGAATAGCAGTAGCGCAGAGAAGGGATATGCATGTATTATACAGTGCACAGTTGCTGCAAAATATGTTAGTTTACGCGTAGCTCGGATGTGTAATTGATCACGACTTAAAGATCCCTCGGAGGTTTAAAAATTCTCGGCCTATTGTCGTTTGAAAAATGTTTGGAAATTTATCAGAACGGTAGCGAGTCGAAGTATAATGGATGATTGACCGAGCTTTTGCTACCTTTTACGAGGTAATTGGAAGTTGACAGACATCGAGCATCTAATTTCTATTTGGACGATATCAAGTACTTACCGGTTCTAGAAATCATTGCGTGCAGTCGACCGCTATGCGAAAGTGTAAAAGCCTACAGAAGCATAATTATCAGACGAAAAGTGTGATGTGCTATAGAAAGTATACAAAAATGGTGCTTTGCCCAGTCGTAACAGTAAAAAGGAGAGTGACTTTTCCAAAGCTATTACAAGAATAGCAGTAGCGCGGCGAAGGGGTATGCATGTATTATACAGTTGCTATAAAATATGTTAGTTTACGAGAAGCTCGAACGTGCACAAATTAAATTTTAATCTATAATTAACCATGGTCGTAAAATGGGAAATTAATGGTTAATTTAAATACTGCTACATATACTTTCGCTTGGTGATTCATTTGGAAAATATTCAAGCCTATCATTTCCTAAAGTATGACGTGTTATTTAAAATTAAATTGTTGTAAGTATCCTGTAGACAACAAGTTGGTATTTTCTTAGTAATGGTTTAAAGTGTTTTTGGTTATAGTAGCACTGCATCTTCTACAGCACGACTTGCACACAATTTGTGTGCGTGTGCTATCACCCTTTGGATTTTTAATATGCACGCGATCCGTATAACATGGAAGACGTTTTCCGGTGTTTCTACTAACTGCATTCGCACCATCGACGAAGCGAACCAGGTGCATGCATTGACGCTAAATGTATTGGACGAGCAGCAAGGATTATGACGTCATTTAGTTCTCGATGAATCCTCAACTTCGTTCGGTGTCTTCGGAAACCTTCGGTTTGCATTCTATAGGGTACATAAAGCAGGTGCGCAAGAGTAAACTCTTTAGTTATAAGTTAGTTCGCTTACAAGTCAAGTGCTATAGTGCGGATTTTGTTTTGTACTAAAATGGTATCTGCAAACGTTTTTAAATGCGAGCTGTGTCACGTCTACTTTACCAGGAGGGATGCTCTCAAACGGCACCAGAACAAATGTTGTGGTGTAACATCGTCCAGGTTGCTTATACATCCGTCCGCAGCAAAGTACTTAAACTGTGAGACTTGCGGTATCGCTTTACGAGAATGGGCAACTTACAGCGACACAAGGAAAACAGCACGGTATGTCATTAAGCCGTAAACGTTCAGCTCCGCCAGCTGTTAAAGGGCCTTGTACGAAACAACCACGAATTATGTGTAAAGTATGCGATTTCGAAATGGAAAACTACCTATGCCGCACACTTAAGGAGCAACAAACATAAAATGCATCAGTTACCGCTACTAGCGACGATTGTGTAGAAATGGTTAGCACAGCGTTTAACAACTGTATGGCTAGCTATCGCATAAAGAACGCCAGTGTCGACGATGGAGTGCCCGAGTTTCTTTGGAAGCAGAAAGAGCGATTTATTCGATTAATTAATGAAAAAGAATACAACATACAGCAGTAAAAGTCTATTGCGAACTCTACGGCGTTTACACCAAAATCGGGGAAGAGACTACCGATGTGAAATCCTTTAACACAAAAATGTGGTTATAACGTCTTCTAGTAATCTGGAAAATATGTACGAGGTCTTAAGCGAAACCATAAGAACAAAATCAGAGGAATTTGAAACATGCGGGTCCGGTTGGTCTTTGGAAAAGGTGCTCTATTTAGAAATAAATATTAATAAGTATGAGCCGATATGAGAAGTTCTAGGTTCAAAATAAAAATTGTGAATATGTATTTAGAAATGTGGTTTACAAAATTTAAACTGTATTAGTAAAATTGTCTGTAATAAAAAGTTTTAAGAATGGTTTTAGATTTTCTTTTAGGTATAAGCTGCAGGAAAGTTATAATTTAGAGGGTGTGTAAATGGTAGGGTGGTCCTGTTTTAAATCTGTTTACAGATTCGGATTCTACATAAAATTCTAGCCTAACAAGATGTATTGCATGTATAAAAATTTATAAGAACGATCAAAAGTCGCTACAGGTAAGAAATCTTAAAATCAGGGTAGGTCCCTGGGGGATGGCGTTATCTAAAAATTTTAGAAATTCGGGTAGTTGAGAAAATTCTAATCTTAATTGATACCAAACAAGGTAGGTTTATCTCGTGGATGGAAATGTGGAGAAAGATTTATCTCGCAGAGGGTATATGTAACTTTGCAGGGCGTGGTCGGATTTCAAATCTGTTTGCAGATTCGGGTTGTGTAAAATTCTAAGCTAACAAGATGTATCGCATGTATAAAAAATTTATAAGAACGCTCAAAAGTCGCAACAGGTAAGAAATCTTAAAATCAGGGTAGCTCCCTTTGGGGTGATGCAATCGAAAAATTCCTAGAGATTCGGGTAGCTGAGAAAATTCTAATGTTAATTAATACCAAACAAGATAGGTTTATCTCAAAAGATGCATTGGCTAGACAAAGAAAACTATTTGGTTCAGATGAAAGATAAAAAAATGGCTAGTCGAAGAAAACTTTTTGGTTCAGATGAAAGATAAAAAAATGGCTAGTCGAAGAAAACTATTTGGTTTAGATGTGGGAGCAAATGTGGATTCTCCACATTTGCTCCTTATGGGGATTTACATGTAAATGTGGGAGCAAATGTGGGTTTTGGGAGCAAATGTGGCGCCAGGATTGTCAATTATACTCTACTTACCAGTTACTAATGCAGTGGAATATGAGAATTTAATGTCTTTTAGATGGAGAATACGCTGGTGATGTAGAATTGCATAGGTCAGTTGTTTCCGGAATTCTTATTTAAAATACATAATGACGACCACAATCACATTTTTGAGTATGTAACTGGCAACACTGTTTACAATCTTTACAGGTGATATTTGTAGCGGTCATTACAATGTCTTGCCGTCGAATTTCGACGGGATTTCTGAATGCTACCGGTATCAAACGAAGTATGACGAAGTGATCGGTCATTTCCAATTAAGCATTGGTACTGGTTTAAACTGTTATAAAGATTGTTACATTTATCCTAAAATAGCCGTCAAATTTCGATGGAGTTTATTCTAGTTGTGTTTAAACCTGATGATTATCGTAAACCAATGCAGGTGTTGGTTTTGCATTGTGCCCAACAAATGTTGATTGTGCGAAAGGAGTAGTTAGAAAACTATTGATTCGGCAAGTGTCCAAGTGATGGGGAATCTTGGTAGTCGTCGGGTTCTTAGCCCCCTTCGCGTATCATTGAATATATCGGTGAAATAGGGTGTATTTTTAGAACACAATACAATGGAGAAAAGTGCAAGAGATATTAAGAAAAAGGATTAGCACAAGGTCGTGCTGTATTTAACGAGATAAGCAGCTGCATGTTCGAAAACAATAAACATAGCAATAAGGAAAAGATTACTGAAAACATATGCGTGGAGCATATGACTGTACGGCTGTGAAACATGGACAGTAGGGGAAAAGGACAGGAAAAAATAAGAGCATTTGAAATGTCGTCCAACAGACGTATGATGAAGGTATCATGGGCAGACAAAGTTAAGAACAAAGAGGTTCTAGAAATGGTGGGAGAAGAAAGAAATATGTTGAAAACAGTAAAAAATAGGAGAAATACTGAAGCATAAGGGAATAATGCGGAATATATTAGAAGCAGAGAAGGAAAAAGGAGAGGTATACCTAGATTAGACTGACTATTGCACACAGATCGTGAAAAATGTGGGCTCTGGGAGTTTCGGGGAAATGTGTAAGTTAGCTCAGAATAGAAAACAATAGAAGTACACGTCTAACCAGTTCTAGGACTGAAGACCTAATGACGATGATGATGATGATGTATTATTATCGTCGAATAAAATTGTCTTAATATGCAATAGATTTCCTAGTTTTATTTTAGTGGCACTCCTAGTGTTCAGTACTTTGAAGGACTTATTTTGCTTGTGGAACACCAATGCATTTGGGTTGCCGAGTGCTGGTTTAAAGTGCCGTGTTATTTGAAAATCGATTATTAATACTTGTTTTTGAATTCTATAGGATTTAAATTGTTAAAACTACACGTTGATATAGAAATTAATTAATTATAACTTATTTTTGATAATTAAAGCAACTGAATTGTATACTATACTGTAATCACACATAACATTAATTAGTTAAGTTTTCTCTTTTTAATTGGAACCTGAAGTTGCTTACTTTCGTCCTTTTCTTTATTTCTAATTATTTCCTGACATGGCGTTACATTTATTGCCCTAACGACACGTGGTCGAACCTGGAGATTATAGCTTAATTTTTATTATTCCGAATTGTTAACCTGAATTCTTCTTGTATTTATTTTATTAAGTTTTAAAATTTTTTAATTTTTAAAATAAAAGTTATAATAACCGACCGACTGTCTTTATGCTAATAAAATAACAATAGTAAATACAACATAGGAGTAAGAATCCGGCAAATAAATCGTTTCTGCAGCAGGTGTAATCTAAACATGCCGTTACTTTTACAGGTTCTCAAAATAATTTTTTAATAAATGGCACACATTTTTTATGAAATTCTGTCGCGTTGCGAATATAGTAGGTTGCTAAACGTTAATATTCTCTTTGATTTTCTGAAGACGGAAGTGCAAGTAACTAACATCAATAGTTGTAGTTAAACATCTGTTATCGCTTTTGTTAATGAACAATGCTTAGTTAACGAAGGAATTGTTATTCAGTACCCGGAGGAGCTATGAAAGCGCAACTGGAAATCTTATAAAAATGTTACAGCATTATGCTATATAAGAACACTTTTATCAGTACCATAGATGGCTAATTACCTTGCAGCAAACGAGGTGCAGGAAACTATTACTTTTATGTTTCACAAACATGCTCAGTGAGTACAAGAACCGCTACCATTTTTAGCTTTTATATACTTTTATTTATTAACATATCAGATCTATTTTCCAGGTTGAGCAAAAAAATAATTTTATTTGTAATTAAATAATCATCAATAAGATTTCCGTATAAACAATACAGACCGTGGGTTTTCTGCGATTACAGATGTGTAAGGGATTTTTTTTAGTATATCCTGTTCTTCTTATTTCATTATGGTTGTAATCATTAAACGTATAATTATAAAAAAACATTGGATTATTAATTGCTTCCAAATATACAATATATATGCTAGTTCTATCCTCCACTTATATATGAAAAAACAAATTGTTGAAGGACTTTATACGGTTTCGGCTCTTTTCTACTACCGGTTTTGGATGGTTCTAGACTCCCAGGAATTAAAATTTCTATTTTTTTTTTATTAGTACACATAAACCACTCGTAATTGAGCTTCTTTTAGTTATTATTCGGGGGGGGGGGGGGGCGTTTCAGATGGAATTGTTACCATCTAGGCTCATCCTCTTATCCCAAAAATTGAAAAACAAATTCCACAATTTTCTGGACACGTGACACATCATTTCTCAAAATTGGTACACGTAGATTTCATTTTTAGCATAATTTTTAACCTAATGCTAAAGACATTTTGCTGTGCTGGGATTTTTATTTTATTTTGGCAGAAACTCTTTTATTCTAAACCTACTGTAACTAAATAATTTTAAGACGCAATCAAAGCTATAATCACAAAAAACTGAGATGTTTATTGGGAAATTTGATTTGTCTAGAACAATATTTTCATTAAGTTATATGTGGTTAATTCTACAAATGTCTTATTAATTCTTTAATGTCAGACTTCATGCAACCATAGGACTACCATAATTTTAAGGAATAAATGACAGAGGCTTTTAGAATGATGGAGTATGCTGGCTTTTTAGAATTAAATTAATGTTTTTGTGTTTAGTTTAAGTAAGAGAGCGATTGTTATGCCTTAAAGGATTACTGCTTTATTTTTAGCATTTGTTTAATTTTCCCGAATGCGCGAGGTATATATATCAAAATAACAACTTTAGAGCATCTCCATCGCTTTTTCCACGAGTTAACTATTGTTTTATTATGATTATCAATCCCAGCCTTAGCCGCTCAACCAACTTATAACTCAAAAAGAACACCATGTGGAAAAAATTAAGTATGTTCAAAAACATTACACGAATTAAAAATGTATTAGTAAAACAGAGTATCAGAACGCAGAATATATAGTACTAAGAAAAAAAAATTTTAAAAGCACTAAATCAATTTTCGGCAGAGACAATTTGAAATGAGGTAGCGCAGTTCAAAACACATTATACATACTAATAAACAGGATATAGAAAAACGGAAAACTATTTATTCTCAGACTTTGTAAAGAGTATATTGATGTACTCGATGAATGCAGGATCAAAGGAATACAAAATTTTTTGGATTATTAGTATGTTGAGCCATTGTTCAAAATATTAACTTCATCATGATCATCATTAGGTCTCCAGTCCTGGAACTGGTTAGACGCGTACCTTCATGGTTTTCTATTGTTCTCTAAATATATACCCTATATCACCGATATTCAAGTGGTATGTGAAGGGGGTTGGGCAACCTGCGGCTACCAAGATCCCAAGCACTTAGACATTTGCCGAATTAACTGATTTCCAATAAAACCTTTCGCACAATCAACATTACTTGAGAATATTGTAAAGCCAACACATGGAGTTGCTTATAATAATCATCAGGTTTAAGTACAATGAATAGTACTTGCCAAGAGGTATCTCAAGTATATCCATTGATGTGATCTGTGGAGCACCTTCCAGGGCTAAAAGTGTCATATCTCATTAACAACCTACATTTGGCGTAATCACAGAGCTGAATTAAGGATAGCGAATAACCATGGGCAGTTATAAGTGATTTCAAAATCACATTCGCAGAATCCATTATATTCAGTTAAGTGTAGATATTTCAATGCAGTAAGCCCCGTGGTTTACACAAGTGTTCCGTATTCAGTTCTGGAACTGATTAGACGTGTACCTCCGTTGTTTCGTATTCTGTTAGCCTGTTAGCCTGAAATTCCCACAGCCCACATCTTTCACTATCTGCGTCCAACAGTCTAATCTATGTCTACCTTTACCTCTCTTTTTTCGTATCTCTGCTTGTAATATATCCCGCACTATTCCCCAAATGCTTTAAAACGTGTCATATCGTTCTAGTTCGTCTTTTTTTTGTTTTACACATATCTTACTTCCCTTACTATTCCTAGAACCTCTTTGTTATTAACTTTGTCTGTTCATGATAGGTTCTTCATACGTCTGTAGCACAACATTTCAAAGGATTCTATCTTTTTTCTGTCCTTTTCTCCGACCGTCCAAGTTTCACAGCCGTAGAAAGCCGTGCTCCACACATATGCTTTCAGCAATCTTTTCCTTGTTTTTATGTTTATTGTCTTTGAACATAGTATTTGCTTTTTCATGTTAAATCCAGCATGACCTTGTGCTAAACTTTGTTTTATATCTTTTGCACTTTTCGCATTTTGCGTTATTTGGCTTCCTAGGTAGCAGCAATCCTTAACCTCTCTTGTAAGTTCTCGTTTCCTATCTGTATTCTGGTTTTTGACTTATTTTCCCCTCATTTACATTAACTTAAGTATTATATAACAGAATACAGAATAAACTAAAGAAGAAACTAGCACATTAAAAAAAAAGGTTAGAGACGCAAGACCACACGTAACAGTCTGTATAGATAGGTGGGGCATTTTGACAACACTGTTTTTGATTTTAAAGGACGCCGAAATAGTTACAATTTCCATAGGAAACAAACGACTTTAATAGAAATAGATAATGGGAATCTAAAATTTTCAAGTGTGTAAGATCGGAATATGCATTATCAATAATCTTGTGGAATAAGCAATAGACAAAATCATACAGTAGAAAAAAACGTACGGTAATTCAAATAGAGAAAATCTAAAATGCAGAGGTATGCGTATGATTTAGTTACATTCGCTGAAACAGAAAAGAAGTTAAATTAGGTATAAATAATATCAAAACAAAGGTAATGGAAGTAGTAAACAGGATAGCGGTTGTAAAGCGATGGTAAAACTGTGGTTAATAAGAATAGAAGAGTAAACGTATATATATATATATATATATATATATATATATATATATATATATATACACACACACAATCGAGTCCTAGCGTTTGGGCCGTCATAAAATTGCAGTGAATTTTACTGTAGAGAAACCTTTTTTATTCTCGCCACACGAATTGAGCACCATAAAAGTGCAGTGGATATCTCTGGATTATGCCCCTGCGAAAGTTACATAAATATTTTTCCTGAAAATAAAAAAAATCTTCCAATATCTCTGGAACGCCCCCTTTATTTCAGCATACCACGGCTAGCTCTAAAATCTGCTTCTTCAGCGATACTTACTATTCTAAGTTTACTCTTTCTCACTTATACTATCAAATGAAATTACCACTCAAATAATGCAACGGAACATACAACCTTTTATTAATACAATTCACAATTTTACGTCACCATCTCAATATTTACAAATTTGGATATACAGCTTTATAAAATATTACAATCTCAATCATTAAATCTTTTTAAATTACCAACAGTTTTAGTTTTATGTAAGTAGATGGGCCTATCTTGAAACCCTAAATTGAAATTTACTCTGGTCTATCGTGAGCTCAGTATAAACCCTGTTACTCTAAATGCATAAATAAATCGCATCTTTGCTTTCAACAACCCTAAAGACCCGTTTACTCTTAACATCGAATTTTTATGTCATTTATTTACACCTTTAAATAATAACTACAAATTTTCCTTTTCATATACCCTTCAAATTAGCTTTTATGTTCATAAAATACACACCCAATGTGTCAAATCACTCTAGCACAAAATAACAGCACAAAATGTTCAAGCAATAACAATAGAAATTAATTTCGTTACCTGAAGTAAGCTTTTTTCATCGTCACCTCTCAAGATGTCGTCCACCAAAAACTTCATCGTAGCATTCCATGCACCTCTTTGCTATATGTAGATCAAACTCATTTCCAATCGCTATCCAATTCTCTGCAGACGCCTTCAATATTTCTACCCATATAATTGTCCAAACCAAGTTAATCACCTTCCGTATCTACCAAACACCCAGCACCCTGGTTTTAAAAATTTCTAGGCACGCTTACTAGTAACACCTTTCGTTCGTTCTGCAAAAGTAGTTACAGCACCGTTTACAGTATAGCACCCACTCGTGCGTTTCACACTTTTAATTAAATTTTGACGGGCTCCACTAACACCGTTTATAAAATTTTAAACTTAGATGTTACTGTAAAAGCTAAGCGAAGTAAGAGCACAGTGAAGTACGAGAGCTAAGCGAAGTCCAAGAGAGCCCTACTACGTCTTTTCGTGTATTTATAATGGTCGATACACACCTCCTGCACCCTATTTCAACCGCAAAGCTCCCCTACTGTAATCGATTCTGAAAATTTTATATGCCACGAACTTTTTAACACTCAGAATTCTCACTCTATCGTCGCTTTAGTCCGAAACACTGGTTAACAAAATACAACCGTCGCGATCTTCTTGAAATTTTCTCTCACCTCCTAGCACTCAGCCAATCACAAACATTTCTCCCATTCGTAGGTCTAGCCTTCCACTATCTTACCTTCGTCTAACTCATATTCGTTGTCTCTTACAATCCCACTCAAGCCACATAAAATCGATATTGTGGTTGACCTCTAAATTTTGTCGCGTACTTTAAACGAGTGTTTGATCCAACGTCTTTATTTGTTTTCCTCGTCTCGCCTATGCTATCGATATCCCGTTTCAACTTTACAAAAGGCGCGACCGAATGATAGACTATATCTTGAGACATGAAAAAATAGTTAAGGATTGTAATATTAGGCAGAGGAAAGCAAATGCTAAAGACATGACGAATGGTTAGGGATGATAATATAGGGCAGAGAAAGGCAAAGGCGAAGTATAGAAATCAGATTTAGAAAAACGTAGACAAAATTAGTTAGAGTGTACTTAAAGGGTTGACGTAAGGAACTACGTCAAACCAACCTTGAGCTTGTTGCGCTTTCTTTTAAAGCTCCCATGTATTAGTGTATTGCTTTAGTTTTTGGAACTGTTTTTAAGAACTCTGCGTGGTGAAATTCCCAGCAGATCATAACGTTACTGCTGGACGATACGATAAGGTCGGGGTTAGGAGGGTGGGGGCCACTAGTCGATAATTGATAGGCGCGAAGCACTTACGTCAGCGCTCAACGAAAGGCGGTAAGGAAGTGCCCCGAGCTATGCTATAGTTCTCACTTAAAATGTCTACCCCTCCATCCGCGTTTGACGGACTTTCATCCGCGTTGGTGGGAACCAAACTGTACCCATGTGATAATTGTTCTGTCAGCATGTTCGCGACCACAAAGATAAGTCAATGATATCAACAACCGTGCGAATAATTAGGCGTGGTTTTCAGGGCGTCAGCGTTATTGTTATGATCTGCTGGGAATTTCCCCACGCAGAATTCTAAAAAAAGTCCCTAAACCTAAATTAATACCTACTCTGTTGAAGCTTTACAAAGTATAGCCTAACAAGCTGTAAATAACAGTTTCATTTCAAATAAAAACGTTCAACCAAATGTAACAGGAATTAAATTTTGCAAACAATTCGACATCTATGAACAATTAATTTCAAATAAAAATGTTACATTTAGTAAATTTTAATTTTAAATTTATTAACCCTGCAAAAATTTCTGAAACTGTAACAATCTTTACAAATGGAATTCAATCTGAATATTTCTTTAGTTGGAGTACAATTCGCAAACTACCAAATTGAACTAGAACAGTTAATGGAATTAAGAAATTTCGACTTGCAAGTACAAATAATGCCTGTTCAGTTTTGAAATCTGTACTTTGCATATGTGAGGGTAGTTTTCCATATCGATACCATTTTGTAAATAAGCCAGCCGGCAACTGATTTCTGTCACAGGTTTTCTGAATTTTAGTGGTTTTAACGCTTCTGAAATTATGATCTTAGTATTTTACATTCTGCTTCCTGTTCCCCTATCTCTTCTGCGTCTTCCATATTAGCACAAATAAAGGACTTCTGTAGATATTTTCTACCTGCTTACTATATCCTTGGCTTCCGTCTTGAATGTGACCTTCCACAAACTTAACAAAACAAAACTTTAAAAACTTCTACTTATGTTAATTATCTATTTGTTCTCTTTTGCGTTCACGCAAAATATTATGTATTTTAGTTGAATGTCTAATTCTAATGTTATTGAACAAAATCGAATTTTGCGAACTTGCATAAATTCAGGCTTTCTCTTAATAAGATGTATTTCATCTAGGGCTCTTGAATAAATTGACCAAAGTTGGGGTTAAAGTGAAGTGAACTTATTTGCTTTGGAAATTAGCATTTTACTAAATTGAACAACCTTTTGACGAGGATACATTATCGTTTACTTCATCCTAGGCAAGAAAAAGAAAGATAATTATGTATTGAGCACCAATTCACTGCAATGAATCTTAGCGGATTTTAATAATAATTAGAGAGATTTACGCATGATACGCTGATTATTATTACAAATCAAACTTTCACTGTGAATAATGTAACCAAAGTTTGTCCATCTATTTTTGAGACAAGTACTTCCTCATACTCCAATCTGATAGTAGTTGTACAATCTTAATCTGTTCATTTAACCTACGCATCCTAACATGGAGATGCTGTTGTATTTATAGCACAGTGCATTTTTACATGTCACCCAAAGGAATCTATGTTAATTACATTTTGTTTATAAACATTAAAAATGATTCAGGAATTTAAATGTATAGCTTAACGTATAACGCACTATTAATATATAGGAGTGCACTAGAAGTCATCAACCTGAATAACTATAGCGTTACAGAAAATTTTATCGCATGCAATTTAACTTCCGGTCATGCACTTCTAATAACTTTTAACACGTTCTTCTATTTGTTACAGCCCGATACGGTACCTCAAGGTTCCGTTGATATGTGCAAGGTGCTTGAAGTTACCGGTGCCGAACAGGTGACTGGCCACCCACATTCGCTGGCCTTAACTTCACCGGATCGTGTCACCTTCATTAAAGCTGCAAGCCGCGAAGATGCACGATGGTGGCTTGAATTGTTAGCAGTTTTTCCACGTCGTCATAAACGAAACGCTACTTTTCCGGGTGGTAGAGCATCTCCTAGTTTACCACAACTAGGACGTAGTGCTTCACCTCAACCACCCCGACCTAGGCACCTATCGGTGACAGGACCTAGTCCTCGCACTAATTTTCTTACACCACCGTTGAAGGAAGAACGCGAATCCCCAACGAAGGAAGAGTCACCAAGGCCTGTATGGTTGCCAGAACCTACACTTAACGTACCGATTGAGCAGTCACCACTAAGCAGAAGTGGTAAGTAATTTTACCATTAATTTAACAGATTTTATACAAAACGGTGAAAGTATGTTTGTTTGTACCCGAGGCCCAATTTCAATTGTTTTATTTTGCGAGGTCGATGTTCAGTTAATTGTAGCAGTCATATTTTAAAACTGCATGCAAAAATAAAAATTTTTAAATCTGAAAATACATCGTCTTGCTTATTAAATAACGTACAAATGTTGTCTAATAAATGTCAGAGGAAATGGTGGGGTCACAGTTTTTTCTAAGTGTGTTGTAGGCATAACGCTTTTAACAATGAGTCGCCTAAAAAGCGCCTCATGGATGTTGTCGGGTGGTTATTCCTGTAAAGTAGGTCTGCGGTTAAATAGAGGTGGATATAATGACCAAGATAGTTGGAAAAACTTCGAGAAAGGATATGGCTAGCTGGGATCAGGTCTACAAAGGCATGATTGAAAGGGGTAGGGTAAACGGGGTTAATTTACACGAGAAAGTGGGCGCCACCTAACTAGGAAAGAAAGCGAAGAAGAAGAAGGGTTAAGGCCCTTTCTAGCCAATGAAGAGTTTAATCTGAAATTATTAGTTTTCACTAACGAAAATAAATATTGAAAGGTGTATTAAAATTTTACAGAACTTTACAGATACGCAATAGTGCTTAACTCAAAATCAGCGAAACACATCCTTAACTCTACACTAAATTAATTCGATACACAACTAGAGCAACGCGGAAAAAACAAACTTACACCCTCGACAATGCAGGAAATCTTAAAATAAGATTTACAGACATATAGAAGTTTTCATTTTTCCATACAAGAATATTACAAAGCTATAATTGTTTCCTACTTTTAGAGTCGATTCTTGCCGAAAGATCCAATCTCTAAGGTGTACTTGGAGTTTTCTAAATTCTTGTTTGATAAATGAAGCAAAGATAAAAAAATACGGATACAATAATGTTTAATAATCTTTACGTTTTAACAAATGAAAACTATTTATGGACATTTAATAGAATTTTTGGAACAAAAATTACTAAGGAATTAACATTATATTTCATGCAATTATTAAAAATCAAATTAATACTTTAAACCCTTCGTTAACTTTATTTTTAAAAAAATAATTTAAGTAGGGAAGTCGGGGCAAAGCAGGCCCTTTAACTTTAATTGGTCATAAAACCACTTAGATACAAAATCCAGTCTGTTTAATCATTATACATTATTAACATATATATTGTGTATGACTAACCCTGCTCTATAAGCTATTACGCAGTTTGTTCTAATAGTTACAATATCTAATTTTTTAAATATGCTATGTGCCATTTTGCCCCATAAGTGGGACAAAGTGAAAAATTTGATGGGGCAGACGCAGAGCGATCGTTATGAAGGTATAAGTAAAAAGTAAATATATAAGTTTATTAAAACAAGAATATAACCTTATAGTAACAAATATTATACGATTATACACTTACTGAATATCATAGACAAAAATAGGCATATATTGAGCATCGGCAAAAGAATTAAAAATATAGGTAAATTGAAAAACTCAAAAAAACACTCAGAAACTCATACAGTTAAAAAATATGAACTCTTATAAAAATATTAACATGACTAACGGAACAACAATTAAAAATTGATGTCACAATATTATATAACCTGAATTTTTCAGTGCCTAAGATTTTTTGTTTTAAGTCTTCCTAAAATTTCTTCTTGAACAACTTCATTAATATCTGGAATATTAGGGAAGACAAAAACATTTTTAAATTGCCGGTATTGCCTTAAGAAGGCTACAGTAACGTTGAATCCTGACTTGACAGTATCAACCGAGATATCAGCCAATGAATCAATAGTTGTAATTTGAGCAATAAACCTCTTTTTGCTTTGTTTTATTGAAGTTAATTCTAACAGCAAGAACTCGCCCTTAAACAATTCTTCCAAATCGTCTTTGGATAAAATTCATTATCGCTTATTTCTAAATCCTCAGATTCTGCTAATTCTAACTCGGCAGAATTGTCCTATGAAGTTTCATCCGTGGATGTTTTTCATCTTTTCGGTGCTAGTTAATTTTTCTAACTCCCTTTTGTTTACGTTTTGAGGTCATTTCAATCGAATATGCTTTCAGTTCTTCGTGGTTAGGCGTTTTGGTTAAAATCATAGTTTTGCCCCTCCTTGTAGTTTCTCGCGATTTTTTTGGTCCAGCTTTTGGCAATGAAATAATGTTTTTTTGGAGAATAATGCATGTCAGAAATATTAGTCAAATGAGAATCTTGTAAAATTGATGCTTCATTATCGGGCAGCGATGGGGTTCTAGCAACAGAACATCCCGTTTGAGGTGATTGTCTAATAGTTTTGTTTTTGTTACTGCAAACGGAAGGAATTAATTTTGTCGGAGTTTTTGTAGATGGCAGTGTATTCAACTGATCTTGGTTATTGGCAATATCCGACTCAACAAGACCACTATCAGTTGTTTCTGCGGGCATAAACAAATGATGAGGAAATATATTCGGGTAGTATCGAACAATTTCCGTGGAACGATAACCACTGATAGCCGTTTACGTAGTCGCTGCCCTTCTAGATGCATTCCCGTAAAATTCCCCCACTTGATATATTGTGGTAACATAAACGCCACATCTAGTGGCTATAACCTGTGTGTTGTATGTGTCGGTATTACGATAATATGCACATTATTAGCTCTTGCTTTTTCAATCAGTGTTAGATTTTTTGTATGTGTAGCATAACCGTCAAGAATTATTAAAGCGGAATCTTCTTCTTTTGTTGGCTTAGTGAATTTCAAAAAATGATCAAACCAGACACCCGAAAATATTTCACTCTGCATCCATCCTGATGGATGATATTCGACTGCTGATTCTGATAGCAAGTTCCCTCTCAAGTGATGGACACTTTCTCACCCTTGGTAATATTATTAATGGAGGTAAATAAAACCCAGTAGCATTAAAGCAGATTTCCACTGTTGTTAGAGTTCCCCGTTCAGCTGAGGAAAGGCAGCCTACTTGTTTTTTCCCTTCATTGAAAATATTCTAGATGATTTGCTTGGGACGGTTGATATGCCCGTTACATCGCAATTAAAGGTTCTACCTGGCATAAACTTGTGTATTTTGTAAACTTCGCCAAGAAGATTAAAAAATGCTGAAACGTTGTTTCTATTGAATGAAGATGCTCTTGCAGCGGAAGTATACTCTAGAAGTCTAAGAGAGATATTGCGATTTCTTTTTAAAAACCCGTAGATCCAATCACGACCAGCTAGATTCTTAGATGCATTGAATGTCTGAGGAATAGTATTTCGTTCAGCGAACTGAAATGCAAGATGGCGCAGATCTCTTGTACAGAGTCCAAAAAGACGACTTTTAATTTCCAATATAAAATCGCCTAATTCTTTTTCTTGTTCAGGTGTAAACACCGGTTTATACCGCTCTAAATTTTTTTACAAGCCTCTTGCTCATCCTTATTTGACGTATCTCGCCTCCTTAGAGTGGTAATTGGAATATTATAAAGTGCGGCAGCTTTTCATAGACTAATGGCACCACTTCTTACTTTTCTAATAATATTCTCCGTGGACTCTTCTAACCAAGATTGTTGATTACTTGTTCTTTTGTAAATTCGTACCATTGTTAGTGACCTAAAAAATAGGTTGCTTTCAAAGTTTGCAAAACAAGATACCAAAATTTTTCTACTAACTTACGAACAACCCGAACAGTAAATCGCCGGCTTTATTAATTGTTAAGATGTTAAATAATCTTACTATCAAATACATGTCTAGATAAAAAACCAAAAAGTGTAATGTTTCAAATGCGGACTTATAAATTAAATAAAAGGACTGGTAAAAATGGTTGCCTAACTGAACCATTACAAACTTGAAATAACGAAAATATAACGAACCCGTATATTTAAATAAGTAGAAACTAAAATGGCCTTTAAATCAATGAGACAGGAAAATTGGTAAGTACGACATGGAACGTAACAAATATTTGAAATAAAAAGCTGATTTATTCTCATAGTGCATATGCCTATCTCTATGTATTTGTGCATTTTAATGTTATTATATCTTTTATAGTTTTTTATTTTCTGTTAAAATTCCTGTTTAATCTATATACTTCATTTTTGTACTATTCTTGTTTAAACCAGTAGCATTTTAAAAGCTACCGATCCACATTTTTGTCAATTACTTACTTAATTATACATATTCTCATGTTTAAATCGGTTGAAATCAAATATTCCAATACAGCTGGATTGACCATCTAGCAAAATGAGCGTTCTCAAATTATTTGGTTTGGCTAAGGTAAAAATAAGTCCTATGGTAGGGTTTCTTTATATTTTGATAGTTTCGAAGTGATATGTTGATCTGGTATTGAATGTATGTTGATCGAGACACAAATGAAGTTTTATAACGCCTTTTTTATGTGCAGTACCTTAATGTTTTTAATAGATGACTTGTCTTTAAAAGAGTTGTGATGCCATCTGTAGTGTCTAAAGTATTGTTTTTTATGCGGTCTCTCCATTCTCTTTCAAAGTGCTGTAATTATTTTTATTTGCCTTCAAAAATGCAGCGGCATCTATCTCCCATTCTATAGTACAAAACGACCACTCCCATGCTCTGTCCTCAGGTGTAGCTCAAGGTACCCGAGAGCTTTCTGAGGTTTTATTCTTCTTAAAGACATTCTATAAATTATCCTACTTTGGAGCTCATATTGGGGTTTCTTTATATTTTAATAGTTTCTAGGTGATATGTTGATCTGGTATTGAATGTATGTTGATCGAACCACATATGGCTTTTTATAACGTCTTTTTTGTGTGCAGTACCTTAATGTTTTTTAATAGATGATTTGTCTTTAAAAGAGTTGTGATGTCATCTATAATGTTTAAAGTATTGTTTTTATGCGAATTCTGCATTCTCTTTCAAAGTGTTGTAATTATTTTTATTTGCCTTCAAAGATGCAGTGGCATCTATCTCCCCTTTCTATAGTGCAAAACGACCACTCCCATGCTCTGTCCTCAGGTGTAGCTCAAGGTACCCGAGAGCTTTCTGACGTTTTGTTCTTCTTAAAGACTTTCTATAAATTATCCTACTCCGGAGCTCATATTGATAGAGATGAATCTACACAACTTATATTACTGTTTTTTTATTTAAATAAATATTAAAAACCCATCCAGTTTTGTATAAAAATAAAATTAGTTACAAACTTAGAAATTGAAATAAATTTATGCTGTTCGAAATTTGCGTTCTTAAAATGCCTTTTTTTTATACTGTTAAAAGATTTTATATCCGCTGTGTAGGACTCGTCTTTGCCGAAGCAATAACATAACCACTAAAAATCCACTTTGGTACCGGACTTGAGATCCCTTGTCATAGTCTTTTTAGGGACTCCGTGACTAACGTACCTGGACTAGGTCCTTCACCGCCGTCGCAAATTGTAAAAAACATTACTCTACGGGCAGTTTATCCCTTTCGGACGTCTGATGGAATCGCAGCAAAGATTATTGCTGGAGCGTCGCCCTGGGGTGTCTATATCGCTGCCATAGGTCATCTCCTTAGACTCCTAGGGCTCATATGAGCTGGTTTTCGTGATCCTCTAGAGATCTGTAAAACCTCTCTGCATTCGACCGGAGCCATTACTTGACGGTTTGCAGGTTTGCCCCTCTGTGAAGCTGAGCGTTTCGAATGAACCATATAGCGCCGAAGACTCCCCTTAGTGCATTGTTCTGGATCACCTGGAGCTTACGCATATGCGTTTCTGCTGCATTACCCCACACTACTGATTCGTATTCAAACATCGGTCTTGTTATCGCTATGTTGTGTTACAGTAACTTTTTGAAATGGATTGATTCTATATTAATTTGCAACTACCTTAATTAAAAGCGCTAATCTAAATCCTTTTTATGTTATTCTCAAATTATACAAGCTTAACAAGTTCAATAAATACGTATTTCAGTCTTGAATATAATTATCCTAGTGTTGTACAATAGGAATACGGGGAATATATCCTTTACCGCATTTATGAATTCGTTGAAATGTTTGCTGGTCGTAAAACCACTTCTAAAAGCTAGAATCTCACCTCATCAATTCTCTGTAGTACATTCTAACCGCTGTTTATTATTTCCAATAGTAAACATTGAAATATTGTATCCTTCCTTGAAATGTGCTCTTGCTATTTCCAATAGTTAAGTAGCAAACAGTTTTGCTTCTAATAGGTTCTTTTTAAAACTTCTCGCTCATTAAAATAATTTAATGAGGTTGTTATCTGCGCGTTTACCATGAAATTCTATTATGTTATTTGCTGGCGTTCGAGCTCGTGCAAGTTTATGGGTAATAAAATCGTTCCTCTTAATTAAATCATTCCGGGTATCCTAGTAGCGTGAATCGATAATAATACAAACCTCTATTTTTTCCTAAAAGTTAGGAAAATGGCTGTCTTTGGCCGTGTGCGTTCGATGTTTTAAAATAAATTTTGCTTTCCCATTCGAGCAACGAAATTCAATGCAATTAATTATCGTATTTTATCTTCGTTGTTGTCTGGAATAGACATTTTTGCCTGCTTTCGTAGAATGGTTTTATGTTACTTACCCCCGGCGTTCTAAAAGTGATATAAATAAAAGTTCAACTTATTTGTCACTCTTACTTAAACGATTCTTCTGTTATACAACGTCCTTTGAGCGTTGTAAAGTCGCGCTTTTAAAATGCGTTTTGTGTTACCATAGTTAAGTTGGTGGTTTCAGCACGCAGTCGTAGACTTAACGAATTTAGGGTGTTTAGTGAAAATCTGGACACTTTGTATATCGGAACTGACATCAAGGATTTTGATACTCCTGAAAAGTTAAAACCGTAATTCTATTACCCCAGGCTCAACTGGTCGGCATCGATGTTATATGTCTGTTTACCAAAGTTTCCGTACACGACGCTTAACCTATATTTACGACACTTTCCCACAGATAAAGCAACATTTGTCAATGTGCTGACCACATGTATTTTTAATGGAACTTGGAATTATATGAATATGTCGATGAAATCGCCATAGGAAGATTACACAGCGCGATAATTGCTTATATGTATATAGAATTCTTTGAGAAGACTGTTATCTAGATGACACATTTGTGATATAGAGCCGTGCCGGTGAAGCACCGACGGCTTTCTTGAAGCATTTGACTAGTATCCACGCCGCGTACATTTCACTATTGCCAAGAAAAAAGATGGTACACTTTAATTTCTAGTTGTTTTGGTAGCAAAGAAGAGAAGATGAAATACTACTAACGCTCGCGTGTTCTATCAAAAGTCAGATCTCATCGATTACTCTCAACACAAAAACGCAGTACTAAAATCGCTTATTACGGGAGGCTAATTGAATTTGTGAGCCAACCAAAGGACCATCTATACAAGTCACTTCGGGCAAATGGATGTTCATAACAAGAAATTAGAAGATCGTAGCACCCCTATAGAGCATCCACATCCGTGAAGATATCTTCCTCATGCGGTGCGATATTATGTAGGCAGTACACAACGAAGCGTTAGCATAAACCTAAAATAACTCCAAAGGAATTACAAACGCAACATATTGAAAGCTTCTTAGTTACCGAACGTATTCTACGAGCGGAAAATCATCCCATAAAATTTAATAAAACGGGGATTCTATCGACATTAACTCTTTTTCCACGCATGTCAAAACTATAAAGATCTATAAGAACAAATCTAATTTCAAACGGAAAGGGAATTCTGTATTCATCAGGAAGATCTGGTATCTAACATTTCAACAAGCCAGGCGAAATTTAATTACCATATATGACCAATCAACTGCCACTGTTGAAATCAATCTCAAGTTTATAAATTCAGGAATTCAACTAGCAACGAGGACACGAGCTATAACTCGGTTCCAGATCAGCGAAAGAGATAGCGAATTTTGGATCTTTTCTGCGTCGTTTAACAACGTGGCCGCAGTAGTCCAGAACATCAAGTTACTGCGGTATACATCATTGGTGTGCATCTAAATATTTTTGCTATTTTCAGAGCAAACCAACGCGAATATTTATATATATTTACTACTACAAGGATTAAAGGCTGCTCTTTTCAGAGCAAAATGTCAGACTCCACTTCAAGGGTGAATGAATTCCTGAAGAACCCCGTAGCACCTAAAAGAGCTACCATCTCGATTACGCACGACAGTGAAATGGACTACAAATCCGTTACAAGCCGCTGACGACGGGGCGACATCAGCTTCAGAGACCGAATCAAAGAAGAAAAAGACGAAAACGGACGTAAACCGCAACATTATTCCAAGACTACTAGCATTCGCATCCCATCAATATTCATCGACACATTTTCAAACTTTCTCCAGTACGTCAATGCATTGAAAAACCATCTACAGAAAAACATCGACATCAGAGCATCAGGTCAAGGAGTTCGCATATTTGCTACTGGCGCTACCGAATTCAGATTTGTACAAAACCACTTTTAGGTCAACAACATTGAATTTTGTACATACACCATTAAATCTCAACTCGAACTGAATGTAGTTATCAAGGGACTTGCTTCGAACATAACCACGGAAGATATCCAGACAGAACTCACCGCCTTAGGCTACAGGATCAACTACGTGACAAAACAACAAAACAAGGAATGAGCATTCAGTAACACCTTTTTCATGGCAATGGAAAACAGTTCAAGGTCAATCGATATTTACACCCTTGCCAACTTCTTGTACTGCAACCTAGTAAAGGTCTCCTCTTTTGAGTCCAGGGTAGAATTTCCTCAGCGCTTTCCCCGTTTTACCTAAGGAAGTCAAACAAATCATCATCGCCCAGAGCAACAGAAAGGCTCTAGGAAAGGACGGAATCCCACATCAGCCACTAAAACTCATCATAAGAAAGACGCTGGCGTCTATTACAAAAATCTTTTATAGTATCATCAACTTTAAGCACTTTCCCAAAACTTGGAAAACAGTCACAGTTGTGATGATCCTAAAATCAGGAATGAAGAAGACAGACGTCGAAAATTACAGACCGATTTCACGACTACGCAAGTTATGTAATCCCCAAGCGATATATGTATAAAAAAATAGAACGATTAAGAAATTATTAGAAATGTTAGAAATGCGCTAAGTGAAGTGCAACATTGTAAAACAAGGACAATTTATACAGTTTATTAACGTTCATGGGAACGGAAGCGCTACTTTGTATCGCAGACGATCGTGACACTGCAGATGTCAGGTCACAGGCGGTCACCGACGGTCACGTACCAAGATTACTTAGAAAGTAAGATCGCAACAATGTAATTATGAATATAGTTACGAATAAGCAGACATGAGATCTGCAAGTTCCCACAGCCATATGAGGGGGTAGGGATATTATAAAAGGCCCGGGAGCTCCAGTCGACGACAGTTAATCCATCGATCAGCTTTAGCATTGCAGTTCGTTAGATTACTCATTTTAGTACAATTAATTAATGTATTTCGATTAAAGTAATTCCAAGTCAATTCTGTATTACTAAAAATAAATTTGTTTAGAAGTTGGAAATGGTTTTTTAAAAAAGGCCGCTCCCAGCCACGAACCTTAACTCGCACAATGTCAAAAATCTTTGAACGACTTCTACAATTAAGAATCGAGCCACTGCTACAGGACAGCGCAGAACAAACGATCAGGGTTATAAGCAGAATTTTAACAACTAAAACAGGGGTCTGAGGGTCTGACAACCGTCGCCATCGCTTTAAACATCAAGAACACGTTTGGCAAGGAGTGAATTAACTGACTATTGTTCAAACTCACCATCGCCCGCAAACTACCAACGTCGTACATACAGCTCTTTTAGAGTTACTTGTTGGACAGGAAACTGCAAGTCCATGTAGAAGACGCCTCGTCTTCAGAGACATTCATTAGCGTCGGGGTTGCTTAATGGAGCTACCTCTCTCTAACACTATCAACGCTAACACACAAGACTTGCCATG
The DNA here is from genome assembly GCA_036346225.1 of Platerodrilus igneus. Lineage (NCBI taxonomy): Eukaryota > Metazoa > Arthropoda > Insecta > Coleoptera > Lycidae > Platerodrilus > Platerodrilus igneus. The sequence continues at coordinate 4,605,269 of JARFIW010000124.1, forward strand.
CATTCTAAAAGCACTCTGTGTACTGTACGCCGACGATACACTGTTCCTAGCAACTGGACAAAACCCAAGGCATTCAACCACGAAAATACAACGCCAACTTTACCTACGGCAAAACTGTGGCTATAATCTTCACAAAACGGATAACCGATCGACTATCGAAGACGAACAAATGATCTGGAGTCGTACCATCAAATACCTAGAAGTACACATGGCTAACCAACTCACGTTTGACAAACACGCCACCGAGAGTACGAACGAGGCCCGAAGAACGAAGGACTATCTTCACGGATTACTGCACCACAAGAACAAACTACCCACGAACGTCAGACTCGGGGCATACAAGGTCTACATACGACCATTCCTGAACTGTGTATCAGCGACAATAAAATCAAAATAGAAGTCATCCAAAACAAGACGTTGCAAACTATCACCTGGGTTCGTTGGAAAAGAGACGCTAAGACAGGACCTTTCAGCTACCGACATTAAAAGAGCACTTCAAGGCGCTAGCCGCAAACATCTACAACAAAATAGACAACTCAGATATTCAACTCCTTCGAAGCATCGCAACCTCGTTGGACGGAACCCAATGGACGTTGTAACTTTCACACAAGTTTAGTTTGTTAATGTTTTGGTTGGCGTCCACAGCAGGAGTTTTGTTTCTTCCACCGTGAAATTGTTGGTTTTGATAAGGAAGAGAAATCGAACATGCGGAATAACTTATTGCTTTTCCAATAGGAGTCGTTCTTGGGCGCACGTACTCTTTGTGACTCGTTCCTCAACGCTTAAGTGAACTTATCGGCCATCAAACGCATGTCTTCACCTACGACCGTATGAAACGGTAGTTCATTAACATGTCTGTAATCCGTACGGGGTACGGAACTTCCTGATGTATTATAGCTTTATAATTATTGCGATTTTAATTGTAAATGTGCAATATTTTCTAAAACATGTATTTATTTATTCAAAACTTCTACTATATGTTATTATGTTTCCCTTAGATTTCAATTCAAAATGGTTACGTTAGTATCAGGAAAAAGGTATTTTTAGAAATTTCGTCGATTTAATTTGTTTATTATTAACCTACAAATATATATATAATCTGATTAAAAGCTTGCTGAATGACGTTCTATCGAAATAGTAGTTGTTCCCATCGAAAAGTGTCATGTCATCATAATCATATGGTGTACTACGCAGTGTATGCAAAAAATATAACTAATTTGCTAAAGTAATGGTTTTCTAAAAAAATATCGTCTGGCGGGGTTTTTCTGTCGGTTACTACGAAATGAATTGCTGTGTCATTTCAAAATTAAATGATTAGTTATGGTTTTTAAAGAATGAATTTATAAAATACCATGTCTGAAACAAAGTAAATTTAGTAAGCATCATTATCACAATTTGAGACTACTTTTATACTTGATTATAATTGTATTTTCTATCCATTTGCAAAAAGCCTGGCTTAATTTTTGTTGGTTTCAAGTACATTATTCTATATTCAAAGTCTATGTTTAATAAGTTTTTAAACCGACTAATTAAAAGCCAAAGTTTGCCCTAGGAGATTCGTCTTATAACAAAAGTACCAAAAATAAAAGACAGTTAATTAATTAATTTTTTATAAAGAAATTTTAGATGGTTAGCCTAAAGGTTTTCTCAGCCAGTTTAAAGATGCGGCTGTATCTTCTTCATATGAATACTTTCAGGATTACTGAAACGTAAAAGATTACTTTAACCTTCATAAAGAATTAATTAATGCGCGTTTCCGTATTAATAAGCAATGTTCATCAGACAAGTATTCATTGTTTGTGACAGTTAATTAATGTAGTAATAATAACTTGAATTTGTAATAACCATTTTGATTTAATGCCGAGAAACTTAGGTGCGTGAAGTTAGCCGCAACATTTTTGAATTTTTTAAAAATATTTATGTCATAATTAGGCGCCAATTAAGCGCCATTTTGCGCCGCTAAAACTAAATTTTGCGCCGTCTTGGCAAACAAGTTATTGATAAAATAATATTTTTCCGGCCAAGTTCACGAAGCCACACTTTTTTTCAATTTTCAGAAAATCTTTATTCCATAATTTAGCGCCAATTAGGCGCCATTTTGCGCCGTTGAAACGAAATTTTGCACTCTCCTGTGTAGCAAGTTATTCGCAATATACTATTTTTCTGAACTCCAAAAACGTGAAGTTGGCCGCGACTTTTTTGAAGTTTGAAAAAAATTTTGCACCACAATTAAGCGGTAATTAGGCGCCATTTTGCGCCGTTAAAACAAAATTTTGCGCCCTTCTGTGTAACAAGTTATTCGAAAAAAACCATTTCTCCAAACTAGCCCAAAATCGTGAAGTTGGCCGCGACTTTTTTCAATTTTGAAAAAAATTTTATACCACAATTAAGCGGTAATTATGCGCCATTTTGCGCCGTTGAAACGAAATTTTGCGCCCTCCTGTGTAACAAGTTATTTGAAAAAAACTATTTCTCCATACTACCCAAAATCGTGAAGTTGGTAAGCGTAAGACTACGGATCCCAAGGTCCCGGGTTCAAATCCCGACACGGCCGACTGCTTGAAGAATGGCAGGTGAGCATTTTTCACAAATATTACGCCCTCGTTCGGATGAGAGGTTAAATGGAGGTCCCGTGTGTGAGTGTTGTCACGCACGTTAAAGATCCCTTACCTTGCCTGGAACGGCAAGGGTTCGGCAAAATTCTAAATTTCCAGGCAACAAAAAACTCGCCTCCTGGCCAATGTAGTACCTTCGGGTGGAGCATTGGAAATTTTTGTACCAAATTTAAGCGGTAATTAGGCGCCATTTTGCGCCGTTAAAACGAAATTTTGCGCCCTTCTGTGTAACAAGTTATTCGAAAAAAAACATTTCTCCAAACTAGCCCAAAATCGTGAAGTTGGCCGCGACTTTTTTGAATTTTGAAAAAAATTTTGTACCACAATTAAGCGGTAATTATGCGCCATTTTGCGCCGTTGAAACGAAATTTTGCGCCCTCCTGTGTAACAAGTTCTTTGAAAAAACTATTTCTCCATACTACCCAAAATCGTGAAGTTGGCCGTTCATTTACATTTCCAATGCTCCACCCGAAGGTACTACATTGGCCAGGAGGCGAGTTTTTTGTTGCCTGGAAATTTAGAATTTTGCCGAACCCTTGCCGTTCCAGGCAAGGTAAGGGATCTTTAACGTGCGTGACAACACTCACACGGGACCTCCATTTAACCTCTCATCCGAACGAGGGCGTAATATTTGTGAAAAATGCTCACCTGCCATTCTTCAAGCAGTCGGCCGTGTCGGGATTTGAACCCGGGACCTTGGGATCCGTAGTCTTACGCTTACCAACTTCACGATTTTGGGTAGTATGGAGAAATAGTTTTTTTCAAATAACTTGTTACACAGGAGGGCGCAAAATTTTGTTTCAACGGCGCAAAATGGCGCATAATTACCGCTTAATTGTGGTACAAACATTTTTTCAAAATTCAAAAAAGTCGCGGCCAACTTCACGGGGCGTCGCCGTGGATCAATGTAGTAAGCGTATGACTACGGATTCCAAGGTCCCGGGTTCAAATCCCGACACGGCCGACTGCTTGAAAAATGACAGGTGAGCATTTTTCACAAAAATTACGCCCTCGTTCGGATGAGAGGTTAAATGGAGGTCCCGTGTGTGAGTGTTGTCACGCACGTTAAAGATCCCTACCTTACCTGGAACGGCAAGGGTTCGGCAAAATTCTAAATTTCCAGGCAACAAAAAACTCGCCTCCTGGCCAATGTAGTACCTACGGGTGGAGCATTGGAAATGTAAATGAACGGCCAACTTCACGATTTTGGGCTAGTTTGGAGAAATGGTTTTTTTCGAATAACTTGTTACACAGAAGGGCGCAAAATTTCGTTTTAACGGCGAAAATGGCGCCTAATTACCGCTTATTTGTGATGCAAAATTTTTTTCAAAATTCGAAAAAGTCGCGGCCAACTTCACGTTTTTGGAGTTCAAAAAAATAGTTTATTGCGAATAACTTGGTACACAAGATGGCGCAAAATTTCGTTTCAACGGCGCAAAATGGCGCCTAATTGGCGCTAAATTATGGAATAAAGATTTTCTGAAAATTGAAAAAAAGTGCGGCTTCGTGAACTTGGCCGGAAAAATCTTATTTTATCAATAACTTGTTTGCCAAGACGGCGCAAAATTTAGTTTTAGCGGCGCAAAATGGCGCCTAATTGGCGCCTAATTATGACATAAATATTTTTAAAAAATTCAAAAATGTTGCGGCTAACTTCACGCACCTGAGAAACTTTATCCTAAAGTACGGACTTTCTGTTTAACTGTTGTCTTTCTTCGTGTCTTAAGTGAGATTTTTCAGGTTTGTCAATTACTGAAAAATTAAAAATTCTTTTGAAGTTGAGCAATTTTGAATAAAAGATTCAAAAATGCCAAGTTTGTGCATTTTATGAATGTTTTAAATTATAAATGTTTGATCTGTCTAATATTTCCTACATATTAATGGAAAATTCCTACCTAAAATAAACCTTGTGTTTGCGGAATTTGGAAAATTAACAGTTTTATGTTGTATTAAATAATTCTTCAGTGTTGATTGATAGTCGCTTCGGTAGTTGTTTGTGAAACATTGGAACTGGTCAAGTAACGCCTCAATCAGTTTATTAAATTCTTTTGTAAATTTTTAAGACCCATGAATTGTTTAACATTTTGTATATTTTCTAGATCTACAGGTATTTTTCAAGTCGCTTGAAACCGGGATAGAATAGTCCTACATATTTCTGTGCCTCTTATAAAAGGCAACTAACTAGAGCAGCTTTCCTGTTTTCGCACCAAGTATTCTGCTACTCTTTGAGAACACCATCAATTTATTTTCTCACAAAATGCCCATATAAAAGAAACTTGAGGAATACGTGATTGCGTAAAGCAATAGGGCATTTTGGTAGCAGTTGGATCTTGATGAATAATCCGTAGAAATAGATCAAATAAATCGTGAGAAATAATATGTAACACGCAACTGAGAAAGCGAACGAATATTCTGGTGGCCGTTAAGTTAGGAGCACTCACTACAAGAAATAAAAACAAACATGAAGATTTTTTAAGATTTATACACTCGAGGCAGACGAGGACGTAGTCTCAGAATACCAGTCTGCTTCGGTAGGCTCCTATTCTGATTCCGGAAAGAGGAAAAAAGTCACAAGATGAAGATAGAGAAAAGAGAATTAGGAAAAAACCACCAAAGAAGATGAATGCTTTACGAAGCATGGTAGAACTTTTTAGTTTAATGAGGGTACATAAGTTAGAAAATTTGAAGATAGAAAATGCGTGATTAAAATTAGATTTAGCAGAGAAATGGGGTGGTCGACAGAAGAGGACAAAAATTAGGGTTGTAATGCTTTTTTTTATATATTACTTTATACCGGGGGAATTGAAGATGGCACTGAAACCCCTTTCACCTATCTTTTGCTCTGGAAGATCAAATGCGTATTACTTACCACAAGAAGACGCCTAGGTTGTAACGTAAAATCCCACCAGTGAAGCGTAAACGACCTCACACGTTGCTGGCGCAGGTGAACGTATACTGCTCCACTTGGGTGATCAAAGTGTATCAGGGGAAGATGGAACAAATAGGTAAGCCCTTGCCAGAGGCGATATGCTAATACTTAACATCCCTGAAGTATACCGAGGTTCTCTGAATATAAAAATAGCCCAGGATATGGATAGATAACAATCGGGTAATAGTAAAAGAAAACTTCATGTAAGTCAATACGGCTGGCTCTGGAGGTTAGTCCAGCGTTCTTGCATGAGAATGGGTCGAAGACCGATTTCGTTTTGGTGTAGCTAAATACAAAGTTTAAGTGCGCCATGGCGTTTATACTACTAAAACTTTAAGTCCGAGAAAAAGCGGAAACCCGTACGTTTCATCAACTTAGCTCAAAAAAAAAACAGACTCGATTGTTCGTTCTTAGTTCAACGCTGTAAAAAACAATAATTTATTAATAAAGAAATAAGGCCACAAGTTGTGTTTTCGGTCTAAATATAGAAATTCAGAATGTAACCAAAATTAAAGGAGATCTGATCACATTATACTTCAAAACAGTTAATGTGTGATATTCTGCTATAAGGGTTTCTCAAAATCTTTCTTACAACGATAAACCTTAAAAGAGTAACTCTTAACTTAATTTTCATGTATTGTCAAAAAAATTCAGTTTAAAGTATTTACAATAATAGTACAGGCTTTAAATTCAGCAATATAAGGTTCCTTACAAAACTTTGTTATTTAAAATAGTGATAAGTAATCTGCTGCATTAAAAACTAAATTTGTGGCTTTTCCTTATTTAGGTTATCCTACAGATCTGTTGAAGATGATATATTAGCTATAATTGCGTAGCACATTTAATTTATTTTTGAGGTTCGAACATAACTACGTCGTATCGACACTGAATTGTAAAGTATTCTCCAAACAGGTGGTGTCAAGGTGACAACAGCTGATTTGCCAATAAAAATTAAACAAATGGTAGAAATTTTAAAATTTTCAGTATATTAATTTTTGGTAACAAGAATTTTTTTGTTTCATAATCACTCTAGTATGTAGTTTGTAGAAGATCAATAGTTCGTGAAATAACAAATTTTGCAAATAATTCCAACATGGGATTCCAAAACAAAAGCTGACACTTACCATAATCAAAAAATTTCCTTTAAAGAAATATACATTAGGTCACGAACCAGTTTTTTCATCCTAATGACGACAGTGAGCAGATCATGTCTTTCGAACAACAACCAAAACATGTTTTGTAAATGCAAGTACAATAAAAATAATTTTTTTGATTACTTTCACGTGTTATGTAATTACAACATTCAAAGGCTCGTACTGAATACCATTACAGATACATAAATTCAAATTTCCTCAGTGAAACTCAGTTCGGTTTAACACATATTATTCCAATCTATTTTGTTACACATAACTTCGTCTCCAAATGAATTTAGGTTGCACTGAAAATCAAAAGATTTAGTCTTATAAAATCTAAAAATAATAGGAAACCATTCAGGATAACTTAAACGAATAGGCTAGTCCATCGCCAAATGCGTGACGCCTCCTCCACGCAACACGTCGATTAACATTAGAGAACATCTTGTTCTTATATATTGTGGCGTGAAACTGGAACGATCAACACAGAAATATGCAATGGAAAATTATACTCGCGTGCGCACAACTCAGACGACGAGTTCAAATGCTTAACAGGTGATAGCTTATGACGTGACAACATCATGTGTTATATTACTACATTGTGACGTTTGCTAATTACTGCTCGCGGATAATTCATTCTTTTCCGTCCGAGTTTTACTTAGGTCATTTCTTCCACCATAAAATCCTATTAATTGCGATCAACATCCTGTAATACAACATATCAAGTTTAATCTGTGCTTATAAAGTTATTGTCTCGTTAATTACCTAACAGTCACTTACTTTTGTAATTTATCCTCAAACGTCTAGTCATGTCTCCGATATAATCCTCCCTGTTTCAGTATTCTCACATATTAATTAATTTCGTTAATGTATTCTCTGTAGTTTTGTGTATTACATGATGCCCTGTATTCTATATTTATTTAATATTCTTGTATTACATTGTATGATTTCTAAAATCTTTTATTTCGGCGGTTTTATTGTCGTGACGTTTATCCTATTTAATGACTAATACGTTATCTCAATATTGTATTAAAACGAACCAATTTATTTTAAGATAATTTCTTTCCTCTACTATATTAAGGTCTCCTATTAATAACTAATATTTAAATGTAAATATTTTTTATCGCTTTAATTATACTAACTGCTCTAATTGAAATTATATTTTCTAAAACAAAAGAATTAAAATATCATGCGTAATTAATAGTTACTATTCCTGAAATATACTATACAGAGTACATCAATACTAATTTTGTCCGTTTAAGATTAGTTTTTCTTATTTTCCGTCTGGTTTATAACTAGCCTAACGCAACGCATTATAGGGTCGAATTTCGTACATCAAACCTTTAACACGACTACATACATACTCTATTGCTCCTTGGCGACTTATTCATTTATTTGGAAAGACTTCGTTTAGGCAGTACTTAACAGTACTGGTATGATTGTTAACCTGGGTCTGCCCTTGAACGGTGCTTGCCCTGATATTATGCTTGGATTGTTATTAGTTTCGCAGCTCAATGCAAGTGTTGGCTACTTGTTCAAATTTTTCTTCTTATTTGTACAGCATAAGTTTTCGTTTACTTTTACTGTTTGGTAGTGTTCTCTTTTAGTTAGAGCTCTTCATTTCTGTGCCCAATCTATTTATTATATTTGCAATTTTTTAATCTATCAGGAAACGCTAATAATTTCTGAATTGCAATAATTTCTGTAAGTTCTCGGACTTGAATCATGGGGAGGAAAGACTATTTTGAAATTCAGGTGTTTACTTTGTCAAATACTGAACGATATTAGGCTGTAAAGTGTATATAATTTTTCTTTGTCATTATACAAATCTTAGTCAATTTCATTTTTCTCATTCAAGTAGGAAAGTATTAGATAAAAAGGGGAGTAAATTCTTTGTTTTCGTAACGTTGTACACTCTGTGTGAATTAGGCTGAGCTAGTCGAGGCATATCTAAACTATAGGTTGTTAAAAGATACAGAGCGGCGACGGGCAGCAGGAAACTGAACGTTAATTACATCGGCGTGCAGCGTTATCATAGCAATATGTATATATATTACTCATATTTAGACCAGGGTAGAAAATTAAATAATCACATCACATAATTTTAATCACCGTGTATAAGGAATTTCATTAAATAATACGCTTTATTAAAACCTTGAAGCATAAATAAACTCGGTCGTTTCAGTAAAAATAAGAAATTTAAATTATTTATAAGACGCTTTATATCAAAAGAAACAAATGGAAATTACGTGCAAAATTTATCTTAATTTACTCTATTTCAAATAACCGGTATTGAACAAAACGTACAGATAATATCTATAGAAACTTGTAAAAACCCAAGATTATAATACCAGAAAATAAAGCTCTGAGAATTAATATTATTTTGAACACCTGCGTAGTTTAAATATCACATACGGCGTAAATTTTGTAGATAATTAATAGTTTCAAAGAATCTTGGAGAAACCGGGGCTTAATATTCACGAGAATGTGCGATACGGGGTTATTAAACCCAGATAACAGTCCACATGGACTAAAATATAATCGATAATAAAGAATATCAATTTGCACCAATACGAACAGGTTAGAAAAGGAAAGAGAAAATGCGTCAAGCAAAGACACATATAGTAAAAGGCGGGATTTAAGCAACGTCACGAGGGTCACAATTGGTTGAAAATAGGATGCAAATATCAGAGGTAGAAACAACAATTTCTGTACAAAATTAATTAGTTTTTCTCGGACATGCTTGCGTGCCGTGTGTTGAAATTTCTGAGATTTAACTGGGGTGAGTACTAAATTCGTAAAAATCGACGCGCGAGCGACAGACTGGGAACATAGAATGAGGAATTCTTTAGAATTACCCGTTTTGAGGACAAAAGCGACGTGCCGGCTTTTTGCTATATATACCGAGATGAATATAAACAAGCTCTCTTAGACTTTTGACTATTCGATGCGTTAAAAGCTCTTACATCCGCGACTTGATTGAAGATGTTAAACAGTGCATTTTAGTTTGATAAAATAATTTAAAATTTTGCTCGTATATTTTAGTGATTCAAAATAGTTGGTTATTTACGTGCTAACATGAATGTACTTCAGTGCACTTAGATACAAGGTAATAAAATTTAGTTTCACTGTACCAATTAGCAAAATTTACAACGACAAATGTATACACAAAAGTAGGCAGTTTTGGCGTATATTGGTGAAAGAAGTATGAAGTTATTTGCTATTTTTCGGGGTGTTAATAATTAAATGGTTCAAATACGTGTCTGGATCCACGAAACAAGGGTCAGATATACATAGATGAGTTCCGGAAAAGCCCAGAAACAACTGGTGATGGAGAAAATTTTAAAAGCGTTGAGAATTAGAAGCCGTAAATATAATCCTGTTGGAATGGTGTGATTAACTAAAGGGACGATGTACTTTGAAGCTACGAGGACAGTAACCTTCAGGTAAATTATACTATTTTGTTTGACATTTTGTGTGTGTTGAATAACTTTATAATTGATTTACTTTAAATGGACATTAGTGAAATTGTACTAACCATAAAATTTTAATTTTAAGATGAAATTTGCTTGTTGAAGTAGAAAGGGTATTTAGTTTTGATGTTCGGTAATATGATGAAAATTTGGGTATGTCTTTGAGCTCAATTAGACGAACCTGGTTAATTAACGTAAAGGGTGGTAGATGCTCCTTTATACTCAGACTCGGTCTGCTTATATTGTTATATTAATTAGTAGGCATCCAACAAGGACTTTAATTTTGGATGCACATTAAAATGATAATAAAATTAATCTTGAAATTCTTTTAAAACTGAAATTTATGCTGAGTTTTAATTTTGAAATTTTAATGTATTCTGAATATTGATGTAAATAGAGTTAACGTTGATGTTTTTGTTAGGAATGTGTTGTTTTTTTTTTTATGAATGAGGAGGTTTATAACATTAGGTGAGCAGCCGAGGCGAAAAGAGGATCACAGCCGTTTATGACGCCCAATCTGTGGGACTAGAATTTTTTTGTTGAAAGGACCCAGTTCCCGCATTCAAAGGAGTATATCACAGCATATATATATATATATATATATATATATATATATATTTCTGCGAATTCCACAACTTGGGCGTCATTAATGCTGCGAATTCATACTTGTACTAATGCCCCATGATTGGGTCATTTTTATTTCTGCGAATTCTCTGATGCTAAGGTGAAGTTTATATCTAAAACGCTCCACAACTTGAGTGCCATTAATTGCTACGAACTTCCGGCTACTGAAACGGTAACTAATTCGAGCCCCACCTTTGGACGTCAATTAATTGCTACTAAAGCACCTAAAATAAAAAAACTATAATTCTGCAATCTCTCGTTCTGATGAAGTCCTACTTTCATGGGCGTCAAAATACTCCAAACCTTCGATGCTGCTTATATCTAAAAAAAATTGAAATATTTTTGCTTCGCAATGAAGTATGCCATGGCTGCTCAGCTACTTTCTGTGAATAAAACTAACTACTGAAAAGAAATTCTGTGACAGTAAATCTCTAACTTTATTAACATACTTATCGAAAAATACACTCCAAGTTCAACATAAAATTCATCATCCATTCATTCTTAATACATTTTGTACATCACCTTTTTAAAATAACACATTTTTAAAATACATTTTAAACTCTCTAATTAACCCACATAAAATTTTCAATTCAATTATCATAAAAGTAACAGGACTTTACCACCTTCCTTACTCTACCTCTGGTTTAATACGAGCTTATAGTAAAACCTAGATCCTTTGTGCTACTGTTCGCACATCAATCCCCAAAAAGTCCCGTTTCCCTGGTACATACGTCAAATATTATAATTCTTATAAATTCCCACATAATATACAGTAAAATAATACTACAGATAAAGTTCAATCTGTAATTCTTCCCCAATTTGTCTTTTAGTTCATGACCTTGTACCACAATGCACAAAACACCAGTTTATACACAAGTGCAAACAAAAATAAACAAGTTACCTGGATTTAATCACTGCACACTGGCCTACCATCATACCATCAGCAACTGCTGCTTTAAGGAACGCCTCCACTCTGGATTACAACACCAGGGCTGCAAACTGCCACCATATCAGCACGAAGTCGTCTGATCTACGACGTCCATTGTATAAAATTCAGTCTCAAGCCTCTTCTATCAATTGTTGTTAATTTAACTCAAATCAACCAAACAGACATTTACTCTATTTCCAAAATTGATATATCTGGCACACTTAGGGCAACACATATTTTTAAACGTGTAGTAAAACACTAACATGAACTGAACTTTTTTCAATTCAATTAACCATTCATAATTGACAGTTCATAATTGACGATTCACGATTGACTCTGTTATGATTCTCAATCTTTTTATATAGTAAGAATTCCCCACGTCATTCAAATCTAGAACAATCCGTATAGTTTTCTTCATACGGCTGACGTAATTATCCTAAAAATTGAATTTCGACGGCTTAATTCGGACAGCATTTTATCTATATTACTGTCTTATTTTGATTTATTACGTCGTTATTGCGTGTTATTTTGTGATTTATGGGTTCTTAAACACCTTATTTAATAATATAAAAATTTTCTTTTCTTGTGAAATATGCCATTTATTAACATTAATTCTTTTTCTTTCTTCTCATTTAACTAATATAAAATACAAATATTACGCGTTTTGGTTATTATAAACCTTCGTCGCATGTAATTAAAGTTCTTGGTAACATTTATTTTTAAATATATTTGCATGGTGTAAGTATGCAATAACAAAAAAGAAAAAAATTTAAAAACATAAAAATTAAAAAAATTTCCTTTTTTGTTACCAAATATTTTAATTACATGTGATCAACGTTTATAATAACCGAAACGTGTAATGTTTATATTTTATATTAGTTAAATGAGAAGAAAGAAAAAGAATTAATGTTAATAAATTACCTATTTCTCAAGAAGGGAAAATTTGTTTATATATATTGCTATGTTAACCCCTGTTAGCCCATTGTTGTTCTATTAATATTTAGCCCCACGATTGGGTCGAACCATATAAATGCTGTGTTATTTTATTTAGGGTTAACAAGCACTTGTAATAATGTTAATTTATAATTTTCTTTGCCTCGACTAGCTGATTCAATCAAATAAAGTACTTCTACAATACACAGTATAATGATTAAATATTTACAATCTTTTTAAGTATCTTCTCCCCTTTTAAATTATATACATCTGTCAGATTCTTAGAAAATCAAGCCAGCAAAACGAGATTTTTATTACATTTAGAGACCTATTGAAACGTTTCAAGATGTCTATTACTTTTCACAAATTTATACAAGAAACCCCAATTTGTCGGCTCTTACACTTTGAATTATTATTGAGATAAAAACATTTTTAGAAATAAATTGAATCAAAATATCTAACCTGAAGTGGTTCAGTAGGTGCTCTGCATTCCCCAGAATTGAAATCGACATCCAGCCAAATTAGTATCCAAATCGTTATTGGTGAGATTATTCCAATGAAAGGTTTTTCATTTTCGTAATAGACTATTTACCATTTTCAGAGATTATCAAATTGCTTGAACAGGCAGCATTCTCCAGAGTCTCTTATCCAAAATTGTATTTAAGATCGTAATTAACAGAAATCTTTATTAGGATCGTTATGTCGATTGCAATTTAAAATTGTAGTTAAAAGTGGTGATTAAGAGTGGTGATTAATAGGGTAATTAAAAGTGGTGATCAAGATGGTAATTAAAAGCCCTGTTTTATTTATTATTAGAAATGGTATAATTTCACTAAATCTGATCTACTTACGTCTTTAGAAGTACGGCTTGCTTGCACAATTTCACACTCTTTAATTTTATTTTAATTTAATTCACTATTCACGTAAATATTTAGCACTTTCAAGTATAGTGACTGTCCAGTTTCTAAAGTATACTAACTCGATATTCAATTGTCATGATATTTATAAGATCGGCCCCTTTTGTTTGTGATTCGTTGACTTCACGTGCTGGGCGAGGCAAGTGTCTTATCTCTTGTTATTTTGGGAAAGTTTACCAATTGTTTAGTTCAATTGCATGAAGCGATGCTAAGAAAGTCACGTAATTCATTATAATACCTCACATTTAATTCAGAAATCCCAGGAATCTTCGTCCAACAAATCACGTACTATTGTTGTTGGCCTTATTCTAATCTGAATGGAATAAATTTGGTGTTTGTTTATTTCCTAATAAATTGGATTTTTGAACAAATGTGATACTTTTAGATCACGTACGCTTTTAAATAATGCATAATTTCTGCGTGCGTTTGAGATGATATATTAACGCACTTTTTGAATATTTATCTAGCCAATTCATGCAGGTTTTTCACTGATTTAATTTCATTGCGTTTCGTTACATTTTTAAATTCTTATCTTTGCTCGTATCTACTCTTGGATATGCGTTTTAATCGTTTGTACTGCTATATACAGTGTGCTCTCAACTAATAATATTTATAATGACCTATTTGCTTCTCTAATATCTGTAATTATGTAGGTACTTTTGTTACTTGGGAGTTTCTCTTTATATGACTTAACCTACCCATAAATTAACCCTATAATTACAGCAATATATATATATATATATATATATATATATATAAAATATGATATGACAAAATATCAAGTAACGAACTGCTTTAAGTATAAAATATAGGTTGTTTATTTAAAATATTGGTAACTATTTAGTTCGAAAGAAATGCTTCAAGTAAGGTGTATTTATTTGTATTCCTGACGTTTCGAACCTCTTTGGGTTCTTTTTCGAAGACTAAAATGGTGCCACAGTTAAAATAAAATTGCTTAATTGAAAACTTACATATAAATTTACACTATCATTCTAACTTCAACTAGCGAAATCTTCAATAATCCAAACTTTAAAAACATTTAAACTATAAAAATCTTAAAACTAAATATTAACAATTAATGTGAAAAAATTTTGGTTGAAATTTATCGAATAATAATTCGAAATGTCAAATTTAGAATAAGGCCTTCTAAAGAATCAAAATTACTGCATGACTGTGAAACAAGGTGTTATGTTAAATATATAACGTAATCTATAGTATTGCATCTTTTTACCTATTAAATTTGTAAAGGGAAGTGTAAACCGCACTTAGTTGTCTATATCACATGTTGAATTTATATTATTTTTAGTCCTGTTGATATGGTATGACTACAAAAACAGTTTTTTTTTTGTAATCACGTTCAACTTCAGTTATTTTAATATCAACAAAATTGGGGTTGTGTTGAGTGGCTTGGACATGTGACGCTAGGGCGCAGGACATCTTTCCAAGTTTGGCGTCACTTTTATGTTGTGTTAATCTTCTGCAAATGTACTGTTTAGTTTGCCCAAGGTATAAGCCCCCGCATGAACACTTATTAAATTTCGAAATGTCGAAATTTAGATAAATTTCAACAGCGAAGTCGAAATACCAGCAAGAATAAACTTTTGAGTGTAAGTTAAAAATCCAGCAAAATTTTGAGATAGAAGTCGAAATTTAATAAATTTCGAGATCGAAGTCGAAATTTAATAAATTTCTAAATCGAATTTAAAATTTAACTAAATTTCGAGATGGAAGTCAAAATTTAAGTAAATTTCGAGATGGAAGTCGAAATTTAAATAAATTTCGAAATCGAAGTCAAAATTTAACTAAATTTCGAGATGGAAGTCAAAATTTAAGTAAATTTCGAGATGGAAGTCGAAATTTAACTAAATAAATTTAACTAAAATAAGTGACCGATTTTTTGTGGCCCTTCTACACCTTCGTAACTGACCATATTTTTCTGGTGATATGGAGTGATTCCATTTATGGCGGTCTATGGCCCTTCATAGTACAAGAATGTTCCCTACAACCTTAGATTTCTTTATTGAGTTTTACATGAAGAACTCGCCTGATTTGCTTTGAAGTTCACCTTGCATATTTACTCACAGTAGAACTTTTTTTATTTGTCATAATCAATATCTTATTAAAATTATACTAGCAACTGTGAAAAACAGCATGTGCAAAATTTCTCGATAGTTCTTGAAATGCTTTGTTTCTTAAAGGAGTAGTTAATTTCCATTTTTAAAAGAACTTCACGTTCGAATATACATATGTCATTGAACTTCGTGTAATAAAAACACGAGTCCTACATAGGAACGTCTGGACTTGTGTTTCGGTCCAAACTTTTGATCATTGTACTCAGTACAAAATTTGATAGTCTTGATTATCGAGAATGACATTACTTTACGTATATAATATTTTGTTGGTTTGCTCATTCTGGAACTTCGAAGCTTCGTATTTGTCAATAGGTTTCCATCATTATCTGATTATAATTAATAATCAAGATTCCACTTATTGTGATATGACAACGTATGTGGAAATTATTACCTAACTCAGAAATATCAAATCTGTTGGTAGTTTTGTGTATTAAAATTGTT
The DNA here is from genome assembly GCA_036346225.1 of Platerodrilus igneus. Classification (NCBI taxonomy): domain Eukaryota; kingdom Metazoa; phylum Arthropoda; class Insecta; order Coleoptera; family Lycidae; genus Platerodrilus; species Platerodrilus igneus. The sequence goes on from JARFIW010000124.1 coordinate 4,621,394, forward strand.
GAAAGTTTTCTCACCAAATATTTCTTAAACATTCATGAATAAATAATATTGTTTCACATTTTTCCAGGATGATATTTTTTGATAACAGATTATCGTCTTTGTCTTTAAGCAATTACCGAAGAACGCTGTTTGGAATGTGATAAGAATTTCATTTCATAATTGTCATTGGTCCTATAAATTAGAGCTGATAACTAATGTGGACTTAATTGATGACGAGTACTTGTGATAAGAACTTTAAAGATAAGACGCAATCTTCTTCCTGTTCTTAAATAATTGAATTGCTATCAAATCAAGTATGTGTCTAAAATAAGTGGATAAGAGCATTCATTTTAAAGATTTATTGTTCATGGAATGTTTTAAACTAATTTCATTATAGTAGATATACAGAACGGTTTGGTTATTATAGTTATATTAAGGCGCATACTTGATTGATAAAAGATGTCTGGACGTCTAAAGATAACGAATTTCGCACGAAACTTCACTTTTGTATGTTTCCTAATTTACCGGATATATGCTACTTATTTCAAGTTTTTGTATTCATCGTCTTTCAGTCAAATTGGGTTTATATCATCGTTGTGTAATGTATTTTATTAAAAATGTGTGGTAGTGCTCAAATTATGTTTTTTTGTAACTCTGATTCTGATCTATTTCTAGGTGGTCGGTCCATCGTGCCTATTTATTTACTATTTCTCACATCTTTCCTTCTTCTCCAACGCCGTCCCTTGTTCTTTTATGGTATTTTTATTATATGAGTCTGTAGCATAATATTTTGAAAGTGTTCCTATCCGCTTTTCCCACCACCTAAATTGCATCCGTATAACGACGGCTTCGTGGCGTGGTTGGTATGCGTGTGACTACTATGCCCAAGGTCCTGCGTTCGAATCCCGAAACGGTCTGCTTGAAAAATGATAGGCGAGCATTTCTTGCAAAAAAACGCCCTGTGTTCGGATGAGAAGTAAAATGGAGGTTCCGTGTGTGGATATTGCCACGCACGTTAAAGATCTCTACCTTGCTTGGAACAGTAAGAGTTCGGAAAAATTCAAAATCCCAGGTAAAAAACTCGCTTCCTGGACATTGTAGTACTTTCGGGTGGTGCATTGGAAAATCAAATGAAGTGCATCCGTATAGCGCTGCACACGCTCATAAGTTTTTTTTCGTTAATTCGAACTGCTTGATAAAAAGCTTTCAGTGTTTAATTAAAATAATTATCTGTTGGTGTCATTCTCAAGATTTGTTTGAAGAAGCGCTCCACTGTTTCCTATTCTAAGGTAACTACCCTGTAGCTATCTTTACTTACGTCTTTTTTAATGTTTGTCTATATATGTTTGCATACTTTAACTTCTGCTCTGCCTTCTATTAATGTCCTAATCATTCCTTCATGCCTCAAGATATAACCTATGATCCTGTTACGCCTTCTTTAAATTACACTGAAGTAGTTTTAGGGTCTTATTATTATTAACTTTATCAGTCCAATTGATCTTAAGCATTTTGCTATAGAACTACACCTTTACAGCTTCTAAACTCCTAACTTCTTAGCCTAATTAATATTTGAGTTTATCAGCTATATTGTGCTGCGCCAAATAGATTTTGAGTCCTTGGGAGCTTTTTTTTTAAAAGTTTATTTTTAAAAACACAACTATCAAATTTATTTTATATCGGTAATTACAAAAATGACTTGTTTTATTTTTAATGGACTTGAACACTTATATTCTTTAAACGCAAAGTGAAATGCATTTAAATTAATCAATAATTAATAATTAAGAATGAGTAGCTTGAACAACTAACAATTTTAAAGTTACGAAGTCCGAAGACTAACTGCCTGGACGACCTTCTTATAATTAACATGAAGCCTCTGGTCTCATATCGTTCTGTGGGAAACTGCATTTTCTGCTTTTTCTTGATAATTATACAATGTCTTTATTTCTAGGTAATTATAAATAAGTCTGTGTGGTAGCAGCGTCTGTGTTACAAAGAAGTCGTTTCCTATTCTATTTCTAGTATGAATTCCGTTGACATTTATTATATTACATTCCTATACACAATGTATTCTATATCTAAGACATAATTATAACATTTAATTTTAAATATATATTGATATAAGGGATATGTAACTCGCTCAAATATATACTTACCTTTAATAGTCTTGTTCTAACCGCTAGAGCTATCTTAGGTTTTATTATTACACGTTGAACCTCAACGACCTTCTTTGCTTCGACAATTCTACTTTTTACAACTCTTTAATTTATTGACATTTGTAATTCAACTTCATACTATTAAAGATTATCATACAAGTTAAGCTTTTGTTACATCCTTTAATTATTTGTCAATAGTAGTGCATTATGGGCGTAATCAGCACCACATTTCCACCAGCATCCACATTTCCACACACATCTGGACCAAATTTACATGTAAATTCGCACTATAAAGTCTTATTTTTTAAGAATCTCCACCTGCTCTCTCCCTGTGGAGATGAATCTCCTCCTTGTGGAATTTTTTACCCCAACCATTTTGATTACATCACACCCGCATTCTTTCCACCCGCGAGATAAATCTTTCTCCACATTTCCACCCACGAGATAAACCTATCTTGTTTGGTATCAATTAATATTAGAATTTTCTCAGCTACCTGAATCTCTAGGAATTTTTCAGATTGCATCATCCCCAAGGGAGCTACCCTCATTTTAAGATTTCTTACCTGTAGCGACTTTTGAGCGTTCTTATAAATTTTTTATACATGCGATACATCTTGTTAGTCTAAAATTTTACAGAATTCAAATCTGTAAACAGATTTGAAATCGGACCATGCCCTGCAAAGTTATACCCCTTTAAAGTCCTGATCTTCTAAATTTTGCTCTTTGCTTTATAAGCAAACCTAACAAATAGTTTTCTTCGTCTATCCATTGCATCTTTCGAGATAAACCTATCTTGTTTGGTATTAATCAATATTAGAATTTTCTCAGCTACCCAAATCTCTAGGAATTTTTCAGATTGCACCATCCCCAAGGAGCTACCCTAATTTTAAGATTTCTTACCTGTAGCGACTTTTGAGCGTTCTTATAATTTTTTAGTCATGCGATACATCTTGTTAGTCTAAAATTTTACGCAGAATTTGAATCTGCAAACAGATTTGAAATCGGACCACGACCTGCAAAGTTACACATATACCCTCTGCGAGATAAATCTTTCTCCACATTTCCACCCACGAGATAAACCTACCTTGTTTGGTATCAATCAATATTAGAATTTTCTAAGCTACCCAAATCTCTTTAAATTTTCACATAGCACCATCCCCAGAGCTACCCCATTTTAAGATTTCTTACCTGTAGCGACTTTTGAGCGTTCTCATAAATTTTATACATGTAGCACATCTTGTTAGTCTAAATTTTATACACAATCCGAATCTGTAAACAGATTTAAAACAGGACTACCCTTACCATTTACACACACCCTCTAAATTATAAATTTCCTGCGGCTCATACCTAAAGAAAATCTAGAAACAATTCTTAAAACTTTTTATTACAAACAATTTTACTAATACAGTTTAAATTTTGTAAACCACATTTCTAAATACATATTCACAATTTTTATTCTTAACCTAGAACTCATATCGGCTTATACTTATTAATATTTATTTCTAAATAGAGCACCTTTTCCAAAGACCAACCGGACCGCATGTTTCAAATTCCTCTGATTTTGTTCTTATGGTTTCGCTTAAGACCTCGTACATATTTTCCAGATTACTAGAAGACGTTATAACCACATTTTTTGTGTTAAAGGATTTCACATCGGTAGCCTCTTCCCCATTTTGGTGTAAACGCCGTAGAGTTCGCAATAGACTTTTACTGCTGTATGTTGTATTCTTTTTCATTTATTAATCGAATAAATCGCTCTTTCTGCTTCCAAAGAAACTCGGACACTCCATCGTCGACACTGGCGTTCTTTATGCGATAGCTAGCCATACGGTTGTTAAACGCAGTGCTAACCATTTCTACACCATCGTCGCTAGTAGCGGTAACTGATGCATTTTATGTCTGTTGCTCCTTAAATGTGCGGCATACGTAGTTTTTCCATTTCGAAATCGCATACTTTACACATAATTCGTGGTTGTTTCGTACAAGACCCTTTAACAGCTGGCGGAGCTGAACGTTTACGGCTTAATGACATACCGTGCTGTTTTTCCTTGTGTCGCTGTAAGTTGCCCATTCTCGTAAAGCGAAACCGCAAGTCCCACAGTTTAAGTACTTTGCTGCAGACGGATGTATAAGCAACCTTGGACGATGTTGCACCACGACATTTGTTCTGGTGCCGTTTGAGAGCATTTTCCTGGTAAAGTAGACGTGACACGGCTCGCATTTAAAAACGTTTGCAGGTACCATTTTAGTACAAAACAAAATCCGCACTATAAGACTTGACTTGTAAGCGAACTAACTTATAACTAAAGAGTTTACTCTGCGCACCTGCTTTATGTACCCTATAGAATGCAAACCGAAGGTTTCGAAGACACCGAACGAAGTTGAGGATTCGGCGGGAACTAAATGATGTCATAATCCTTGCTGCTCGTCCAATACATTTAGCGCTAATGCATGCACCTGGTTCGCTTCGTCGATGGTGCGAATGCCGTTAGTAGAAACACCGGAAAACGTCTTCCATGTTATACGGATCGCGTGCATATTAAAAATCCAAAGGGTGGTAGCACACGCACAAATTGTGTGCAAGTCGTGCTGTAGAAGATGCAATGCTACTATAACCAAAAACACTTTAAACCATTACTAAGAAAATACCAACTTGTTGTCTACAGGATACTTACAACAATTTAATTTTAAATAACTTCTACGTCATATTTTAGGAAATGGGGGCTTGAATATTTTCCAAATGAATCACCAAGCGAAAGTATATGTAACGGTATTAGAATTACCCATTAATTTCCTATTTTACGACCGTGGTTAATTATAGATTGAAATTTAATTTGTGCACGTTCGAGCTTCTCGTAAACTAACATATTTTAGAGCAACAATGCGCTGTATAATACATGCATACCCCTTCGCCGCGCTACTGCTATTCTTGTAATTGCTAGAAAAAGTCACTCTCCTTTTTACTGTTAGGACGATGCAAAGCACCATTTTTATACTTTCTATAGCACATCGCACACTTTTCGTCTGATAATTAAATTTTGCTTCTGTAGGCTTTTACACTTTCGCATAGCGGTCGGCCGCACGTATTGATTTCTAGAACCGGTAAGTACTCGATATCCTCCAAATAGAAATTAGATGCTCGATGTCTGTCAACTTCCAATTCCCTCGTAAAGGTAGAAAAACTCGGTCAATCATCCATTAAACTTCGACCCGCTACCGTTTTGATAATTTCCAAACATTTTCGAACGACAATGGGCTGAGAATTTTTAAACCTCCGAGGATCTTTAAGTCGTGATCAATTACACATCCGAGCTACGCGTAAACTAACATATTTTGCAGCAACTGTATAATACATGCATACCCCTTCTCTGCGCTACTGCTATTCTTGTAGTTGCTTGGAAAAGTCAGTCGCCCTTTTTACTGCTAGGGTCGCTAAAAGCACCATTCCATACTTTTTTATAAGTGTAGACATCGCACACTTTTTGTCAGTTAATTAAATTTTTGTTTATGTACCTTTACACTTTCGCTTATTTAAACATCTAATACAATCAATTAACCACTTTCGATTATTCTAACGGAACAACCATACATCCCCCGCATCGTTCTTTTTGAATCCAACGATCCTATGGGCTTCCACGCACTAACACCTAACGTATTTTCCTACTATTTGTTAAACAAAAACTACCGGTATCGCCATTGTGGACGTAAACAGATGTTTGTGGATGTGTACGAGTATGTAACCATATACATTAAAGTCTAAGCTATTTTATTTAGTCCACGAAAACTACTATTTTCTAAACCACAATTAATAATCGCCTTTATAGGTTTAACATTTCTACCATTTCCCAATGACTGGTGCTACGTACATGGAAACTTTAATTTCTTATTAGAGAATTCTTATTCTCCCGCACTGCTGCGTAGTTGCATGCCTACCCCTTTTGGAGTATATGCTCGTTATAGGTTGTAAGACCCTCGGTTTTAAACTACATTCGTGAGACCCTTTAATCTTTTTAATCGTATCTTTCTCGCCTACAATACAGTAGGACTTAACATTACTACCAACAAATTCTAATACTGGACCCCCATTAAATACGTCTTTAATTTTCCTACAACTTTTTTTGACAAGTGTTATATTGTATTTATTATACGCGGGGTAGTCACTCTTTTAAGATAAATATATTTTGCTAGGTATCAACTAATATTAAATTTTCTAGGGACCCCAAATCTGTAAAAGATTTTAAATAGCCCACCCATACAAAGTTATGCCTTTAAAGACTAATTTTGCCCATCTTTATTTAACCCATCTTTAAAACCCTTTTTGCTAAAGACATATTTTAACCATTCCCAAATCTAAAACCCCGTGTCCCGCGAATACCACGTGGAGATAACACGTATACTCTGTCAACCAGGATAGAAGCCGGAAGGATTTGGAAGGTGGGGAAGAACTTAAAAATTATGGAATTTAAAACTAATATATACAAAATTTAAACAACTATCTTATATCTTTACGCCCCATGCGTAGATTGTTTACTATTAGGAATGATGTACCTTTTGTCATCTTCCCTCGATAAACTAATTTTATTAATAAGCTGCGTATGCAAATCGTATTCTTTACTCCGGATACATACGCAGGCAAGTACTCGTACCATCAAATAAAAATTGGATGCTTGGTGACTGTTAACATCCGCTTCCCTCGTGTACGCCCAACACATCCCCCAGGCCCCCTGCGCGACCCCCCCATTTGCCCATGCGCCCCTCTCTGTGCGACTGCTATTTCGGGGTAACGTCACAGCCTTTTATAAATAAAGAACAATGTTATATACTATTATAAAATGTTTATTCTGACATTATACATAACAAATTTAAAAATATTTAATGCCAAGCATGGGTCATTTAAACTTAATTTTAATACAAAGTTATACACAGAAGACAGTCCTTTCTTTATGTTTGTTTGAGTGGTTTAATTTTATCTAATTTTATTCGCAGCTTAAAATTTAAATCGATACCCAAGTCCTCTATCTCCTTTTCTAACCAATAGTTTGATACATAAAGACCGTCTAGGTTTTCGAATTGTAAAATGTACCGAAGTTTGCCTCTATATTTAAAGTCTTTGATTCCGACAACCAGATCCATTCCTTCGTGTAATTCTTGCAGCTTGTGACAATCTTTTAATCGCAGCTTTCCACTATATCCTGCATACGTATCTTGTTAGCTTGATGACTTCTTCTTGTCGGTATTGGAGAAATCCTTTTCTCCCACACTGTTGCGTAGTTGCATGTCCACCACTTTTGGGAATATATGGTTGTTATAGGTTGTGCTGGTTAATGTCAGGTCTATGGTATCATGTAGGGCCTGCTGTGGTTAGCAGGTCAGCATTGTTCTTTTACTCCATTTGATAATCGTAAACTTTACGGATAACATCCTTTTCGCAAAACGCCTCATCTAGATCTTTAAACTCATCATTTAACGATGTACTAACGTACGGCCTAAATTTAACTTCTCATTCTAATAAAGTTTGCAACTTTGATTTGTTGGCAGTTTATGTGCAATTTCTTGACATTTTAATTGTTGTCCACTACGCGATAACAAATCAACCTTTGGAAAATAGTTTAAATTACTTGCGACAACTCTGCAAAGGTTTATCAAAAGAAATTTCTTTAATTTAGAAAGTTCGATTGTTTAGATTGTTAATGTGATTGTGAATTTATTTATGGTCCAGATTAAATTTTCGGAAAGTAGTAACTAAAGCGAAATATTCAATTTCCTTATTTGTTCGGAAGTGAATTGCAGCTGTTAAGTTTGAACTTTGCATTAAACTACAGATATTTAGACGAATCGAAAGATTTTTGCTATATGTGACTGGATTGAACGGAACGATTTGCGCAATTTAGAAGCCACTAATGTGTAAATTTTAACAAGATAACTTTGCTACTAAGAAATACGCAAACTGTTATTTAGTTGCAACGATAAACATCTTCTGGAAGTGGATGTTTAACCATAGGCTACATCGCAACTGCAAAATAAGATATGATTCAAGTTTGGTTTATAACAAGTCTGTAGTTGAATAAAATGTGCAATCAATTTGAGATTTTACGCTTAACAATGTCGTTTAGGAAATCATTTGCGTCTCTTTGTGCCAAAGAAATGGTTTAGCGATGGAACGACAATTCAACTGTGCAATTGGAATGCTATGTCAGAGAATCGTTTAACTTAAACATTAACTTATCCAAATAGTGTAATAACCCAAAATCCAACCATGAAAAGGTGATAATTTTTAAATTATAAATTTCCTTTTTTATAATCTTTTATTACATTTTGGTCTTTAAGCAAAAAATTTGGCTTTTAATTGTTTAAGGAAATGGGATTTCATTTTAATTATTGTTAATTTTTCCTTAAATTTTGGGTAATTTAGAGAAATTGCAACATTTTTCAAGTGTAAATAACAAGTAGAAATTCTTAAATTTGAAATTTTGTCTAAAAACTTTAAAGCCTTAAATACAAATTTTTAAAATTTTAAATTACGAGAATTTACGCAAAAGTTTAACAAACTTTTTTAACTTTAATTAATTCGCGAATTAGGTATTCTAAAGGGAGAATAAACCTTTTTTGATTAAATGCAATGACACTTGAAAAATTCAAAGGTATTCAAATTTTGGAACCTTTATTAGGAAAAAATTTTTAGTAAATAATTAAAATGATATTAGTAACCTTGTTCGTTGGATGGCCAATTTTCCGGTAGGTTAAGGGATTTAAAGGGATGTAGTTTTGAAAGGTGGTAATAAATTGGACTTTAAAGGAATTTACTTTAATAATGGCGAAACCCGAACAAAAACGTTGTATCTTTAAAACGGCAAGGTGGGAAACTTGAATTATTAAATGAAAAACCTGAATTAAAAGAAGGTCTTTTTAAACTTAAAAATTAAACCATTTGTTAAAATCCACTCGAAAAATGTTGGAAAAATTCTCATCGGCCAGAAATATTCCTCCCGGATAGAAATGAAAAATTTTTGGAAAAATGCATTTAAGATTTACAATTTTAAAATTTACAGAAAAAATAATTGTCCGATGAAAATTCATTTTTTAATTGAGCTTGGATTTTAATTGAAACCTTAGACTTTAAATTTCAATAAATTTTGCTAATACAATTTGCTAATTTAATCTACGTAATTAAACATTTGGAAGCTTTGTTACCCAAGAAATTTTATTACAACAATTTGAAGAAATTTAATTCTTTGGAAATTTCAGTCGAACGATGATTCCCGATGTTTAATTTTATGGAGATAAAGTTAAACTTAAGAAATACTCGACATTCCATTTGATAATTAAAACTAAAAAACTTGAGCATAAATGCAATAGTGTTTGAAGTAAAAATACGCTTCAAATTTCGACCTAAGGAAATTAAAAAGTCGGCTTGTAAACTATTCCAAAATATTTGAGTGGAATACATAAATAAATTTCGAAAATCCAAACGTATACTTTTTAAACAACACTTATCTAATTCCCAATTATTGGTTAGTGTCCCAACTTTTGTAAAAGTGTGCAAGGCTAATTATTGTTGAAACCTACGTTGCAAGAATGCCATAGAACATACCCGAAAGAAACACTAATAGGATATCAAGCAAAATGACTATACACCGCAAATTCAATAAGATGGTTGAAAGCACTAGAGATGAGAAGATAAGAAATTTATGACGATATGTTGTACTTGGTTTAAGAAACGATATTTCTAGTGAAGCTTGTTATTGCTTCTTGCAGAAAGATGGTAAAATGTTCTAAAATTTCAAACGTATTATTTTGTTTACAGACATTTGGAACCTTCTACGGCTCACCAAAGGGTCCGTAAATTGAATTGCTGAAAACCTCATCATTTAAGGTCAATTTTCCTTTTTAAAGTGCATGGCACTAGAAACCGTGGAATAAATTTTATAACAGAAGTCTTCGTAACGATACTAGCGATTGTGAAAGCTCATTAGATTTAACTGAAAATTCCAGATTACTTTCCTTATCAAATTTAAAGGCATTTTGGACATACAAGGAACACGGTCTTTATGTTTTACTTATGGTTGAAGATTGGGCTGGAATGATTAATTTTCATAAAGTTAAATAAACCCAACATAAGAAGAGTTTTGAAATTTATAATGTAATGCCATGTTGGATTAATATTTAATTTGGTATATTAATAACATTGTTAAACAATAATAAAAACGTGCGTAGATTAGCAGCGCCAAGGGGGGCAATGCATCCAGGGCCCTTTCAAAAAGGGAACGGATGTTAAATTACCCTTTAATTCTTTATTTTAATGGGACATTAAGCGTATGTATCCGGAGTAAAGAATACGATTTGCATACGCAGCTTATTAATAAAATTAGTTTATCGAGGGAAGATGACAAAAGGTACATCATTCCTAATAGTACAACAATCTACGCATGGGGCGTAAAGATATAAGATAGTTGTTTATATTTGTATATATTAGTTTTAAATTCCATAATTTTTAAGTTCTTCGCCCACCTTCCAAATCTTCCTGCTTCTATCCTGGTTGACAGAGTATACGTGTTATCTCCACGTGGTATTCGCGGACACGGAGGTTTTAGATTTCGGGAGATGGGTGGTAAAGCATATGTCTCATAGTAGCAAAAAGGGTTTTAAAGATGGAGTTAAATAAAGATGGCAAAATTAGTCTTTAAAAGGCATAACTTTGTATGGGTGGACTATTTAAAATCTTTTACAGATTTGGGGTCCCTAGAAAATTTAATATTAGTTGATACCTAGCAAAATATATTTATCTTAAAAGAGTGACTACCCGCGTATAATAAATACAATATAACACTTGTCAAAAAAAGTTGTAGGAAAATTAAAGACGTATTTAATGGGGGTCCAGTATTAGAATTTGTTGGTAGTAATGTTAAGTCCTACTGTATTGTAGGCGAGAAAGATACGATTAAAAAGATTAAAGGGTCTCACGAATTGTAGTTAAAAACCGAGGGTCTTACAACCTATAACGAATATACTCAAAAGGGGTAGGATGCAACTACGCAGCAGTGCGGGAGAATAAGAATTCTCAATAAGAAATTAAAGTTTCCATGTACGTAGCACCAGTCATTGGGAAATGGTAGAAATGTTAAACCTATAAAGGCGATTATTAATTGTGGATTAGAAAACACTTGAAGATTTCTTTCACTAGAACGCCGTTTGAAATAAATCCTCAACTGTATAATTCGTACAGAGAATTTATGCAGAATTATATCGATAGTGGTCACATGTCTCGTATTGTATCGGATTCAACTCGATCGTCTACATTATCGCCGGTATATTACATACCACATCACGCCGTGTTCAAACCAGACAGTACAACTACAAAACTTCGTGTCGTATTTGATGCTTCAGCCAGCGCTCAAAGTGGAGGGTCTTTAAATGATCATTTACTCGCAGGCCCCTCTTCAAAAAGATATCATGGAGTTGTTATTACACTTTCGTTTACATTCTGTAGTTTTAACTGCGGACATTAAGCAAATGTATAGACAGATTCTTATTTCTACTAGCCATCGAGACTATCAACGTATAGTTTGGAGATTTAAGTTCTCGGAGTCTGTTATCGATTATCAGCTAAACACTGTTACATACGGCATCACATCATCACCATTTTAGCCATGCGTGTAATTCAAGAACTTGCAAAAGTCAATCGTTACGTTTTCCTATTGCTTCCAAGATTTTAGCATCGGATACGTACGTGGATGATTTGATTACAGGGTGTGATTCGATAGAGGATGGCAAACGACTCGTGTATGAATTAAACCAAATTTGCCAATCAGGTGGTTTTATGTTGCGAAAGTGGAATAGCAACGTGCCAAGTGTCATTGGCCATTTACCTGATTCCGTTCGGTATCAGCAAGCATTTTGTTTGAAGAGGTAAACAATACTTCTAAAAATATCTAGGACCATCCACAAACCATCTGTTGACGTCCAATGGCAATACCGGTAGTTTTCGTTGAACAAATAGTACCAAAAAATACGTTAGGTGTTAGTGTGAAGCCCATTTGATCGTTGGATTCAAAAAGAAGATGCGGTGGGAAATGGTTGTTACGTTAGGAATAATCGAAAGTGGTTAATTGGATGAATTAGATGCTAAATAATGAAAGTGTAAAGGAATACATAAACAAAAATTTAATTAACTGACAAAAAGTGGCGATGTGCGACACTTATAAAGAAACTATGGAATGGTGCTTTTAGCACCCTAGCAGTTAAAGGGCGACTGACTTTTCCAAGCAACTAATGAATCAGTAGCGCAGAGAAGGGGTATCCAAGTATTATACAGGTGCTGCAAAATATCTAAGGTTACGCGTAGCTCGGATGTATAATTGATCACGACTTAAAGATGCTCGGGAGGTTTGAAATTCTCGAACCATTGTCGTTGAAAAACGTTTGGAAATTATCAAAACGGTAGCGATGAAGTTTAATGGAGATTGACCGAGTTTTTCACATTTACGAGGGAATTGGAAATTGACAGACATCGAGCATCTAGCAATCTATTTGGACGATATCGAGAACTTACCGGTTCTAAAATCAATACGTAAACCGACCGGATATCCGAATTGTAAAAGTCACAGAAGCAAAATTTAATTATCAGACGAAAAGTTGCGATGTGCTATAGAAAGTACAACATGGTGCTTTGCAAAGACTAACAGTCAAAGGAGACCACTTCTTCTAGCAATCACAAGAATAGCAGTAGCAAGAGAAGGGGTATGCATGTATTATACAGCGCATTTGCTTAAAATATGTTAGTTTACGATATCTCGAACGTGCACAAATTAAATTTCAATCTATAATTAACCACGGTCGTTAAAATAGGAAATTAATGGAAATTTAATACCGTTAAACATATACTTTCGCTTGGTGATTCATTTGGAAAATATTCAAGCCCCCATTTCCTAAAATATGACGTAGAAGTTATTTAAAATTAAATTGTTGTAAGTATCCTGTAGACAACAAGTTGGTATTTTCTTAGTAATGGTTTAAAGTGTTTTGGTTATAGTAGCATTGCATCTTCTACAGCACGACTTGCACACAATTTGTGTGCGTGTGCTACCACCCTTTGGATTTTTAATATGCACGCGATCCGTATAACATGGAAGACGTTTTCCGGTGTTTCTACTAACGGCATTCACACCATCGACGAAGCGAACCAGGTGCATGCATTAGCGCTAAATGTATTGGACGAGCAGCAAGGATTATGACATCATTTAGTTCGCCGAATCCTCAACTTCGTTCGGTGTTTCGGAAACCTTCGGTTTGCATTCTTAGGGTACATAAAGCCGGTGCGCAGAGTAAACTCTTTAGTTATGTTAGTTCGCTTACAAGTCAAGTCTTATAGTGCGGATTTTGTTTTGTACTAAAATGGTACCTGCAAACGTTTTAAATGCGAGCCGTGTCACGTAAATTGCAAGGATCTTTGACCCTCTGGGGTTATTATCACCATTGGTCTTCTTCGCAAAACATTTGATTCAATCTGTATGGATATTAGGAATTGGCTGGGATGAACTTCCTCCCCAACAAATTGTTTTAAAATGGAATCTGTATCTTCAACAATTACCCGAGTTATTGAAAATTGAAATTCCTCGACGGATTCTTTGCGATAACTATCAAACTGTACAAATTCATGCATTTTGTGATGCATCGGAAGCTGGATATGCAGCAGCAGTTTATCTCCGCTGTGTCGATGAGAAAGGAACATCCAAGTATCATTGGTCTGTGCCAAATCTAAGGTCGCACCAACCAATCGTATATCATTACCTCGATTAGAATTGTGTGGTGCAGTGTTGTTGTCGAACTTGGTCGAGTATGTGCAAAATACGTATAGAGATAATTTAGTATTGGACGATACATTTGCGTGGTCAGATTCCACAGTAGCATTAGCATGGATTCGATCTTCGTCGTATAATTGGAAGACCTTTATTAGCAATCGTGTCTCGCATATCCAAGAACGAGTGGCTCCATCATCGTGGCATCATATTAAATCACAGGATAATCCTGCTGATTGTGCATCAAGAGGATTATTAGCTGCTGAGCTTGTTAATCATCCTTTGTGGTGGACGGCTCCACCATGGTTACTATTACCTAAAGAGAATTGGCCTGCTCATATGGAACCAACTCTTACAGATCACACTCAGATGCACATTGAAAAAGAACTTTATCCCTTAATATACACGTTGCAGATCATTTCGTAGACTCGATGGTAAATCAATTTTCAGATTTGCGAAAAATATGCAGGATTCTGGTATATATTTGTCAGTTCATTCGTAACTTGAAAGTTCGTGCAAATTTGGATATTCGAAACTTAGAACAATTATTGGTCTCCCCGAACAGTATGCACTTCATTTATTAATAAAACGGGTTCAAGAACAAGTTTTCAGTCAGGACATTGATATCATTCGAAAGGAAAACTTAGTAATAAACAACTTCGACCTCTCAGTCCTTTCCTTGACAGTGATGGGTTGTTAAGGGTGGGCGGCCGGTTGCGAAATGCAGACGTATCTTATGATACAAAATTTCCATTGCTACTTCCTCGGTCACACCGGGTGACAGAGCTCATTATTCGAGATTGCCATACGAAATATTTACACCCTGGACTTAGAACTACTCATTTTTGTTAGTACAAAATTTTTGGATTCTGTCTGCAAAAGGGCTATTCAACAGTGCCTAAACTCTTGTATTCGATGTTTTCGTCAAAACCTATTTCGCTATGCCCTCCTATGGGCGACTTGCCCCCCGCTAGACTTACTGCCGGTAAAGCGTTTCTACATACTGGGGTAGACTACGGTGGACCCTTTTCTATCACCATGAATCGTATTAGAGGTGCCAAATCATTGAAAGCCTATGTTTGTTTATTTGTTTGTCTTAGTACAAAAGCGATACATCTGGAGTTGGCATCAAACCTATCTAAAGAGGCCTTTATTGCAGCTTTACGGCGGTTTGTAGCACGTAGAGGTAAATGCTTGCAAATTCATAGTGACGGTGGAACAAATTTTATCGGAGCATCTCGGGAACTAATCGAATATATGAAGCAGTCATCTGAAACGGAAGGTATTCACTTTGTTTTTAATCCTCCGTCGGCTCCTCACTTTGGGGGAATGTGGGAAGCTGGGATAAAATCTGTAAAGTCCCATCTCAAGAAGGTGGTAGGCGAACAAATTCTCTCGTACGAAGAATTTAACACCATTCTTGCTCAAATTGAAGCCATATTAAACTCCAGACCTTTATGTCCAATGAGTAACGATCCCACTGATTTTTCATTCTTAAGTCCTGGTCATTTTCTGAACGTAGAACCAGTGTCTGTCATTCCCGACCCTAATGTCTTAGATCTGAAACTATCTTCCTTAAATCGTTGGCAACTGGTTCAACGTATTCAGCAATCATTTTGGAAACGGTGGCATTTGGAGTACCTGCACACACTTCAACAGAAAACCAAATGGTTTTCTGCTAATTATTCGTTAATGGTGGGAACGTTGGTGTTGATTAAGGATACTCAAGTGTCTCCATTACAGTGGAAAATGGGACGTATACATACGTTGCATTATGGAAAGGACAATGTTTGTCGTGTGGCTACCGTGGCAACATTCCAGGGACTATTTAAAAGGCCCGTGGTAAAATTGTGCCCTCTCCCCATTTCAGAGGCAACTTAGTATTATAGTTAGTATATTAGGGTAAGTTAACTTTTAAATTTACGATTATATATATATATTATTTTTTTTTGCTCGTTTAGACACACTTAGAAAATAAGTTCCTAATACTTATTTTGGTGGGCGGTATGTTAAGGCTTTATAAGTATATTGGTTGTAGTGTAGTATGCCAATCACAATTAATTTAAGTCCTTAAACTATTCCCACCTAGAAACCCTCCATTATCCCTACCTTTAGTGCAACGACATAAAAGGGTTGGTAATGTACGAGTGGACGACAATTCAACTTCGTTCTCGCTTGGCTTTGGTTCGTGATTTAGTTCGGTGCATCGAGCATCAGTAATTAGCAACAATTAGTGAACATTATACATACAGTCCATAATTATCTGATAGCAGTGCAAGTACAATCAACCACTACAACCAGTGAAAGGTAGGTGATATATTCCTTTAAATTATCATTTCCTTTGTGTGATTGTAAATGCAAATTAACATTTTGATTAACAAAAGCGTACAAAAATTTTAGTGTCAATAGTTACAACTAATAATCGTATAAAAATTGAAAATTATAGCAGTATTAATCACATAAAATACAATAAAATAACCAAAGTATCAACATATTATACTTACATTAAGATTCTATTAGGAGTACTCTTGCCTCCGTGATTACTTCTTTAAAACATACCTTTTGTTAAAGATTTGCGTAAATTGCCCGTCATTATAAATAGTCGCCTAAATTAATTTTTGCATTAATTAAATCTTAAAGCTACTAAATCTCACAAAATGATTGAATGTACAATGCTTGTCTCAAAAACTCGTTTATATAGCAACGGAAATCCTTATAACTAGTTTAATCTCTGAATTCCGAAGCCTTAAATTAACTCCAAATACACAGCCCCTCAATGCTTCCAAGCTATGAACGGAAACTCCAGTCGCAAAGATTGATGCTTGAGTAAAATTAATTAAAACTAAACTAGGTCCAAGTCCAAAAACTAATTAGCAACGAAGCCAATTTCAACACTGCCCGATCAAATAAGTTAAAACAAAATAATCTGCGAAGTGAAGATTTAAAAATTTGAACTAATATTTGTACTCTAATAGTTAGTCTAATATTTGAAGTCTAATACTTGGTTTAATATTTGCAAAAATACTAGAAGTACTACTTGTATTAGCACTTGGGATAATGTTTGGGGCTCTAGGACACCCCATTGTCGTAGTAATTTAAAACATACGAATTTACTTACGATTTTAATATTGGCGAATCTAAACTACACCTTTATAATGCAACCACTTCTTAGTGGAACTTTGTTATTTTAAAATCAATTTACTGGGTCGCAGAAAATGTAGCAATCCTTTTCAAAATAAATTTACTATTATATATAGCATTTAATTCAGTTTAGCGAACTATCTGTTCCATGAATTTCGCTATAACAGATTCTAGAAAACTTGGTGAAATGCACGTATGTCATAACCAATCAGAACGCTTTATGTTCATAACAATGGATCCCATTTATCAAGAGCTTTGAGGACTGTTAATTCGACGTCATTTGCGACGTGTAAAATCCAGCAATTCAATTTCCCTAAATATGCAATCACATCGAAATTTCTCTAGATAAATAACAATTTACTGATATCGCCGTTATCATTGTTAAATGTTGGTTTTATATGAAGAATTAGCAGTGGCCTACGTGACAATCGCTTATCGTGTTGTTATATTAAGAATTGATACTTCCTCATAATATTAACATTTGCATGACTTTTCAATATAAATGCAATTTTTCCGTTTTGGTTTAATGAAAATAACAGAGTCCTAGTTCTTAGCAATTTTCTTTGATGAATAAATGCGTAAAATGTCAATCCATTTAATTAATATAGAGCGTACTTTTATTGTGCCCTTGTTGACCAAGATGGCGTCTTTTTCTCTCAGCGCGCGCTTTCTCTTTCTCTCACTCTGTGTGTGTTTGTGTGAGTGTGCGCGCGTGAGTTTGTGTGTGTGTGTGTATATCATCATCATTTTGTTTTCGACCTTACTTAAGGTCGGTTTGACGAAGCTCTGACTTCTTTTCTATTCTGTGCAAATCTAAAAAGTTCTACATACTCTTCATAACCTAAATTTCTAATAATTTGACTAATATAGCTAGGTCTTCCAATACTCTTCTATCTTTTTCTTATCTACCTGGCTCTACATGGATATTAGCAAGCTGATGGTTGTTAAAGAACTCCAACATGTTTGAAATATTACCTGGTTATCCCCTCCAAAAAAAGGAAAAGTGTTAAAGTATATGTTATGGTAAGGCTTAAGCAACGAATCGCTGCCAACATGCCAGACCGTTAACTAATTGTGAGTTATGTCATGGAGACGTTTATTAAATTATATGTTATGATAAGGCTTAAGCAACGAATCGCTGCCAACATTCCAGGCCGCTAACTAATTGTGAGTTATGTCATGGAGGCGTTTATTAAGTTATATGTTATGGTAAGACTTAAGCAAAGAATCGCTGCCAACATGCCAGACCGCTAACTAATTGTGAATTGTCATGGAGGCGTTAATTACGTTATATGTTATGATAAGGCGTAAGCAGCGAATCGCTGCCAACATGCCAGGCCGCTAACTAATTATGAGTTATGTCATGGTGACGTTTATTAATTCTTTAATGCCATTATCCTTTTTCTATCTTTCTCCAAAAACCTTTTCAACTGCCCTGTAAGCCCTGTCTGTCATACCTACTCTCAAATCATCTTGTATTTCCTTACAATTCTCTTCCATCCATTTATTTCTAGATTTTATACACTCATGTACTATCTTATTTCTAACTATTATATTTTTGGTTACTTTCCAATCCTCTGAAAGGTTTAAGCTTTCTTCTATTCTCTATTAAATCTAATATCTCCTTTGTTACCCAGGGTTTCCTAGCTTCTACTTTTTCTTACTCATAGTCTGTGTTACGAGTGGAAGCATCGTGGTTCTCCAAGGCTTAAGAAGTTTCAAGTTCAAAAATACACTGGAAAAGTTCTTGCGTCGCTTTATTTTGGGATGTCCGTGAAATAATTAGTATCTATTACGTAAAAAAGGATCAAACCAACACTAGAAATTATTATTCTAAATTACTAACCATCCTGAGAGAAAAATTACGGAAACAAGACGTCATTTGTTAACGAAATTAAGGAATTACGATTCGAATTACTGGAACACTCACCATATTTGTAAATACTCCATGTATGTTTGTTGTAGTTTTTTTTTGTATTTTTCTTGATCTTCTTTGGGAATTAAACCACTCATAGTTGTTAAAATAGTCATGGATCGAAACGTAAATAAAGACGATTTTGGCGACTATGAGTAGTTTAATTCCCAAAGAAGATCAAGAAAAAACTCTCCATATTCCCCAGATTTAGCCCCCTCGGCCTAACCTGTTCCCTCGATTGAAAAAAGGTTAAAAGGACGTCAATTTTATGTAACTAGTAACAGCAGCTGTGGATGACCGGTTTGCAGACCAAGAAAATTTTTTAAGGGTTAGAGGCATTGCAGGTTCTCTGTATTAAATGTATTAATGTAATAGGAGAATGTTGAATAATAAAATATTCTATGTTCCAACGTTTAATTGTTTCCATAGTACGCTAAGAATATATCAATACCCTCTTGAACCTCGAAGATTAAGTTATTTTAGTTGTAATTTTTGCAACAGTGCGCGATATGTTCATTCGATTCTAACGACAACAAGTGCATTATTCTAAAACATCATTTAGGAGTGGTATGCGTAGTGTATGTGTGTAATATCACGTCCGAAGTCAAAGTAGGAACATTTATATACAAGCGCACATATTTTTCGATTTTAAAAAAACGCTCATGAAAGTAGCATATTCAACACGTTTGTAGCCTTTCTGCTCCAGAAACCTCTTGCTTTTTTCAATACGTTCATTAATATACATGGAATGAACAGCTATAATTTTCATGTCATTTCTAACAAAATTGACCTTGTTGTCTTCCGCATATGAAATTCTAAGCGGTCTCCTAAATTTTTTATTACAATAAATGTACCAAGTGTAGGTATGCTTTTAGTGACCTTGATGTTTGCAAAATGTTTTTGTTTTTTGAATTAACTTGATTAATTGCTTGGTATTATGTAAGGAACAGTCCGTGTACGATGCAAGATATAGTTTAATTTTTTTCTGATTTGCCTGTCGATGAATCCTTTTTATTTTTTTGAACCCCTCAAGAAAACAGTTTTCAATTTCAAATGTACTGAAAATTAGGTAATCCTTAAGATTCATATATAAATCAAACATAATTTTGTGTTCGGTGTATAGAAAATGGAAATCAAGTGTTCTGTATTTTTTTAATTAACTTTGAAGGAACAATGTTCTAAAATAAACATCGCACCTGGTGACCGTCTCGTCTACTGTGTTATAGCTATGAACGATAAGAGTTTTTGCCAACTATCATTTCTAAAAGTTTCTTCTCAACTATCCAGTATCACAGATATCATGACATTATACATTATATTTCGATTGTAAACAATTTTTACCCTAAATCTTTTAGCTTGTCTTTTTGAAAAAAACAACTAGATCGTATTAAGCTCAATATATGGAGCACTTGAGATCTAAATGTTATACGTTTTTGAATAGAACCGTAGAAGAAATTCTTTTAAATGCACAACGAATGTAGTATTGCTTTAATTAATTGTAGTAAGCACATTGATATTGTCCGACACAAATAGTAATGTCTGTTGAATAAATCCTATGATGTTTTTTAGGCTTAATAGGGTGTATAAATTAAAACGCCAATTTAGAAGTTCTGGGTCCACCTCAAATTTCTTTTTCAAGTATCAATCGCTTTGCTAATGGACGTAGTAGGCGTTCGTTTCCTAGATTTTCTCTCGTTTATGTTTATTTTAACCCTCGTACTTTATAGATTGGTTGCTGTGACTAAATGGTTCTGCCCAATCCTTACAACTCGTCTCCCATCGTCTCTATAATTTTTACCAAGGATAATGTTCAGTCTGATTGGTCATTAGCGAAATCAAAATAGTATAGGCTGCTTTTGGTTATTTTTTAATTTAATTCTTTCTGCAACATTCAAATACTACTAAAGGTGCACCATTTTTGCATTGTATTATAAACACCTTTTTCAATTTTAATGACGCCACAAACTTTTTCTCAGGGCCGACTGATGAACTTAAGAGCTCATCACAGCAGGTTACCTACCATCTGCTGTAAAAGCGTGGGTTGGGGTGAGGTAGCATAGGATGGGACGAAATGTCGAGATGCAGATATTCATTAGAAAAAGATACGAAGTTTAATACTCCGCCTATTCAGTTTATGAAGTGCCAGGGAGCACATATACATGGCAATGTTGTGGAACATATTAGTCCAGTTATAAACCTCACAGATATTTTAATTATACATATTTCTTATCACACCTTCGTTTCCTTTATCATTTTATAACGACGAAATAATAAACAAAGTGTACTGAATCGGACACAGTAAACATTTCTCTAGTAGAATAAAAATGCGTCTTGCATTTTTAAGTAGTCCAAAGTTTGTTTTGCTTTTATTTATTTACGTTTTGCATGCAGCTTGTCATATTGCTACAGTCTCACGCCAGTAATGCCGTGGCTGCAATGACAGATTAACTGACTGTTAGAAATAGATATTATTATTAAAAAACACAAATCACTTAACACGCATATCAGAACAGTATGCAATAGTTTTAGAACAACTGTTCGGATATGCGTGTTAAGTGATTTGTGTTTTTTAATAATAATATCTATTTCTAACAGCAACCTAACCTGTCATTGCAGCCACGGCATTACTGGCGTGAGACGGTCGTTTTTAAATTTATACTAAAACATTAATTGAACTTTGACATAAAAATTAAGCAATTCTGTGTTTATTCTTTTTTACATTACACTATACTCATTCGTTCACCATATTACAAGCCAGTCTTTCATCAACTATATAGGTTATTATTTAAAAAAAATTTTAAAAAATATAAAACACTATTGCAATGCAGTCTTTCATTATTATTTACCTCAAAACTGGGGGAATACCACTACTTACTTCACTAAATAGAAATCCAACCAATATTTATATAAATCCAAGGTTATGAAGAAAAATTCATTTCTATAATTGCTTGAGGTTCTAAATAATATCCATAATGAAAGTTACAAATAGATTTGCGAGCAATTACGGCTATAGTCGAAAACTCCAATAGTATAGCGTTTCCTGTATGTTTGTTGTTTTGTTTTGTATAGCATGTATTCAAACCATTTCTGTTTTACACTAGTGTGTGACATGAAGTTATGAATTTTTTCGCGGCAGCACATTGCAGGTACATTTTTCTAAAAAATACTATTTGATTTATTCGATAAATAAAGTGAATTGTAGTGTGCAATTTTGATGAAAATTCATAAAAATTATTCACACATTTGGGAAAGTTACTGGTTTCGTTTAAATCGCTCTATTATCAGCACAAAAAAAAATTTTCAGTTAAAACAAGTTGAAAATGCAAGGCATTGTCGCAACGAACTTCCAAATGTAGACTTACTTTAAAACAATTTAAAGAAATTAAAATTATTATGTTGTAATAATTATAAGTATTCAGATAAAATACAAAAATTTATAAACAACAAAAGAGACATTTTAATATATTTTATTTTATTGAATAAATATTTTAAAAGCTATATATGTGTGTGTGTATGTATGTATGTATGTGTGTTTGTGTGTGTGTGTGTGTAAATAAGGGGGGCATCATATTTCGATTCAGTTTTTTCAGAGGATTCTAAATATGTATCGCACATTAATTTTGGACCTATTTGAAATTTTTGATAAAAATTAATTCCCCGGGGGGGTCGGGTATCCGTGGTCAGATTTTGTGGGGGGTACCATATTTCGACTCAGCTATGTTAGGGGAGTCCAAATATGTATCGCACATTAATTTTGGACCTATTTGAAATTTTAATTTTCCCGACGGAATATCGCGGGGGCACGGCGTCCCCGTGGCCCGATTTCAACTGACATCAAAACTTAAGCTCAGGACACCGAGCTGAATCGATTGATGTATCACACATTGATGTCCGACCATTAGAAAGGCCTCGGACGGACAGACAGACGGACGACAAATCGATTTCATAAACGAACGAAAGTTCGTTGAAAAATCTAAATGACTTTCCCACATAAACAATTATTTAATAAGTAACTTTTATTAAAACCGTTTTTAATTTGGGTGCCTAATAGGAAAGAAAATTGGATCTTTAGAAATTTCAAGATGGCCGCTACTGTGATGAGCTCTTAAGTTAATACCGTTTTGAATATTGGGGAATAATATTTAATTCCTGGTTATACTTCAAAAATTAACTTTTTTAGTTGTCACTTTTGATTAAGGCCTGGCTTGATTTAAATCATTTCATTTAAATCGCAATTTTAATCATGATTTAAATCATGTGATTTTTAAAAAAATATCAATAATTTAAATAATTTTTTAATTCGTGTTTTCTGCTTTTTCAAATGCATTTTCAATTAAAGTAAATATTGGACACTTGAACCACAAAAAAAATTCTGCCAGAAGTAGAAAATTATATACTTTTTCTGTTAGTTTTTATTTCAATTTTAAAGTATAGATTAAGACCATAGAAATAAAAATAGTAAATATGAATAATCGATACATCAAAACAAATATAAATTCTTTTTATTCTTGTTAACAGACACGTAAAAGCAGAAAAATTATTGTAAGAATAAACATATTTTGTAAGAAACTAAATTTTTAATCGTCACTTTGATTATAATACTTAAACAGAAATACTAGCTTACTAGCTTTTTCTACCCCTAGTTAAGTTCTTAATTTTGAATGTACCAGCCCAAATGACAAAAATTTTTGTTCCACAGATGCGGAGTAAGCTATTGCACACAGAAATTGCTTTACAATATTTAAATTCTTTGATATATCATGTTTCTCTTTTTGCGATAACCACTATTGCAAAGGTGTCATGTTGATCAATACTTCATCAGTGAACATAATTTTTTAAAGGGTTCGGATTGGACCTGAAGTTTTAAAATTAATGGCAATATACCAATATCTCTAAACATATTTCTTAGTTCTATTAATCCTTGTTTTCTTTCATCAGCAATTGATTTATAAATTGTTTTTGTGGGATTAACAAATAAGTGATAAAGAGATATGGCATTAAAGTTTTACTATAACGTTTTTTGAAAAGGTTTATTTGCTGTAGTGACAAATGCAATTCCTCATCAAAAACCATTTCAAGGCGTTTCCAAATCTCAACTATATCAGACAAAGATGCATTTGTTTTTTGTATTGCATCTAGCGTAACTGATTTTGATTTTAAAATGTTCAAAAAATCTTCAGCAGATTGTTTCAAGCCAATGTTAGATGCTTTTTGAAATACTAC
The DNA here is from genome assembly GCA_036346225.1 of Platerodrilus igneus. Classification (NCBI taxonomy): domain Eukaryota; kingdom Metazoa; phylum Arthropoda; class Insecta; order Coleoptera; family Lycidae; genus Platerodrilus; species Platerodrilus igneus. The sequence goes on from JARFIW010000124.1 coordinate 4,645,600, forward strand.
CGAATCGGCTTGTCACATTAACTCACGTAAATCTCGATGAACTCCGCTAAAGTATTCCATCTGTCATACTGAGGAAGGACAAGTGCCTTTCCACCAGCTTGTTTTGTATTTAGCAGAAGCCAAGTGGTTATTAGAAATGAACAACATGTTCTGTAATATCTTTCATTTCAAATTCAAAATCTATTGACAGTAAATTTAGAATATGTGCTGTGCAGACGTATGTGATTACATTCAAATCAATAAAATTTGAAACATTTCGTATATTTTCACGCATCCTGGCCATGTATGCAGCATTATCCGTTACGAAACTTGAGACGGTACAATTACGTATTGTTTTACATGAAGAAATAAAATCTTGTGTTATTGAAGTTAAATAATCTGCCGTGTGCGGCTGTCCGGATGTGGCAATTGTGTAATAGAGAAATGAACTACGAAGGCGTAGAAGGGCCACAAAAAAAATCGCTCTACTTATTTTAGTTATATTTCGACTTCGATGTCGAAATTTAGTTAAATTTCGACTTCGATTTCGAAATTTAGTTAAATTTCGACTTAGATCTTGAAATTTAGTTAAATTTCGACTTCCATTTCGAAATTCAGTCGTTGGGAATTCAGTCTGGTTCCTCTAAATTTTTGATTACAGGAAATGTAGTAAGTACGGGGCGTCCCAAAACTCTAACAATTTGGTTTACCTACTGCGCGAGCAACATCTCATACGCCTAGCGTGTCTATATCGGTTGTGCGTGAACTTTTCCTGAAAAATTGATATCCAGACGAGGTGACATAAACTGGCCTCCACGTAACCCCGATTTGACACCAATGGATTTTTTCTTTGGAGCTACCTTAAATCAAATGTATACAACAACAATCCTACCGCTCTGGATCATTTAAAACAAAATATCCGAGGAGAAATGGCAGCGATCGCGGAGAACACGTGCCGAGCAGTTCTTCGAAATTTTGCTTCCCGTTTAGAAGTGTGCCAGCAAAATAACGGGGCACATTTGGACGACATTATTTTCACGAAATAAATTCTCAGAAACTGTACTTTAATTTAAAAGGTTTTTTTGTTTATTAAACTAATATGTTATTTGAATATTCATTTTTATTTTGAAAAAATCTTTTGGGACACTCTATAAGCATGATTTTAGCGCCTTTTTCGTTACAAAATGTTTTTATTTTTTGAATTATTTTTTATCACGATTAATTGTTTGGTATTGTGTAACGGAATAGTCCGTATACGATGCCAGATATAATTTATTTTGTCTCGTAGTTAGTCATCTTTTTTGTTTTCTTACACGCTTTCTGTGTTCTCCTTTTTTACAACTCCTCAAACTGAAAACGGTTTCCTACTTCAAATGTTCTGAAGAGTAGATTTACCCTTGCTCATCTTGTAACATTTATATAGGAATCAAGTAAACAGAATTTTGTGTTTATGTATAGAAAATTGAAATTTTTTTTTTTATAATTGACTTTAAAGGAACAGTGTTCTAACATGAACACTTGGGACTGTCTCGTCAACAGTGTTATAGATATCGGATGTGAAGGATAATGTTTTTTGCCATCGTTTCTAAAAGTTTCTTCTTAATCATACGCGTTTTCCACAATGAATTGTCAGAATATTTTGCAACCAATATCTTTTTTAAATAAATCAATGAACAGAGGTCTATTTGTAATATAATTTACGTCAGGCTACAACCAAACGAGGACGTAATAACGTTAATTACAAGATATTGTTTCACGTCTACACGGAAGTTGCATAAGAAACCACATCGGATGTCCATATAAATGTCATTTCCTTTTTCCAATAATAATTGAGGTCTGAACTGAAACTCGTGATTCTTTTTTGATAGGCTTCGTTATATAATTACAGCTATTCCTATCTAAGGAAAGGTATAAATATAAAGCGTTATTTTCCGTTAATGAAATTAGCGGTATTTGTAATAGCATGCACAAGATACACGCTATGCGGGGCTTATGAAGCCTTATATGATAAAATAATCCTTGGTATATATGAGCGAGAAATCGTGCGTGATGTTTACACGATATCGTGATTAAAACCAAAGTGGCTTGGCTCCATCAAACTATATTCACAAAAAAGATTAGACTCTAGCTTGTCATGATAATTACATGGTGTGTTAAAATAGTCAGAGTAGATATACGAATTATGATTAAAAAAGCTACTCGAACAAATTATACATGCATATTCTTTGTGAGAAATGATATACATGGAAGGTCAGTGAATTGGTTCATGCACCAAAAACTTTTCAATGCTACATGTTTAATTTTCACTTAAAATTGTTTAAAGATTTATAACGAACAATTATGTCTTAAAGACTACCCTTTTTTTTTGTTATCAAAATGACTTTGAACATAAATCCACTAGAATTGTTTATGCAAAGGTTGCTTTTCGGAGTTATAACCGAATATCGAATTGTCATTTTCTAAAAAAAATTTATGAAGTACATGTATGAATCAGTGAAACCCGAATTTAGAGGTTTCCTTTTTTATTAATGACTTGAAAATCATGTGTGAATTAAATTCTAACATGGCGTGTTTCAAGGAACTGAAGCATCTTCAAAGTACAGACGCTTTCATTCAAGAAATACCAAAGATTTTACTTTTTGTAAAATTGTTAACTGTAAATATAAAGAAACAAGCTGCCACATTAAAACTTGTGAAGGGTAAAATCATAGCTTCGGCTCATCGCTTGGGTTGCTTGATAGATAATCCAGATATTAGTATTAAATTGAACTGAAGATTCTTGCATTGGACCACTTTTTGATTGCTTGCAACCAAGATTTTTCATGTATTGAAAAATTAGATGGTGTTTAAGTCATTGTTAAATCATTGAAAGTGCCAAGCAGAAAGGTGGTAAACTCGCTTATTGTAACATCCTTAGAAATGTTAGAATCAAAGTCTAACTCTAATTAATAATTTCTGTAGTGGAAGAATTACAAAAATTAATATATTGTTATTTATTTTGGAGAAAAGTGTTCATTATTCGATGGAGTATTAACAACAAAAAAAAAGCTTTTCTATTAAAGTGAACCCCGTCCATGGAGGAATCTTACAACAACCATTGCTTCAAATTTCTTTTCAAGGTTATGTATTCATTCATCCATATATAAGTTTATTACATGTAGAAAATTAATACAACGTTTAATTCCTTTTCAAATATTATTACTAATTAATTATTTTCTGCTAAATTAGTTTCTGTTCTTGACTCTGGTTACATCCTAATGATTAAGAATTATAAATAAATTTTTCACTTTTATTTACTTGCGACGAGGGGTTGTTTATTATCCCTTTTTAATTTTTTAGATCTGACGATTGCCAATATTAATAATAAGCTACATACAGTACATTCGTAGGGCCGTTCAAACTGACTAAATAGTAGTACCAGCTTTCATTGCTGGCGATATAAAAGAGTTACCGTTGGTTGTTACATCCATAGACTTCTACATATTCCCATATCAAACTCAAATTACAAAATGAATTTAACGTAATAAAACAGGTAGCTTGTAATTATGTTTGCAATCAGAACTTAATTCAAAACTAATTTACAAAATAGAGATGAGAAAAATTAATAAGCACGAGTTATTCAAATTTAAAACGCGCCCAAAAATTACATTTTTAGTAGTTTTATAGAATTCGCTCCAAATATAATATCAAAAACCACTACCAAAATATTACAATTCCATTTAATTTCTTTTGCAGCATTAGTACAATGAAAATGAATTTAGTAAACTCTAAAGACCCATCACATAAATTGTAAAAAGTGCTGCCTATTCACTAAATTATGCAAACTGCCTAGCGTCCCAGGTAGAGAGAACTTGTAGAAGTTAGAAATAAAGAGCCCTTAAACAAACCGAACAAATAACTCTTCTGCCATTATATTGCCTCCTGTAACACCTATATTTTTAATCCTACTTTGAGTGCAACATTATTGCGTCGTATTATTTGTTACGGATCATTTGCCACGTATCATATCCCTTTTATTATTCAATTTTTATATATAATTTCATCATAACTTCTTGTCGGGAATTGTGTGATTAGCTTTAGCGATCACATGACCGTTGTAATCCAAAGAGAATTGACTCTGTTGGGGCTAGAATAGTGTTTTTTCCGGTAGTGAAATAAACTTTTACCTGTACCTTGAATGTGAGTGAAGCGCACCAAGTGTTGCAGAATCCGCTTATAGACACGGATTCCACCCTGAAGATTTTTCTGAAGAAGCTATTAATTTTATAATTCTTAGTACTTCATGGTGCTTTTCTTTGTTAAATATTGCGCAATGTGATGTAATTTGTAACTGTTAAATTACACTTTAGAAGTTAATAACCTTTAACGTATAACAATTGAGTTTAAAAAAATGGTTGATCGTGTAAAAACGCGTTCCTGAATATATTCGGTCCAATATAAGACACTTATTTACCATTATTTACAGAGAAACCGCTACAGAGATCACTGGTGATAATTACTAACAATGTCTATTGCACTGATTAATTTCTTAACACTATGAACTACATTACTATAATCGATTACGTTATTTATATAAATATTAAGCGTATTTGTTTTAATCACTTGATAACAATTTAGTTTATATTACTTGTGCGTTAATACTTCGACTGCACTCCCTGCTAGGTTATACGGGTTATATATCGAATTGTAAAGCTTTTACATTATACTAGAAGTTTCGAGGTGATTCTAAATTTATCCCTTGTTTTGATTTATATTGGTGCTTTAAATACATGCTTGTGGCTGTCAAACATACTATTGTTTATTTATGGCTTTATCTCGTTCTGTTCTAGATTGTTCGACATCATTGTTACAGTTTCTTGACTTATAAAAATGAAGTTTTATAGCTTTATTCAATTTTCGGTAATTCCTACTATTTTTTTTATATATGGCTGGTAACACTGGCCGAGTTGATATAATTTTCCATCTCTTTTATTTGGTGTGTAATAATTTGTAAATTTTAAGTGCTTTACCTGGGAATTCTCTTTTATTATAGTAACTGTTATTTATTTAATATTTTAGTAATTCTGATAATTATTAAAAATATCGTTTTGTATGTAACAATTTCATAAAATGTAATATTATGGGAGGCTTTCACGGCCGGAGTCATTATAAATATTTATGGTTCCAGGTTGGGACCGTGTCATCTTATAAATTAAGGTCGACGTTTCGCCCACTTTTGTAAGGGTTACTTCGCCACAAGACACCTTTTGGCTCTGAATGGGCTAGTGAGTCTGCTAGTTCAGGAGTAACTCTTCTCTTTACACTTTAACTTGTCTACTTAATATTATCATTCTTATCTTTATTATTTTTATATATTTTTATTTTTATTTTCTTTCTTGTCCTGACGAAGCCTCTTACAAAAGTGGGCGAAACGTTGACCTTAATTTATAAAATGACACGGTCCCAACCCGGAACCATAAATATCCATAAAATGTAATTTCCTAAAATTTGTCACATCTCGTAATTTTACTAATAATTTTCTTTATCATATCTACTTATCAATTCCTAATGTATCTTATACATTTTTATAAATGGTTTTAATTGTGACAATTCATAACCTTTAAAAAATTCTTTTAGCTATCGATTATAACCTATATCTGTTTTTAAGGGTATAATTTGATTTTCTACCCGATCCACGTTTATTTCAGGTATTAAATACTGCTGCAATTGGTTTCTAAGAAATCATTTTTTTATCGTTTTAAAATGTTTTTCTGTTAATATCTACTTCTTTTTCCTCTATTAAACTGTCTGTAAGTTGTTTATCTGGTATAAAATGTGTGTATTTATTAAAAGTAATCTTGTTTTTCTTATATCGAAAGAAACGTTTGCAATGGGAAATAACACATACCCTACATTTGATTTTCCAATGCTCCACCCGAAGCTACTACACTGGCCAGGAGGCGAGTTTTTTTTTACCTGGAATTTTTTTTTAATTTTGCCGAACCCTTGCTGTTGCAAACAACGTCCGTGACAACACTCACACACGGGACCTCCATTTTACCTCTCATCCGAACGAGAGCGTATTTGTGTGAAAAATGATCGCCTAACATTTTTCAAGCGGACCGTGTCGAGATTTGAACCCGGGACCTTGGGCATAGTAATCACACGCCTACCAACTACACCACGGAGCCGCCTGAATAACACCTACCGCCAATCAGAATGATAAAGATTTGCAATTAAAAGCCATAAATCAAGAGTACTTTGAAGATTAGTTAAATTTAAGTCAATGCCTCAGGGAATTGTTATATTTCAAACGTTAATTGTTACACTTGAAAGTGCAATTTAACGATTATAAATGACGCCATGTTTAACATAAAATCGGACAACGGTAAAATGAGTAATTAGACCATATCCTGCTAAATAGCATACTCAATGACTTATAATACAGCATTTACAATTATAAGACCAAGAGTTTCTTCAAGGAAATCTTTAAGGTGGGACCCAAGTCTATCAGCAAATTTTGCTGTACGCCTCCTTAGAAGGAACACAGGAAAAAGATAAGAAAAAGGTAAATAAAGGAAAAAGTATAAGGTTGAGGTCATCTTCTGCAGTCCTCGTTACATCTAACTCACTTCTTCGAAGTACTGGTGTAAGTATTCTGTTTCACTCCCGGGAAAAACTACTCGCGCTAAAGAATCATTTCTCATTGGATTATGATGGTCACGCAACAGGAATTCAGAGAAACACGTTTAAATTAAAAATAGAGTTACGATGATATTACATATAAAAATCAAATAGTGAAAGGAATTTGATACAGGTAAAAATGATGCGCGCTCAACAAGTTTGACACAACTCTCGGTGAAATATCCATTTGAGTTAAATAATATTGGCAACTGTTGAGAGATTTCGTACCCCTAGTAGTGTGTTGTGTTAGTGAAAAGGTTCTTCAGGCCGACAGTTTTTCTTGACAAAGTCGAAGTTACGTTATTATCTAGGTCATGCAGTTATCGAGTGGAAACTTCAGATGAACATTGTATAAATTTAATATGGGTGAAAGATCCACACATCAAATGTTTAGATCTATATATAGCGACCAACTTTTGCAAAAAAGTGAAGTTTATTGTGGATGGGTGTTGAACCTAGTGCAAGAAGATTGGGATTTCTTGAAACGTTTAATTTTTGGAGGGTAATTACCTTTACCTTAACGCTTATATCAATCTACAAACAATTCAATTCCTCGAATTTAAACTTCCATATATGAACGTAGCGAACCACTCCAGGTATGAGTTATCATATGATGTATAATTTCAGGGCATACGATTGATTATTTTTCTCTTGCACGAATTCTACAGGCGCATTGGTAGTGCTTTCAGCAGGATGGCACTTCTAGTTCAACCTGGCGCATATACGTTTTGAAAATAATACTTTCTCGAGGAGCGAACTTCTAATATCCTCCTCGTTCACCTAAACTGTCAGCACTCGATACGTACATTTAAGGATATGCCGAAAGAGTCAAGTATTTCGATCAAAAATCTGGCAATGTTTAACAAATCAAACAAAAGATAATATTTTTGTTCAGCAGCTGCGGGATTCGTTTTTTATCAATATGTCGTCCTTGTAAAATCTTGCCTGAACCGAACATTATGTCAAATAAATTAAAAATTATTGGTAATAATTTTTCAAAAATTACTTTTACTATTCAATTGGCTCAAAATGTTTCTTAATGCGTTTTAAAATACAAATTTCTAACTTCAAAAACATAAAAACATCAATGCCAATTTTTTTTACAAATGCATACAATGAAAAAATAATTACTTAGGAGTTTTATGTCAACCCCAGAATACACAGAAATTTATCAGTTATCAAGAATATGACAACGTCGGGGCCTTGCAACAATTTAATAGGAACCTCAAAGCATGTATTGCGTTGGTTACACATTTATATGAAACTTTTTACTGTAAAAGAAAATAACGCAAATAATGAGCAATTGTAACGGAATTTTTCCATAAAATGTTGTGATTTTTGATTAAGCTTCATCGGGTTTTACGACTTGGCATGAATAATTATTTGGAAAGACCGCTGATTACTTACTTGTTTCTATAGAATTAAATTACCAATGTTTTGTAATAAAGGCGCTGAAGGGTCTTGAATCGAATGGTTCAAAGCCAATAAACCAACAATAAATTGATTGACAGCTACAAAGGCGAGGTGTACTTAAACGCGAATATAAAGCATATAAAAACATAGAATCTTGAAGGTTCGAAAACAACTATACTTAGATGTATATAAAACTGCACGGCTCGACAGTTGTGGGCAGTTTCAGTCGAAGTATGAATTCGCGAATATTTTGGTATAAATTATTGAATAAATCGTTAAAATAAATACGTTTAATATGAATATAAATCTTGTGCTTGTCTAGATAAGTTTCATAGTCGCGTTAAGTAGGAATTTAGTGTTGGTAAACATTGCAATAATTATCATCGGTACATTTGTGAGTAAACAGGCTTATATTGGACGTCGAAAAGAAGTCGATTACAATATCTTGCTGTATCATATTAAACGCAAGAATCTCAAATTTAAAATGCATTCTAGCAGCGAAATCAACTTGAATATATAGTGTTTTTATTACATCAGCCTTAATGCAGTTTAAAATGTTACCTTATTTTTGCAGGTGTATATAGATAAAAAGACCAAATGCTTTTGTTTTATTTGTCCCACTTCTGGTCATTAAATTGAATGTATTAATTGTTTATGAAAAAAACACTAATATTTGTTTCCTGTATTTATTAAGTATCATAGTTTTAGTGCTTGTCGAGGGTATTTTGTTTAACCAATAATTGTAAAAAAGACACCATACAATATTTTAAAATGCTTGAAACTTGCGTAGCGTGAAACTGTTCAATGCAATATTACAGTAAATCGTTAAAGGTGAACATTTAATATCAGCATGATTCAGCAGGTGACGCAATATTGCACAAATTTACATACAATGGAAAATGAAAATTACGAAGAATCTAAAAACGGTATTCTTCTCATTATTTATCGTTGTTTAAGGTAGGCTTTACGTTCTTTGCTCATCAGAAAACCTCATGCCGGCATCCAAATAAACAGCAGGTTACTTGGGTCGGGGTGCTTGTTTTCCTCAGATTCCTGTTGTGAAGTGTGTTGAACCTACAACTTGAAGAAATACAAAAGGTAATTGGAAAGGAAGATATAAGTAAAAACGAGGTACACTTCGTTGCACGCACTAAAACGTGTCGATACGGTACGATAGTTGACGATGAAGTCCCGTTTAGAACGCGTCTTTATCATGAACTCATTATTGTTCCCACCATAAAAATGCTTCTCATCGGTTAAACGCGATAAGCGCACTTTAAACAAGACGTGGGAAAATACGTGCGTGTCAAAAACATCAATATTTTATGGGTCTTTCGCCTGTGTTTATAAGAAGTTATAACCACAATCATAATGATGGGAAAATAAAATTTTTCTTTTTGAATTAAAAAACATCCCCTGTTCCTAATATTAAAATGAAACTTTGTGCAGCCAAAGAACGGTAACAGCAATTAATTTGTTTTAACATTTTTGTATTTAGTGCTAGTGATGTGAATTTTAGGGCTCAACAAAACGACAGAAATGCATTTTTAAAGAGCTTAATATTTCAACGTTTTTCTGCTGTTGAGCATGAACCTGGCTTGAATCACATTAAATCGACTGCATATTTTTTGTTTTTACTGTTAAATTTGATTTTTTGATCGCCACAAACGTGTTTCGTGCGGTATAACTGTGGAATTAGCATCAATCAACTAGATTTGTTTACAATTTTTTTATTTTTAATGTTATTTTTTAATTTTAGGGCGCATATTCGGTGTAACAAAACTATAGTTACAGATTTTGAAATAACTTATTGTTTCAATGTGGTTGATACTGGCTGAGAGTAAACAGGCATCAAATTGCTTTTGTTTTTAATGCTAAAGTTTCGAATTTTTTAGCGCAACAAATTTCCAAAAGGGTCTTGTGAAACAATTGAACTAGCTCCAAACGAACGTAATTTGTTTACAACTTCTATTGTGTAGGATGTTACCGATTTGAGTTGTTGACCATATTAGGACCGATTTTAATTTTTGACTGTTTTAATGCGATTTTAATTTCAATTAGCCGAGCGTTAAGCACGAAGTTGCCACCATCTAACTTTATTTAGTTATAACCTTTTTGTTCTTAACATTAAGAGGTTTTTTTCAAGTCGTACAACAAAAGTGTGCCCTATGTCGTGAAGCCAATTTCAAACACCTACAGAAATTATGTAATCACTAAACTTTGGCCAAATTGAATATTTAAATTATGCAAGGAGTAGCATCTCGCGTGCTAGAAGTATCATCCAAAGCGCTGAATGCATTTTTACATTACTAGTTCATCTACCAATAACTTAGATCCTTCGTTTTAAATAATGTTGTATTGTGGCCCAGTCAATTTCTGCACACAACCCCTCATATATTAACTCATTGTATGCAAAATACTTAATTAAATTTAAATATTTGAAGCCTAAAAGAATTTCATTCTATATATTACACATCCGTTTTTCTATTACCTGTTTTTTAGTGAAGCCAATAAATATATTGCGCTAAATTAAAGGCAGTTGCCATCCTGTTACATTATTTTAAAACAAACTACTTGAAACTTCTAAAAATATTTTAAACATTAAAAATATAGACTATAAATTCAAACCAGTGTATCATCCGGCGCTATAATTTTGAAGATCTTACCCAATCATATCTTAAGAGTTTGACCTCTTATAGTCTTGCTTTGGAATGATAATTACGGCAGTCCTCGGTTTTTTGCCGGCGGTGTCGAAACAACAGTATAATTAGGCCCAACCTTGTGTTTTCTCCCTCATGCAAAAGCTTATTCCTTTCTTGTGTAGGTATTAAACGCAGCACTCACTATACTTATAGCATTTTAATAATGGCCGACAGTACTACATTACTTTGCAGAAAAATATAATACTTAGGCGTATTTTCAGTCGTCGTGTAGAAAAAGTAGCAATGTCATTTTTGGATTAATCAATAAAATTATAATAATGGATTTCAGAAAGCTTTTTAAATTTCTTAAGGCACTTGAGGGTGCAAAGGAAGTAGCGTGGCATGCTTACTTGTAGAAAGTATACATTAATTTAAGAAAATATTTCTCACAAAAATCTTGAAAATGCTTTTAATGTGAGATAGTTTTTAAGATTAAGTAAAATTTATGGGTATTTATTCTTGCTTTGGAAATACCATTTTGATGAAAGCGTTTACTGTGATGTTTAAAACTTTACATACTCCTAATGTTATTTATGTACCAAGGCCATCAAATAGATGTTTATGCCCTTTGCTCTGAGGGTGAAGATGTTACAAATTCGAGGGCTTCTGACCCAAGAGTTTGTAAGTTGTACGAGGGCGTAAACATCTATCGATATACCCGCGGTGTATAGAAATTCGTTATTGCATCTAGAATATAAATAATATTGAGAAAAATTTTAAAATTTAATTTGATTTTCATTTTATCATAGCGACAACTATCGTTGCTAGGCAAATGCCATACTTGTATGTGTAAACAAATTTTGTTAGTTCCTAAACTTAGAAAATCAAAATGCAGAAGATTCTAAAATTCCCAACGAAATTTAAAAAAAAAAAGGAGGAAACGGCAATACAAAACTTATTACCGAAAAAATCGAGAGACATCTACGACAAAGAATATGACAAATTACTAAATTGGATGGTAGAAAACTGTGTAGAACTTTTTAATAAAACTGTGCAGCTTAGATACTTCGGTGATTTCTATGAAATATTGTCTCCAAGGTCCTGTAATGCGATGCGTTACGCTAACAATAAATTAGAAGTGAAAAAAAGAAGAAAATTAATTTTGATTGCTATTGAAGCACCCTTTATAATTTTAATTTCATGTAGAATAGTGTTTAAAAACAAGGGTAGCAATTAAATCCGTATTTGTATTCAAATCATAAATTGAAAACCACAAAGATAATCGTTTTATTTCTCTTAAATACATATTGGAACTCAAATCAAGGATTATAAATTACTTCAAACCACAAGAATGCGAACAAACTAATTTTAAACATAAAATTTTCTAATCTAAGCACGTCATGGTTTTAAGAAATCTTTCAAAATTTTTAAGAAACTAATAGGGAATTTGTTGATGTGCACCCCAAATACGAGCTGTTAGAAGTGTTAATTGAATAAATTAAATTTATTATTGCATAGTTGCAATAATCATAAAAGGTAACCACAGGCATATTTTACTACAATGTGACCAACTAGAAGAAAAAAAATGAGGATACAGAATTGCAGGGTTACACAGTTGATATAATCGTTTTACATAATAGACTACAATGTATGCAGCTATATGGTTTCAGATAAAGATATAAATATATACACCTACGTAAGTTACATGGTAACACGTACTTCTTACGTGTCTTTTGTGATAAACTCTATAGCAAGTTGTTCAATAATAAGAAAAACCACTGACAACATACTATGTAGAAGAGGATAAGACGATAACGATCATATCCAATTGAGATGTGAAGTTAGTTTTTTGGGAATCGGTAATAAGTAAACATCAACATGTAGAGAGACGCGTGAATAGAAGAACATGGACGTGACAGGGAGATATGGGGTTGATATTTTAGTTTTATATGTGAAATAATGTAAATCAAAAGTAAGTATGAATGTAAAGAGCTCCAAGAAAACTTTGACATTCCCACTGTGATTAGGCGGCGATCGAAATGTAAATTAAGGTACTTTTGCAAGTGGCAGGGTATGTTCATGAACGCGCGAGCGTGGATATAATGTCGGAAAACCGTTTTGAAACAGAGTCATCCCTCCATTCAATTGAAACTTGTGGCATGTTTTGAGTCAGGTAGTTGCTGTGTTTGGATTTTCACTAAATGATAAGAGGAAAAATACTGAAGTGGTTGGGAATCCTGAAATTGAATATTGAGTGCTTTATGTAGCATTTTAAAAAACAATATTATAAAGTTTTAAGTATTAATTGTGTGTATTTTGATAGTACGACAGTAAGTAAGTGAAAATAATTATTTGGATGGACTAAATTAGTGATTTGAGATACTAGATTTATTAGTGAAATTTAGAATAGTAAAAGTATCAAATTAACGTATTTTAGAACGGACAATGATATAGCACAAAGTGGGTATTTAACTGTTTTTTTTTGTTTTTATGAATGACATTGTCAATAAATTGAGATTTATGAATGTCTTATAATAAAATATGAAAGTAGGAAGAATTTGGGGCGACGAATAGTTTTATTGGTGACAGATTAGTTTTTTTAAAGATTTTTTTAGGATTTATTTTAACAATATTTGGTCAGATTTGAGAGTAGAAATTTATTTTTAGGAAAGTATATTTGTATGTGTATTGAAATTATTTTTATGTTAATATAGGTTAAGTTTAGGTTGAATTTTATTTCTCTTTATGTAGGAAATAGGTAAAGTTAGTGATTTGTAAAAGATATTACTCCAGTGATCTTTTTTGGAATGAGCATTTTTATTTTGAGAAATTTCTTTAACTATGTTCAAATTCAGAACACCAAAACAAGGAAGTTTTATGCGGAATAACAATCTTCCGTATAGAAATGATATCAAAAGAATTTCTGTACAGACTGTTTGGCGCCCTTCGATTTTGACAGTAGGAAAGACCTTTCATGGTAAGTGTTCACGTTATGTAGAATTTTAAATTTAAGTCTTGTTATTTATTATTTTTATATTTCTTTATTTTCTTTTTTCATTTATCCATGGAAACCCACTCCCGCACTTATATTATTACGAGGTCGCCGCCCCTTCAGGACAAATAAAAATTAAATCATTTAACTCCTATTCACCCGTAACACTCGTTATAGTTTCTTTTGTGTCTTTATGCCCGCGCGAGACTTATAATGCACTTTATGTCCGCACTATGTAGTTGGTAACTAAGCAGTAAAAACACAATAACGAACTAGTATGACAAAATAGTCAATACTTTGGCGGTGTACACTATCGCAGTCGATAGTTTTGATCCCTCGCTTTGAAAGCTCATTTCTCCAAAAATATTCAATCGTTTTTGATAAAACAAGCTGCTTTGAAAGTCACTTTATTTGAACATACATGTGATAAATTGCATAGTTTTTAAAATATTATTCAGATTTCGGTCCTGAACGCGTACTTTCATTGTTTCCTATTCTAAGGTAGCCTACGCATTTTCCTGAAATTTCCACAGGCCACATCTTTCACTCTCTGTGTGCAATAATCTAATCTAGGTTTACCTTTACCTCTTCTTTTTTCTTTCTATGCTTCTAATATATACCGGACTATTCCCTCGTGTTTTAGAACGAGTCAATTATGTTACGTCTCCTATATTTTACTGTTTACCACATAATTCTTTCTTTCTCTACCATTTCTAGTACATCATGTTCTTAACTTTATCTGTCCACGATATCTATATCATACGGCTGTAGCGCCAAATTTCAAAGGCTTCTATTTTTTTCCTGCCCGCTTCTCCTATTGTTCATGTTTCACAGCCGTACAGTGCTTTGCTTCATACATATGCTTTCAGCCACCTTTTTCTTGTTTCCATGTTTGTTCTCTTCGAACATAGTAGCCGCTTATGCTTGTTAAATCTAGCAGAACCTTGTGCTAATCTTTGTTTAATATCTTTTGCACTTTTCCATCTTGCGTTATTTGGCTTCCTAAGTAGTAGAAATCCTTAACCTCTTGTATTTTCTTGTTTCCTATTGGTATAGTTAACATACAATTTGTTTTTCACTAAACTCCTAAAAAATATATATATATTTATATATATATATATATATATATATATATATATATATATAGAAAGATTTTGTTTTTGGTTCTTGGGATAAAGTCGCTCATGAGCGACTTTATCCCAAGAACCAAAAACAAAATCTTTTCTAATTTAACTACGCTCAAGAATTATCAAGAACCTTATATATATATATATATATATATATATATATATATATATTACTCATATTTAGACCAGGGTAGAAAATTAAATAATCACATCAAATAATTTTAATCACCGTGTAGAAGCTTTGGGAAAAGGTACGCGTTATTAAAATGCTGCTCAACGTATAATTTAATTATTCCGAGTAAAGAAACAAATGGAAATTACGTGCAAAATTTATATTAATTAACTCAATTTTAAGTAACCGGTATTAAACAAAATGTACAGATAATAATTAATATTTGATTAGGAGTCACGAAAAATTAAAGGGTATTATTTTAATTGAAGTTAATTGAACCATTAGTAACATATAATATTTATAAAAGCTTGTAAAAGCCCAATAATATTCAAATCGTAGAAGTATTATGTTTGAACACCTGCGTATTTTTAAAAGGCTAATTCTGCGTAAAATTTGCAGATAACAAATGGTTACAGAGAATGTTGGAAAAACCGTAGCTTAATAGTTACGGGAAATGCTAATAAGGTCGGTTATTTCACAGTCCACATGGACTGAAATAATCGATAATAAAGAATATCAATTTGTACCACTCGGAACAGGGTAGATAGAGACAGATAATATGCGCAAGACAGAGACATATATAGAAAAAGGCGTGAGTGGAGCAACGTCACTGGGTTGCGATTGGTTGAAAATAAAAGGCAAACTTGAGAAGGAAAAATAACATTTCTGTATAAAAATTAATTAGTTATTTCCAGACGTTGCGAGCCGTGTCGAAATTTCTGAGATTTAACTGGTGCGAGTGCAAATTTAATAAGAACCGACGCACAGGCGGTCGAGATGGGAACATAGTATACGAAATTCTGGAAATTGTCCGTTTTGGGGACAAGACCGACAGACGGGCTAACCACTATATATACCCGGGTTAATATGAGTTTAGCTCTCTTAGATTTTCGAATTGATTCAATGCGTTAAACAGTGCTTTTTAGTTTTCCGAGTTTGATAGAATAATTTAAACAGTTTGCTCGTATATTTTGGTGATTTAAAACAGTTTGTTCTTTACGTGCTACAATGAATGTAATTTAGTGCACTTAAAAAAGAAGATACAAGGTAATAAAGTTTAGTATCACTGTACCAATTAGTCAAATTTGCAACGACAAATGAATACACAAAAGTAGGCAGTTTTGGCGTATATTTGTGAAAGAAGTATGAATTTCTTTGTTATTTTTCGGAGGTGTTGATAATTAAATGGTTCGTAAACATGACTGGATCCACAAAACAAGGTTCAGATATACACAGATGAGTTCCGGAAAAGCCCTGAAACAACTTTAGATGAATGGTGATGGAGAAAATTTTAAAAGCGTTGAGAATCAGAAGCCGTAAATATAACCCAGTTGGAATGGTGTGATTAACAAAGGGATGATGTACATTGAAGCTACGAGTGCAGTAACCTTCAGGTAACTTATGCTTTGTTGTTCGATTTTTGATGTGTTGGTGTGTGTTGAATAACTTTATAATTTATTTACTTAAAATGGACAGTAGTGAAATTGTACTAACAGCAAATTTTTAATTTTAAGGTGAGATTTTCTTGTTTAAGTAGAAAGGGGTATTTAGTATTTATGTTCTGGATTATGATGAAAATTTTGGGTATGTCTTTGAGCTCAATTAGACGAACCTGGTTAATTAACGTAAAAGGGGTGGTAGATGCTCCCTTTGTACTCAGACTCAGGTCTGCATATATTGTTACATTAATTAGTAGGAATCCTACAAGGACTTTAATTCTGGATGCACATTAAAATGATAATAAATTTAATCTTGAAATTTTCTGATATTAAAATTTATGCTGAATTTTAATTTTGAAATTTTAATGTATTGTGAATATTGATGTAAATAGAGTTAACGTTGATGTTTGTGGTAGGAATGTGTTTGTTTTTTTTATGAATGAGGATGAAGGTTTAACTAGGTGAGCAGCCGACGCGGAAAAGAGTAAAGAGGCGATTAACAGAAGAAAATCAACGGACCAGTTAAGTTAATAGCTTTTTGTAGGTTTCACAGCATTCGTGACGCCCAATCAGTGGGCCACGATTCGAAATCCGTAGTTCCCGGATTTTGTTGGATTCACAGCATTCTTGGCGACCCAAAAGTGAGGCTCGAGTTCCAAATAAAATTTTTGTGATTTTATTCCAGGAAACTGGCGATCTGAGAGAGAGAGTTTCTGTTTGTGTATAAATTTAAGAGTATTTTAGAGTGTGTGTGAGTGAGTAGAACGTATGCAGAGAAAGGAGTGGTTAAGGAGTCAAGGAGTGGAAATTGGAAGTGACGATAGTGCATTGTGTGGAAAAAATTCGAAAATGGAAGAAGCTGGAGGCAGTAGAGATCAGTCGAGGACGGAATCAGGGGATCAAGGAAACGAGATGATAATGAGGATGCTTGAAAGAATGAATGAGACGTTAAGTGGGGTTAGAGAGGACTCAAATCGAAAATTTGAGCAAATGAGTGAAGAATCGAACAGGAAGTTAGAGGAGATTATTCAGAAAATAGATAAGACGAATCAAGAAGTTACAGAGTTTAAAAATAGTCTTACCGTAAAGATGGGGGAAGTTGAAAATAGGGTAGATAAAAATGAGCGTGATATTACAGGTCTTCGACAGGAAATGGGACATTTAAGGTCCGAAGTACGCATTTTTTGTGAAGAAGAAATAAATGTAAAAATGACTGAAGTAACGGACTCATGTAGGGATCAGTTAGGCAGGGTAGAACGCGAAGTTAGTAGTATTAAATACAACATGCCAAGTTTAACGGGGGATGGTCCCAGATTTTATACAGGTGGAGGATCAGTGGAACAACACATGAAGTTTTATGGCGATAACAGGGTAAATCCACAAATTTTTATTAATAGTGTAAGAAATCTAGTGGGAAATTTATTTGACGAACAGACTAAACTGAATACGATAAAGGCTTTATTGAAAGACAACGCGGAAGCATGGTACAATTTAGTAGGACAGGACATAGACACCTACACGGACTTTGAAGACAGATTTTTAAAGCACTACTGGAGTGACCACAGACAAGACCAGGTACGAGACGACTTAATCTCAGGGAAATTTAAGGGAGAATTTTCAGGAAGTAGGGAGCAATATGCTATACGCAAGTATAGCATAGCAAAGCAACTGAACCCACCACTGACGGACCGACAAATTATCAAGTATTTATCACGACACTTCGAGGTAGAAGTAAGACAACACGTAACACTACAGAACATAGTGGACAGAGAAATGTTTTTAGAATACCTGCAGAGGTACGACGACGTAAGTAGTGGACGACCTCGGGATAATAGGGAAAGACAGATCAACACAGTTAGGTTTGACAATAGACGGGACAACTATGCTAGAAGGGGGAATAGTTACGGATACCAGCGACAGAATTGGGAACAGCGACGACCATACTTTAGAAGTAATAGTTTAGGAATGGGACCTGCACCGAGACCGGAACCTACCAGAAGGAATAGTTCACCGGACATGAGGGGGACTGCTAATACAGACACGGAACGAGTGGAAACGCCTAGGACATACGCTGAGGTGACGGCTAGACCAGGACCAAGTAGGGAAAACAGACCTGGACAGGATTTTTAGAACGCGACAGACCACTAGATTTCAGTGTAAATGTATATGAACATCCACGTGAATTTTTCAAAATTGAGGAGGAAGTAGAGCCAGAAACTGAGGAAAAATTATGTTTGCCAATTTTTAATATAGGAATTTTTGAGAATAATGTAGAAGTATTACTTGATACAGGGGCAGAGACGAGTTTAATATCGGAGGAATTCGTCAGCAAAATTAGGGATAAGGTTTGTGATAGAATTATGCCTATAAAGCGTAGCCATTTAGTAGCTCCAAATAAAAAGAAGTTTGCTGTAGTAAATAGTGTTGTGGTGCTTAGGATAGATATAGGAGATTTAAGCTGTGAACAGGAGTTCGTAATTGTACCTGGACTGAAGTTTCAGAGCAGTTTAGGTGTTGACTGTATGATGCAGTTAAGGGTTTTGATAGATATGGAAAGGAAGATAGTAAGGATTAAGGATAGGGTAGTGCCATGGAAGGGCAGTTATGAAGTCACAGAGGATGACACGGGGTTGAGTATTAATGTAGTAAAGGTAGAGGATGATGAAGGTAAACAGATCAACACGATAAGATGTCCAGAGGATAGGAGAGTAGAGGTTCAAGCTTTAGTACAAAAACATGCAGAATTAGTGGGGGTAGAAGCAGCATATCGGGAGCAGGTGAAGGCAGAATTAAATAAAGATGCACGTAAAATTAACCAATGGACCAAACCGCAATTCCATTGTCCACCATCCATGGACACATTTTTGACGAGGTTAAATGGCAAGTTTGTTTTTAATAAAGTAGATTTAGGGAATTCATTCTGGGTGATTCCATTACACAAGAATTCTAGAAGGTACACAGGATTTTCCGTAGAGGGAAAAATCCATAATTTTAAGGTAGTATCGTTTGGTTTGTCGGCAGAAAAGAAAATAAGAATAAATAAGAAACAGACAAGTGTAGAGACTGAAGAAGAAGTAATATTTAAAAGTCAGGATAATAGGGATGATAAGTTTATTTTATGTGAGATAACAGGGATGTTAAGTATAGATATAGAAGGGGGAGAAATAGGAATGAAGAGTATTAGGATGGTGAGAAGAAAGACTTGGAGGGTCAAGAAGAGAGTTAGATTTAAATAACTTAAGGAACAAAGGATAGAGATAGGTGAATTTTAGTATAGATATAGAATAGAGAGTAGATAGGTGTATAACAGAGTAAAATTTAAATAGGATAGGGATAGAATAGGTATATAGAAGAGTAGAAGTAAGTGTTTATAGAAAATAAAGCTAGGTATAGGATAAATATGGGTGATAGTTAGAAATAGGTATATAGGATACTAAGGAAAATTAAATGTAGGAAGAAAATAAGATAGATAGGTATATAGGATGTTTATAAAATTAGGTGAGAGTTAGGAATAGTATAAGAATAGGATAGGTATATAGGATTAGGTAGGGGGAAGTGAAGTATAGGGAAGATTAGTTAAAAGTTAGAAATAGGATAGGGATATAGGACAGGTGTAAATAATTTTTTTGGATTGGAGATAAGGTAGGTAAGTTAGATAGATAAGGGTAGAGAGAGATAGGCATTTTTTTTTTGTAAATTTTGTTTGCGGTTTAAATATTTTATATTTGAATTCAAATAAGTGGGATTATTTGTATTCAAATAGGGGGAAAATACTCATATTTAGACCAGGGTAGAAAATTAAATAATCACATCAAATAATTTTAATCACCGTGTAGAAGCTTTGGGAAAAGGTACGCGTTATTAAAATGCTGCTCAACGTATAATTTAATTATTCCGAGTAAAGAAACAAATGGAAATTACGTGCAAAATTTATATTAATTAACTCAATTTTAAGTAACCGGTATTAAACAAAATGTACAGATAATAATTAATATTTGATTAGGAGTCACGAAAAATTAAAGGGTATTATTTTAATTGAAGTTAATTGAACCATTAGTAACATATAATATTTATAAAAGCTTGTAAAACCCAATAATATTCAAATCGTAGAAGTATTATGTTTGAACACCTGCGTATTTTAAAAGGCTCATTCTGCGTAAAATTTGCAGATAACAAATGGTTACAGAGAATGTTGGAGAAACCGTAGCTTAATAGTTACGGAAATGCTAATAAGGTCGGTTATTTCACAGTCCACATGGACTGAAATAATCGATAATAAAGAATATCAATTTGTACCACTCGGAACAGGGTAGATAGAGACAGATAATATGCGCAAGACAGAGACATATATAGAAAAAGGCGTGAGTGGAGCAACGTCACTGGGTTGCGATTGGTTGAAAATAAAAGGCAAACTTGAGAAGGAAAAATAACATTTCTGTATAAAAATTAATTAGTTATTTCCAGACGTTGCGAGCCGTGTCGAAATTTCTGAGATTTAACTGGTGCGAGTGCAAATTTAATAAGAACCGACGCACAGGGGGTCGAGATGGGAACATAGTATACGAAATTCTGGAAATTGTCCGTTTTGGGGACAAGACCGACAGACGGGCTAACCACTATATATACCCGGGTTAATATGAGTTTAGCTCTCTTAGATTTTCGAATTGATTCAATGCGTTAAACAGTGCTTTTTAGTTTTCCGAGTTTGATAGAATAATTTAAACAGTTTGCTCGTATATTTTGGTGATTTAAAACAGTTTGTTCTTTGCGTGCTACAATGAATGTAATTTAGTGCACTTAGAAAAGAAGATACAAGGTAATAAAGTTTAGTATCACTGTACCAATTAGTCAAATTTGCAACGACAAATGAATACACAAAAGTAGGCAGTTTTGGCGTATATTTGTGAAAGAAGTATGAATTTCTTTGTTATTTTTCGGGGGTGTTAATAATTAAATGGTTCGTAAACATGACTGGATCCACAAAACAAGGTTCAGATATACACAGATGAGTTCCGGAAAAGCCCTGAAACAACTTTAGATGAATGGTGATGGAGAAAATTTTAAAAGCGTTGAGAATCAGAAGCCGTAAATATAACCCAGTTGGAATGGTGTGATTAACAAAGGGATGATGTACATTGAAGCTACGAGTGCAGTAACCTTCAGGTAAATTATACTATTTTGTTTGAACTTTGATGTTTTCGTGTGTGTTGAATAACTTTATAATTTATTTACTTAAAATGGACAGTAGTGAAATTGTACTAATAGCAAATTTTTAATTTTAAGGTGAGATTTTCTTGTTTAAGTAGAAAGGGGTATTTAGTATTTATGTTCTGGATTATGATGAAAATTTTGGGTATGTCTTTGAGCTCAATTAGACGAACCTGGTTAATTAACGTAAAAGGGGTGGTAGATGCTCCCTTTGTACTCAGACTCAGGTCTGCATATATTGTTACATTAATTAGTAGGAATCCTACAAGGACTTTAATTCTGGATGCACATTAAAATGATAATAAATTTAATCTTGAAATTTTCTGATATTAAAATTTATGCTGAATTTTAATTTTGAAATTTTAATGTATTGTGAATATTGATGTAAATAGAGTTAACGTTGATGTTTGTGGTAGGAATGTGTTTGTTTTTTTTATGAATGAGGATGAAGGTTTAACTAGGTGAGCAGCCGAGGCGGAAAAGAGTAAAGAGGCGATTAACAGAAGAAAATCAACGGACCAGTTAAGTTAATAGCTTTTGTAGGTTTCACAGCATTCTTGACGCCCAATCAGTGGGACGATTCGAAACGTAGTTCCCGGATTTTGTTGATTCACAGCATTCTATATATATATATATATATATATATATATATATATATATATATATATATTCTTGTATTCATATTTTATTTTATATAATTTATATAATTATTCCTCCTTTAAACAAGATTTTATTATACGACTTTTGTCGTCGTCCCTAATGATTTCAAATCGAGGTGCTTTAGCAAACGTTTGGTTGGTTTTTCTTTTACTAATTACTATATTTTATATGCCTCGACTATTTGAAACTTTAATCTCAGGGTTTTCTCACCTACTCACCGTGGGTTCAATCGTGAGTAGATGTGCAATACCCAACCAAACTGCACCCTCGTTTGTTTTACCACTTTTGAAATGTACTAAATTTATTTTGATATGCCAAATCTTAATAGATCAACGATGCCTGATGTCAAATTAATTTATGTAACTTTATGACTTTAATTTCTGACGTTCTAATATATTCACGGTACTTACCAGAAATATACTGCGCTGAAGGCCTTCCTTGACTGCTGGCTCAAGTTCGGAATCGCCTACGCACTTTTACACAAGATTCTCCAAAATTGTCCTCTTGCGCACTGCCTCCAGGTGTTTTATAAAACAATTTTGATGCCCCAAACCTGAAATAATGTTACCCCAATTTAGAATTTAGTAAAACCTTTATCTACTTTCCTGCGTCAATTCTTCCTGCCGTATTCCTATCTCCTGTTCCTCTGCTCCGTATCCCGCTTAATTCTCTTCGCACAACCAAATCAATCCCGCTGTCTTAATACAAATCACTCCTAATCCTGCTATACCAATTATCCATACGATGTCCTTTCTGCCGTTATATCTTCTCAAATCAATCCAAAATTCTTTACGTCGTCGATGCCTTCTTTAACCACTCCAATATCCTGCTGCCGTAATACCCAAATCTATCCCAAAACCAACACTAATCTTCTCAAATAATATCCCGTCGCTTTCTCCTTTACACCAATAACCACTTCCAAAATCTTCTTTAAATACACGCTGACTTTCCCTTTTCACTTTTAAACACTTTTATAATTCCTTTTATACTTGAATTAAATGATACTCGATGAATACACAAATAAACTTTTATTTCAAAACTATTTTACAATTTTTAACGCAGGTTTCATAAATAGGTCTGTATCTGAACAAATTTAAAAAAGAAGTCTTTTATTTATATTGCTTAGTTATTAACTAAACAAACTTAGCTTACTACAATAACATTTTTTACATATATAACATCCAATAACAAATCTCCTATCTTTCAGTGTCCAACATACCTTCGCTATAGTCTTTATAATAATTTTAAATTTCTACCATTGGTCCAAAACACTTCACTAAACTCCAATAACCTTTTACATTTTGATTCACTTTAAATTTTGATTTACAATTAGTCTAAAAGTTTGATTCTATAAAAAGGAAAAGCCAAATAATTCATACACGACCTGGACGCTTTGTTATATTGCAGATATCCATAAATGCGTCCGGCTTTCCGACGGCAAATGTACTCTCAACTGGCTCATGAAATATCAACTCAGTATAAAACCTCAAGTACCGTGCATTATATCAACGTCATAAAGTCATGTTACTACCTTTTGGCATATAAGTTTCAATCTGAAATGGTACATACTTTAACGTATGTAAAGTATAGCAAAATTTATAGTTTTTTAAATTATTAAATCTGAAATATTTATCCTATCGTTTGGCATACACCCCTATTAATACAAATATACCTTTAGAAACCCTATAACCCCCTCCCTTACACAATATTTGGCCCCACTGGTTTTTAATGAAATTGGAAATTTCATATGTTTTTCTCTTCCCCTGGTGTGCAAAAATTTCTGATTTTCATTCAAAACCATCCTTTCGATGTTTCTATTTTACTTTGGCAACCCGCATTCGCCTTTCTCTCACATCTATTACACTACGCTATTATCTAACCTATACTATACTACTATAACAAAAACAAAAACAAAAACTAAACTAAACTTTCCGTTGCATGAACCACATTTTAACCTATCCTATTAAACCCTCTTCCTGTACTACTCTATATGGGTACAAATTCTCCAAATGAAAACGCCCGCGATACCCCCCTGTCATATTCTCCAGCTCAAACGTATTGCCTTCAGCAAAACTACGCGTGATCCTGTACGGCCCTTCATAAGGAAACAACAGCTTGCGCAAATGTTTTTGTCGCGGTTTGAAACCCTAATCGTTTGACGACTACCAAATCCCTATTCCAAAAATCGTTCGTTTCTTAATTTTTCTACACCTTCGTTCGATGTCCCTACGCTGCATCCTTTCGATTCTACGCCTGGCATTACTTAGCAACTCTGTTATGTCTTGTACCCGACCCTCCCTCCATGGTCTAGCTGGTATAATCCTTCGCATTAATGTTACCGGACATGTTTTCGTAACCGAACTCGGTACGCTGTTCATAAAATTTTCTATTTGTGGTAGATACCTAACCCATCTGTCGTGATGCTCCTGTGTCGCTAATCGTAAATATTTTATCACCTCTCGTATGTAACGTTCGCATGGATTAGCTTTTGGATGTCGTATGCTACTAAATGATACTTTAATATTTGCCTTTTAACCCGTTCCTGAATCTTTGATTGTTGAAATACGTTGCGTTGTCTACCAAAATTCTTTTATCTTGACCTGGCTTTCAAATTCTCCAATTGACTGCAATGCATGCATCGTGTTACTCCGTCTTGCAGGAAATAATTTTACAAATTTAGAAAAAACGTCGACTACCACCAAAATATGTCGATACCCCAGTTCACTCGTGATCAGGTTGCTTAAATAATCAATCGCCACCAATTCCAATGGTCCATTTACGCTCACGCTCATCGGCATATTCTGCAGCACCACGTTCTTGTCTTTACCTAGAATGCAAATTTCACACCGATTTATCCTTTCCTTTATCACCGTTATATCATTTTTTGCGTAAAACGCCTCTCTGAATACTAAAAATGTTTTTCTGATACCTATGTGTCCGAATTTTAAATGAATTTTGTTTATGATTTTAGCGGCAACGTCTCTTGATAGCACTACCAGCTCTGCATCCCCTATTCTTTTCACTACAAACTGCCCTACGATGGTAAATCCCCTGTACTCTTCCATATTTTCTCTTGTAAGTTTCTCTCGTATCGAGCTCACCTCGCTGTGCCTCTGCGCCTCTATAAGTTTGGTGTTTGTCCATCGACCCACATCCCTGAATTCCTGCAAAGCAATTAAACACCCGTTTATGTCCTGATTTGATTCCACCTGCGGTCTGCTCAGAAAATCCGCCGTCACATTCTCCTTTCCTGGCTTATGCTTAATTTCGAAGTCGTATTCCTGTAACACCAATGCCCATCTATACAACCTACTGTTTAAAAACTCCTTTTTCTTCATGAACGTTACCACCGTGTTGTCGGATTCTATTAGAAATTTCTTACCTAACAAATAAAAACGCAACTTCTTCACCGCGTATACTATGGCCAACATCTCCTTCTCTGCCGTCGCATACCTGGTTTTGCAGTCTTTCAACACCCTAGAAATGAAAACAATTGGTACTTCAACTCCATCCTGTATCTGCACCAACTCAGCCCCGATTGCATATTTCGACGCATCCGTCCTCAAAATAAAATCATCTTTAAAATTTGGATATTTTAATGCTAACTCCTTGTAAAATGCACCTTTTAAATCCTGGAACGCCTTCTCTCGTTCAGCAGTCCACTTCCATCTCTCCTTTTTCTTTAACAAACTCACCAACGGTACGCACACTTCAGAATACCTCGGTATAAACCGTTTGTAATAATTTAGCACCCCTAAAAATCCTCGCAGCCTTCTCACATTCTTTGGTCGCTGAATGTTTTTCAACTCGTCCAATCTTTTATTGCAAATTTTCATCCCTTGTTCGCTAATTTCAAACCCTAAGTATGTAACCTTGCTTTTAAACAACTCGCATTTCTCTACGTTCAGCTTTAAACCCCCTTCGTCCAGTCGTTGGATCACCTTTTCCAAATGCTCCAAGTGTTTTTGCTCGTCCCTTGAAAAAATTAACAAATCATCGACATAATGCGAACAGAAACATTCATATTCATTAAACAACTTCTGCATCGCTCTTACAAGTGCTGCTGAAGAACTACTTAAACCAAATGGAACTACAGAAAACATATAAATCTCGCCTTCGATACTAAAACCTGTAAACTTTTTACTGTCTTCATGCAACGGAATTAACCAAAACGAATTCTTTAAATCTAATTTGCTGAAAACTTTCATTTCATATACTTTATACAATAAATTATCCAACCCTTGTGGTTGCTCATACTGCGGTTTTGTAATCGCATTCAATTTCCCATCTAAACAAATCCTTATATCCTTTTTATTTGGTTTTGGTACTATAACTACTGGGTTCACATATTGAGTTCTCGCTGGTTCTATAATACCCTCTTTTAACATCCTGTCTATCTCTATTTTAACCCTTTTCTTATGGCAAACGGAATTGGATACACCCTTGTATTAAATCCGATGTCTTCCGTGACCTCCAACTTATTGTGTACCGCCTCGCAAACCTTGGCTCTTCATTAAATAACCCTACATATTTATTAAATAATTCTCCTAGCTTCATCTTAGTATCAATACTCACTTTCCTATCTGTTCATCATTAATTAATCTTCCAAACATATTACATAATCGTACTTTAACCTGTCCATCATTATACCTTTAATCATTCCTAATCCTGTACTATCTATATCATTTCCATTCCTATTTTCCTCACTAAACGTAGGCACCACCCATGACCTATCTTTATCAAATATCCTAATTGACCTATCCTTTCCATCTATATTCAATCCAAAATCCTCTATAAAATCCATACCCAATATGAAGTCTAACTGTAACCCTTTCGTAATTAAAAACTCTGCATTCCTGCTTCTTTATTTCCTATATATACACACGGATAACATTATAAATCGTCGTAAGCTTTTGTTCATCGCTGACCATAAATTAACCCCTCAATTGTTCCTATTCTTTCCTTTAAAATTCTCCATGTTCGACTACTACCCTATCATTTACCAGCGACAACTGTGACCCACTATCCACTAAAGCAACATAAACACGGTCCCTTAAACTAATATTTATAAATAACAAATTCTTTTTATTAAAATGTAACTGTTTAACAACAAATCCCTTATACTATAGCAAACATCAATCTTTACTCCTAAGCAGTCGGTCGTCCAAAAATTCGCGTTTTTTTTCTTGAGGCGACTCGTGAATTTCCCCACCTCAATCCTATTCGGGTCCGTTGTAATTGCGCTCGTCGTCATATGTTGGACGTTTACGTCCCTGTCCGTCCGGCTATTTCCATTTTGTATTCCTCCCCCAGTCGTCCGGCCGTCATCCTCGCCGTTGTCGTGCCGGTTTCTGTTCTGTCCATTGTAGGCGTTATCCCGGTGGTCCCTATTGAAATACGGTCGTCTATGTGCCTCGTGTCCCCAATGATTCCTATGTCCGTAGTTAAAATTTTCCTGTCTATAATTTTGTCTGTTTTCATGGTACGGTGGTCGTCGACTGTCTTCCCTGTAACCCCTGTTTTGTTCCCAATGGTGTGTCCGCGTTTTCGCTTCCAGTACTGTCGCTAGGTCAAAATTTCTCCTTACTCCTAAGAATTTCCTCAGTGTTTTAACGTTTAGTACCACTTGTCCTGTGAGTAGTAATACCATGTCGTCCGCGCCCAATTTTGGTGTCCAATGTTGCGCTTGTCCCTGCAATTTTACCCTTATATTTTCAGTCTCGTCGTCTACGCGGTCTACGTTGTCTTGTAATTCCGTCCCGCGTTCGTCCTCTGTCCGCGATTCTTCGATTTCGTCTGTTAGGTCCGTTTGTAGTTCCGTGTGTGACTTTGTAATTGTGTCAGTTACATCGGTTTTTAGTGCCGTGCATGTCGTCTTAATATCTGTCCGCCATTCGCCAATTTGGTTCATGAAATCCTTGTGTGCCTCTTTTTGTTCCTTACGTGATTCATTAATTTCTGTTTTTAATTCCGCCAGTGTCTTCAAATCGTCTTTTATACTCATCAGCATTCTCATAATGTCCTGGTGGCTGACTGTTTCTGCTACCCTCACCTCCGGTACCGTCGCCTGGTCCGTGTCCGTGTCTGTTACCTCCAACTCTGTCTGCCTCACGTCCGTCTCCTGTATGTCGCCCCCTGCGTCCAGCTCTATGTCTTGTGTCCTTACATCCATTTCAACCCCGTATATTAGTCCCGATCTTGTGATTCTTTTTGTGTCCTCGTCCGTCATCTCTGTTTCCTTGTTTTGAACTCGTTTCCTAAAAATTAAAACCAGGCCCCCCTAATGCCCGGATTCTACTCTCTTTCACTCTAACACCTTTTTAACCTTTTTCTCGAGCCTCACGTTGGGTTTGCCACCTTCTTGTATTCATATTTTATTTTATATAATTTATATAATTATTCCT
The DNA here is from genome assembly GCA_036346225.1 of Platerodrilus igneus. Classification (NCBI taxonomy): domain Eukaryota; kingdom Metazoa; phylum Arthropoda; class Insecta; order Coleoptera; family Lycidae; genus Platerodrilus; species Platerodrilus igneus. The sequence continues at coordinate 4,674,299 of JARFIW010000124.1, forward strand.
CCTTTAAACAAGATTTTATTATACGACTTTTGTCGTCGTCCCTAATGATTTCAAATCGAGGTGCTTTAGCAAACGTTTGGTTGGTTTTTCTTTTACTAATTCTATATTTTATACCTCGACTATTTGAAACTTTAATCTCAGGGTTTTCTCACCTTCTCACCGTGGGTTCAATCGTGAGTAGATGTGCAATACCCAACCAAACTGCACCCTCGTTTGTTTTACCACTTTTGAAATGTACTAAATTTATTTTGATATGCCAAATCTTAATAGATCAACGATGCCTGATGTCAAATTAATTTATGTAACTTTTATGACTTTAATTTCTGACGTTCTAATATATTCACGGTACTTACCAGAAATATACTGCGCTGAAGGCCTTCCTTTGACTGCTGGCTCAAGTTCGGAATCGCCGTACGCACTTTTACACAAGATTCTCCAAAATTGTCCTCTTGCGCACTGCCTCCAGGTGTTTTATAAAACAATTTTGATGCCCCAAACCTGAAATAATGTTACCCCAATTTAGAATTTAGTAAAAAACCTTTATCTACTTTCCCTGCGTCAATTCTTCCTCGCCGTATTCCTATCTCCTGTTCCTCTGCTCCGTATCCCGCTTAATTCTCTCTTCGCACAACCAAATCAATCCCGCTGTCTTAATACAAATCACTCCTAATCCTGCTATACCAATTATCCATACGATGTCCTTTCTGCCGTTATATCTTCTCAAATCAATCCAAAATTCTTTACGTCGTCGATGCCTTCTTTAACCACTCCAATATCCTGCTGCCGTAATACCCAAATCTATCCCAAAACCAACACTAATCTTCTCAAATAATATCCCGTCGCTTTCTCCTTTACACCAATAACCACTTCCAAAATCTTCTTTAAATACACGCTGACTTTCCCTTTTCACTTTTAAACACTTTTATAATTCCTTTTATACTTGAATTAAATGATACTCGATGAATACACAAATAAACTTTTATTTCAAAACTATTTTACAATTTTTAACGCAGGTTTCATAAATAGGTCTGTATCTGAACAAATTTAAAAAAGAAGTCTTTTATTTATATTGCTTAGTTATTAACTAAACAAACTTAGCTTACTACAATAACATTTTTTTACAATATAACATCCAATAACAAATCTCCTATCTTTCAGTGTCCAACATACCTTCGCTATAGTCTTTATAATAATTTTAAATTTCTACCATTGGTCCAAAACACTTCACTAAACTCCAATAACCTTTTACATTTTGATTCACTTTAAATTTTGAACAAAGCAAAAGTTTATTCTATAAAAAAAAGAAATAATTCATCCGACCTACCTTTTTAATTGCGATTATAAATCTCCCTTTAGGAAATTATTAACTTATAAAACAATCAGTTAAAATAAACCCATTTTCAACTATAAATTTTAACCTTTTATTAAGTTTCAAGAAATGGTAATCTTTAAGTTGTAAAGATGCAAAATTTTAGTTTTTAAATTATTAAACAAATTTTTTAGTTTCATCACCCTTTTCAAATTTTTAAAACCCTAAATCCCAACTATTTGGCCCCATGGTTTTTTAAATTAAATTTAATGTTTTCTCTTCCCTGGGTTCAAAAATTTCGATTTTCATTCAAAACCATCCTTTCATGTTTCTATTTTATTTGGCAACCCGCATTCGCCCCTAATCTTTACACTACGCTTTTCTAACCAATATACATATAACAAAAACAAAACAAAAAACAAACTAAACTTTTTGCAGAACCCATTTTAACCATCCATTAAACCCTCTTCCGACTACTTATAATAAAATTTCCAAATGAAAAGCCCGCGAACCCCGCATATTTCCAGTCAAACTTTGCCTTCGCAAAACTCGCTGATCCTGTCGGCCCTTAAAAAACAACGCTTCCCAAATGTTTTTGTCGCGGTTTGAAACCCTCAATCGTTTGACGACTACCAAACCCCTTTCCAAAAATGTTCGTTTCTTAATTTTTTAACCTTCGTTCGATGTCCCTACGCTGCATCCTTTCATTTACGCCTGGATTATTAGCAACCTGTTATTTTGACCCGCTTCCTCCTCCATGGTTAGCGGATAATCCTTCGTTAATGTTACCGGCATGTTTTCGAACCGAATCGGTAGTTTCAAAAATTTTCTATTTGGGTAGATCCTCCCATCTGTCGGATTCCTGTGTGAACGTAAATATTTTTCCCCTGTATTAACTTCGCGGATTACTTTTGGATGTCGTATCTACTAAAATATTTAATATTTGCCCTTTTCCCGTTCCTGAACTTTGATTTTAAATCGGCTTGTCTAAAAATTTTTTATCTTCCCACCTGGCTTTAAATTTCCAATTGACTCAATGCAGCACGTTTATCCCTTCAAAATAATTTTCAAATTTGAAAAACCACTACCACCAAAAATGTCGATACCCCATTATCGTATATTGCAAAAATCAACCCACCAATTCCAATGGTCCATTTCGTCCGCCATGGCATACTGGAACTTTTTTTTAAGAATCAAATTTCACCCGAATCCTTTCCTTTATCACCGTTATACATTTTTGCTAAAACGCCTATCGAAACAAAATTTTTTCTGAACCTATTGCCAATTTTTGAACGTTTATATTTACCAACGTCTTTAAGACACCATTGATCCCATTCTTTTCAACAAACTGCCCACGATTAAACCCTTACTTTCCATATTTTCCTTTAAGCTCTCGTATCGAGTCCCCGCTGTGCCTTCGCCCAAAGTTTGGGTTTGATCAACATTGAATTTCAAACAATTAAACACCCTTTATGTCCTGATTTGATTACCTGCTCTCTCAAAAATCCGCCGCACATTCCCCCGGCTTACAATTTCGAAGCATTCCTGTAACACCAAGCCCATCAACAACCTACTGTTTAAAACCCTTTTTTCGAACGTTACCACCTTTTCGGATTTATTAAAATTTTTACCTAAAAAAAAAAACGCAATTCTTACCCTAACTATCCAACACTCCTTTCGCCGTGTACCTTTTGCAGTTTTCAACACCCTGAAATGAAAACAATTGGATTCAACCCATCCTGTTCGCACCAACCAGCCCCGATTGCATTTTGACGATCCGTCCTAAAAAAAATCACTTTAAAATTTGGAATTTTAATGAATCCGAAAGCACCAAATCCTGGAACGCCTTCCTCGCGCATCCCTTCCATCTCTTTTTCTTTAAAAACTACCAACGGTACCACACTTCAGAAACCCGGTTAAACCGTTTTAAAATTTCACCCTAAAAATCCTCCACCTTCTCACATTCTTTGGCGCTGAATGTTTTCAACTCTCCAACTTTTATTGCAAACATCCTTTTGTAACAAACCCAAGAGTAACCTTGCTTTTAAACAATGCATTTCTCACGTTCAGTTTAAACCCCTTCTCCAGCGTTATCCCTTTCCAAAGTCCAATTTTTTGCCGCCCTTAAAAATTAACAAATCATCGACAAATGCGAACAGAAACATTCTATTCATTAAACAAAACCCCTCGTCTTCAAGTGGCGAAGAACTACTTAAACCAAATGGAACACAGAAAACATTAAATCCGCCTTCATACAAAATGTAAACTTTTACGCTTCACAACAATTAACCCGAATTCTTTTCTTTTGCGAAAATTTCATTTCATTCTTTATCAATAAATTAAACCCGTGGTTGCCAATCGGTTTTGTTCCATTCAACCACTCAAACAAATTTAATTTTTTATTTGGTTTTGGTATTAACTCTGGGTTCCAATTGGTTCCGCGGTTCAAAACCCTCTTTTAACACCTTTTTCATTTTAACCCTTTTTCAGGCAAACGGTTGGAACACCCGTATTTCCGATGCCCGTGACCTCCAATTATGTTTCCGCCTGCAAACCTTGGCCTTCATTAAATAACCCTACATATTTAAAATAATTCTCCAGCCATCTTGTACAATCCACCCACGCACAAATTAATCTTCCAAACAATTACATAACTACTTTAACCTTCCACATTAATTTTAACACCAATCCGACACTATACATTTCCATTCCATTTTCCTCACAAACGTAGGCACCACCCATGATACTTTTTAAAACCTAATTTTCCTTTATCTAATTAATCCAAAATTTATAAAATCCATACCCAATATGAAGTTAATGAACCCTTTGAATTAAAAATTGCATTCCTGTTCTTTATTTCCTATTATTGGTCAGGATGCATTTAAATGTGTAATTTTTTCACCTGACCATAAATTAACCCCTCAATTGTTCCATTCTTTCCTTTAAAAATTTCCATTTCGATATACCCTATCTTTACCAGGACAATTGACCCATATCCATAAAGCAACTAAACAGGTCCCTTAAACTTATTTATAAATAACAAATTCTTTTATTAAAATGCTGTTTAACAAAAATTTAACCCAAAATAATCTTTAAAGATTGTAAAAATTTTTTTTTCGAGGCGATCTGAATTTCCACCACCCAATTACGGGCCTTGTAATTGGTGTTAATTTGGACTTTACCCCGTCCGCCGGTTTTCCATTTTGTATTTCCCCATCTCCGGGTTTGCCGTTGTCGTGCCGGTTTCTGTTCTTCCTTGAGGCTTACCCGGTGGCCTAGAAATATCGAGGCCCGTGCCCCAATATTCCCCATTAAAATTTTCCTGTCTAAATTTTGCTTTTTAGGTACGGTGGGTCGAGTCTTCCCTGTAACCCCGTTTTGTTCCCAATGGGTGTGGTTTTTTCCAGTACTTGCTAGGTCAAAATTTTTTATCCTAAAATTTTAGGTTTTGTTTAACCATTGTCCTTGAAGTTAAGTTCCCCCAATTTTGGTGTCCAAGTTGGTTTCCCCGCAATTTTACCCTTAATTTTAGTTGTCCAGGGTTACGTTTTTGAATTTGCGTTCTCCTTGCCGCGATTCCGATTTCGCTTTTCCGTTTGGTTTCCGTGTTACCTTAAGTGTTTAACTTTTAGTGGTATTCTCTTAAACTGTCCGCCATTGCCAATTTGGTTCATGAAATTTTGTGCCTTTTTTTTCCTTACGTGTTATTAATTTCGAATTGCCGGCTTCAAATGTTTTTAACCAAGATTTATAAGTTGGTGGCTGCTTTTTTTTACCCTACCTGGTTTTTGGTGTGGGCCCGTTACCTCCAACTCTGCTGCCTCACTCCGTCCCTTATTCCCCCGGTCCATCATGTTTGTGTCCTTACATCCATTTCAACCCCGTATATTAGTCCATCTTTACTTTTGGTTGCCCATTTGTTTCCTTGTTTTGAACTGTTTTAAAAAATTAAAAAAGGCCCCAAATGGCTCCCGGACACTCCTTTACCTAACACCTTTTAACCTTTTTGAGAGGGGTTTTTTTTATTCATATTTTATTTTAATAATTTTAAATTATTTCCTTTAAAAAGATTTTATTATAGTTTTTGCGAAAGATTTCAAATCGATCTTTAAAAGGGGGTTTTTCTTTAAAACTATTTTTAATGCCCGATAGAAACTTTAATTCCGGGTTTTCTACCCTCCCACCGGGGTTCTCTAAATTGAATACCCAAAAAGACCCTTTTGTTTTACCATTTAAATTACAAATTTATTTTGATATGCCAAACTTAAAGCAACGTGTGTGAAAAAAGAATTTTATGACAATTTCGATTCAATAACAGGTACTTACCAGAAATAACTGCGTAAGGTTTACGCTGGCCAAGTTCGGAATGGTCGTTTTTACAAAGATTTAAAATTGCCCTTGGCACTGCCTAGGGTTTTATAAAACAATTTTAGAAATGAAATTGTTCCCCAATTTAAATTTAGTAAAAAATTTATTATTTCCCTGCCAACCCTGGATTCCTTCTTGTTCCTTGTTATGTTAATTCTCTTGCAAAAAATAATGTTTTAATCAAATAAACCTTTATAATTATATACATGTCCTTTTGCCGTTATACCTAAATCAATCCAAAATTTTACGCGCGATGCCTTCTTTAACCATCCAATATCCGCTCCTAATACCCAAATTACCCAAAAACCCATAATCCTTTCAAATAATTCCGGTTTTTTTACCCTAAATTAAAATTTCTTTTACAGTGATTTCCTTTTATTTTAAAATTTTTTAATTCCTTTTATCTTGAAAAATGATACCAGAATCCAAATAAATTTTATTTAAAACTATTTTAAATTTTAACCGGTTTCAAAAAGGTTGTATCGAACAAATTTAAAAAGAAGTTTTTATTTAAGCGTTATTAACTAAAAAATTAGTTATACAAAAATTTTTACATTAATAACATCCAATAACTCCCTTATTTTCATTAACTTTGTTGTTTTATAATAATTTTAAATTTCTAATTGGCCAAAAATTACTAAACCCAATTTTAATTTTATTATTTTTTTGTTTAAATTCGTTAAAATTTGATTCTTAAAAGGAAAAGCCAAATAATTATAAGTGGAGCTTTGTTATAGCAGTTCCATAAATGGTCCCTTTGAGGAAATTACTTTAACTGGTCATAAATATAATATATAAAACCTAAAGTGATTTATAATTAAAGTATGTTATATTTTGGATATAAGTTTTTAAATGGTTTTTTTAAGATGAAAGTTAGAAAAAAGTTTTAAAATTAAACGAAAATTTACCACTTTGGTAACCCTTTTTTAAATTTAAAACCCTTAACCCCTCCAATTTAAATTATTTAATTTTTGTGGTTTTAAATAAATTATATAAAAATAATTTAAAATTATAAAAAAAAAATTTATCAAATTTATTTATTTATTATTTTTAACAAGTTTAAACCTTTTCTTAATGAATAAAATTTGAGGTTCTAAAGAAAATTTTTAAACCAATCAATTTATTTGATTTTGGATTTAATTAGGGTTTCTTAAATACCAAAAGTAAAATGTAATAAAGGTGAAACCCAAACTAAACGTGTTAATTAAAATTTGAAAAGCCAAAAAATTTGGTGAAAGTCTTAATTGAAACCTATGTTTTAAATTCTTCCCTTTTTTTAAATACAAGCAAGTTTCGAATTTGCTTAAACGACGCAAGCACTTTACAAACCCAAGGGTAAAAAAGGGCCTTTCGCCTCCCTCCAAGGTTAAAAAACAAATTGATAAAAAGGGAAGGAATTAGGGGATTTTTAAACTAATCTAACTTTGGTCATTTTGTTCTAAACGCCCGGAAATTTTAATCTTTTGGGAAAAAAAAATCGTTTTAAAAAATTTGGGTTTTAAAAAACCCCGGGGCCCAAATTTAAAACTAAAATTTTATCCTTTTTTTTCAATTTTGAATTTCAAAAAATCTTTTATTTTCCGGTTTTAAAATAATTTAAAATTTTTTTTGGGATTTTTTTTTTTCTTTTTTTTTTTTAAATGAATTAAAAAAAAAAAAAAAAAGGTAAAAAGTTTATAATTAAAAGTCAAATTTGAAACAAAAAAACAAAATACATTTTTTTTTAAAAAAATTTTTTTTAAAAAGGGTTTTTTTAATTTTTGTTAAAATTAAAAACCCAAACAACTTTTAAAAAAAAGTTGGGAAAAAATTTAACAACCGAAAAGGAAAAAATTTTGGGGTTGAGAAAATTTTAACCCTTGAAATAAAGGGAAATTAAAAAAGTTAAAATTATAAAAATTTTTTTAATTTATGGGTTTTTTTAAATAAATTTAAATTTAATTTTTTTTTTGAAAAAATTTTAATTTTATTTTTTTTAAAGGTTTAAATTTTTTTGGATTTTAAGAAATTTTTTTTTTTTGGTAATTTTTTCCCCTTTTTTAAAAGGGTTTTAATTTTTTCCCGATTTGTTTTTAATTTTATTCTTTAAACTAATTAAAAAACCAAAAAATAATAAATTTTTTTTTTCTTTTAAAAATTTTTATTTTAATTTTAATTTTAAAAAATTTAATTTATCCAAAAAATTTTTTTTAGGGTTTTGATATAAATACTCGAAGAGAATTAGTATGGCTTTCTTTTAACTTCGATCTCTTAGTATTTTCACCGCTTCAGAATACGAGTTTGTAAGTATACATATTTTTAAATTAAATAGTACAGTTTTGGCCTCATAATTTGATACACGAATAGTGGCGAGTCTAAATTTTAATTTGAGGTGCAACATTTATCTTAAACAAGCTCGTGAAGTGACGTGAAGTAACGTAAATTTCAATTAAATTAAACTAAAGTACGCAATTATGAAAGAAGTGTAATTAATTTGGATTTGGATACACCGTGAAGGCAGAGCAAACAGCACAACCTAGATGGGGTTCTTCTACAAATAGCTAGAAGCGGCCAGCAGAGCAGAGCGAAACTACTTTACCGCATCGTCAACGGAGTAGAGATCTTCAAGCAATTCTAGGTAACGCTTTAAAATTGTTGTTGTTATAAACTATGAAACTATGAAAATTGTGTGACGTGTGAGAGTAAATTTTGAAGGTATTGTGCATTATTTTGCGTATTGAAAATAATACGTATAACTAACTTTATTATGGTATTTAAATAGAAATCTAAAGGTGTATATAAAGCTTATTAATGTTCCATCAGGAATTTAAAATTTTTATTGTTACGAGTACATGGGTTTTTTTTTGTTTGTTGTAAGAGTATGCGAAGTACAAAAGCATACATTATTCATAATTAACTGGGTTATCATGAGCTCACCATACTGCAGAGTATACTAATTTAAAATAACTTATAAATAAAGAAAGAAAATAAGGTATTATTCAGGGCCCATTTACTCCGGGTATATTCAATGTGTTTGATGTTTTAAATTAAAATTCAGGACAGTACAAAAATAGGATTTATTGAGGTGTAACTTGATCTCTGAAATGTGGATAATCTTGAATTTTATTTGTAAATAGTGGTAAATAAATATTGTATGATGGTTGTATTATTTTGTGGTTTTATTGAGAGTGTGCGTGAACGATACAGAGTATAATAGTGAATCTAGGTATCCAAGAGGAGACCCAACTAAGCTAGCCTGGGAACTGAAGAAGAATTAAGGTGATGAAGAGAGGAATCTGGGTAAGAGATTAATTTTTTATTAAATTTTTCTATTGTGTGAAATTTATTTTCGAGTTTGGAATAAAAATAAAATTTTTGAATGTATTTTTAATTCGTGAGGCTCGAATAAGTGAGGTCCACGGCAATTTATATATATAATATAATATATATATATATATATATATATATATATATAATATATAACCAGGATACAGGTTCAAGTCCTGTCCAAGACCTTATATTTTCCATCTTTCAATTACTAGCTCGATTTGAAATGATCATTTGGACTTTGCATAAAATGTCTAAGTTATTATTTCATCTTATTCACTATAATACGATAGTATTTATCAACTTACCTTGTGTAATTAACTACATAAAATATTTATATATATATATACATATATATATATTGCTATACTATTCGCGGAATTTTCTTGCCCCTACTTTGGGCTGTTATTTTTATTACTATGAACTGGAATTCTTGATCCCCTTCGTTGTGCGCCTTATTAATTTTCTACGTACTCTAAATTATTGGACCACCATTTTAATATTCACTATAAATTGTAGTTATTTCCTCCGCCGGCTGTCTTCTTAATATTGCTATCAACTGGACTTTATCTTCAAACAACTTTATCTACCAATGGCAAAATTCGATACGTTACCGCCTTGCGGGTTATCAATTTCCTATTCAACTTGTGGCTCCGCCTTTGTACTATTTAAATCTTATGACCTCGGCTAGCATTTATTTGGAATTATAAAATTCAGTAAATTTCGATTTTATATAATGAAATCAATATGTTATGTACAGCTTTTGAAATTATTTGTAATACATTTTCAATTAGTTAACCTTATAAATTTCATTTATTAACAACCATCTACTATGTACTCAAAATACCCAAAGTCACCAAAGAAAACTTATTATCTTTACCAACAAAGTGTAGAATATTCTAAACCTGTTATCATATTACTCATTCTATACGTATGCAACCTCTTTTGTTGACTTTTTCACAAGCATATCATATTTAGCAAATTCAATATTAAAAATAAAATAAAATTTATATAGAAACACAAATGTCTTATAACTAAAAATCTGACCTGGTTTTATCTTTTCACATCGACGTTTCCAATAAAATGATCTTCCCAATTCTGGATTCCATTCAAATTATTGCCATTACACTATGGACCACCACCATTAAATTATACACCCCGATTTATTTCAATTCTTCAAACTTAGACTTTTATCATTCTTGCCCCAGACTTAAAATTGTAGTTTGTTTCACCCCTGTACTTCAAAATTGTATTATTCTTCTTTTCCCCTGGACATCTAAATTGTATTACTGTATTTTTCCCTTAACATCAGAATCATAGTCTATTTCCCTCAGACCTCGAAACCGTTTAAACGGCAATTATAATCTTCATATTCGCACTCATTTCATTTCACTTTTATAATTATTACGTATTACTTTGTTTTAATGGCAACGCACTTCGGCCTTCGTTGAGTTCAAAACTGACTTTCTTATCAAGGTGCTTGCTAATATATTCTCGAATTCCTACTCCATCCGTGGGTATGGTCTAGAACTCGTCGCTTGTTTCTGACCAATCAAATAATTTCATTTAGAGCAGTTTCTGATGTAATGCTCCACGATTCCCCATAATCACAACCTGCCCGCAGCTGTCTTTCGTTATCAACATGCTGTATTTTGATAGATTACTTGCTTTTCCATAAACAACTGATGCAACTCGACTTTAAATTTTCATGTTTACATGCGATTCACGCAATTTTTAATCATTTCTCTTATCAAAAATGGTTAGATCTTTGTACGCATTTATATTAACTACCTGAAACTCTATTTCTATATCCGTATAAATTTAGTCGTCTGGAACTCTTTTTTAATGCGTGTCTAATTACACTTTATCATTTATTTCTAAATATACGCGTGCTTCCACTGAAAAATATCCTTATTTGTTTTACCTAAATTAACTAAACTTTATCTACAGGGTATTTAATATTTACTATCTACTTAATACATGTATTTCTCATTCCTACGCCAACTATGCGTTTTCCTATGTTTACCTGCGTCGCCCAAAAACTATTTCTACTTTATATACAGGGTGTTGACTACTTACTATCTACAAACTATGTCTATTTCTTAATTATTTCCTTAAATAAGTGCAGTTTTCTGCTACCTATTCTAATTACTCATTCCTGAACGACCTTTACTATAACGTGCACCCTTAAACAACCCCTTATCACAGCAATATATATATATATATATATATATATATATATATATTGATATGATAACGCCGTATTCGGTGAAATGACGTTTTTACTTAACTCCACCGCTCTGTGTTCTCAAACCAAATTAAATTTTACTAATTTTATTATAATGCCACGGCTAGCTTTTATTAATCTACACAGAGTACACAACTTTACGATGATCAATTTTTCTCTTCTCCACCCGTTTATGATTACTTATTTGTTTGAATTTATAAAGCGAAGTCAATTAATTTCATATAATGGAAAGAAATATTATTTACAAGATTTGAAAATTATTAAAATACACCCTTCAATCAATCAATATCATATGTATCATTTATCCCAAAATTTATATGCTTTGAATTCAATCTAAAGTCACCAAAAACTACCTCTTTTTACCAAAGAGACCTGGAACGTTCTGGACCCCTTTATACTATATTACGTAAGTTTAACGTATGCAATGTTTGTTGTTGACTTTATCACGAGTTTATATAAATTGAATAAATTCAGTATTGAAATTTAAATAGAAAAAATATCTTAAAACTAATTGATCTGACCTGCTACAGGTTGTTCGGGTTGTGGATCAACAGCTCTTTGTTGTCCTCATTCGTCTATCACTGCTCTGTTTAGTTGAACCCCTCGTTTTCCATAAATTACTTCGTGCTTCTTTATTTTATTTGCATTGAATCTCGCAACTCAAAAAAAAATGGTACCAGAATTGTACCAAATTCGTCGATGCCGATTTGAAATGTAATATTATATTGACCCAGATTTGAATTATTCTCATTAACACATTTGAAATATTCTATCGCCCAATTCGGAATATTATATCAATCCATTTGAATTATCCACACATTCGAAATATCCATACATTCGAAATATTGTATCAACCAAAATTTGAATTATTGTCATCACATTCGAAATATCCACACATTCGAAACCGTTAAACGGCAAAAGAAGTCTTTATAATTGTAGCACGTATTTGTCACTATAACATATACTATCATATATGATTAAATATTAAATTACGCGTGACTTTCTGTTTAGCAGTGACGCAGCTTTGTCCTGCTTGAGTTTTAAACTGACTCATCTTATCATTGCTCGGTGTTAATATAGGCCGTTCCCACTTACATGTGGGCCGGGTTTTCAACAAGTCTTGTAGATATCTTCACCAATCAGGTCTTTGTATTTCCTGCATTTTGAAGTGGTTTCTGATGTAATATATTCGGTTTTCCGTGTAATATCTATTTGTATAGATACCTCGTTATCTTGACCATACGTTGTTTTGTTTAGATATCGCCTTTTTGGATAATTGAACAAAATAAATGATGTAACTTTAATTCTACTTTCGTATATGTATTTTTGAAACTGCGTTTGCTTATCAAAATGTTTGTTGTTTCTGCGTATAGCTTTGTTAGGTTTTATCTCTTATCGTCGTATTTGTTTGATAACTAATTACAACACTTCTCAACGCGTGTTCAATTACATGCGCTATCATTTCTTTTGAATACGCATTCTTTTGTTGAATGATATTCTTATTTGCATTACTAAAAATTAATAAAGGTCTATATACAGAGTGTTGAATACTTGTTATTTACATAATGTATGAATTTCCTATTTTTCTGCTAAATAAATGCTATTTTCTGCTTCCTATTGCAATTTATGGTTACTACACGACCCTTGCTATACAATACACCCCTGAACAACCCCTTATCACAGCATTATTCCCCCAAATTAAAATATAAAATTTTAGAACAATGACCCTTTTGGCGCCCAACGTGAAGTTAAACTCGCCTTGGTCTATAAATTCTTATATTTTTATTTTATTTTATAAATCTAATTCTCCCTTTATTAATCTCTTATTTACATCTACCTAATTTTATACCTATGTCTTATTTTACTACCCTATTTATACCTATTCCTATTCTTATACTCGTATCCTATTTCACTACTCTATGTATACCATTCATAAGTTTATTTTTCATTTTATTTATTCATTTACTTGTGTCCCTTTGTATGGGTGTGAACTAAATTTATTTCTAACTTCCCCCTTTATTGCTCTTGAATCTAGGTCCTTTTAACTCATATTTGTTTGTTCCCTGCTTTCTAATTATACTCTTTACTATCTCTCCTATATCAAAAAATTTAACTCTATCTTGAAAAAATTCGCATTTCTTTAAATTTAAACTTAAACCTGCTATATTTAACTCTAATAATATTCTTTCTAAATGAACAAAGTGTTGTTCCACACTATCACTAAATCATCACATCATCCACGTAGTGGATACAAAATTCCTCATACGGTCCCAAAATATTCTGCATAGCCTTCACTAATGCAGTCGTACTCGAGGACAAACCCAACGGAACCACCCTAAATTGGTATATTCTTCTTTCTACTGAAAAACCCGTATATTTCCTTAATTCTCGCGCTAATGGAATCAACCAAAATGAATTCTTTAAGTCTAATTTCGGAACGCTGATACGGCATCCGCCAGATATTTGGAATTGTATCCAGAAAGACGACAACCGCATAAAACATACTTCGGAAAAATTGTAATGAATTTACTGAATTATGGTGCTTTTGAACAGACTAGGGAACAATACGACTTAAACAATAGGGAACGTGTTCTAAGCATTACTGAGGCGGTAACACGAAATCCATCCACATCCGTAAGATCTGTAAGCCGTGAACTTAATATTCCAAAATCAACTGTTCATAATATTGTAAAAAAGGAAAAGTTTCATCCTTATAAACCTACTATTGTCCAAGGCCTCAAAAGAGAAGATTTCGCCAGACGAATGCGTTTTTGTAATTGGTACATCCAAAATGCGAGGAAGAACCGTACTTTCCAGAATTGATAATATGGACAGACGAAACGCGGGTTACCAATTGCGGGTGTTCAATAAACATAACACGCATCACTGGAGAACTGAAAATCATCATCTGACGGCGCAACGCAAATTTCAAACGAGATATGGATTTAACGTTTGGTGTGGTATCTTAGGTAGTTAATTATGATATAAATATTTTATTAAATTAACCAATGTAATTAATACTTTTATAGGTAATAAATTGATTGGAGCCTTTTATTTTGTCAATAACCTCAATGGCGCCAGATATACGGAATTGTTAAGAGACCAAATAATTCCGGCTATTAGAGGACTTGTACCAAATGATGATGATTTTCGAAAACTATGGTTTCAGCAAGATGGTTGTCCAGCTCACAATTCCCGAGAAGTTAGCGCCCTTTTAGCTGAACATTTTGGCCAAAATATTATATGCAATAGTGGACCAATTATGTGGCCGGCAAGATCACCAGATCTTACACCACTTGATTTTTATTTATGGGGTTTTGCTAAAATGAGGTATATGAGTTTGAACCGCCTCAGAATATAAACGAACTGCAGGAAAGAGTCCGTGACATTCTTAACTCTATAAATAGGCGCACGTTAAGCAGAGTTGTACGGAAAGTTTTAATTAATTGTCGAATGTGCCGTGATGCAAACGGACAGCATTTTCAGCATCTACGGGAAGGAATTTAGATGATAGTTTGCTGTTTCGGTCACATTTAATTTTGTTCCTAAATTAGATAAGATAGGCTACAGTTTTATGTTTAAGTTAATTTTAAGATTTATATCCAATACTTTACGAGTTCTACTTAACAAAATGTATGTGGTACTACTATTACTACTACTGTTTGGAAAGTAGAAATCAAATTTTTGCCCTGTTGGGATTACCAAACGTTAAAGAACATACAAATTTAGTTATTTTAAAATTTAGGATAGTTTTGCATTTTTATAGACATGTGGCATATTTTTGAAAAGGTAATTTTAAGGCGCATAATATTCACTTAATATTCAAAATGGCGGCCATAAGAAAAACAAAAGTTGTGAGCGTTTCCTCGAAAACAAAAGACAGTCGAATGATTCTGTTCATGCTAAAATACTCCTTTTAGAAAAGTGTCTTAATAATGTGCAAGTCTTGTGATGGTGCGACTTATGATTCATGTTTTATTATCAAAAACAAAATCCGCCATTTTCTTCGAATATCTCCAAAACCAGACAACTTACACCAATTTTGTAAACGGATACAAAACTGACCTGGATTCCTCCAAATCTTTCCCCATTTAACCCAATTTCTATCTCTTATAATAACTGAAATCACAATGTAGAGACTCGAAATTTGGACACACTGTATACTGCTATGATAAGAGGGTAGTTTAAGGGTAGATTAAATCATAGGGGTTGTAGGATAGATATAAATAATTTTAACTTTTAAGAAAACCAAATAATTCCATCTATTATAGGAGTAAATCGACTATTTTAGAAAAAGTCAATTGCGAGCACACTGTATATATAGTATATTTGATTTAATGCATAAGAAAGAAGCTTATTTTGCAATAATCCGATACCATTTAGCTAAAATCATAATATGTACGTCGTGTAATATGTTTTAAGTATAATTTACGAGTAAAGATAAGGTTTCAAACGCAACTATTTGCTTCAATATAAATACATTATCGGGAAAGATAGATAAACTGACATTCTGGATATTTAATAATTTCGTCGAAAAAATTAACGCATGTATAAGTAAACGCATTCTAATACGTCATTAAGTACGTGACTAGAAATAGTACATTTGTTTAGAAAACCAACATATTTTAATAACAAATAAACACCAGACGGTTAATCGTACGATAAGTTTTGGACTTTTAACGAGTAATATAAAATACGTGACAGAATGAAAGCAATATTTGGAAATTCTAAGAAGATGCTATGATATATTGAATGTCGACGTGCGAAATTGAATGAAAGTACAATTGAAACCAGGGAATTTGAGAAATACCAAGGTTGTACAGAGATAGGCGGGAATTATCAATATACACGCGACGCGCTGATAGGAGGGCTTATAAATACAAGGGGGAATGAATAAACATTTAGTTCATCTATAACAAGGCACGAATCACGTCAGTATGCAGTAGAAATTTACATGATAGTATTAATTAGTGAAAAATTTATAATTTAGTATAAATAAAAATTTGAAAGTGCCAAATTTGTGCAACGAATAATAGCCGATCTACACATAGAAGTAAGTTAAACTATTAAATAAAATTTATTCTAATATTTTACAATTCAGGACTCTAAGTCAATCTCTGGATACTGATCTAAGTTAATATCTTGATACTGCTCTAAGTCAATATCTTGATTAAATATCTAAATATATTTCTAAAATTACCTCAAAAGGAAAATATAAAAATACGTCTGAAAATACGACCAATTAAACAAAAGTAAGGATACTCGAGAAATCCGAGGGAAACTACAAGCAATCTTTAATCTATAATTCTGGCCAATAAGTAAAACGAGTGTAACAAGGGATGCTGAACACAAATACTCTGAGGCAATTCCAGTGACAAGGAAAGAAAACGCAGGTTAGCGATCTTAAAATATTTTATTAGTTAAAGACTGTTTCGATTTTAATATTTGCTGTATATTAGATATCTGTAAGAGTCCACAAAAAGGTCATTTGAGAATTTGAAAACAGCGAAAGCATCTTAGAACGTTCGAAGGTACTTAAAAGTAATTAAAAATATATTTTTGCTGGCTCTCAGGAAATTATAAATTTGGTGAATGTTAGTGTTCTATTCAGGGGCTAAATTTTGAATTTACATAAAATTGTACATATATTATCAATCATATTGTGTAATCTTTGGATTGCTTCATTTAAATTCATTTAAATTTATTTAAACAGTAGAAAGAGAAAGGGTTAAACAATCTTTATCGTCGTACAATAGGCATTTCATAACAATATCATGGGATTTCATAGCAATATTAATTACGCCCAATCGTGGGGATTTCATAGCAAATATTAATGACACCCAACATAAGGGCGATATCATATCAAATATAATGACACCCAATCGTGAGGCTTAATAGGGGCATGTCACAGCAATTTTAATAATACGCCCAATCGTGGGGCATTTCATAGCAAATAAAAATTGCGCACCAATCGTGGGGCTTGTAAAGCGGATATCATATCAATAAAAATGTCGCCCAACGTGAGCGCGAACACCACTAAAGGAAAATTAGAAATTCAAAAAAATCATTGGGCGAGAACACCACTACAAAAGAAATTTAGAAATTTAAAAATCGTAGCGAGAGATCGAGAGAGAGAGAGCGAACGAGGGAGCGAGAGAGAGAGAGAGAGTGGGGAGAGAGAGCGCGCGAGAGAGTGAAAGAGAGCGCGCGAGAGAAAGAGAGAGAGCGAGAGAGAGCGAAGTGAGAGCGAGAGCGAGATCGAGGTGAGAGCGAGAGCGAGGTGAGAGCGAGAAAGCGAGAGCGAGGTGAGAGTGAGAGAGCGAGGTGAGAGCGAGAGAGAAGTAAAAGCGAGAGCGAGAGAGCGATAGCGAGATGAGAGCTAGGTGAGAGCGAGTGAGCGAGAGCGAGATGAGAGCGAGAGAACAAGAGCAAGGTGAGCGCTAGAGAGAGGTGAGCGCGAGAGATCGAGAGCGAGGTGAGAGCGAGAGCGAGAGCGAGAGCGAGGTTAAAGTGAGAGAGAGAGAGATGATGTTTCAAAAAATTTTAATAATTGATTTTCAAATCAATATAAGGAATTTGCTCATACACTTCTCCATGTTGTTTTTTTTTGTACAAGAAGAGAAAATCAATTCAGTCCCATTTACAAATCCATTTACATTCCAGGCATATAATTTTATGTGCCTAAAAGACTAGTTACATTATAGTATATTAAGTATAAGTAGATATAACACCAACTTTTTTGTATTAATTTGTGTGCTCTTAACTGCTGTTAAATCACTGTCTTGCTAGGAACGGCTTACGGGACCAATCTGAAAGTCATGTTTCGTCAACCCACAAACTGGTAAAGTTTTTCTTTTATTTTCATAATGTCTTCAAGAATCGTATCCTTTTATCCACAATATTTGACAATTCCATTAGCCCTCTTCTTGGGTTATCAATTTTGCCATTCAAATCCAATATTGTGCAAGACTGTAATCAGGGATTGTTTACTACCATTAAAAATTTCACCATGCTTTAGATTCTGCCATAAAGTATGAACAGAAACATGACCATTTAAAATAATTTCATGTTGCGCTATAAATTTAACTTGAAAATGAGTACTTACGATCTCCATACAACCTTTAAACCATATTTCAAATTACACGTGTGGTAAATTCATCTACACCAGTAGCAAGCTTTGTATGAACTCACTTGTTCGATGTAAAAGGTACATTTCTCACAATTGCTAGGAAATCGATTTAACTCTGCCGATACTTCGACCCAGAGCAGCCGCCACTCTCTAAACACATACATAATAAATTGGTTTTTAAGTAAACAATAAACTAAATTACCTCACCAACCACTATTGAAGGAATAAATGGTTCACCATTATCATTTGTTCAAAAAAAGGTGAACAGACTAGCAACAAGTCGCTTAGTTCTGACGTTTAAACAAATCCCGTTCATCATCTTTGGTGATTAGAGTTCAGTATAATACTAATATGAGCTTTAACAAGAACTGTTTGAAACAAAAACCAGCCAGCTACCAATGTGTAAAGACAGAAAAAGCACGAAACGTTGACACAACTAAACCATGAAATACATATAACCTAAAACTTAAAGATCAACATTTAATATTCAGCTTTAAAATTGTTGGCAATCTTGCACTTTGCTACTATTGAAACCAAAGCTGAAACATATATATTGTACGGTATTATATTGCCAAATGTTTGTATAAATAGTTAGTACATGAGTTGCCTGTGAGTATATATACATACATACATACTCACATACGTACATATATCACGAGTAGGGTATTTTGGATGTATTTGGACCAACGCCGCCGCCGCTGCGCCGCTCAAAACGCCCTCTAACCTAGGTTTTACATGTAAATTCCCATAAGGAGGAAATGAGGGAGATGAATCTTCGCCTTGCTCCGCCTTGCTCTCCGCCTTGCTCTCCGCCTTGCTCGGACACCCCCCAACCATTTTGATTACGTCACACCCGCATTCTTTCCACCCGCGAGATAAATCTTTTTCCACACTTCCACCCACGAGATGAATGTACATTGTTTGGTATCAATTAATATTAGAATTTTCTCAGCTACTCGAATCTCTAAGAATTTTTAGATTGCATCACCCCCAGGAGCTACCCTCATTTTAAGATTTTTTACCGCTAACATTCTGAACCAAAATAGTTTTCTTCGTCTAACCAATGCATCTTTCGAGATAAACCTATCTTGTTTGGTATTAATTAACATTAGATTTTCTCAGCTACCCGAATCTCTAGGAATTTTCAGATTGCATCATCCCCAGAGAGCTACCCTGATTTTAAGATTTCTTACCTGTTGCGATTTTGACCGTCCTTAAACATTTTTTAGTCATGCGATACATTAAATTAGTCTAGAATTTTACGCACAATTCGAATCTGCAAACAGATTTAAAATCGGATTACTCCTTACAAAGTTACACATATACCCTCTGCGAGATAAATCTTTCTCCACATTTCCACCTACGAGATAAACCTACCTTGTTTGGTATCAATTAATATTAGAATTTTCTCAGCTACCCAAATCTCTTTAAATTTTTAGATAGCTCCATCCCAGAGAGCTACCCCATTTTAAGATTTTTTTTGCTGGTAGCGATTTCTGACGGTCCTTATAAATTTTTATACATGCAATACATCTTGTTAGTCTAGAATTTTATGTAGAATCCGAATCTGTAAACAGATTTAAAATAGACCACCCTTACCATTTTACACACTCTCTAAATTATAAATTTCCTGCGGCTCATACCTAAAGAAAATCTAAAAACTATTCTTAAAACTTTTTATTACAGACAATTTTTACTAATACAGTTTAAATTTTGTAAACCACATTTCTAAATACATATTTACAATTTTTTATTCTTAACCTAGAACTTCTCATATCGGCTTATACTTATTAATATGTATTTCTAAATAGAGCACCTTTTCCAAAGACCAACCGGACCCACATGTTTCAAATTCCTCTGATTTTGTTCTTATGGTTTCGCTTAAGACCTCGTACATATTTTCCAGATTACTAGAAGACGTTATATCCACATTTTTTGTGTTAAAAGATGTCACATTTTTAGTCTCTTCCCCCATTTTGGTGTAAACGCCGTAGAGTTCGCAATAGACTTTTACTGCTGTATGTTGTATTCTTTTTTCATTTATTAATCGAATAAATCGCTCTTTCTGCTTCCAAAGAAACTCGGACACTCCATCGTCGACACTGGCGTTCTTTATGCGATAGCTAGCCATACGGTTGTTAAACGCTGTACTAACCATTTCTACACCATCGTCGTTAGTAGCGGTAACTGATGCATTTTTATGTCTGTTGCTCCTTAAGTGTGCAGCATAGGTAGTCTTTTCCATTTCGAAATCGCATACTTTACACATAATTCGTGGTTGTTTCGTACAAGGCTCTTTAACAGCTAGCGGGGCTGAACGTTTACGGCTTAATGACATACCGTGCTGTTTTCCTTGTGTCGCTGTAAGCTGTCCATTCTCGTAAAAGCGATACCGCAAGACCCACAGTTAAAGTACTTTGCTGCGGACGGATGTATAAGCAACCTGGGCGATGTTACACCACGACATTTGTTCTGGTGCCGTTTGAGAGCATTTTCCAGGTATAGGAAGCACCGCAAGAGTTGCATTTAAAACGTTTGCAGATACCATTTTAGTACAAAACAAAACCCGCACTATAGCACTTTGGTTAAACTTGTAAGCGAACTAACTAAAAGCTTACTCGAGCGTACCTGATTTATGTACCCTATAGAATGCAAACCGAAGGTTTCCGAAGACACCGAACGAAGTTGAGGATTCAGCGGGAACTAAATGACGTCATAATCCCGCTGCTCGTCCAATACATTTAGCGCCAATGCATGCACCTGGTTCGCTTCGTCGATGGTGCGAATGCCGTTAGTAAAAACATCGGAAACGTCTTCCATGTTATACGGATCGCGTGCATATTAAAAATCCAAAGGGTGGTAGCACACGCACACAAGTTGTCTGCAAGTCGTGCTGTAGAAGATGCAGTGCTACTATAACCAAAAACACTTTAAACCATTACTAAGAAAATACCAACTTGCTGTCTACAGGATACTTACTAATAAAGCAATTTAATTTAAATAACTTTTAGGAAATGGTGAGGCTTGAATATTTTCCAAATGAATCACCAAGCGAAAGTATATGTAGCAGTATTAAAATTAACCATTAATTCCCAATTTTTACGACCGTGGTTAATTATAGATTAAAATTTAATTTGTGCACGTTCGAGCTTCTCGTAAACTAACATATTTTATAGCAACAATGCGCTGTATAATACATGCATACCCTTCGCCGCGCTACTGCTATTCTTGTAATTGCTAGAAAAGTCACTCTCCTTTTACTGTTAGGACCGATGCAAAGCACCAATTTTTATACTTTCTATAGCACATCGTGCGCTTTTCTATGATGATTAAATTTTGCTTCTGTAGGCTTTACACTTTCGCATAGCGGTCGATCGCACGTAATGATTTCTAGAACCGGTAATTACTTGATATCGTCCAAATAGAGAATTAGATGCTCGATGTCTGTCAACTTCAATTCCCTCGTAAAGGTAGAAAAAACTCAGTCAATCATCCATCTAACAAAACTTCAACCCGCTCCTGTTCTGATAATTTACAAACATTTTCAAACGACAATGGGCCGAGAATTTTAAACCTCCGGGGATCTTTAAGTCGTGATCAATTACACATCCGAGCTACGCGTAAACTAACATATTTTGCAGCAACTGTATAATACATGCATACCCTTCTCTGCGCTACTGCTATTCTTGTAATTGCTAGAAAAAGTCACTCTCCTTTTTACGGGTAGGGCCGCTAAAAAGCACCATTCCATACTTTCTTTATAAGTGTAGCACGTCGCGCACTTTTTGTCGGATAATTAAATTTTGTTTATGTAGGCCTTTACACTTTCGCTTATTTAAACATCTAATACAATTGATTAACCACTTTCGATTATTCTAACGGAGACCACCATACATCCCGCCGCACCGTTCTTTTTGAATCCAACGATCCTATGGGCTTCCACGCACTAACACCTGACGTATCTTTCCTACTATTTGTTAAACAAAAACTACCGGCATCGCTATTATGGATGTATGCAGATGTTTGTGGATATGTACGAGAATATGTAGTCATATACATTAACCAGTCTGAGCTATTTTATTTAGTCCACGAAAACTCCTATTTTTCTAAACCGCAATTAATAATCGCCTTTATAGGTTCCACATTTCGACCATTACCCAATGACTGGTGTAGGGAAAATTAAAGACGTATTTAATGGGGATCCAGTATTAGAATTTGTTGGTAGTAATGTTAAGTCCTACTGTATTGTAGGCGAGAAAGATACGATTAAAAAGATTAAAGGGGTCTCACGAAGTGTAGTTAAGTAAAACCGAGGGTCTTACAACCTATAACGAGCATATACCTCCAAAAGGAATGGACATGCAACTACGCAGCAGTGCGTGGGAGAATAAGAATTCTCTCCAATAAGAAATTAAAGTTTCCATGTACGTAGCACCAGTCATTGGGTAATGGTCGAAATGTGGAACCTATAAAGGCGATTATTAATTGCGGTTTAGAAAATAGGAGTTTTCGTGGACTAAATAAAATAGCTCAGACTGGTTAATGTATAACATACTCTCGTACACATCCACAAACATCTGTTTACGTCCACGATGGCGATACCGGTAGTTTTGTTTAACAAATAGTAGGAAAGATACGTCAGGTGTTAGTGCGTGGAAGCCCATAGGATCGTAGGATTCAAAAGAACGGTGCGGCGGGATGTATGGTGGTCTCCGTTAGAATAATCGAAAGTGGTTAATCAATTGTATTAGATGTTTAAATAAGCGAAAGTGTAAAGGCCTACATAAACAAAATTTAATTATCCGACAAAAAGTGCGCGACGTGCTACACTTATAAAGAAAGTATGGAATGGTGCTTTTTAGCGGCCCTACCCGTAAAAAGGAGAGTGACTTTTTCTAGCAATTACAAGAATAGCAGTAGCGCAGAGAAGGGGTATGCATGTATTATACAGTTGCTGCAAAATATGTTAGTTTACGCGTAGCTCGGATGTGTAATTGATCACGACTTAAAGATCCCCCGGAGGTTTAAAAATTCTCGGCCCATTGTCGTTTGAAAAATGTTTGTAAATTATCAGAACAGGAGCGGGTTGAAGTTTTAAGTTAGATGGATGATTGACTGAGTTTTTTCTACCTTTTACGAGGGAATTGGAAGTTGACAGACATCGAGCATCTAATTCTCTATTTGGACGATATCAAGTACTTACCGGTTCTAGAAATCATTACGTGCGATCGACCGCTATGCGAAAGTGTAAAAGCCTACAGAAGCAAAATTTAATCATCATACGAAAAAGCGCACGATGTGCTATAGAAAGTATAAAAAATTGGTGCTTTGCATCGGTCCTAACAGTAAAAAGGAGAGTGACTTTTTCTAGCAATTACAAGAATAGCAGTAGCGCGGCGAAGGGGTATGCATGTATTATACAGCGCATTGTTGCTATAAAATATGTTAGTTTACGAGAAGCTCGAACGTGCACAAATTAAATTTTAATCTATAATTAACCACGGTCGTAAAATTGGGAATTAATGGTTAATTTTAATACTGCTAAGCATATACTTTCGCTTGGTGATTCATTTGGAAAATATTCAAGCCTACTATTTCCTAAAAGTTATTTAAATTAAATTGCTTTATTAGTAAGTATCCTGTAGACAGCAAGTTGGTATTTTCTTAGTAATGGTTTAAAGTGTTTTTGGTTATAGTAGCACTGCATCTTCTACAGCACGACTTGCAGACAACTTGTGTGCGTGTGCTACCACCCTTTGGATTTTTAATATGCACGCGATCCGTATAACATGGAAGACGTTTCCGATGTTTTTACTAACGGCATTCGCACCATCGACGAAGCGAACCAGGTGCATGCATTGGCGCTAAATGTATTGGACGAGCAGCGGGATTATGACGTCATTTAGTTCCCGCTGAATCCTCAACTTCGTTCGGTGTCTTCGGAAACCTTCGGTTTGCATTCTATAGGGTACATAAATCAGGTACGCTCGAGTAAGCTTTTAGTTAGTTCGCTTACAAGTTTAACCAAAGTGCTATAGTGCGGGTTTTGTTTTGTACTAAAATGGTATCTGCAAACGTTTTAAATGCAACTCTTGCGGTGCTTCCTATACCTGGAAAATGTCTCAAACGGCACCAGAACAAATGTCGTGGTGTAACATCGCCCAGGTTGCTTATACATCCGTCCGCAGCAAAGTACTTTAACTGTGGGTCTTGCGGTATCGCTTTACGAGAATGGACAGCTTACAGCGACACAAGGAAAACAGCACGGTATGTCATTAAGCCGTAAACGTTCAGCCCCGCTAGCTGTTAAAGAGCCTTGTACGAAACAACCACGAATTATGTGTAAAGTATGCGATTTCGAAATGGAAAAGACTACCTATGCTGCACACTTAAGGAGCAACAGACATAAAAATGCATCAGTTACCGCTACTAACGACGATGGTGTAGAAATGGTTAGTACAGCGTTTAACAACCGTATGGCTAGCTATCGCATAAAGAACGCCAGTGTCGAGGATGGAGTGTCCGAGTTTTTTTGGAAGCAGAAAGAGCGATTTATTCGATTAATAAATGAAAAAAGAATACAACATACAGCAGTAAAAGTCTATTGCGAACTCTACGGCGTTTACACCAAAATGGGGGAAGAGACTACCGATGTGAAATCCTTTAACACAAAAAATGTGGATATAACGTCTTCTAGTAATCTGGAAAATATGTACGAGGTCTTAAGCGAAACCATAAGAACAAAATCAGAGGAATTTGAAGCATGTGGGTCCGGTTGGTCTTTGGAAAAGGTGCTCTATTTAGAAATAAATATTAATAAGTATAAGCCGATATGAGAAGTTCTAGGTTAAGAATAAAAAATTGTAAATATGTATTTAGAAATGTGGTTTACAAAATTTAAACTGTATTAGTAAAAATTGTCTGTAATAAAAGTTTTAAGAATAGTTTTAGATTTTCTTTAGGTATGAGCCGCAGGAAATTTATAATTTAGAGAGTGTGTAAATGGTAAGGGTGGCCCTATTTTAAATCTGTTTACAGATTCGGATTCTACATAAAATTCTAGACTAACAAGATGTATTGCATGTATAAAAATTTATAAGGACCGTCAGAAATCGCTACCAGCAAAAAAATCTTAAAATGGGGTAGCTCTCTGGGGATGGAGCTATCTAAAAATTTAAAGAGATTTGGGTAGCTGAGAAAATTCTAATATTAATTGATACCAAACAAGGTAGGTTTATCTCGTAGGTGGAAATGTGGAGAAAGATTTATCTCGCAGAGGGTATATGTGTAACTTTGTAAGGAGTAGTCCGATTTTAAATCTGTTTGCAGATTCGAATTGTGCGTAAAATTCTAGACTAATTTAATGTATCGCATGACTAAAAAAATGTTTAAGGACGGTCAAAAATCGCAACAGGTAAGAAATCTTAAAATCAGGGTAGCTCTCTGGGGGATGATGCAATCTGAAAAATTCCTAGAGATTCCGGTAGCTGAGAAAAATCTAATGTTAATTAATACCAAACAAGATAGGTTTATCTCGAAAGATGCATTGGTTAGACGAAGAAAACTATTTTGGTTCAGAATGTTAGCGGTAAAAAAATCTTAAAATGAGGGTAGCTCCCTGGGGGGTGATGCAATCTAAAAAATTCTTAGAGATTCGAGTAGCTGAGAAAATTCTAATATTAATTGATACCAAACAATGTACATTTATCTCGTGGGTGGAAGTGTGGAAAAAGATTTATCTCGCGGGTGGAAAGAATGTGGGTGTGACGTAATCAAAATGGGTGGGGGGTGTCCGAGCAAGGCGGAGAGCAAGGCGGAGCAAGGCGAAGATTCATCTCCCTCATTTCCTCCTTATGGGAATTTACATGTAAAACCTAGGTTAGAGGGCGTTTTGAGCGGCGCAGCGGCGGCGGCGTTGGTCCAAATACATCCAAAATACCCTACTATCACGTTTGGCATTTTTGTAATATCTGCTAATGTAGAGTTTTGACCTAATTTTTTGCATCTCATACACTCTTTTACAGTCTTTGGATATAATTTATTAAAACTGCTTCGAAAGATTCACGTTTTAAACAAAGAAAGGATTATTAATTTTTGGGAATCTAATGAATAGTTATGGCTGGTATGTATATTCCGTTTTTTTAATCTATCTTGTTATGACGTTTAGGAACGACCATTTAGTGAAAAGTTATATGCAAATATACAAAAAAAAAATGCATTTCAAGCATATAATCTTCTTTCTTTAAGCGTGAAAGGAGACATAATTTGAAGATTTCTAAAAAATGTTTT
The DNA here is from genome assembly GCA_036346225.1 of Platerodrilus igneus. Lineage (NCBI taxonomy): Eukaryota > Metazoa > Arthropoda > Insecta > Coleoptera > Lycidae > Platerodrilus > Platerodrilus igneus. The sequence goes on from JARFIW010000124.1 coordinate 4,700,948, forward strand.
TTTTTATTTTGAAAGTATTATTTTTAACAGTATTTCAAGTAGACACTGTTAAGTATTTTTTTCTAATTATGAAAATTTGTTTCAGATTATGTAGTAACATCAGGATCACCTCCCACTCGTGATAAATTACAGTACAATGAAAAACTTCGATCTCGAAGAGATTGGCGAAACGAACGACTGCGCGATATTGCTACAGCTTTAACAGATCGCTCCCCAGAATCTAGCTTGGCATTACCTTCAGAAGGACTTCTTCACTTAAAAAAGGTTAATATTGTTTATATGTCGATTTAATTAAAGCTAGACTCGATCACTTTTACCATCATTTTTAATTTGTGCAGGGAAATGTTAACTATTTACTTACTTGATTATTAGCTCTAAGGTCTTAGATATTTGAAGTCTTTTTAAACAACGGTATTTAATATAGTACTATAAAGTATTAAACTTATTTATTTCTTGTATTTTGATTGTTATGTATAGTTTATGGATTTATTCCTCATTGACTTTCTTGATATAATGATTTACTGATTTTATTTGTTGTGTTGTATCATGCCCAAGAGAATATTGCTAATTCAACCACTTTCTCTGTTTCTCATGAACTAAGTATGGTTTTACTATGTCGCTTTAAAGAAAATTTAGCATTGAGGTTATTCTATGTATGGTGGTTGTAACATCATGCAGCTAGGAATCTTCAAATTGTATGTTTTCATGTATTAATGCAAAGTATGATATTGTAACAGCAATTAAGAAGTAACACTCTGAAAATTACACTTATCAGTTTTTACTAAAGCAGCCTCATATCTGTTTAACAATAAGAAAGGATGATTCATAAGTATTGTAGTACAATAGATTTGATGATGCACTAGATGTTTTCTCTATTTAACTAGTATAAGCAATTATTGTATATACGCGCGAAACCGTTGCAGTAGACCAGTATTAGTTTCAATTCCGTCCTATTCAACGTTCGAAGCACTTAAAGTAATATAAATGTGTTAGATAAATGAATTACCAATAAGATTGGTGCTTCAATAGCGTTTAGTTAATCGTATTTAGAAGATTAAATTAGTGCCGATAAATAGTGACTAAGCTAGTGTTAATCTAAACAAGACTCTGTATATATTTGTGATTGTGAAGAATGGTTATTATACTGGTATTTATTGGAAATAAAGGCTAAAGGACAATTAGAGAAATCGTTACACTTGTGTCAAGTGTGTGGGATGGTAGTACAAAAGACATTTGAACGATTTCTATTTGCAAGCCTGTAACTCATAGTCAACAACAGACAATGGACAGCGAAATTCTTTCCTTTTTGAAGGAGTTCAAATCAGGAATGGAGGAAAACTCTACGAGCCTGGTAACGAAATTAGAAGCAAGTAAGACTAGTTTTATAGAAAAACTACAGGAAACGCTGCGAAGCTGGCGGAAAAACAACCAATCTGAAGGAGAAATTTTACAGCGCAATTGGACCAGAATGCAAAAGCGGTTGAGCAAAGGTTAATAGAAAATTGCAGCTGATAAAGAGAAGGTTTATACAAGGAACTACAAAATCTGCGGAAAAGCCGGAAATGCGGCTCCGTGGCGCAGTGGTATGTGTGTGACTACTACGCCCAAGGTTCCGGGTTCGAATCCTGACACGGTCCGCTTGAAAAATGTTAGGCGAGCATTTTTCACAAAAATACAGCCTCGTTCGGATGAGAGGTAAAATGGAGGTCCCTACCTTGCAACAGCAAGGGTTTGACAAAATTTCAAATTTTCCAGGTAAAAAAACTCGCTTCCTGGCCAATGTAGTATCTTCGGGTGGAGCATTGGAAAATCACATGTAAGGAAAAGCGGGAAGCCAAATTTCCCGGCGGCTTACAAAAACTTGAAGCAAAGTTAGAAGATTCGCGAAAGATGGAAGATGTACTGAAATTAAAAGAAGGAATTAAATCACTTACAACTCCGGTGAATACATTACACCTCAGAATGGCGAGCAAAGTGAACCGTCGTCTCGAAGTTCAAAGTAAAACCACCTACGTTTGATGAAAAGTTGCTTTGGGCGATGTGTTTCAAACAATTTGAAACCTGCGCGACAGCTAGCGGGTAGAATGACTGTGAGGATACATTACACCTAAGAATGGCGAGCAAAGCGAACCGTCGCCTCGAAGTTCAAAGTAAAACCACCTACGTTTGATGAAAAGTCGCTTTGGGCGATGTGTTTCAAACAATTTGAAACCTGCGCGACAGCTAGCGGCTGGAATGACTGTGAGAATACATTACACCTCAGAATGGCGTGCAAAGCGAACCGTCGCCTCGAAGTTCAAAGTAAAACCGCCTACGTTTGATGAAAAGTCGCTTTGGGCGATGTGTTTCAAACAATTTCAAACCTGCGCGACAGCTAGCGGCGGGAATGACTGTGAGAAGGCAACAGCGTTGATAGTCGCACTACGAGGTGAAGCTTTGAGTATTCTACAAAGTATACCGGATTATAAGCAAAGAAACTGCGGGACCGTAACAACAAGACTGGAAATGAGGTATGGCGATTCCCACCTCCAACAAGTGTGTCTCTCAAGTAAAGAATCATTACCAGAAGACCGATGAAAATTACAACAGTTCGAAATAGATATTGCTCGCTTGGTGGGACTTGCGTATCCAATATCACCAAAAAGTTTCTTGAAACAGCTGGTAGTATAGACTTTAATCAATGGAATACTGAATGAATACGTTCACCAAGCATTACAACTGGCCCGACCTAAGACCCTACATGATGTGCTAGCTTATGCTTTAGAGTTTGGAAGCAAAGGTATTGCATTGTAACAGTGTCAAAGTTAGATGTTCTATGGAAGAGCAAGAACAAGAGAGCATGGAGGAAGCGATTCCACAGATTCTTTGTGACCAGCGACCAAAGGGAAAAGACAGGACCGAAATGCTTGAATTGTGGAGTTTTTGGGCATATCCAGCGACAGTGCAAACTGTTCAAGAAAGTACAATAAAAGTCGGAAAACTATCGCTTGAACTAGATGCGTATATAGAAGTGTAACGGTAACATTACTAAGTTTTTAGTTGGTACTGGTGCCAATAGGACAATTGCGAATTCTGCCGTGGTGCACAACCTTGATAAAGTGATGCTTGTGACGGAATGTCTTCGGACTGCGGCTAGCGAGGACATTCGGACGCACAAAATTTTAAACGTCAGTTTGGAATTGGTAGCAACATTTCGGCCATCAAGTGATACCAGTGGATATCACCGAGGAAGCTATCCTGGGAATAGACAACTTGAAAATGTACGAGAGTGATGACTTTGACAATGCCAGGAGACATGATAAAGTGAGGCAGTACGAACCTAGGTCTGGTCCGAATTATGAATGGTTCATGTCCGTGTTCAGCGGTACCAGCAAAGCGAGGTTTATGATTACTGAAGAGACCAACAGGGATTTATTTGATGTGCCGTTGAAATACTTTATTGCACATTGTATAGTGGCGAATCTCAATATTAACAGGGGATTGCTACAGTGTTCAAAAGTAAATTTGGTGCTCTGGACCAACTTCACCAACAACAACCAGAGGTGGGCAAAACTATACATCTTAGAAATGGACGTCATCACATTTATTACCTACTGACAAAACAATTCTACTCTAGTAACCTCATTTACCAGGATCTGTGGAGAACATTATTGGATCTCAAAGACCAGATGATGGAGTTTGGTAACAAGAAGTTGGCCATACCTAAGATTGGTTGTGGGCTTGATAGATTGGACTGGAGGGTAGTACGAAATATGCTGGAGGTACTATTTCAGAAGATTGGAGTCCAAATCTTGGTATGCAGCTTTAACCCAAATGGAGCGGCACCCGCTATTAAGACTGCCGATTGCTACTTCCATCAATATGAGAAATGTAAGAATGATTCTGGTTGTTCGTATTGTCAGAAGGACATCCAGCTTCCAGCCCAGAAAATGTTCTGGGACCGAACAGTTTTAAGAGGAGGGCAGTGTAACAATAATTAAGAAGTATATATAACACATTGGAAATTACGCGTATTCTATTTTTACTAAAGTGGCCTCATATCTTTTTAATGATAAAAAAAGATTATTGTCTAGTGATAAGAAGGATGATTTAATAGGCATAGTAGTGCAATAGGTGTGATGATGCATATTTTAGATGTTTTCTCAATTTAACTAGAACCCGTTTTGATAGATCAGTATTAGTTTAAATTCCGTCCTAATAAACGTTTGATCCACATAAAATGAGATATGAATGTGTTAGGTAAATAACTTACCAGTAAGATTAATGCTATAATAGTGTTCAATTTATTGTATTTAAAAGATTACATTACTACCTACAAATAATGATTAAGCTAGTGCTAATGTAAATAAGACTCTATAAATATGTGTGATTGTAAAAAATGATCATTAGACTTGTATTTATTGGAAATATAGGTCAAAGGACAATTAGAGAATTTATTACAATATTTTGAATTGATATTAAAATTTTATAGTTTACTGTGGATTTGTAAAAAAATATTTCTCACTCTGCATTACCAATTTTGACATCTTGCATTAGACGCTAAGAAATCTTTGTTCTGGTGAATTAGGTCTTTTATATGCGCTTACCTGTTATAAATAAGTTAAACCATTGAGTAAGTAATTTTTTTTTCCATGACCATTATCACAATTCACATAAGTAGGTGACTATTGAATTTTTAATGATGTACGTGAAAAAGGTGTTTTGTGATTCCTTTACGAATTTATTAATAGTAAAAAAGATTACAAAATAGTTCTTCCTTAGTACATATGGCATAACATGTGCATTATATGGTAACATATTTTAAATAAAAATTAATAAAAGAATTGTATCTTCAGAACACATTTTAACTTTAAAACAGACTAAGCAAATACTTGTTTCATCAGATTTGATAATTATTCCCCATTGCACGTAGACCCATCACAATTAATAATTCGAGGCCCAATAACGTAAGAGATACTCTTATAAATATTTATATATAATTTACATATAAAGAGCTGTCGGTTTTCCAGTGGCAGCATAGGCTAATTCCAGTTTTTTTCTAAGTAAAAATGTTTATTCACCAGCAGTCTTCAGTTTATCGAAGAATTAAATAACTGCTTTAATAATATTTTTAACTTAGGAATGAAGTCTTCTTGCGGTCAATAGTGATAGTATACAAGCCAAATTTACAAAAATTCACTTTTCAAGAAGTTACTAAAGCACAATGTACTTATATATAATAAATTATGTCACTTAGAATAATAAACTGCAGTTAGGTTGTTTTAAAATACTTATAGAAAACGAATAAAATACAGGGAATAATGAAATTCAGAAAATTGTGTAAAGCTTACATATAAAAAATTAAATGTTGTGCTATAGGTTGGAGGTCATTGGGCATCAACATGATATAGTAAATTTAGTTCATAATTTACTATGTATTTTTTTAAATAAATTTGACTATAAATCAACCATTAGCATAAACCAAAAATGCACATCACTAAGAAATAACACTTTTACCATATTTCATCATTTGATTTTTCCACTCGGAGACTCCAATAGCGGGTAATATTGAAACATAGTCGCTGGCCAGTCTAGATATGAAAGTGATGTGACATTAGTGTCCGTATAGTAGGGGACAAACAATACTACTATAGTAAGCCTGTTTATCGTAAAGGGCAATTAAAAAGCGCAAAGCGCAGCAAGGGGCAGCAGCCTTGCTGGCTAAAAGATATTGAACGAGAGTCGGTTGGTTTCAGGCGATCCTCAATAATTTACAAGGTTGTTGGGGGTTGACCGTGACAGATCGGCTTTTTGCTAAGATCTTTAAAAACTGTGTTGTGGAAAGATATGGGAACCTACCACAATATTTCCCAGGTATGCGTAACCTAAAACACGAACTATGTATAATGGAGAACTCATAAGTAAAATTCTTGTCTGGAGGTAAAATACCCCTCATTCGGATCTCTGGGAGGGGGTATTTGGGGCTCGTCATCGTAAGAATATAAAACAACGGTTCGATTTAGTGATAGGAACTTAGACTATGAGGTTATTACTTAGAGTAGATAAGTTAACGAATTTATTAGTCGAAATGAAAAAAGGAAAGCTGGACATTTTAGGTATTAGTGAGGTGAGATGGCCAGATAGTAATGACTTTTGGAAAGATAATTATAGAATAATTACAACTTCTTCAACTAATGGACAGACAGGGGTAGGAATAGTGTTAGGTAAAAGATTAAGACGTAAAGTTAAAGAGTATTTACAATTTAGTTATAGAAAAATTATGGTTAGATTGAGTACGAAACCCACAGGCATTGGTTTAGTACAGGTTTACATGCTAACAACTTGGTACGAGGATTAGGAAGTAGAAAAGGTATACGAGGATATAAATAGTATAGTGAGAAAAGTAAAGGGTGATGAGAATTTAATAGTTATGGGCGATTTTAATGCGTCATTGCGAGAAGGTAGTGAGGGAAAAATGGTAGGAAAATTTGGGTATGGTAGGCGAAATGATAGAGGAGAAAGATTAGTTGAGTTTTGCCAGGAACATAGATTAGTAACTGTAAATACCCAATTCGAACAACATGTTAGAAGATAAACCTGAAAAGTGCCAGGTGATTGGGCTAGATACCAAATAGATTATATTTTAGTTAAACAAAGATTTAGAAACCAAGTTAAAAACTGTCGTAGTTATCCGGGGGGCTGACATAGATAGCGATCATAAGTTAGTTAATATGAAGTGTAATCTAAAATTCAAAAACTGAGAAAGGCTAAAAGAGAGGGATGGGATCTAGGTAAGCTTAGAGAAAGTTAGGTAAAAGAGGAATATAAACAAGTATTAGATAATAAAATCAAAGAGATAGCTATAGAAGGGAATGTAGAAAATAGATGGAAGAAATAAGAAGGGCTGTACATGATACAGCAACACAGACTATAGGTAAGAAAAAAGTAGAAGCGAGAAAACCCTGGGTAACAAACAAAATATTAGATTAAATAAAGAATAGAAGAAAGCTTAAATCTTTCAGGGAATTAGATAGTGAAAGTAAGCAAAAATATAATAGAGTTAGAAATAAGATAGTACATGAGTGTACAAAAGCTAGAAATAAATGGATGGAGCAGAATTGTAAGGGAATACAAGATGATGTGAGAGTAGTAAGACAGACAGGGCTTACAGGGCAGTTAAAAAGTTTTTCGGGGAAGATAGGAAAACATATAATGGTATTAAAAATGAGAATAATGAGCTTCTAATAAATAAAGTTGAGGTAGCAAATAGATGGAAAAGATATTTAGAAGATTTATATAAGAGAATCGATATGGATGAGTTAGAGAACGACCATGAAGAGGATGTAGAAATAGGGTTCTCAATATTAAGAGAGGAATTTGATAGAGCTTTTAGGGATCTTAAACTAAATAAAGCGCCGGGGATAGACGATATACCCGCAGAATTAATAAAATATGCAAGTCAGAAAACTTTAGACAGATTATATGAATTAGTAAAAGTAATATATGACACATGTGAGGTCCCAATAGATTTCGAAAAAATACTATTCCAATCCCAAAAAAGTCAAGATCTGATAGGTGTGAGAATTTTAGAACTGTTAGTTTAACTTCCAACGCTTCCAAAATACTAACAATAATAATTATAAATAGAATACAAGCTTTGACTAAGAATTATTTAGGCAAAGACCAATATACTTTTCGTAAAAGACAGAGGGACTAGAGATCCGATACCAATGATTAAGGTAATTATTGAAAAAAGGTTACAAAAAAATAAAAAGACTCATTTCGCGATTGTAAATTTAGAAAAAGCATTTGATAATTGGATTGTTGTGTAGATGAATTTTGCTATTAGGTAGTATAATTACAATGGACGGATGTAACAGAAGGGATATAGTAGCTAGAATAGCTCAAGGTAGAAAAATGTTTTAAAAAAAAAGGCTTACTAATAGCTAATAGTATTAGTTTAGATAATAGAAAAAGATTCTTAAAGTCGTACGTATGAAACTGTTATACGGTAGTGAGACTTGGACAATTAAAGAGGTAGATAAGAAAAAGATAGAAGTTTATGAAACTTGGTGTTATAGGAGAATGTTAAAGATCATTTGGACAGATAGAGTAACAAATTAGGAAGTTTATAGAAGGATAGGTGAGGAACCCTGTATATGTAAATAATTAAAGGTCAGGAGAGATAGAATAATAGCACAAAATAGAAAAAATTTAGAGCTGCGTCAAACCTACCGTAAATTCGAAAGCAAAACAAAAAAGTAAATAAATAAAAATCAGTTAACTAAATGTCACCATGACATAACTCACAATTTGTTAGCGGTCTGGCATGTTGGCAGCGATTCGTTGCTTAAGCCTTACCATAACATATAACTTAATAGACGTCTCCATAACATAACTCACAATTGGTTGGCGGTCTTGCATGTTGGCAGCGATTTGTTGCTTAAGCCTTACCATAACATGTGATTTGGCACTTTTCCTTTTTTGGAGGGGATAACCTGGTAATGTTTCATGTGCTAATAAATGGGAATCATATGAACATGTTGTAGTTCTTTGGCAACCGTTAGGTTGCTAATGTCTGTGTAGAGCCGGGTGGATGAGAAAAAAATAGAACAGTATAGGAAGACGTGGACCGGGCCATATTGGTCAAATTGTTGGAAATTTAGGTTGTGAAAGGTATGTAGAACTTTTTAGATTAGCCCAAAATAGAAGAGAAGTTAGAGATGCGTCAAACCGACCTTAAGTATGGTCGAAAACAAAATGATGATGGTGACATTAGTGAACAATGCTATGATTGACAGCTCTACAACGAAAGAATAAATTGAAAAGTATTGTAGTTCGATATATAAATCGTATGACTTGCCAGGGAGTTCAGCCTACTATTAATCCACAAGTAATGTGAAATAAATTGTTGTTCGAATTGTTAAAATAAATATGTTTAGAGTTTTTGTAAAAGTTAATTAGTGTTTGTGTAATAATAAATTAATAGTGCATCCATGTATGCAGTTAAATTAGTAATAAACGTATTGTACTTCTCGCTCTAAGAAAAAATGTATGTTGTTATTAAATGTTATCGTGATCTCTGTAGTGGCATTTCGGTATATCAAGAATTAATTGTCTGTAAATTTTTGTGAATAATTAAACTTGTATTAGATCGAATAAAGAAGTGTACATTGAAGTACATTCAGCAGTGTCTGGAACATAATATTGTCCAGGGTTGTTTGCTTGAGCAGTGTAAATAACATATATGGGATAATTTCTAATTGCACTGTAAAGTTATATGTATTTGGTTTGGTCATTTTAATGTTTAACTTTTAGTAATCATTTCTTTCAAGTTGACAAATACGTAAACTTTGATTCGTACAATTTTATATAATTACATTGAAATTTCTGTAAAAGCATTGAAATAACCCTGACAACTAGTATACTCAAGCTGCGTGGTTCCCTGTACATTTGAACTGCAATACATTTAATATGTTATGTGTAGAGCTAAGCTTTATAGACATTTATAATAATAAATGTTTCAGTTGAAGTAATCTTACGATTGTTCTTCAACATATAGATATGTAAACATGTTTTGTAGTTTATCCACAATGATGTTTCTCGACAACAATTAATTTGTTTCTTATAAAATCGACTTTTGACTATGTACAACTAAATTCAATAGTTTTCAACAAACACATTTATGATTTTTTAAACCAAATTTATGTTTTACTATATAAAAGAAATGAAAACACTTCAATGTAGAACCAAGTAAACATACGTTATCTAAGTTACATATACTTATTACTGATTTGTTTTGGCTTTTCTGTTTGTCTATAATAGTGAACATAATACATTTGCAACACCCTAAGCAATTAAGGTATATTAAATGTTTGTAGGAGTATGCAACCAACCATAGTCCTAACTAACTGACCAATAAGCATGCACCCTGCAAATAAATGGCATACACAATTAAAACACTCAATCAATAATGGACTCGTTTGACACCCCTCGAAATACAAAATAGAATCGTCCGAATGTACAATACAAGCAAACCTCAGTATAATCGGGCTCCAAATGCTAGAGAAAATCACTTCTTTACGTTCTCTTTTTAAGAAAGTCACCAAGCTCCTTTTGCACTAACGGTTTTCCTTCCATTATCTCATTGTAACCACTAGATTTAATGGGATAAGATGAAGTGAACTCTCACAATACTTCAGACTCGAGACTGTCATAACTTGGACCGATCCACCCCCAAAGCCATCGCTGCATCAGGACTATCTCCAAGAGTACATGACACCAACAGGCACGCAGGATTTGGAACATTCCACCATGAAACCTCTTAAATTTTTACCGACCAAGGGAGCCACCCTTATGCCAGCGTCCTCTGCCCACCAGCCGCAAGCTACCAAAGCAGGGAAATTCGAGTACAATCACCACAACGAGGTGCCACATCTCATTCAGTGTTATGATGGATATCATCACCTACATGACACAACCCAGGTCTTCGTCATGCCGTCACAACATTCAGTTCTTCAGCATAGAAACTTGTTTCACAATTTTACAAAATAAAGTGCTTTCAGTTCTCGCATTAAAGACATTTTCAATTTAATTACACACACAAACACCCGTAAATATTTCCAGTGTGTGTGTGTTAATGTTAATTTTGTATCAATATTTTAACTTGTAAATAAATGTTCTCTGTTGTTACTAAGCATTAGCAAGAGAACCCCAGACAATCAGAACCTTATCACACTGGAAAGTTTAGTGATGGGTGGCTATGAATTTCGTTAAAATTTAAAAAAAAATAACTTATTTGCTACTTAAACAGTAATATTGTATACTTTTGCGATAAACAAATAAATGACTAACCTTTTATTGTTATTACATTGAATTATTATCTCATTAATATTTTATTTTGTTAAAGATATCGGTTAATCAAGAGTAGAATAAAGTTTATGAAACATAAAAATTAGCAAATTTATATCAAAGGAGTATGTACCGCATAATAAAAAGTTGAAAATGTCAATTACAAGCAAATAGAAAACAGAATGCGTATTTTTATTCAGCAATTTGCTATTTATTTCATTTATCCCAATAAAAAAAATATATATATTTAAACAGTAAAAAACTCAAAATAGTCATGCACGTTATGAAAAACTACTTTATGGTGCATCCTGAACAATATCAGTTTAGTTTATTTGCATTTATAAATAAAGATATTTTGCAAAAAAATTCAAGAACATGTCAGACTTTGGTTTCTCAAAAATTACACATGTTGAGAGAAGAAAATATAATTTTGCAAGCATACATACAATAGGCTTTACAAAAAGTAACTGCAATTATTGTGAAAAATGTAAAACAAACTGTAGCTGACAAAGAAAAATGTACCTGGTGTGTTCTGAATGTAGGATTACGTAGGTGTAATGTTTTTACCACTTGCACTTCTTATGCATTCTACAGTTACAAATCGTTAGTTTGAAACTTTTGAAAAACGACATATTTAAAATAAGACATGAAGTTTTTTGAAGATACATACTAAATTGAATTTTTGTATTCCGATAACAAAATGTAAGGAATTTACCGTTATAGATAGCAAAACAGATTTCGAAGATTTTCCGTATCTACTATATTTCAACATAATTGAATTCGTTTAGAAACTATAGATTTTTATCATAAAATATGATCACGTTATTCTAAGGGTGTTAGCACTTCAGTGAATTTATTGTTTTATAAGGAACACATAACTAAGCATTAATCATTGTTACTACCTTGTACACAGATGCTTTGAAAGTATTTCAGTTGTTAATGGTATATATGGTATGCATATTAATTCATAATCGTGTGCATTGAGAAAATTGAAGGACAATATGTATATGTATGTTTTTCAGTTATTTATGTACTTTCAAATCAGTTACCGTTACTTTTTTTACAGGGCTGGTTGTGGTTAAAATCTGGTACAGAATGGTTAAAACGTTGGTGGATACTTTGTGGCCCTACATTAAGTGCGTTTCTTGATCAAGATGAGCAAAAAACACCTGAGATAACGATTGAATTATCGACTATAACAGGTTTTAATGAAACAACCACAGAAACGAGATATGGGTTACAAATTTATTGGTCAGGACCAGCTTTAACTTTAAGTGCTGTTACTGCAGGGATTCGTACTAACTGGCTGCAGGCACTAAGGAAAGCTGTACCTGATACTCCAGATAGTCCCATTACTCCAGCAACACCAAGATCTTTACTTTTATCAAGTGATGAGGAATACAAAACTGCTTCTGAAGGGGGTCGACGGGGATCAGAAGATTGGGGAGAACTTCCTCCGTCACCTCCTTTGATAAAAGCAACATCACATATGCGTGTAAAAGAAAGAGCCAGAGCCAGGTTAAAAGTACCGAGATCACAGTCACGACAGTCTACCTTAGATAGTGTATCCACAGATGAGTTAGATACTGCCAAAGATAATTCAGAAGCAGAACTTTGTAGCTCTTTAAAGAAGCAAAGTGCAGAGATTGACGACCTTCGAAAACAGCTCTGTAAAGCTGTTAGTGAAGTACAATCTTTGGAATCTGAATTAGCCAGGTAATCAGTAAAAGTTATTATTGTTAACATAATCATGTATTTATAGGTTGAAGAATATTCAATCAGAGTCTCTAGTCCGCAAGAAGCAGGCCGATGAATTGCTTCTTAATTTTGAAAAAAATGAGCATGAACTAAACCAAAGATTAAAACAAGCAGATGATAAATACCTCAGGGATACAAAACTTTTACAGCATCATTTGCACAATACAGAAGTTCTTGTAAAAGAGAGTGAAAAAAGATGTAATGTATTACTAGACAATTTGCAAGATAAAGAGAAACAAGTGGTAAGTCTCCAGGCAGATTTAAATAAAGCCAAGGTTCAAGTCAATGAGAAGCACATATGCAACCATATAACTTCATTTTCCGATTTAACAAATGTCAAATTTAGTTCGGATTTACATATATTGAGCCATTCTGCTTTGATTGAACAGTGTCTTGATCTACGAAGCAGATTTGAAAATGCAGTGACTGAAATACGTGCTATAAAACGAGAAATGCGTGAAGCTTATATTAAATGTGATGATCTTGAATTACAAAATACTGCACTACAGAAAGATTTAGAAATTAACCAACAAGAAAGTGAAGCACAATTGACGCTAATGGCATCTCGTTTACAAGATCTTACCAACAAATTATTAAATGCTGAAAAACAAGCAAGAAGTCTCAAGTCTAAACTTCAAGATTCTAGAGAGAAACGCCGATCTCTTTCATTGAAAGGAAAAGAGAGTACGTCAATTAATAAGGAAGTAGAGGATAAAGTAACTGAACTAGAGGCTAAGATATTAGCTATTGAAAAAACATGTTCTCAAAGAAAACTAAAAAGGGATAGGACAAGTGAAAGAATTTCACCAGATGGAAGATCATCACCAGTAAGTATCTTATTTGTAAATTATAATTTTATAATTCTTTTTTGTTTTAAATAGTTGTTTTAAGATTAGTTAAGAATCATTTATTTCAACTTAGACAAAAAAAAATTATTATGCAAAAACCATATTGGGTTGTGTACGACACATTGGCAATTAACAATATACAAAATTTATTTATGATAAATTGCAAAAGACTCAAGATGTAAGTGCACTTTACATTTTTGGCACAAATAAACGGTTGTATTATGAGAAAACTTACACCTGGCGTTTTTACTGTGCCTTAGAATTAAATGTCGAATATTATCTTTCCTCACTTCTGTAGGAATAGAGTTGTCATTCCATCTGATTATGGTGATGCGTGTTTTTTTGTCCTGTGCACTATCCTGATTTTTATGTCTTTCACAGATGCAATAGTGCATTTTTCTGTACGATCTTCTCGTATTGTGGCACTAGCTAAATAATGTCTATGTGTCAGTTCACGCATTAGTTTTAACGAAGTGAAAAAATTGTCGAAATAAACTTTATGATTTCCGGGCACTTTTACTAAATCTGGTAAGCCTAGAACTTGTCCATCTAATCCTAGAGCTGATTTTTCCTTGTTTGATTGGCTCCCCATATAGTATACATTGGTATGAGTAACCTTCCGAAGAACACTGTCACGGTAATTTGATGAAAGCTACAAAGGTGGGTTCTTTAGGGTAGATACGGTGACTTTTTGCACCTCGGCTAATAAAGACTCTTCTGCAGGGGTGGATCTTGATTCCTGTAAGTAGGTCGTTAAGAACCCGAACAGACCTACAAGTAAATACAGTATAAAAGGCGCCAGAGACTTGATTAAAATGCCGAAAGAACTACGAAACCGCAAGTCCCAATGGTTTCAGATAATATCACACCTAAAGAGCAAAATAAGTATAACAACGGTAGCCACTACAATCATATAACTATATTTCAAAATAACTGAATTACAAGCACAAGCGATTTATCTGGAATTAAATACACACCACAGTGGCAATGCAAATATAAACATATTCTAATAACACACATAAAGGGTAATATATAAACCGGTATCCCACTAAAAGCAATGAATTTAAGGTATCTTTCGCCTGTTGGCGAGTACAAATTGACATTAAACTAGCCGTAAAATGTTTCTTGCTAGTAAGTAAACTTCAAAAACACAGAGGAGAAAGGCCTTACAAAAAATACACACAAATGGCTTTTCACCTACAGGTTAGCAATAAATATTAATTAATGTAAATGACTACTCACCAGAAAGCGGCATAAATTGAGCATACCTGGATGATGCAATCACTAGCTACTGAATCGCTGTGCTCCAGTGCTGACCTGTAACATGAGTAAACACACGAACAGCTGGTGGTAGGATACCAAGAGTTCGCTATAGTTTACCAATAACAATGCAATAATATAACCAGCATACGGCTAATTACACAGATTCAATCAACAATAAACAATAATTACGCCAATACTTGTGTAACGCAACACACAATAAATACAGCAATAGGTAGCACTAACTTCTAAGTATACAACCTGGAGTCTGCATCATAAATCAATGCTTTCCGCTTCCAACGAGTCTTCAGTACATAAGCCACAGAATGAAGTAATATTTAATAGTGAATTTAAACGGAAATCCAAACGGATGATTAGTACAGAATTGAAGTGAGCTCACAAGGAGCATCCACGGGTTGATATAAGGATCTGTTTACATGAAACAAGATTAATACCAAGATTATAACCAAGATTACGGGCCAGGCTTAATACCAAGATTAAAGACCCTGAAATAAATAATGTTAGTGCTGAAAATTCAGGAAGATATACTTTACCACAGAAGTGGGTTTCAATGAATTAGTAGCTTACAAAGAGCAACTTTGATATTCGTACAATACAAGATTCTGAAAGATAAATAATGAATATCAGAAAACACAAAACAGGAAAAACGTGACTCACCTAATATAAGTAAAAGCAGGAAATATCCGCAAGGCGGTATTGTGAGTAGAAAAATAAACGTATAAACCAATGTAATACCAAAATCTACTCCACAAATATATCATTTAATACATCCAAAACCGCTATAAGGCGAGATGAAGATGGATGCATTAAAAGACTGCTTGTCAAAGCGGCGTTCGTTGAAAGAAGAACAATGGCTTCGTCGACAGGTTCTTATCAACCACCTCCAAATTGAAGTTATCAATTTAGCCAACATAAAAGGTATTACAGACCATGAAGATCTGAGCACGGAAATAATATTAAATTACATGAATAATGACAAATGTAGAAATTTACAAAACCAACCGTTTTAACACATACACCATAGTTTATATCCAAACCTCAGTAGTTTCCCCTTTATAAACATTTTGTACGAATGTCTTACAAAATAAGGTTGTGAAAAAATAACCCAAATTGCATGAATTTTTTGTTAACAATATTAAAAAATGGTCTTAATTTAGAATATTTATCTGATTTTTCCAATTGTTCGTTATCTGACAGATGTGAATTTTGTTTAATTTTTCTAAACTTATTATGACTCGTGCAATTTGGAACAATTTCCATTTTTTGATCAATATATATCCATTTGTGGAAGACTGCGGTAGTCCATAAGTAGAAGAATCCCAATAAATTTTCTTATATCCTCCCCACTTATAACAAGTTGAAAATGCAAGGCATTGTCGCAACGAACTTCCAAATGTAGACTTACTTTAAAACAATTTAAAGAAATTAAAATTATTATGTTGTAATAATTATAAGTATTCAGATAAAATACAAAAATTTATAAACAACAAAAGAGACATTTTAATATATTTTATTTTATTGAATAAATATTTTAAAAGCTATATATTAGTTCTCATCAATAAGATAAGAATTTTTTTTTTTTATATGAATCTAATTATTTTCGGTAATCAAAATTTAAGTTTAAACAATGTCTATAATATTGGAATAATTGGCATGAAATGCCATAAATTGTTCAAATATGTGTCGCATATTGATTTTAAACTTATTTAAAATTTTAATTATCCCTGTGGATTTTCCGGGGCTCGGCGTCCCGTGGCCCGATTTTAACTGACATCAAAACTTAAGCTCTGGACACCGAGCTGAATCGATTGATGTATCACACATTGATGTCCGACCATTAAAAAGGCCTCGGACACACAGACAGACAGACACACAGACAAATAGATTTCATAAACGAACGAAGTTCGTTGAAAATGCCATGACGATTATTATGGTGGGCATATTTGTTTATAAGCTTAACAATAAGTCTAAGCACATCATCATCTAAAAATAATTAAAACACTTCATTGAGTGTTTTACTAGCAATGGCACTTGATAAAATTTCCATGATATTTGATTTTTCCAAGATAGGCGCATGTTTTACTTGACAATAATTTTTTGATCATTCAGGATTACTATCAGTAGTGGAATATTTCTTTTTTTTTTGCGGCCGCCAGTCTTCATTTGTTTCTTCACACTTTTCTACATGGAGCTCATTTGTTCTTGCAACTTCACAATTTCGATTATTGTTTTCTAACAAAATATTATCATCAAAATCTTCTTCGTCTGTAAGGATGTCGACTTCTAGTGGTATATAAACCACATTAATGTTCACTAAAAATAATGAAAATATAGTACTTTTATTATAAATATAACTATACATTATTAGAAAAATAAAATAATATAAAATTAGGCATTGACTAGCTTGCCGATGTACCTAAATAAAAATGCTAGCAAATGCGATGATATCCATACCGGTCAACGGCTCATGCCACACAAAAATTGAGTTGGTATCACATTCCATGAAAATTTTAATCTGTCAAACGTAACTACAAAACATTCTTTCATATGTCTACTGATAATTTTTCACTAACATGTACAAAATTTAATTGCATGAGCTTAGAAAATAACTGTGTGAAATAAATCATTGAAAATACATAAATTATTTAATTGTTTGCCAACTTAGCAACAATAAAATAAAGTATTTTACTTCTAAAAATATAACAATGCGTCTTGTTTAATTACTAATTAACAATTTTATAATTAAAAAATTAACAAGTAATTAATTAATTTATATAGTGGGTTGTATACACCACATCAGCCGAAAATAGGTTAACTGAGTAGACTTTCCTCATCTACATAGTAAGGAACGAATTGGTAGTCAAATCTCTAACCAACTCAAAGTGTATAGCCTTGGTGCTGAAACATATGAATAGACAGACATAATACTTTTGCATCTTTGCTGCATGGCCATATTTGTCTTAACTGTAAATGGACTGGCATAATCTACACTGGTGACCTCAAAAGGATAAGAAGGGAGAATCGGATTTGCAGAAAGCGCCCATCAAAGGATTAAAATTTGAAGGTTTTAGTCGAAAACAATGCACACAATTTGGTAAAATGATGACCCGAAAGCAATAATAATTGAATGTTTTTGTGTTAAAGTCAAAATCCTAATTTCTTAGCCTACCATCAACACGAATTATATCACTGTCATCCAAGAATGGATATAAGCTGAGAATTTTACTTTTTGTGATGTATGCGATTTAGACCTTGAAGAGAGCTCGAGTAGAAACAGCTCCATTTGCACTTGTTTTATCAGAAAATTTAATAAATATGTTAAATCTGAATTATAAATATTTATATTGACTCCGGCCGTGAAAGCATCTGACTAAATCTGAATTGGCGAGAGGAGTCCACCACTGGAAGCTTCATACCTTTTACGACAGTTACAAAGGAATAGAATGCAAGATACAGTACTCCTTATGTCTATTTAAATTTGAAAATCTTTCGAAAGGAAAGGATTCGCTTTTGTAAGAAATTATAGAAAATGTCATGTTCTTACTTTCTCGATCTTCTTGTAATGATTCTAGTTATTTCTCATTTATTTTCGGAGTCACTGCATGGTCAGAGGGTTGTTACTTCACGACATTGGACCGTGGGCATGGAGAACCTCCTTCTAGCTGTGTATCGCCCTGCCTTCTGCTGATGTATGTCGAAATGGCTAAATAATAGAAATTTGGTTGAGAAAAGATGGACTATGCTACCAAAGTTTTGGTGTCTTTAATAACTTAGGGTCAATGCTTCAAGATAACATCAGTTGTGTTCTGTTGTGAACCAACACAAAGCCAATTATCTGGGTTTGATTTAGACTGATTTCTGATACCCGATTGGTCACAAACGTTTTTAATAGGTGTGATGATGTTCGCAACCAACAAAGTACCACTGATTGTGGAATCGGTCCAGCAATATATTGCATTAAATCCAACATTAATGAATAAAGAACCTTTGTTAATAATGTGCTAAGATTAGAGAACTGAGAACTGAGAATTTTAAAATTACTAAACTTGAGCAATTTATTATAAATGCAAACCATTCCGTCTGCAGTGTAACAAAAGGGATGAAATACCCTAAAACCACAGAATTTAGAAGTCAGTAAAGCAGTATTTAACACGTTTAAACTCAAATTTACTCCGAGGTTAAATTCCTCGGGGCGACTTAATGCGTTGTTAAGTTACTATAATTAACATGCACGGTATCTTGCTCCTGATGCAGCTGCTTCAACGGCTCTGCATGGATTTTGTGGTGACGTCCTGTTGTTCCAGTGTTTGCCTGGTTTAAGCCCTCTGTGATGAAGTACCTATATGATATGTGATGAACGATAGGATAGACACGAATGGGGGGGGGGGATCACTTGTCGATAAGTTGAAGCACTACTCACATGTCTAGATGTGAGGGAAGTCAGAAGTCGAGTCCTTTGTTTCGATACATTTGCTTTCCACAAAAATGTCTATCTTCTCCAGGAGAGATTAAAGTTTTCTGACGCACGTTAGTGGGTACAACGCTGTACAAGGTATGAGAAATGCAATCTTGGCATTATCTGACCACAAAGATAAACCAATGACTGGACTTTCGTGAAAACCAAAACTTTGTGTGGTTTCAAGTATGTCTACATTAAAACATTAATAAGTTGGGAATTTCCCCATGTGGGGTTTTTAAAAGTCCCCTAAACATAACTAATGCAATAAACGTTAAAGCTTTTCAAAAAAAGCATAACAGGGATTGACCCCATTCCACGTTTTCAAGCCATAATTTTTGCAATAAAACTTTGGCTATGATAATAGAAGCGCTCGGAAGTTCTAGCGTATCTGATATGTTAGAAACTCTAGTACACTTAGTTACAATCTTTTGAGAAAATTCTACATTTATTTCATAAGATACAGTGTCTGATTCTGGATACCAAAACAAACTTAATGTTTTGACACTTTGTTTTGGGCGAATTGGTAGAACAATTGACGACGAACTAGAATTTTGAATATTTTGCAATCCCTGGGTTTATTTGAAACCCATTTTCTTAAGGGAAAACAGCCCTTGCCTAGAATGGAAATGATTATTTGGCAAGTAGTCGAGAGTTCGAATGGATTTGGAACCATTTAATAAGTCGTCGACATAGAAGTCGGAAGGAATTTTTTTACACTAATCGAAACTTATTTCCATATTTATTTATTTATTTATTCATTAGAAAATTGTTTTGTGTACCTTGTATCTAGAAAGGATGCAGCTGCGCTACCATATGTTACAGTATTTAATTCATAGGAATCCAGAGATTTGTTAGAAGCATTGCACCATAGGATACGTTGAAGACATTTCTGATCAGGATTTACCAAAATTTGTCTATACATGTGGGCAATATCTAATGAAACTAATGTAAAAATCTTGACGAAATCTCATGAAAGCAAATCATTTTGTATGACAGGTCGCACCATTTTAAGATCATTAATAGGGTATCTGAAGATTAAGGAAAGGAACCATTAAAAACAACCCTTAATTTAGTAGTAGTACTGCCTGTATTTAGCACTTGATGCAGCATGAAATAATCAACTTGGAATTTTTGATTATTCTTTGATAGCTTTGACATGTGATCCATTGATTTGTATTTGTTCATAAAGTCAATGTACTTGTTCATAAAATTATTATTTACTTGAAGCTCGCGTTCAAGCTGGTAAAATCACTGTAACACTCTAGCTTTAGAACCCCTAATTTTTAAGGAGAATCCCGCAGTGGAATGTAGATGATGAGCTTCCCTTCAGAATTCCTTTGAAAGGTGGAGACAAAATGATTCATCACATTCCTGCTCTTCTTTTAAGGATGGTTATCAAGTGTAACTTCTTCAAGTTCTCGGTATCTGGATAGGCCGAGAGTAGAAATGCTTTGAGTAAAATTGCATGAAACGGTTCGATGGGGAATAAGACCTTTTTTTTTTACATTTGCCATATTTGCAATGTACATTCTGATGATCAGTGTATAAACAGTTGACGTACAAATTTAGTTTTTTAATTTCAGCCACCTGAGAGGTAACACAGAGTTTAAGAAATTCACCACAGTTGGACAATTTGCGAGAAAATTTACAAAATGCGCACGTGAGCAGACACTCAGCAAGGATCTTGATTTAGTCTGAATATTTTCCTTAGTTGCAACTGGGTTGGCTTCAATTTTTTGAGAATATCCACCTTATTTTTAGAAAGCTTATTAAATCTTCCCGAGAATGATTTGTGGGCTTTTAAGATTCGCACTTATGAATTGCTATTTAAGCAATTTAATACTATATAAATAAGTAAAATATCCTAATGTTCAATTGGTTGACTCTACGATTTTAAAGATCTGAGGTTCCCAAACAATTCGTTTATTAATTGAAGTTGGAAGACGTTTTATTGTCAATTGTAAGCAAATTAAAAATAGCCTTTGTATGATTATGAATCAGTCTAACACTGAACAAACGAAAAAACTATTTTTCATGGTTTAATTAACTTCTGAAACTAAGATCACCATTTTATCTTATGGATAAGCTCATAGTTTGGACTGTATTAAACACTTTATTTTGTTACAACGTTTAATAATGATTTTATTAAAAAAATGCAAACTTGTGACATGTATTTCAAATGTCAATGCTTGTCCTACTTGATATTGCGAATTTTAAACACTGGTCATCCACAAAAGTAGTTTGAATGGAGTTGGTTATCATCCACTATTTCTGTAATTTATTAACATTTTCTAAGATGTAAGGTTCTGCATTTTCTTAATTAATTATTCAGAGCACACAACTTTTTTTTGCAGGGACTCTGAGATAAAACCTATTTGCGATAAATATGAGATGACTTCACAATTTAAATGAATGCTGTGTTGTTGTGGTAGACTGATTTTATGCGATTTTAATGAACAGACTTCTAATTTTTAGAGGGAAAAATGGGCAACAATTATGTTTTAGGTATTGTAGAAGTTAAAAGCTCAAAACATTTTCAATATATAAAGTATCTGAGTTCTGAAATGAACTGTTTTATTTAGCAAACATAAAGTATAGACAGAGTATAAACTGAGATAGGAAAAAGAGAGGTAGAGGTAGACCTAGGTTAGACTATTGCACACAGATTGTGAAAGATGTAGGCTGTGGGAATTTCAAGGAAATATGTAGGCTAGCTCAGAATAGAAATCAATGGAGGTATGCATCCCACCAGTTCCAAGATTGAAAAATCTAATGACGAGAAAAATAACTGTAACTTAAACTTGACAATTACTATAAACAACTACAGGTATTGGTTTTGCAATACTCTCAACTAATGTTAATTGTGCGAAACGATTTACTGAAAAACTATTAATTCGGCAAATGTCTAAATGTTGGGGGATCTTGGTAGCCCCTGGCTGCTTAACCCTCTTCCTATACCATTGAATCTGGGTGAAATAGGTCATATAATTAGGAAACAACTGAAAGGGAACCAAGCTGTAACTAGGCTGTGGGAATTTCAGGGAACAGTGAAGGCTAGCTCAGAATAGAAAGAAGTGGAGGTACGCATCCAACCAGTTTCAAGATGGAAAACCTAATGGCAAACAAAATAATTGCACTTAAATCTGATGATTATTATAAACAACTACAGACGTTGGTTTTGAAATATTTTCAACTAATGTTGATTATGCGAAAGGATATATGGGAAAACTATTAATTCAGCAAATGTTCAAGTGTTACGAGATCTTGGTAGCCGCAGACTACTTAATCCCCTTCACATACCATTGAATATGGGGGAAATAGGGTATGTATTTGTAAACAATAGAAGGGGACCCAAACTGCATCTAACAGGAAAGAACAGCGGCTATGTTCGAAGACATCAAACACAGAAACAAGGAGAAAATTGTTGAAAGCATATGTGTGGAGCACAGCACAGTACATCTAAGAAATAGGGGCAGTATGAGAAGCATACAGAAAAACGGCAGAAGCCTTTTGGTATGTTGTGCAACATGATGTTTAAGGATGAAGGCATGGACAGACAAGGTTAACAACAAAGAGGTTATACATAGAAAGAGTAGGGGAATAAAGATATCGGTGGAAAACAAAAAAAGATAGGGTAAATAGAAGTGCAGGATACGTTTTAATCATTTTTGATGAATAGTGCAGGGTATATTACAAGCAGAGATAGGACAAAAAGAGGTAGAGGTAGGCCTAGATCAGACTATTGCATGCATGTAGCGAAAGATGCAGACTGTGGAAATTTCAGGGAAATGTGTAGGTTAGCTCAAAATAGGAAACAATGAGGGTATACGTCTAACCAGTTCCAGGATTGAAGACCTTATGATGATGATTAAAGTACTTCATCATCTTCATCATCATCATTAAGTCTTCAGTCCTGGAACTGATCAGATGCATACCTCTATTGTTTCCTATTCTGATATAACTTACACATTTCCCTAAAGTTCCCACAGTCTGCATCTTTCACTATCTGCCTGCAATATTCTGATCTAGGTTACATCTACCTCTCTATTCTTATATCTGCTTGTAATATAGTCCACACTATTCTTCAGAAATGCCATAGAATGTATCCTGCCCTTCTATTTCTCCTATTTTTTTTTGTTTCTGACAGATATCTTTATCTCTCAACTATTTCTATAACCTCATTGTTTTCAACCTTATCTGTCCATGCTGAAGCATAACATTCCAAAAAGCTTCTTCTGTTTCCTGTCTGCTTCTTCTATTGTCCCTATTTCATAGGTGTACCATACTGTGCTCCACACATATGTTTCCAACACTTTTATCTTTGTTTCTATGTTTGTTGTCTCCGAACATAGCCGCTGCTTTTTCTTGTTAGATACAGTTCAATTCCCCTTCTATTGTTTTATAAATATATACCCTATTTCATCGATATTCAGTGGTATGTGAAGGGGGGGGGGCACCGTTGCATAGTTGGTATGTGTGTGACTACTATGAATCCCGACACGGTCCGCTTGAAAAATGTTAGGCAAGCATTTTTCACAAAAATACACCTTCGTTTGGATGAACGGTAAAATGAAGGTCTCGTGTGTGAGTGTTGTCACGCACGTTAAAGATCCCTACCTTGTTTGGAACAGCAAGGGTTCAGCAAAATTCTAAATTTTCCAGGTTAAAAAACTTGCTTCCTGGCCAATGTAGTACCTTCGGGTGGAGCATTGGAAAATCACATATAAGGTATTTGCCAAAATAATAGTTTTCCAATAAATCTCTCTGCACACTCAAGATTAGTTGAAAATAATGCAAAACTAACACCTGTAGTTGTTTATAATAATCATCAGGTTTAAGTGCAATTATTTTTTGTCATTAGGTTTTCCGTCTCTGAATTGGTTGGACGCGTACCTCCACTGATTTCTATTCTGAGCTAGTCCAGACAGTTCCCAGAAATTCCCACAACCTGGATACAGCTCAGTTCCCCTTCCATTGTTTTGTAAATATATACCCTATTTCACCGATATTCAGAGGTATGTGAAGGGGGATTAGGCAGCCTGTGTCTATAAACTACTTATGACAAAACTAAACAAAAACTGCAATGCGGAATTTCTAAGAAAAAAAGAAGCAAAAAATGTTACAACACCATATAAAACTGCCAACTGTAACATACTAAATCATAATATCATTAAAGCTGCATTCATAGTTACGTTCACATTATACAATCACCAGCATTTCATTACCATTTAAGACGTCATCCCATATTTATCAGGAAATGGGTATAGTATCTTTCTCATAAATACCAATATAATGACAGATTTGCAGCGGTTAGTAATTGCTACCAATGTTAATAAAGTAATAACTTTCAAGTTATTTTTTTTATACAATGTTAGAACTATTAATTATTCAAAACATTTCATATTACATCATCAAAAAAAGAATTTGCAAAGCGCTAAAGCTGCATGGTAGTTCTCAATTATAAGAATTTTTAAGCTCCTTATGGTATAATTTATCTAGAACAAAAAGGCAATTGCACATGTATTCGCATATTTTTATGCATGGACCATTTTTGTATTTATCACAGTGAGATTGACATGCTAACATCACCATTTCTAGATAATTATAAGTAGTTTTTAATTGTTGTATTATATAGTTATAACTAATTAAATAATATAAAAGCTTTAGGTTTTGTGGTTTTGTGGGCCAATTTTATTTATCTCCCGCAATATATGAATATGAATAACACATTTTATTTTTAAGGCACATCGTTCTGTGAGACGATTAAGAAGAAAATCCTTAGACAGTGCAACTACTTCAGAACCCATGAAGTTGTTAATCCGGTTAACAGAACTTGAATCCAGGATATCAAGTGCAGCAAATTCAACGGAGTCATTAAACACTGTTACAACAAGTGCATCTGAAACAAACATAAAACGTCTTGAAGGACATGATAAAGTTGGAAGTACTTTCCTTTCAGTGATTAAAGAAAAAGTTAATGAGTGCATTCAACAAGTTTCATTACTAAAGCATATCCATTCGCCTAATATAGATCAAGTAATGTCTTTGGAGTATAATCTTTTAGAGTTACGTGGAATTCTAGATTATGATAATTGTGAAGCTAATTTAATTGCATCATCTGTTAATTCTGTGGTTAAACAATTTGAAATATTGTTGAGGGACAAATTGAAGGATATTGCAAGAAGAAAAAAATATTTAAAAGAAAGTGGTAAATTAGATTTAAATGCAGAGTTGTCAATTTTAGCTGAAAAAATAGCATATGAAAATATTTTAATTAGTCGAATACAAGAATCATTTAAAGCTCCAACAACTGCTCATATAGAGTGTGATCGATTAGTTAGTAAGGAAGTTTTAGAAACATCACATTTAATAACATCTTTGCAAGCAAAATTAAATAATAATGAAGCCACAGAACCACCAATGAACAAAACAAGCATCGAGTACCTGACTAAAGTTTTAGCTAAATGTTTAATTACTGCTGCTCGAGGTTTTTCTAAGCATAAAAAAATAGGTCGTAAGTTTAAATGTGAACCAATACTTGAAACTTTACACAGTAAACAAACATTGCTCAATTCCACTTTTACTGTATATAAGGCAACAAAGTTACCACAATTGGCTGATGCTTTAGCCACAGAAACATTAAACCTTAATTCTGATGCCACTTGTCGATTGCGACCATTAGATAATAACACAATTGGGGAGGCTTGGACTGCTGCACATGAAACTGTAAACACCGAATTGATACAGTCTGAAATAAACCACATTTTAATGAGAGCTGCTCAGGTAGTATATCTATTAATAATTATAAAATTTTCATGTTTTGTATTTTTTAGGTTTATGAGGCAAATACCAGTTCGGATCATAATTTCTTCTTTAGTTTCTTTGCATCTGAACGAGCTGCACTTGAACTATGGTCTGATGCAGTGGAAGATCAACTACAATCAGAAATGCAAAAAAGTATTAAAGAACTTAATGATTACTATCAAAACAGCTTGAATAAAATGCAACGACAGAATTGGAGAAGGAGAGTTGAATCAGAACGTATTGGAATAACTACCAGTAATCTGCTAAAAGAATTTGCAGATATAGTTGCACATAAAGCCTTAATCGATGCTCGAATAAGCGTTCTAACTGGTGAATTTATGAAAAATAATGATATTGAGACTGAAGAAATAGATGAACCTGATCATTTCATCACAGATTTATTAAATAATAGTAGACTTTCCGAAAACTTAAGTAGTTGTGGATTGGTACAAATTAACCAAAGTTTAGAATCAGAGTTTAAGTGTATATTTAATAGTTTTAGTGATGACTGTCTTAGTACTTTAGATAGGTATAATTTAAAAGAAGTTGTTGAAGCTTTACGTAATATAGGAAACGAAGTATGTGAAATACAAAAGTTGTGATCCTGATAGTTGTGTAAGCATTACCTCTATAGAACAAATTAGAACTTGGACAGATGTGTGTGCTCAGTGTCAAAATTTACAAAGGTGTTTAGTTACCACTCGGAACCTCATTAACAACATTAAAGAAATAGGAAGTAGATCAAAAATGTAAGTATTAAACTACCTTATTATTTAGTAATAACTGTTGTGTGTTCAACACTTCATAATTAATCAGTAATTGTGCTGAATTAATTAGTTTGTTACTCTTAACATTAATTATTTGACATAGACTTATTTGGTTTATAAGTATGCAGGATGGTCTCACAAAAGTTTGTCCCTGTTTAACTTCACTAAGAATAAATGTAACAGTACAATCTTTAGAAGATTATGTGATTTTATTATTTATCTTCAGTTATTTAGGCCTTAAATTAAACTTTAAAAATTTAACAGTTGTCTTTAAATGGCAAAGTTTCAATTTTTAATGTAAACTCATATTTCTCCAACTTTAATGGATGAAAATCTGACATAAAAAATGTTTTTTTAACATTTAAATTATTGTTTATAACTTATTATTTAGTGGTTAGAAATAGAGATACTTGTAACATCTTTTATTTTACTACTTTTATATGCAGATCTGGTATTCTGTACCTGTTATCAGTAAGTGATTGAATGTAAGATTAAAATAATTGAAATTAATAGGTTGATGTGCCCTCTTTAACTAGGTTCTTTGCTCTCCATTTGTTCGTTTCTGTTTGTCCGTTGGCCAACCTGTGAATGCAGGAATAGTTTGAATAGTCACATTCTATAGTTCATTTTCAAATGACGTCACATTTTTGCTGGAGGACATACACAATTGACGAACTGTTATTTTTAGGTGTTTATCTACTCCTATTTAGTTATAATACCATTATTCATATACTTTTGAACAAGTAATAGTGTTCATAATTAAACACCGTGAGTTATGAGCGTGAGTTATAATAACTCACGCTTCCAGCTTATATTTCTATTTAATTATCTACTAAAAATATCAAAGTAGCCATGCTCATTGACATTTACGTAATGTCAAACAAATTTGTACTATAATTTTTTTAAAATAATCTTGATTACATGTGTTTATTAAAACTTGTTACTGTGCTTATAGCCGTAGATAAAGTATAGTATTCAACATACGGTAATGGAAATAACTCACTTGATGAATTACGGCACTCGCCTTCGGCTCGTGCCGCAAACTTCATCTGCGTGAGTTATTGCCTACATTACCGTATGTTGAATAATATACTATTACTTCGTTTTATTGTCTTTTTTTATAATTATTGTTTTTTTGTGCAGTAATAATATAAAATGCCTTCTTTTTGCGCATGATGAACTGTAGGATGCGAGGAGATAGAGACAATGTATGATTTTTTATGATTCATGCAGCTCTAAAAACCACTGGTAATTGCAATAATGCATTGGCAAAACAAGGGCAGGAAATATGGATAAAAGCATTAAAATGAGGACCTTTAAGTGAATCACAAATAAATATGGCCGTGTGTGTTCTCGACTTACGTTTAGTGAGTTTTCCTTAATTTTTGAGAATGTTTTACCTGTAGAGAACATTACTATACTTTCTATTTATAATATAGTAAACAACATAAATGAATTGTTTGGAAAATGCTGTCACTACGAGAGCTTATTAAATTGTATTGTAATCTTCTATTTTCTAATAAACATGTTTTATTAGATTTGTATAATGGGTAAAATATGTATTAAATAACTGAAATGTAACATTAACTTAAAATATGCACTTGTGTGATAAATTTTCCTCATCTGATATTATCAATGCGAAGTTGTTACTGCTTAGGCTTACATCTAACGTCTGATTTCTTTCGGATTTGAAAATATAAATGCAACTTTACATGTTACTGTAACTTACCTTCCCAACAACAATGAAAGCATTTTCGTTCATTTTCTTAGCTTGGCATTGTTGTACTATTCCAGATTCATAATATCTACACCCTTTCAAACTTTTCTAAACTTTCAGCTGTTTTCCTGTGTAATAACTATGAATTAGAATAAAATAATTTACTTAATCCATCATTGTTATATGTGGCACAGAGCGAAGATCTTGCAAACTAAACTCATTCAGGAGGTAGGGGGTTACAATCACTAATTATTTTAAGTTCACCATCATACAGAATTGCAAACTAAATAAACAGAATGCGATAAATATCAACTCAAAATTCATCCTCTAAAAAGAAAGCACAAACTGAAATTAAGTACTACACAGATTAGGAAGAGTTAGCTAAAGAGACTGAGTGGATAAGAAAGAAAAATAGAAAAAGAAAAAATTAATTAATCACTCGCCCCTTGCAAAGTAGCCTAAAAGTCCTAGAAAAAGAACAAGAGCAACCAAAAATCAAAAAATACCACAACCACCACCAGTAATAGTAGACTGAGTTGAAAATCGCAATGCACTCATCCATCCATAACATCTATGCTTAAGCAGTCCCAAATTGAAATCATTAATGACAAAAACAAAAATTAATGTTGAGTATTGAAAACAGTTCCAAGCTCTCACAAGGAATACTCGTGGTTTCTATCAAAATAAACAGAATCGGCCAATTAAGGTGTTACCCATTACCTTTCATCATAGTTTGTCATCCTGATGAAATAATGATGGAGATAATAAAAAGGAGGTATAAACCACTTGCAGCTACTAGAAGGCCAAAGTATAAAATAAAACGACAACTGAAAATGTTTTTGCTGTCATTCAGAAATTATGAAGATATTAACAGAATCTTTATCATATCCGATATCATGGGTATAAGCATGCAAATTCAGTCAATTAGGAATCTAGACTAGTGCCGTAATGCAAGCGGTGTCAAGCTTTTGAACGTATTGAAATACTCTGCTAAAGAACCAAGATATGTGAAATGCATTGGGAAACACTCACAGCGAATTGCGGAAAACCTAAGGAAGAAACACCAAAGTGTGTTTATTGTGAACAAAAGCATCTAGCTAACTATCACAGTTGTATAATAGCAAAACAAATACACAAAATCAATAAATAAGCAACTCAAGAAACAGAGCTTGCCCAAACAGCCTCAATTTAAAACAAGTACAGCTTCAACACATCAATGAACATGAGCTAGTGGCAAGACGTACAGGCAAGTAGTATTCGACTAAAAAATGAGCACATCCATTGACAATATGCTTCAACAAATATTAACTGAATAAAATGGAAGAGCATATTTCCAAATTGGAATACCTTATCACTGACTAAATCTTGAAGCAAGTTCTGAGAAAGCCGTAGCAAAACGTGCCAATCTTATTATTACATTTTTTAGATTGAAATATGTTCCTAAGATATGGAAAGTGGCAGAAGTCATTATGATCCCTGAACCAGGAAAATCTAATTATGTAACATCATATAGACCTATATCGTTGTTACCAGTCATTATGAAATTATATGAAAAAATACTCCTTAAAAAACTAAAAATCCATAATATAGGAAAACCTAATTTCTTGCTACCAGTTTGGATTCATAGAAAACGTTACTCAGGCTTTCGACAAAATATGGTACAAAGGCTTGTTTCGTAAACTGAACCTATGTCTACCCCAACAAATTACACAACTTTTACAATCTTATCTAACAGAAAGATACTTCAGAATTAAACACGTATATGCTTATTCTGACATATAGAAAATCAGAGCATAAGGTAGTTGTGTTTGGTCCGATGCGTTATGTATTATATATATACTAATGATAGCCCTAATCTAGAACATGAAACAATAGCAACATTTGCTGATGATATCACAGTCATTGCTGTCAGAAAAGATCATGAAAAGGCTGTTGAGAAACTTTAAACCTCAATTAATAGACTTGGCGCATCAAGTTAAATAAAAATAAGCTTGTAGACATAGACTTGCTAACAAACAGAAACATCTACCCAAAAAAATCAATGATACCCAGACTCTATATGCAAATATCGGGGAATGACCCTAGTTGCTAGACTTCTGGAGAGTTCATGTCAAAAAGAAACGTGAAGAACTTGGCATCAAACTGCCGTTTGGAAGAAATTCAAGTTATCTCCTAAGCACTAAAGAACATCGTTGATGTACTCTTGTTCTGCTAAAACAGGGATATCATTGGGATCTTTGGATAAATTGTCAAATTTGCCAGTAGCCAGAAACAAAGGCTACTCAACCATGTTAATTTCGAGGCCATCCATTTGATAAGAAGACTCAAGAGGACAAAGTTTTTTGAGGTACTGAAAGAGTGATAGTGCAAAGCAGAGCATTGTACGGGTTGTGCTACATGGTAAGTTTAGTGTAGTTAAGTTACTAGAACACAAAGCAAGCTAGTGAGTAAATACCTTAATTAAAAGTTTTCAAATGTAATAACGTAAACTAGAACAAAATTGCTTATTGATCTACACAAAAGTTCAAATTGTAATGTTACTAAAGGACATTGTAATTAATATTTCTTAACAAAATAAAAAAGACCTATTTTTCAATAGAAAAGTTGGTGAATTTGAACAATTTTTATCCCTTGCTTCAATGACCTTGTAAAACTGCCAGTTTATTGTGTATGAGTACATAGATTATGATACTAGTATTAACAAAACGACCTGAATTCTTTTTTTTTGTATTGCTTGGAATGGTGGTAGTCTGTTAGTATCGTACTCTGATTGGTTTGGAGAAACAACAAATTCATATTTATTTACTTCTGATTTATTTGGTAGATGTATATACACAATGGATAGCAAAAAAACCGCTTTTTTTTATTTATCCATTAATGGACCGGACCAACAAAAATGTACCAATGGAGAGCAGGGAACCTAGCTTACGTGTTAGCTACACTATGACTAGATTTCCAAATGGACATGATCTGTAAAAACAATCTTTATATAAAAACATCTAAAGTATTTATTTAAAATTAAACTTAATTTTTCGGATTGTTATAATTAGAATTTATGAATTTCGTATGTTCCAACTCTTCCAAGAGTACTTTCTTGTAAAATTTATGTCTAAGAACAAAAATGAAGTAACTACACCTACACAACATTATTTTTCAAAAATTATCTAGGAAAAATTGTAACGTCCCGCCCTGGCACATTCTAATTTCTGTAATTTTATGCTGCATATGCAGTTATCTCGCTTTAATATTCTTCAGATTCGTATATCACTTTCGTTTCATTGAACTTGGTTGTAACCTTGATTATATTGATACCTTGGAATTGTTAGAACCAATACTTTCTGCATTAATACTGTAAAAAGTTGTTTGATAGAGCAAACTTTGTTATCACTTCAATATTCAAATATGCATCGAATTCATGTGGATAATAATTATTATTGGTGCCGTCATCGTTTGAAAAAGGTTCTACTTGGAATGCTGCAGTTATTTGAAACACTCTTATTGCGGATTTTTGCAAGCATTTTGGGTTGATATTTACTGATGCCATTTTGTGTTTAATATGGAATAGTAAATACGCTTTAGCGGATTTGATTGCCTTCTGTCAAGTAGAATATGTAATTAAATTATGGAAAGTGTGAAGAGCATCTGATTATCCTTATTCCCACATCTGGTGGTAAATAGTTTTGTACTTTCTGTTCTGCTTAATCGCGTTTCGAATCTAATTGTGTTATGAATTTGCTTATGCTTCCTTGTACTGGTGTCGTACCGTTTGTTGCTGATTTCTTACGTCCTGTCTTAGACTTGGGGTATAGATTGGATTCCTTTGTTATACGTTCTATGTTGTTGTGAATGTAACTTCACGTACTGGACTCCAGGATTCCTATTTCAACGAAGTTCGCCTGCCGACCTTTGGATGGTGCGAGTGGAAGTTGCTGTTACATTCAGTGCCGTAGGCCTAGTCCATTGAGGTTGTATGCTAGTATACTGTCTAATATAAACTGTCTTGGGTCGTTTGGCTCGTGGTTACTAAATTGCAAATATTCTTATTTTTCTTATTTACTAAAATTGCAATCCTTATGTTTACTGTTTTAATTGGTAGAGTATCACATATTATTTGAAGTTGAAATCTTTAACGTTTAATGCAAAATTATTTAGCAAAATAACGTGTGAATCTATACACGAGTAATTTGCCTGTAGACAAAAAGAGCAACAAAGTTACTAAATAATATACAGCGGTTGTGTGGCCATATAATTACTGTGTGTGTGGATGCTAGCCTAATATATATATATATATATATATATATATATATATATATATATATA
Organism: Platerodrilus igneus; assembly: GCA_036346225.1. Lineage (NCBI taxonomy): Eukaryota > Metazoa > Arthropoda > Insecta > Coleoptera > Lycidae > Platerodrilus > Platerodrilus igneus. Next base: position 4,733,732 of record JARFIW010000124.1, read on the forward strand.
TATATATATATATATAGAAAAGATTTTGTTTTTTGGTTCTTGGGATAAAGTCGCTCATAAATTAAACACAAAACATTAAATGTGTATCATTTGTATTAAATCGACGTTTCGTGATAATTTACACCTTAATCATCGATCTACATGAAAAAGTATATAAATAGGTAATTCATATAACAGGTAATATATGTTTAACTTACTTATTACTTGATAAAATTATTTTATGTATTCAAGAACCTTTTATATATATATATATATATATATATATATATATTTATGAACAATACCTTGTCACCTCCAAAACGGAGAGTTAAACATCGTTGTTACTTCATATATAACGCTGCGACTTCCGTTTTTGGAAGTCCCTACGTATTTCAATATTAATTGTAGCAAAATGATCTTAATGACCGTCTAAAACCTATTTTGAACATTTTTGTTAGAAGTCACTTCTGCCGCTTTATGACCGGTTACTTCGTTTTTAGTTCTAGCGTAGATCACTGACGCTAGTGTCGCTTTGAGATGTTAAACACACAGTACGTTACAGCATCCGCTGGCTGTGCTATCTTTGTTGAACCTATAATCTTGATGTAGTCTTATTCACAGCTCAGATTTATAATGTAAATAAATTACAAACAGCGGCAACACAGCGTCCTCAAGCAATACCAATGTATAAATGGTGTTAAGTATAATTATAATTATTTGTATAGTGTTGTGTGTGCAGTGCGTTTTGTCCTCCATACAAAATGTAAAGGTAAGTACATTTTATATCAGATTTAATTGATGTTATTATTAAGGAGTTTATTCCTTGCAACATGCAGAATGCTGACAGTTAAAAAATTTAAACCCATTGTAATTGAAATCTATATACTTATGAGGCGAAGCGCTTAAACGAATTCTTTTGAAATAAGACATTTAAATATTATTAACGTAACATCGCCACTATAGTTTAAACAGTGAAACTTCGTTTAACCGTTGACTGATAATCATTTATTAGTCAACGGTTTAACGGAATTCAATTGCCGCAACTCGGCAAGTTTGTCTTTATAATTGTTGTTTGTAGATAGCAATTATAAACACTAATGTAAACATAATATTCAATATAAGACCCATTTTATTATTAAAGCTACAACGAATGATTCATTATTCAGCATGCATTTATGTAGTAGTGCTGATTTGGATTAATAGAAAATAACTCCTTCAATTTGGTATAAATGATTCCTATATTTGTTTTGAATAAATAGTTAGCGTTTTTTTTCTATTTCCAGATGTATATTCTAATCAAGGGGTGCATTCATAAGAAATATCATACACACTGCTTATCAAACCTGAAACAACCCGAAAATGAGTTAATAATATAAAATTTTTATTGTCAAGGAGAGTATAAGGTTCCTAATTTTAGGATGGACTGAAGAAGAAATTAAATTGGTGCAGAAGTATTATAAGTTTTTCATTAATACAGGAACGTATCCCAACTCTAGTGCTGTAAAAGAATTCATTAACAACAAAAAAAAATTTAGAAGAACAATGCCTGTAATTAAATCTAAACTTCAGCATCTCATTAAGCTAAATTTAAAACATGATTAATTGTAACCGTAAATATTTTTATTTTGTTAAAAGCTTAATAACAAGTAGTACTTCTGTCTTAAGTTTTTCTATTTTTAACTTGTTTTTTAAACGTTTTATCTTATGAGGTGCTTCACAACACTAATAAATGTACTATTGGTTAGTTCGTTTTTATGTCGCCTACGAATTGTATATTTTCAGAAATTAAAGTACATATTTCTTGAATATCATTTTTGTCTCATTATTATTTAAAAATGTATTAAGGAATTAAAAATTACACAAAAAGTAAGTAATTGGAAACAAAATCCTCAAAACAAATATTTAATATTTGCAGTTTAAAAATGCTTCGAATTTTAGGTTTCCTCGTTAAATTGTTCAATCAAAAAATCTTAAACGTTGAGTTATAGTTTTATGTAAAATATGATCGAAATGCAAAAAACAAAAGTACATGTATTGCCACTTTTCTGATTTAATGGAGTGCGTGTAGTGGTAGGTCTTTCACTTTAACCCAAAATTTCGGCATATACAATATATCTTGATGCTTCCTGTACGGAATAAATGTACTGAAACTGAATATAATGGATTTATGGTTCATACCCTTGAGCGTTTCTGTATATGACGTCATCAATGTGGTGGTTCAATATGTTATTAAGAAGTCGATTAGTTTACACAAAATATATCATTGTTTATTATCAAATGAAAGTTCTAGATACCTAAATTTTCAACTAAATGGGTGTAAATGCTTGATGGCATCATGGCAATTGCTACTTATTCTTTACATTAATAAAAATATAACGCTACATGTTAAGAAAACAATGATTTGTACGCATTTGGATCATTATTGGTTTTATGCTTGTTCATACAAACATGTATCTTTTTAGATAGTAAACCAGAATTCTGAGATCAGGCATAGGCATGTATACTTCAATAAGTATATTATTTAATTAACTCTTTACTTTTTAGATAGAGCATCATGTGGTTATAATGCAAAATAGACGTTGATTGACGATGCTCTAATAAGCTCAAATTTCAGCTAACATTCAAGTAAACGCTTAGTTTGCTAATATCAGCAAAACCAAAACAGATTTCGACCTCCCGTGTTCGCCATCTTGTAACCCAAATAAAATTTCAAGATACGTAGTTTAGCATAATTTAGTATCATCATGTATTGGATTCAGAATCGCAAGTTCTATCATTAAAAATTGTAGAATTTAAGTTCTTGTACTTTTAATAATAGTGCGCTTTACAAATATCAAGTCTAGCATAAAATTTTTACATGTTCTCAAACGAAATTGGTTGGGTTTATTCAACTAGTTAGTGAAAATATAGCACGCTCAGAGTTGTGTTAGTCGCACCTGCAACCCGAATGCTTTTTTCAATGGTCACTCTTATGCGAACCATCGAATCGAGTCACATCAATGCGATTTGTTGGGGCGGTAAAATGATTTGGGACTAAAAATTTGCGTGGAGATGCCAATAGGCTAAATCCTTTTCGTGAGTAATGGCCAGTAGATAGCTAGTCTGTCTTGGGGTAACGATGGTCAAATAAATTAATTATTTATCAGACTAATATTTTCTTTTGATATTTTAGTGCAATGTTTTGGGGTTTAGCTAACCTAATACCATATATTTCATGCACTAAATTTTTTGCGTTGGAATTAAATCCAAATAAAGAAACAACTTTTGCTAACTAAAATATCGAGACTAAGGAGATGTTATGATTGGATACAATGGAAAATAACTTTGGGTAGTCCTGAGATAACGTTACAAAGACAGACACCTGGTTGGAGGTTAGCATTACTTATAAGGTTAAGCTTCCAAGAACAATAACAGGTGTTGCTGGCCGTCCCCATTTTTGAGTGGTCTAGTTCCGCTCTATTTCGAATGTATGGAATGAGGTAAGAGATTTATTTCCTGTTACCCAAAGTCATGAAAATACTATCCGTTTCTTCAAGCTAAATATTTTAGTAAAGAATTACATATTTTCTAACGGAAACGTTAAACTTTTATGGAGCAAAACTGCAATTTTCATTTTGTTATAAACTGGGAATATAAAATTTCTTACGCAACTATGAACATCGAATTATTAATTTTACTTAAGAAAATACTAACTTTTAGTCGTTGGATTTTTTGATTGATATCATAATACGTTTTTTAACTTGACGATATAGTAAATATGAGGCCTATCAGATCTGAATAAAATAAAACCACTTGCAATACCAGATTTCTTTAATCTTGTCTGAATTTGATTATCTATCTGTAAACAACAAATTTATGACGAACTAAAACTTTACATTTGATTATTGTTAATTCTTAAACAATTCCCTGAACTTGTTTAGTATTACAAAATTAATTATGATGCTTTTATTTCACAGTTGTCACTTTTTGTAAATACTACAATTATTGAAATTTGCCCATAGATTTAAACATGGATTTAAGAGGGAGTTGCTTATTTAAGAGTGGTCTTTCATCCTAAAATTAATGCCCCAAAATTGAAGTATTGGTGGATTATTTACACTCTAAAAAGTCTTGTTTTGTGTTTATTTGTGTCTAGATGGAGAACCACAAATCGTGGTGTTAAGTTTATTTAATTAATTGGTTCCTTTCAGGCATATAGTATAAAGGGTTAATAGAATGGTCCCTTTTTAATGTTGAGATTCATTTAAGTGTCAAAGGAGGTTTCTGATTTTTTCCCAGGACTCTTGCCTCCGTGTTGTTATAACATAGGCACCGTGGCACCCTTTCTTTTAGTGTTTTATGTGATGAAACAAAATTGGCCCACAACCCCGTCTCATGCCAGAGCTACGAGGTAATGTTCGCAGGTAGCTGTCTATCTAAATAGGAATTTCCTTTTTCTTTTAGCCACTTACCAAACAACTTCACTCTGGGTTTTACGTCATATGCAGAAAGCTTCCGTATGATAGGGACTATCATAAAAAATAGACACCCTTCTTTTATAGCCGCCACCAAATAACGTTACCCTAGCGCTAACAACGTAGAGTAATAGATAAAAAAATAAAAACCAGTCATACTGACAGCCAACGTGGGGCTACAGATCAGAAAAAATTCGTTATAATATTGTACATCTCGTAGGAAATAATTATAATTCGTTTCATCTTGTTCCCATTTGCGGTTGAAGTTGTGAAATCAATTTTTTGAGATGTAGTAGCAACTTTTTATGCAATACGATTCACTCAACAGGGCCACTTACAAAGGAGAACAATATAAAGATGCAAATTGATATCTTTATTAACTGTTCTCGGGAAACCAATTTTTTAATTTTAACCTTTGTTACGGCCACTTTTCTACTTCTAAACATTTCGGTATCTTTTGATGGTTTAATTTGTAGTTTAAATTTGTGTGTAAAATTGTAGGTTAAACTTGTAAAAATTTTCTATTGAACCGTTTACGAAGGGTAATTCTTTTTAATTAGGGGTTGCAGCCACTCCCCAAGACTGGCTTTGGCACACCGCTATTAATAGATGTTATTGCTATAGACTATTAGCGGATTACATGTTAAACTTTTAAAAATTTTCAATCGAGCCGTTTATGAGCTTTAACTTTTTTTTTAGTAAGGGGTTGCTGCCACTTCTAAATCTGGCTCCGTGGATGGTGGATGTTTTTGTTATAGACTATTACAAGTAGCATTTTAAAATTTTCTATCAAGACTTTTACAAACTGTATTTTTTTTAGTAAAGGTGTTGCTACCATCCTCGAAACTGGCTTTGGCGCACCGTCGCTCGTGGATTTTAGTGTTATAGACCATTTGAGGACTGCGTATTAAACTTTTAAAAAATTTTCTATCAAACCGTTTACAAAGTGTAATTTTTTGTTAGTAAAGGGGTTGCTGTCATTTCCAAGTCTGGCTTTGGTACACGGTTACTGGTGGGTGTTTTTTATACAGAATATTAGAAGTTGCATGTTAAAATTTTCTATCGAGTCGTTTACAAGTCGCATTTTTTTGAGTGTAGGTGTTCTTGCCACCCTCAAGACTGGCTTTCGCACACCGTTACTGGTGGATGCTATTGTTATAGACTATTTAAGGATTGCATGTTAAACTTTTATAAATTTTGTATAGAGTCGCTTACGAGCTGTAGTTCTTTTTAATAAAGGGGTTACCATCACCCTAAGGTTGGCTTTGGCGTAGTGCTGCTGGTGGATGCTATTGCTATACACCATTAGCGAATAACATGTTAAACTTTTAAAAATTTTCGATCGTGCTGTTTATGAGTTTAATTTTTTGTTAGTAAAGAGGTTGTTGCCACTCCAAGTCTGGCATTGGCCCACCGTTGTTAGTGGATGTTTAGAGATTGTATGTTAAAATTTTATATCGAGCCGTTTACAAGCCGTATATTTTTTAGCAAAGGGGTTGCTGCCACCTCAAAAACTGGCTTTGGCTTACTGTTGCCGTTGGAGGTTTTTGTTATAGACTATTAAAGGTTGCAAGTTAAAATTACAAAACTTTTTTATCAAGCCGTTTAGACCTGTAATTTTTTTCGGCATGGGTTAAAATTACCCTTTGACTAGCTAGCGGTAAGTGAGATTTATGTAGAGTTATAAGTAGCGGAGTACTTGAATGCAATCTGCAAAATTTGGAATACTCTATGTAAATATTTGTTATACATATAAAAATTATATGTTCCAGGTTTTACAAAACCGTTGTTGAAAAACGTTGATAACTTCACACAAGTAGTCTATGCATGATACGTACTGATGAAAAATCGCCCATTTTGTATTACAAAACTATATTATATTATAGCAGTTTTCCTAAACAGTCACTTTAAATATTTTTCTCAAAAGTCAAATAAATATGACATTTGTTTGCAAATTATAACGTGGTATTTCAATCGGCACTTGCTTCAGAAGTAAATATCAAACAAAAAGAGGTATAGCACGTCTGATTAGTAGGTAAGGACATTTTTATATCACGCCTGTATTTGTGGACTCTCTCTTACGCACGTCCTCATGCTCTACGGAATAATGCTTACAGGGACAAATTTACGAGAACTCGTTCCTGTTACTATTATCATACACATTCAAAAATTTGCTTTTAGATAAATTAATTAGTTAACCTTTAATAACATCTATAACGCTTTCTTAAATGTTTTCAATAAACTGCAATAGGGTACTTTCATAATCATACACAATATAATCATATTAATTTGTGATGCTCCATAATATATACTATTCTTCTATTAGTCCCAATTCGATTACAATGTGATACGCTTCTTAATAAATACGCACGCCTTAAACATGTGATAAGTAAATCTGAAGCTTGTATAATACCAACTAAGCAACTTGTGTTGATTAAAAGCTGCAGTGTCGCTCAACCTACACTGCAATGACAACGAAACCCAACGTTAGCGCTACATCATATGTGGAATCTCCGCACCGTTGCCAGGTTTAATATTAACAATGTACGCATTGAGGTCACTTCGTAATGTGTATGTAAGGATAATTTATATTTTTATATTTTTGGAAATATTTTCCCCTCTTTTGAAAAACGTGTTGTACTAGTTCCCCTAAATGTTGTATTACAATATTATGCTTTTAAAGAAACTAGAACTATGGGAAGTCAGGTCGCTCGTTGAACAACACGGAGGTCACAACTTAACAAGTATCAATATATATATATATATATATATATATATATATATAAAGAATATGTAAATTTAATGAGTCTTAAAATAATATTATATATATATATATAATATATATATATATATATATATATATATATATACATACAGGGTGTCTCAACGCATACGAAACGCTCGATTACTGCTTAATGGTAACGTTTAGCGAAAAAACTTTCAAATAAATGTTATGTATATTCAAAATGGCTAAAACGTAAAATTAATTAGTGTTATACAGGGTGTTCAATAAAAAAGTTATATACCAAAGTTGTTTTTTTAAATGGAACACCCAGTATTTTATTACAAATTCTGATTTCTCGTATCAAACTAAGGTAACCTTTATCAGGATTACCTATACCTAAATCTCATAGTTGTTGAAATATTCAACTTTTTTCAAAATCGCATGATTCATTAAAAATTTTTGTAACACCATGATTTAGATGATGCTGAACATTTAACTTTTGTAGGGGAATAGTATAAACTTGTAGTTAATGGAAACATAACACTAGTTATGAAAATAATATACAGGGTGTTCATTGCATCGTTCTCCGTTTATTAAACAATTAATGCCATTAACTCGCTTATTTCAAATGGAACACCCTGTATATTTTCAAGTAGTAAAATGCAGAATTAAATTCTCTATTCAACAATATAAGGTTACCCTATATTCATATTCAACCGTTTCCGAGTTATTAGCGAATAATTAAAAATGTTGGTACATAATTCTAAAGTTGGGTATAATTTACATTGATCACAGGCGGCGGCGTTGTCTACCAAATAATATTAACTATTTGACTTGGTTGCAACAGCAACCATGTTTAAGTTTTGTTTTTGTTGTTTATCAGTTTTGTATCTGTGTTGTTGTGAGGTGAACATTTGTAAAATGAAAACCTATAGTCTTAACGAAAGGATTGATATGATGTTGGTAGTTGGCGAAGCTGAAGAAAATTGTCTATTAGCTATAAGAATTTATGCTCAAAAATTTCCTAATCGAATGCATCCTAATGCAGCTGCGTTTGAAAGATTATTGCAACGCTCTAGAAGTACTGGTAATGTTGAATATTAAAAAACTCAACAAGTAAAGCATGTTACTAATAGTGAAGGAAATCAATTATTGGTATTGGAATTTGTAGTAGAAAATCGTAATACTAGTTTGCATAAAACCAGTCAAACAATCGGATTGAGTAAACCTAGTGTTTCAAAAATACTAAAAGCCAACAAATTTCACCCATATAAAATTTAGCTTCACCAAGAGCTTAAGAATGGGGATTTTCAAAGCAGAATAAATTTTGGATTATGGGTAATGGATCAAATCGGAGATGATAATTTTTTGAATTTTGTTTTGTTCAGTGATAAAGCAACATTCCATAACAATGATTTTTTTGAGTTTTTTTACATTCAACATTACCATTACTTCTAAATCGTTGCAATAATCTTTCAAACACAGCTCTATTAGGATGCATTCGATTAGGAAATTTTTGAGCGTAAATTCTTGTAACTAATAGACAATTTTCTTCAGCTTTGCCAACTACCAACATCATATCAATCCTTGCGTTAAGACTATAGGTTTTCATTTTACAAATGTTCACCTCACAACAACACAGATACAAAACTGATAAACAACAAAAACAAAACTTAAACATGGTTGCTGTTGCAACGAAGTCAAATAGTTAATATTATTTGGTAGGCAACGCGCCGCCGCCTGTGATCAAAGTAAATTATACCCAACTTTAGAATTATGTACCGACATTTTTAATTATTCGCTAATAACTCGGAAACGGTTGAATATGAATATAGGGTAACCTTATATTGTTGAATAGAAAATTTAATTCTGCATTTTACTACTTGAAAATATACAGGGTGTTCCATTTGAAATAAGCGACTTAATGGCATTAATTGTTTAATAAACGGAGAACGATGCAATGGACACCCTGTATATTATTTTCATAACTAGTGTTATGTTTCCATTAACTACAAGTTTATACTATTCCTACAAAAGTTAAATGTTCAGCATCATCTAAATCATGGTGTTACAAAATTTTTAATGAATCATGCGATTTTGAAAAAAGTTGAATATCTCAACAACTATGAGATTTAGGTATAGGTAATCCTGATAAAAGTTACCTTAGTTTGATACGAGAAATCAGAATTTGTAATAAAATACTGGGTGTTCCATTTAAAAAAACATAACTTTGGTATATAACTTTTTTATTGAACACCCTGTATAACACTAATTAATTTTACGTTGTAGCCATTTTGAATATAAATAACATTTATTTGAAAGTTTTTTCGCTAAACGTTACCATTAAGCAGTAATCGAGCGTTTCGTATGCGTTGGGACACCCTGTATATATATATATATATATATATATATATATATATATATATATACAGGGTGAGTTTTAGTGTGGCAACGGTCGATAACTCCGTTATTATAAAAGCTACGTAAAACAAATTTGGAGGCATATTAGGCATGCCTAAAGTGCACATTTTGAAAATATTTGAAAGCATACAGGGTGTTTCATAATTCCAGGGCATATTAAACTTATATTTTTTTAAATAGAACACCCTATATATTATTACATTTTTGAAAAGCCCATAAAAAGAGCTTTAATTTGATATCAAATTGTATCTGTCTGTTCCTTTTAGTTTTTGAGATATTCAACTGCTTTTAGAAAAAATGACCCCGATTAGATACATTGCCGCTGCACTAATACACAACTTATGTTAATTTTCAAGATGCAGAAAATTTTACCATACACCATAGTATATTTGTAAATATCACTTTTTTGAAATTTCTTCCCAGTATACAGGGTGTGTCAGGTTTCGCAAAATGCAATTTTTAAAAAAATTTTTAAATGGCACCCTACCAATTTTATTGCTACAATGGATAGTTCATTAAGTGTTCTTTCATTTTTGTTAAGCATTCCCTATACCTAAATCCATTACTTTCTGAGATATTTTTGATTTTCTTCAAATTTTACGAATGTTTTTAATTTACATAACTAAAAATAACTTACTATTGGAGAATATTATAAAACAATTAATACATTTTGATCAACAATCAACTACAGTTATCCAATAACAATTTTCACTAAAGATATAACAACCTACAATAATACGTTATTTACAGAATTTTGCCAGATCAACAATATGCATTTTATAGAAAATGTTCAAGCAGGAAATCGGGCAGGCTTTGAAAAAAATAACTATTACATGTAAAGTGTCATTTAGGTTTATTAATTGTATTGTGTTGTCATTTAACAGGATATCTCTCTTGGTATATTCTTGATGTAAGTAGGAAATTTTTTAAACTTGCTCCCAATACCCAAATCATATTTATTTGTTCTTCCACTGTAAAATTCATTTTGAAAACTCCTTCAAAGATTACATTTAAAACAGAACTGTTAATGTGTTAAATGACAACACACTAAAATTAATAAACCTAAATGACACTTTACAGGTAATAGTTATTTTTTTCAAAGCCTGCCCGATTTCCTGCTTATACATTTTCTATAAAATGCATATTGTTGATCTGGCAGAATTCTGTTGATAGCGTATTATTGTAGGTTGTTATATTGTTAGTCAAAATTGTTATTGGATAAGTGTAGTTGATTTTTAATCAATATGTATTAATTGTTTTATAATATTCTCCAATAGTAAGTTATTTTTAGTTATGTAAATTAAAAACATTCATAAAATTTGAAGAAAATCAAAAATATCTCAGAAAGTAATGGATTTAGGTATAGGGAATGCTTAACAAACATGAAAGGACACTTAATGAACTATCCATTGTAGCAATAAAATTGGTAGGGTGCCATTTAAAAAAAATATTTAAAAATGCATTTTGCGAAACCTGACACACCCTGTATACTGTGAAGAAATTTCAAAAAAGTGATATTTACAAATATACTATGGTATATGGTAAAATTTTCTGGATCTTGAAAATTAACATAAGTTGTGTATTAGTGCAGTGGCAATGTATCTAATCGGGGTCATTTTTTCTAAAAACAGTTGAATATCTCAAAAACTAAAAGGAACAGACAGATACAATTTAATATCAAATTAACGCTCTTTTTATGGGCTTTTCAAAAATGTAATAATATATAGGGTCTTCCATTTAAAAAATATAGCTTTTATAATAACGGAGTTATCGACCGTTGCCACACTAAAAACTCACCCTGTATATATAGATCTTGTTTATTGATAATATCGATGGCTTGATTTGGTCATGCTCGTGTAAAGATGTAGCAGTCAGTCACTTGTAATGATAGTTATTGTACAAATTGGAACTTGAATTACCTAATCTCAGTACTAGTGTAGGGGTATTACCGTTGTCCCACTGGGTTATGTACGCGAACCCTTTTGTCGAGTACCTTAATGTATATGTCTGTGTGTTATAACTTGAGATCATACTTACTTGATTATATGTAATGCTTTGGTCTGTAGTTATTATTATTTTTCCGATATTTTGGGTTACCTTGGGGACCTTCCGAGAACGTGGAACAATTCTCATGGTTGTTGCTATTGCTCCAGTTCCTGGCGCCCTTATTCTTCTTTCAAGCTCTAACTATTAGGATTATTTTCCGTCCCTTGTGGTCCACCCACCATTCTAACGGACCTGCTACCTATCAAGTTTCTTGCGAGCTATCCCCGGAGCACCTAATGTCATCGTACCCCTTAAGGGACATACCTTACCTACTAATTCATCGATATTACTGTGGCAAAATTAAAATAAATCTGTATTGATAGTGAAAAATTCGTTGAGGTATTTGCATATTTTCAATTTGTTCCAATTCAACCATATGTGCAGAAACAATTGAATGCTGTTTAATGTCGTCCAGTTTTTCGAATTCCAGCATGGCATTGCTTTGCATACGAGTTAATTTATAAGATTTTAAAAGAGTTGTCTTTCGGCATTGTAAATTTTTTAAAAAATTACTTTTTATGTCCTGGTTACCCTTAATTTGTAACTTACAAAGCGAGATGAGATGGCTAACCTATTAAGTATGGCAAAATGAATAATGATAATCAGAACATTTTCAGGTAATATAACGCAAGAACAAATTGATACTAAAATAAACTTATGGTTAAATAATCTTTTCAATATTTTAACATGTTGCCATAGTTTGCATGTCTACCCTCTAACAATGAATATGATGGATGCATTATAGGAAGGACATTGAAAATGAGTTGATTACCATTGGATTTCTGCAGATTAGAGGAAATATACAGAAAGTTTGCTTATTTAAAAATTCGAAACTGCAAATAAAAAAAATCTAAGTTCTCATGTGCAGAACTTCTAACCAAACTTACAGATATGTTGTTTTCAAAAATATAAATATTACATATACATTAATGAAAACAAAATGTCGAATAACTCGAAAACCTTTCGACTTAGAGCATTGGTGCTTTGAGAAAATATGTTCAGGAGGTATGGAGCTATGAGAAAATATGCTTAAGAGGTCGATATTAACCTAAAACTTTATTTATTTTTTGCTGGAGTGAAGTTTATCATAGTCAAAATTTCGACTTTAAAGTCGAATAACTCGAAAACTAAATGAGATATCGAAAAATGGATAGCATATTCTTAATCAGCGTAAAAAACTGAACAAGATCCATATATCAAATGTTTGTAAAACGAAAAAAACGTGCAACGGACGACGGCGGCGACGTAGCGATCCTATTAACCTAACTTACTTAGTAAGTTTGGTTGATATTAAAAAGCACTATGAAAAAAATTATAATGTGCAAAAACTCAACAAATACAGAATGTCCAGAAACGATTTTCACAAAAGAAAACTGCAAATTCTAGAGTTTGCGAGAAGTATTGAACATTTTTATTCATAACTTTTCTGTCTTTCAAATTTCGCCATTTTAACATAGCATTTAGCAAATTTTATGTTTATTATAAAAAATAATTCTCTTATCTAACGTTGCTGATGCACTGTTTTAAAAAAATCAGTTTGAACTTTTCATGTGTCAATGCATATGTTACCATTGATTAACAAATTCATTTCTAAATTATTAAATGGCTATGGAAAATAAAGATATTAACAATTGCATGATGTCAAACTGTTCTTATGTCATAAATTCGTAGAGTAACCTTCAGAGAGTCAACTTTATGCTAATTTTTTATCCGCTGCAAGAGAGACAGAGATATCAATTTTTATATACTTTCATCTTTCTTACACAGTTTCAAAGTGTACTGTGGGGATGCCACAAATGTGGGTGGGAGGAAATGGCAGGAAACGCTTTAATTCAAATTATTATGTGCGAAATTTGTCGGGAATTTTAAATAAGCTGTAGGAAGAATATATTTGAAACTTCAAATACAACTCAAGATCAAATCACCATGCAATGTAAAATTTTAATTTCCTTTTTATTAATCATTAAAATTTTACATATGGTGATTTGGTCTCGAGTTGTATCTAACGTTTCAACAATTTGTTGTTTTCAACTTTACTCAGTCAATTTTAACACTACAAATAATAAACTCTAGCGTTGAATAAACTTAATGAAAAATAATTCTATGTGGTCTTTATTATATATTTTAATGCAAAACTATTTTTTAAAAGACACAATTTGCTAAACATAGTGTCATGATATAATATAATTCTATATTTTATAACATAGATTACATGCTTAGAAACGGTTGGTCACCCCCTTACGTTTTTTAATGTATTTTAGCTTTAGCGTCATAGATAACTAATAAAAGAGCACAGTTTTTACATAGAAATGAATCTGTGTTTAAATCACAAATGCAGGAATTTTTTTAATTTACATACTAGCAATGTGGAATTTTTCTTTGCATGTTCATGTGAACGATTGCATCGAGTACAGAACCAAGGGATACCAACATGACAGACAGATTTTGTTATTGCAGATATAATAAAGGGTTTATGAAGTGTTGGCTACAAATAAAAGAGGTGTACAATGAGTCCCCATTATAGTGTATGCTACTGCTTCCTGCCACAATTTCGATCTACAAAAGAATTCAACTAGTTATATATAGCGATTTAAATACAAAATACTCACTTTTCGTGATTTCGAGGTAAATTGTGCATGCGCTCGACTTCTGTACCAGCATTTACATACACCAAACAGAAAACCATTATATAAAATTAATCTGTAAAGTCATATACATATTTTAAAAATTATAGCATATTTGACAAATTTATATTTAAAAACAAGCAATACTTAGAATGAATAATATTATATGGTTATTGGTGTCTAACCATTCACCAAAAATTCTAAATTTAGTAAAGGGTTACAAACTTTTTAATAGTGATGTAAAATCAATGATACTATATACTTACCAATTCAACTATAATGATAATACGTTGTTAGTTCATATAAAATTTTAATGATAAAAATATAACAACATGCAGTTAAATTTAAACGCTCTTTACTAGCGAAAATATTAAGGTGCTGCTATTTAGTTCAATACAACAAACTATACTAAAGAATAACATTTACATAAACAAAACAACAGCATAAACATGAACGAAAAATTAACATAAACATTAAATATAAACACAAAAACGTAATAAACAGCAGGAACAACTTTGTGTTTAACTTTCTAAACAGGGATAGCTGTCAACCTGACAGTTGCGCTCCGGAAATCATCTTGAAATCTGTGAAATTTATGATTGCGTTTTGTGCCCTCTCAGTACACTTTACATATTGGTGAATAAAGAGAGTATCATTCTTCAATCTATATAATGAAGTGAGATAGAGTTTTATAGTGTCCGGACAAATTTTCCTATTAAGATAACACTCTGAAGGTTACTCTATACATAAACTGTTTCTAACTAGTGATTTGGTCATTCTAAAGTAAAAAAATAAATAGGAGTAGAGAATTGTAAATGTCAAATCACTGATATTTCAATATTGTTAGTTGTAAACTAGTTTTAAGTCAAGAGTTATTTATTATTTATTGTTACTGTTAATTTTAATTTCTAAGTACTAAAAGTTTAAGATTATTATAATGGTTTGGTTTAGTAACGAAGAATATGCCGATATGCATTTAGTGTATGTAATAACAATGAAATGGGAAGCATGCTGATATACGAAAAGAATATGAGAATGGTATTTTAATGGAAGTAGAGGAAAATCTCAAAATTAGCATTGGCAGATTGCCTGCAATGTATCTCATTTCTAAATCTTCTGTGTGAAATATTATCCATAAGGAAAACTTACATCCTTTTAATTTTAGAAAAGTTCAGGCCATGCGTGACAGTAATTTTTCTGTTCTGCTTGATTTTTTTAATTTGTTCAAAATAAACTAAACCAAAAACTTTTGCTCAAATATTTTATTTTGTGACGAAGCCTAGAATATTCAGTTTTCTTTTGTGAAGAGCCATTAATACCCGAATTTTCAGTTGAATTTATTGTTTTTATTAATATATTGACACCCCCAACGAACAAGGACGTAACTCATATTTACTAACTTTTCAGCAGAAAAACAGTGTTGAACTGGAATAATAAGGTATCTCCAAAACCACATATTGGAACAGTTTTAAATTTATAATCAGAGCAATAACATACACGTAACTTGAATAGTAAAATAAGGTTAGATTGGGACAAAGTTATACATTTCTTTCATTGTAAACGAAAGACCAGGAAAATGCCTACTATATTTATTATTACATTAAAATATATTTAAGAACTTATATAAATGTATCTAACTCTACAAAAAAAAACAAATTGTTTAAACATAATATTTACAGTATCATTATTATTATGAAGAGCCAACAATAAAAAACTATTCAGAGTCAGAATCTTGTCTACCAGTTGTGTATGGAAGTGTTTTATAAAAATTGTGATAATTTTGTGGAATAGTCCCAGAGGTACAAAAATTAATTAAGTCGTCTTATTTGGCTTTTGAAATGGGTAAACGGTTTTCATAAGTTAGATTTTGTTCACAGGTGATACTTTCTTTGTTTATAAATCCTTTTTGATTTCTACAGCAAACAGGCTTTGTCTCTGTATTAATAATGGAAAATGTTTCCTCTTCAAGAAAATCGTACCATATTTTTATGATATGTGGTTCACTGTTCAATACTCTAAGATGCCTAATTTTGCTCCATTTCACTTTGTTTTTATTTTTGTCCAAATCAAAGTTTTTTTGTTTATTCATATAGTTTTTAAAATTGTGTATGTTTGAGGGATTCATTTCAATTACCTTGTAAGGTTTTCTAGATGATTTGGCACATCGAACCAATGCTATCCATTGCTTGGGTGTGTATATAGTCTTGTGCCTTTTTCGCCTTTCAATCAAGGCTATGACCAACTTCAAAATATGTATGATGAATGTCTATTTCGTACTTTTCAGCCGCATAGATATACATTGCAAAAACGATTCTGTTTCTGTTCTGGACGCTACAATTGTCCGAATAGAAATGAAACTTACGGTACCCCTCATTAAAGTTCTCTTTTAAAAAGAATAGCAATGAGCTACTTACTTCGTTACTGCCATTTTTTCTCATGATATCATCTCACATGTAGCAATAACCTTCGTTAGAACTGATATCGAAAACTGAGAAATTATATATACCTAACTTGCATTTGTAGTAAAAGATTGAGACCTTGGAGCAAGGTGTCAAAAACTTTTCCTGTGAGTCAAAACTTGCTACCACAACAGACTTTAATTTAGAATATAAGTCTTTATCAATAGTTTTCAGCTCACGGGCTACAAATTTGCTAGTATAAATAGCAAGTCATTTTTTTCAGATTCAACTGATCGTTGATAAATGTCATAAGTTAAGCATTGATCCTTTTTGGGCTGGTGAAAATCAATTTTAAAATCCTTGTAAAATAAATCTCTGTACTGACTCTTAGTTGCTTTATGTGCGCCTTTATTGGTTCCCTCCATCTACTCCATATACAATTTGTAGAATTTTGGAAATGAGAAATCTTTCTCTAAATATTTCTTCGAGAACCTTGCTTGCACATAATGAGAATCTACGACAGACACTTGGGAAATATGTGAAACAATACTTTTTTTGACTTCTGTCGGAATTCTGTTAGGTCTATTATCAGTATGATGTCCCCTCAAGTCTTTGAAACTGACACAGCTATTCTCTACCGAATCCATTTTTTTAAACACTGTTGACTGTCACATCTGATATATCAAGAGTGTCATAAACATTTTTTTACAGACATTCAGTTTATGGTTTTTGTTAAGGAAATTGTAAATATGTCCACTGTCGTCTTGATCAATCCACTTTATTTAAAAGTACCTGCTTCTTTTCCACTCACTCTGCAACTCTACTTAAATACTCTACTTTCTTTGAATGATCACCCAAAACTCAAAACAAGTCGAACAATTGTCGTCTCAAATTATGCTCTATCATGGTCTGACATTTTTTTTGCACTTGCTATCGCAGCCACTTTTCATTTCTCTTTTTCTTGTTTGTACCTCTTTTATATTAACAACGTTTTCTTCAGAGTTCTTTCTTTTTAAAAGTTGATCTGTCCAGTTATCTTCATGTCGCAGCCTCTTTCGTCCTGGATACGTTTTCTTGAGGTAGTTTCTTTTTTTTGTAACATTATTTGCCTGTTCAACATTTTCAAGAAACGGATTATTGTGTTTTGCTATGTCTTCGTTTGATGGCAAAATACCAGTAAATAAAAATTAAACGGTAAGTAAAAAAATACCATTGTTAGGGCACACTATAAAGTGATCATCTAATTTAATAATGTCAGATTCTAATGTTCACTAATAATGAGAAATAAGAATTATAAAATGTTACACAAACCGTTTTCATTTTCAGAAGGCAGATATTCCGAGACTTCTGGAGAATAAGGTTCTTCATTGCTAATCGCCGATATTATGTGGTTCGGTTTGTCACGTCCTATCTCTCGCTTAAATTTCAGCAGCTCTTTACCTAAAAAAATATGACAATATTTCCTTGTTCATAATCTTGCAATTTATAATAATTTTTTGTTAATGCGACTAATTATGTTAAAGCTAATTGACGTTGCGATATCAATTTTTTAACTACGGTGTATGTAATGCACTTAATGCTAGGATTAAAAAAGAGTTTTAAATATTTAGGAGGGTCTATACCCTGAAAGGCTTCAGCATTTTAAAAATATCCAACAAAGTCATATTAACTAATTTAAGGCCACGATTCATTTTGAGCCGGTTATCAGTCGACAGATATTATAAGCTGGTGAACTTTTTATCAATCTCTAACAAAATTTAACGGACTTTTGCACCTAAAAGCTCAGTCTGACTTAAGCAGTGATATGCTTGGTGATAACAAAGACGTAATTGAATATATTATTAACTTACTATAACATTAACTAAATACATTCATCATAGAATAAAGACGTAAGTCGAAATACATCTTTGAAGCTGTTAATACTGTTTGGCCAAAGTTTATTAGAGGGACGTAATGTGAGATACAGTGTTATCACCGAAGGAAAAAAAGTATAACAATCTTATGTCCTTATTCGCGATCTGGATCTTCAGATATATAGCTCATAGACGTGCATCGTTTACATCATTGCATGTCTCCCTTCCGGCACCACAATAATGTAATAGTCGAACAACGGCGTATTTGGAGTTACGTTTCTGTTCGTTGGGGGTGTCGATATAATAGTCTTCGGAACAAAGCTAATAAAAAGTATAAGAAACCAAAAATTCCAACCTTTATCGTTTATGATATGTGCCGTTGCTGTATGACAACACTAGGCATTTGAACTATTGCTTAATCGAACAATTAGTTGTCTATTTACAAAACGATAAAATGAAAGCCTGAGTACCTGTAGAAGTAATATATTATATAATCTTCTGCATGGTAGAAGAGGAAAATAAGTGATATAAAATAAAAAGTACTTAAACAGTACTTTAATGGGAGTAAAATGGTATAAAGCAGATAATACATAAAGCCTCATTGCATTTCCAACACATTGTTTTTACAACCAATTTACAGGTTTTTAAGCGTACCATCGTTTACTATTTTCTTTTGTGTGCTGTACGAAGTGGTTAACTTTATCAAATCCAATCTCATTGGAAATTTGTCTATCGGCTGATAATGCTGCAGTTGTCGATGATCTTCCGGCTCATTTAGAAAGGACATCATATTTAACAAAATGTGTTTGGGTTACTTCTCTTTTGCAATGCAATTGAGATAATTTACTTTTGTTCGTTTTATAGTATAAAATTCAACTGTTTTGTAGAGCAACATCTAGTAACCAAGTTATAATTGGCCAGTACCACTTTTTTCTCGTATACCTGCATGATCGCATGTCATCTTCTGATTCATAAGATCAGTTCCACCCACGAAAGTATTGTAAGTTTTAATCAGTTTTGGTCTGGTAATTTGTATATTCTGTTTATGCTTTTGCAAAAAATTTTTAACGTTAGAAACCTCACTAATACCACGGTAAGACAAAATATGTTTGCTAGGGCATTGTCTATCCAACGTACATACAATAACATCATTTCATTCAATGGCACTTTCGAAGTAACCACGCTCTTTTCGTGCAAACAATTTTTTCAGTAAGAGGACATTCTTTGGGAATACGATTTTTGCTGATAGTTCTCATAGCGGAATACTAAATTTGATTTTCCAATGATCCATCTGAAGGTACTACATTGACCAGGAAGCCTCTTTGTACCTGAAAATTTTGAATTTTACTCAACCCTTGCAGTTTCAAGCAAGGTAGGGATCTATAATTAATGTGCATGATAACGCACATGCCCCCCTCCCCTCCCCCAGCAAGTATGCATGCATGCCCACCCACCCACCCACACACATGCACACGTTCACATGCCAAATAACTATCTTTGCTATTCAAGCACCACATTTTGTAACCAAATCTGATTGGTTTGTCTCGATTTGATCATACTTTCATCGTATGATCGATGTTCCTCAGGAAAAAAATTTTCAGTACAACTTTTTTTTGTCATTTCCATGGATGGATGTATTTTCCAGATTTTATTATTTAGATTAATGCTTGTATTAATGGACGCATGCGAAAAATCTACAGATCTGTAAAAACTATTCGTGCACATACATTGAAATGCAGCATAATTTTTCATATCATCTCTATAATCCCAGAAATGCCTCTTGGATGGCACGTTGTTATATCCATTAACAAATAATATGCCCATAAATAACCGCATTTTATCAGCGGTAATTTTGGGGTGGGAACAATTGAGAAACAGTGCGTACTAACGGATTTCAAAGATCTGAGTTATATCTCTTCATACTTACTATAATCAGGTTTAGGAAATAGCGAGACATTCCTTACCAAAATTTGTACTATTTTCCAATGAGGTTTTTTCCCTTGGTCAAATCACTCTACAATCCATTTTTGCAGGTTCTTGGGGCATAGAATTTGTTTCAAACTACACCAAGTTTTTTATTATCTGGTAGGCAGAATTTTAAAACAGTGTTTTTGTATTAACCAAATGGAAAGTGAAAGTAAGGCAACTGATGATGTTAAAGAATTAATAAGTCACATAAATAAATATTTTAAAGAACTAACATTAACTTGTAATAAAAAAGAAATCAGAAGTTGAAAAAATGATTTAACAATATAAATAAACAACTATAAGAATCTACGAAAATACCTTCATTATGGTAGAGTATAAAGAAATCAGAATTTCGTATTTCAGTAATGGCTTGAAAGCAATGTAGGAAGCATATTGTTTTTAAAAATTGCATCTTTTTGAAAAATTATTTTTGTGATGAAGTTTTGTTAGGAGAAATTTTTCTGAATGTCTTATAAACTGATGCAGTGTAGTAAATATAGCCATTCACTTCCCCAACTTCCACCTCCATTTCTCTTTAAAAGTGGATCTCTACTTTTCAAAACTACTTCAATATTAAGAACATTATAACATTGTGTCTAATTTACGAACATTTGAAGATTCTTGGAGAGTTTTGATAAATATTAACTTTTGGATGATATATTGGAAGTTTTCTAGATCAGAGAATAAGTTACTTTGAATTTATGTTGTTAACAGCTTGTTTATGTTGACACCTAGAATGTAGCCTATATTACAGTTCCAATACTTCTTAGCGTATAATAATTAGTAGTTAAGAATTATGTGTATTACATATTAAAGAATTATCTAATGTACATACTTTTTAGATCGGAAAGTGAAGAAGAGCGTCGACCACTTTATCTGGGCACCGAATACTTAACACAGGTTGAAAATTTACGTGGTGCATATCGTCGAATATTATCCACAAGTGAAGGTCACTTACAACAGTGTGATGTGGAACAACTCCAAATATTATGTGAACGTGTATTGATGGCAATGGATCATTGGCATCGGCGTAGTTTGCAAGATTTGAAAGAGTCTCATGCTATAGAACTACAAGTTTTGCGGCAGGAGAAGGAACAAGCACTAGCTGAAGAAACACAGGCTACTTTAGCGGCTTTAGATGCAATGCGTAAAGCACACGAGGCAGAAGTACAAAAAGAAATTGTTAAATTTAAGCAAGATTTTAGTCGTCAGCAGCAAAATGAGCTTTTGGAGTTGACTGATCGTCTATCTGTGAAATGCTTGGAAGCTGCTGCATTAGAAGAGCAGTTAGGTAGTACTACTAGACAACTTGCACATGCACATCAACACATTTTACAGCTTGAAAGGAACCCTCAGCTCTCTGTGCAGGTATGAATTAATATTAATATATTATATTAATCAGTCAACTCTATGAAATGGTAATAGTAATTGCATTGAAAGCAAGTTATAACTTAAAATTTTTTAAATGTATAAACCTTTCCATTATTCCTTACTGTTACTGATAAAGTTTGCCTTTTACTTGATTAACAAGTCCACCTACTATGTCTGTCTTCTCTAATGGAATCACTTATGGTGGACAAAATATTAACAAGCATCTTTTATGCTTTTATTTAATTTATGCGTACACCCTTTCAGTTTACAGCATTTAAAGTTAAATACTGAATATCTTTTTTAATATTTTGACTGTAATCTGAGAATGCCTACTATTGGTGTTAACACAGTTTTACAGTGTGGCAAAAAATTATTTGCTTTTAAATAAATGTCTATTATGAATCAAACTTTATACGAACCTATGACAACAATTAAGACTAATAGTGTAGATGTTATACTTTTTTGCAAAAAAAGTATCAAACAATATTTTTGTTAAAATTAAGGGATTTGGCAGATGACGTTTAGCATTTTATAAACTCAAGATTTGATTTTTTAAAGTTCATTAATTTTTACATAAAAAGAAATTTATAACTAATGTAGTAGAATTTAACATAATTAGAAAATAGGTAAATAAATAAATTTTAATGTGGATTCTGTCTCTAATTTTTCAAAATACATAAAATAAATATTTACAATAGTACGCTTAGGTGCAATCAACCAATCAACACCAATAATTAACCACTAACACAACAGTAATAAGTAGACAACATGTTGCTCATTATCTGTAAATATTTACCTACTACCGGCAAATCCACGTATTGTAAGTAAATGAAGCAATCATACCTGTTAGTATTTAATCATATTTGTTCATGTAGACTTTTGAGGGTCTTAGGTTACTGCAAGGTCCTTATCTCATCATAACTTCATCTGCATACAACGGTAGCCAAACAAAATGTGTGGTAATGAAAATGTGAAATTTCTGTAGTATGACCAAGAAAGCATTACATCAAAGAATCTAACAATATGGGAGTAAAATATACGATTTAGAATATGCGCTAAAATCTAAATAATATTGGTTACAAACCGGGCTGAAAATATTAACATTTCTATTAAAGGAATATCACCCTTCAATTACATACCAGTCACGTAAAAAGAGAAAGCACATTTTTCATCATAAGATTTTGTAACTGCACGATTGCGTTTATATTATTATCATAGAAGAAACAACGCAAACTAGCGCTAGAAATATAGTGAACCCATTCAATCAATGTATTTATTAATTTTTTTTTAAAGAATAATTATGAAAATTTCATATACAGTAGAGATAAGTTTGAACATATTTCTATCTTTCAAAGATAACACAATCCACTTTATCTAATAATTAAACTAGCAACATTCAGGACATTCTTATCCAACACATGCCTAGATAATGAACCGGAACGTGTAATATAAACATGCGGACTTGAGAATTAAATAAAGGACGAGCAACGTTGGTTGCCTAACTGAGCTAATTTAACACAACTTGACAAAAGTGTAGCAAATCCGTATATTTAAATAAGTGTAAATTGAACTGCAGTCAATCGCAGGATAGTGTTGAAAGTTCTAGTCAATATGTCGAGAATATTCTTCTTACTGCTATGACTAATCATAGAACAAGTAACTGGGCAAAGCTCCTCTCTTTTGTGCAAATCTCAAAAATAGAACATTACGTGCAGGAATCTGGTACTCTCTTTACAAGAGTCTCTTTAGAATGTTTTTAAGAGTTAGCATTAATGTACTGCGAGTATCAAAAAATATTATTCATAAAATTAATACTGAAGAAGAATTAGAACAAGGTGCTAGTATTGGAGCACTGTTAAATTTAGATGCTGTAGCTTCAGATTCACTCTTCATAGAATGCACGGAGAGTTTAACGGAAAATGCAACCCACGTACAAATAAAACATGTAGACCAAATAATGAATTTTGAGGCTGATAATTTTAATATCCATAACTGCATAGTTTGTGCAACTAATTCTGAAATTTATAATTATCTGTGAAGGTTGCAAAAATGTGGTTCATGAAAGTGGATGTAGCCAAATTAACACGATACTAATGATGATACAAGATGATACAAGAAATGACAAAAGTATGTTAAGATCGTAAGGCGACTTCTGCAAAGAGACTAAACGACTGTAGTGCGGGCGATAATGTACTCATGCCTATCGTCCAATGGACTCCAGAAATATTGTAGGTGCCATACTCAGCAAAGAGAATGATTTCTCTAAATTAGAAACAGTAGGACAGAAGTTGGTGCAAGCAGCTGAAACTAGTATTTGATTAGCAGTATCTATTACTTCTACCACCAGTGGTAAGGGAATGAAAAAATACAACTGTAAAAACGTATTACAATAAATCATTTAAATGCCTTAAAAATGAAATGTTGCGCAATAGTCGTCACTTTTCTAATTACTGCAAAAAATAGATATCGTTTTTAATATTAACGTTTTTTTTAATGTAGCGAATGTATTTTTCTTTTAGTACCAAAATTAATCATAGGTTTTACATATTGCAACAAAAAATATTTGCAATTTACTAACAGTTCTTTATTTTCACACTGATTATACAAACCTGCTCAATTCGTAGCTACAGTAAAATTTCTAAATGCTCACACAACGATTTATTGTCGGAGCTTTAATTAACAGTACACGTATAATTCTATCTTCTTAATTAATTTATTCTCGAAGCACTACACTTACTTTATATAGGAAGCAATAATTATTAATGTATTACTACAATAATTTATATCCAACTAATTTGTATCGCAGTACACAGAAATTTGTCACATTTTTTAAAGCTTGAAACTAAAACATATTGCAATAGAAGCTTTACATTAAATTGTAACTTCAACTAGAACTAAGATTGTGATTTATTATAACGGAAGCTGCAATTAGAACTGAACTGACTTCGGAACTCCTAAACACTAATTTATACCTATTCAAATTGTACTAGTTGTTTCACAGACATTCCAGAAATTATGCAAATTACGATCTGGAGATTTCTTATTGTAATCTTAAATAACTTCTCGATACGAACCTTCACATATAAAAGCCTTGTACTTGTCAATCAAGTGATCTCGCACCGCAGGACGTATGAATAATCAGATACTTGAAGATGTCACGCCACAGGGTGCACACCAATTATCTTCTGTGTATTTAACCCTTCGAGTTCTAACGTAATCTCAGATAGATGGAACGGCACTACAGTATTTTTACTAGCAGTATTAGTAAATATATTTCTCTCAAATTGACTATTGCATTAGACATTTTACAAATTATCTAAGATGGCATGATACGTCCTCTGATTGACCAAAGTCGTAATCATTTTGCATACTGCATGATGAATGGGTCAGTTTACAAATTATTTAGGTATTTCGCATATTGTCAGAATGCATACATTGCTGCTAACATATTTATCTACATCAAAATTAAAATTAGTTTTATTCTTGTGGCGTAATTTAATATTAAACTAAAACCTCAATAATTTCTTCTCAGAGAAGATTTTTTTATGTGGATTAAAAGGATTTTATTTTCAGAATTGATGGTGTATCCATGAAAGCTGGCAACAACGACTAGTCCTGTCAAACCCTCATATATTACAATAATTTTAAGAAGTACAATTTACAATGCTCACTGTTATGTACAGATTACAGCACATTTATATTCATACTGTTATGTTCTTTATAATGTCTTTTGTATATTTAATGTTATTTGTGTATGCTTTACTGATTTACCCAGTTTGATGTACAAGTGTGCAGTATCAATAGTTATAAACACGTTGCATTATGTTTTATTAAGACAGTTATTTGTTTAAACAGATGTGTTGGGTTTATATGGAATGTTTATAAAAATCCTAAATAAAATTATTAAAAATATATTACGTAATTATTGTAATTTGACATAACGAAATAAAAATTAATCATTTAAATTCATGCGTTGTAACACCAAATATATATCATAAAGCTATAAAGGTGTTAATATTGATCACACCTTATGGTATGCATTACTGAACTGTTCGCAGGAGTACTGGGAGGATTTAGCCTTTCTAGGTGTTATACTTTTCCCTAATATTTATCAATGTTGAATTAGCTGCCGTATAATGATTTTATTACTATGTAATTTATTCGCTTGCAATAAAAATCCTTATAAAAATAGATTATTACAATTTGCACCTACG
The DNA here is from genome assembly GCA_036346225.1 of Platerodrilus igneus. Lineage (NCBI taxonomy): Eukaryota > Metazoa > Arthropoda > Insecta > Coleoptera > Lycidae > Platerodrilus > Platerodrilus igneus. The sequence continues at coordinate 4,759,786 of JARFIW010000124.1, forward strand.
ATACTATACAACCACAACCTCAAAAATTTAAATTTTAAGTTATGTTGCATAATACAATACTTATACATTGTTGCACCTTTTTTCCTTCCTTTTTATTTTAATATTTAAATTTAGAGCATACTCATCATGGGAAAGTTTTCCTATCCTATCCTTAACACGTTAATCACCACGTCAGTCATATATGTCTGATACTAAAAAATTTTGTAGTGGCCGTGTCAGATATCTTTTCCTGATACTCGTGTTTTTCATTTGAACCATGTCAGCCTTAAATGAGTGTCTATATATTATGTTTTATAATGTTTTTATAATGCGTGGCCCCTTGTGAAAGTACGGTATGAATAATATGGCATGCGGGGAAAATTTATAAGAAATATAGTACATTTTTAAAATATTTATTAAAACTAAACAAATTTTTCTTAGTAAAATGAAATATAAAGTTATATGAATTTTTGTTTTCACTATGTGAGTATTGACAACTGAAAAATGCCAAGTAAATATTCGAAGCCCAATTTGCAATACCATTTTATTCCTTTTCTTAGAGTTCTCCTATATGAACCCATTTGATCACAAAGATCAATACCTTATTTTCCTTTATTGCAAGCAACAATGGGGAGTGGTTTTTGTTTAACCTCAGAGCAAACTTTATTACTTGTTGATGCCTTAGGTATGTGAATCATTCTTAGAGCATGTTTTGTAGTTAATAATCTTACGTTGCAAACATCTCTCCAGTTTAATACAACAATTCCATTTTAATTTTCTTTTTCTATCATTTGTCCTTTTTTTAGCTTGGCAGACGTAACAGTCGTTGGCATATATCTTCTACCTGCTACCACGTGTTTTTTTGCCAAAGTAAAGATAATGCTAAATGGTAGTTAGTGTAAAAGTTATCTACATATAAAGTCCTACCTCTATTTAGAATGTCTTGACATATTTTTGTATAAATTTTACTGGCCCAAGTAAAGGCCTTATTTGAACAGAGCTTGCATAATTTTATACTACCATACTTGTGTACTTTATTGGGTATATATTCTGAAAATTAACCTGCCCTCCAGGGAACTAAAGTTCCATCAATAACAAAATCATCGCTGGGAAAGTAAGTATTGTGAAACCTTTATGTAAGTTATGCAAAATTGGTTGTATTTTTCTAAGTCGATCACCAGGAATGGTAGCTTGATTATCGGAAAAGTGTACGAAACATTATTTGTGGTGCTATGTTATTTTTGTATATTGTTTTATTCCATCAATGTGACATTATGTTGCCCAATTTTTGCTAACCCCTTCCACATAATCAATCGTAAAACTTTTTTATTTCAACTGCTGTTGTTAGATTTCACTTATTTAGACGACTCTGTCGTAATTGTCGAAAACTTTGAATTTTTTGCAAAAGCGTATTTATTTGTTTGACTATTAACTTATAATTTCTGCATCGAAATATAAAGAAAGTGTTTTATAAGGAGTAATACTTTTTGGCAGTTCAATTTGCAATTTAGATTTGCGTGTAAAATCATATATTTTGTCATCCATCTTACCATTCTATATTTTGATCAACATTAGGCGTTAATTTTTCAATGGTTTCAAGTAGCTCATTATTTTCTTATTCAACTAGACTTTGAATTAATTTCTCAATATTTTCTTTGCAGCCGGGGTCGTTTTGTTGGCATCGGACTAAAAATACCAGTCTAGATCCTGTACAGAATCATCTGACAGCCTCAGAATCTATATCGCTAATATTTTCTGCCATTATTTGTATTTTGGTATCCGTAGATATTTTCTTTTTGACATTTTTAAATTATTTTTTTAAGGTTTAAGATATAAATATAAAATAATACCGCAATTGTGTCTTGCTTTGATACAATGGCCAGAGTTGACTGAGAATTTTGCTTACATTATAGTTTTATGTTATATCGTGGTTTGCAAGTTTCAATACGTTAAATTTGTCATCCATATGTAGCTGACTTTGCTCCACATAATATAAACAATTACCATGAGCCGTCAACCACAAATGGGTGACAGAAAAAAAATCAAAAAAATGCTAAAAATGAAATCTTTTATTAACAAAAATAATTAATATAACATTTTTTTATTTCATTTAAATAAATTCAATCATAATTTTGTTTCAATTAAGCTTGGCAATTAACTTCTTAATTTAAGTTTTTACGTGTATTGTTCCATGATAATAGTTTCCTAGGAATTCCGGAACATTGTCATTATTTAATTGTATGCAAGCCACATTTGTTTGCATTCCTAGGTTAAAAGAATGTGGCGTGGGAAGCGAGAAATGGTGGGGTTACTATCGGCATTGGACGATATTCGACGTGTGTGTGGTTAAGTTTGGCAAAGTAATTACTTTTCTATGTCTGTATCTTTTTCCTTTACCTAAGAAACTATCTATGTGCTTCGCCGATAATATTTTGGAAATACCAAAAAAGCACCTGCTGAAGACGGACATAAGAAACAGGAAACTAACCACCTTGGCTTTAGTAAAAACTAGGTAAGCTCGTGACTTGTTTTGTTATAGTGTGAGCTTCACTCCCAACGGTTGTTCATGAAGCCCAATTTGTAGGCACAGTACTTTACGTCCAGGACCATGCACGTTAATCGACATAAAGAAGTTGAACTTATACCGTAATTATGTTTATAATTGTGGCACCTAAACAATGGGACAGTTTTTTTTATAAAAAATTGTATTTACAAAAAAAATAGTTTTTTCTTGCAGTTAATTTGATTGGCACAGGTTAAGTCATTTATATTATTCACATTTGTTCTCTATCTAATATCTGAATTAAAAACATACACATTTTATCGTCGAAGCTAGAAACATTTTTTAAATTGGCACAGAAGCTCTTAATGCGTTCTCTAAGATCTTGAATTGCTAGAATATTAACGGTGCCATTTAGCTACTTATGCCGTATATAACCTATTTCATAATACTTTAAAAATTAAACAAGATGGCTGATATCTGTTTGTGTTAGAAGCACGTTCCTGATAATCAATTATTCTGTTATTAAATTTAATGCTTGTACATTAAAATTGCAGTTTTTTATGTTAATTATGCTTATATTATATTCAAAATATCTGTAAAGCAAAATAACAGCCAAATAAACGCACTTTCACATCTAAACTTTCGTAGTATACTTGCTGACTAGCTCATTGGATATTAACGTTCTGGCAGGAAAGGTAGCATAATTATTACAAATTTAAAATTGAAGACAATTAGTGACCAAATAGTAGGTATAGACAGCTTACTTAGAAACGTGAGAAGTCATCTACATATCAAGCGAAACACTAGAAGACGGGCCTACTGCAGTATAAGAGCAAAGGTAGCTTTATGCTTAACGTGTTTTGCACTTTTTCATAAAAATTAATTTGAATTGTTTCAAACCTATTTTTATCATCAATACTATAGCATATAGATCAATTTTATTTTTTGAAAATTCATCTCAACAGAATATTCAGTCCCATAAAATTATTTAACATCTAAAGTTTTATGCTCTTCGTAAATAAAAATTAAACATTTCTAAAAACCCAAAATATAAATTCATTTATATCAAGTTGTAGAAAAGTCACGAGATAGCTGTGTATCCACTGCTCTTAAGGCACGCCTCATGTTGTTTGTTCGGTTAGACAGCACCAGCTGTACCGGAAAACAAGTTAGTTGAGTTTTAACCACCAAAGAATTAAGATGCTTTTTCTTAGTTCCTTGGCGGCAATTCTTAGAATAGCTGTGCTCATGGCACACAAGAGTAATTAAGTCAAGAACATTAACCAATGGTTAGTATAATCCTTACCTGAAAGATATAATTAATTTTATTATCTTTCAGCGCAACTAAATTTAGAAAATAAATATATGTAAAATTACGCAACATTATGAAATAGTCATAATTATTGCAGAGGAAGTCACCTTTAGGCACGACAAAAATTTGGAAATAATGGATTGATTAATAAAACGTCATCACGCTTTATTCAAGATGCTACCATTTAGCGATGCAGTTTATTGAACCTATTTGACACGTGCAAGGACAAATGTTCAACATGGTTGATGGAATCAAGTATGCTGTTAGAGGCACTTTTTAGGTTTATTATACGTCATAAGAAATAAACAGAAGGGCGAGTCGTTCCAAAACATTTTCTTTTGATTATCAAACAAACAACTATCGTTAAAATTCTTATTTTATGCATGAACTTCCTTTAATTAAGACTAATAATTTAAAAATTCATTTACAAGATATATTATCTCACATGTGTTAAATACACTTTTAGAAATATAGGTACTTGAAGTATGATTAACTGATCAATACACAATTTGGATACGTATGAAATTAAATGAATATATGATCTCTTTTGTGAATCGAACAGATCTGATCCCTCCGACACCCCCTATGTTTTTCAGAAATGTTAAATTCAATTAAAAATTTAAATAATGATTAATTTAAAAATTAAATTTTATTTGACTTTAAGATAAATTTTGTTAGTAATAGATATACTTAGTTAGGTTATCTTTATTATTCTTGTAGCATTAATTAATATAAAGATGTTGAAGCTGTACAATACCAGTCACAAAAGTTGACTCTAAATTAGAAAACTGGTTTGAGACATCAATTCTATTATTCCAAGATCAGTTATATTTCTACCACATTTATAGTTAAAAGAGATACCATATAGTCGGATTTAAATTAATTAAAGATAGATAGTGTATCATAATCACGATGAGGTGCTTTGAAAGACTAACATTATCTCCCTTTATTATGTGTATTGTATTCTCCTATAAGAGCGAAGATGAGCATTATTGATTTGTATTGGAACTAATAGCATAACGTTTTTTAGTAAAAGTTATCGATTTACATTTGCTTATATTAAAGGTCAGACCGTAAGTAATCATCCAGTTGGCTAATCTATCCACATTTTGCTGTAATAACATGTCACCCATGCCATATGCATGTTGGAAAATTTTCAGGTCATCAGCGTATAAAAGGCAGTGCGAGAACAGTGAACATTTTGGTAGATCATTAATGAACATCAGAAACAGCAGGAGACCAATAATCGATCCTGCCAGATGTAGGTGCAAATGACGGATACACAGCCTTCAATTTGTATGGTGTAAGTTCTAGCTGTTAAATGATTTTCAAAAAGTGATGGTATGTTGATCAAAATTATATGCTACTAGTTTACTTAACAAAATATCATGCGACACTTTATCAAACGCTTTAATGTCTGTTGAAACACAATCCAACTGAAAATTATCACCCAGAGCCAAAGTAATCTCGTGTCAGAAACCAAGTAGGTTAGTAACAGTTGACTTCTTTTTAACAAAACCATGTTGTTCAGATACAATATAGTTTGAAACATGTTCATAAATTTGATCATACAGTAGGTGTTCAAACACTTTAGAAAAAGACGACAGGCATGCTATGGGAACCTTCTTTTTTCCCCCATTTAAATACTGGAATAACGTGAGCAGCTTTTCACTAGTTTGGAAAGTAGTCGTTTTTTAGAAAGTTTAAAGATATTTGTTAAAGGCAGACCAAGCAGATCAGCACAACCTTTAGCCACATAACCCGGCTCCCAATCAAAACCAACTGCAGCTTTTGGTTTAAGTTGCTTACATGCTTTAATGACGTTAGATGCAAAAATACATTAACATCGTATTCCCAAGTAGAAGATATCGACCCAAGGTTATCTGCATAGGTGTGGTAAAAACGTTTCCCTTTTTAATTGCTGGATGTACCTTCCAGAAGGCTTGAGGCTTATCTTTGATTTTATCTTCAATATCTTTAATATATCTTCTGTAATTACTTAACTTCAGTACGCAAACACTTAAATTTCTGCCAATAGTCTGCAGGTTATATGAGAGACTTGGTCGAAAGTGGATGTTTCCTCCCCTTGTGAAATAAACAATTTATTGTTTTGTTAATGGCTATACAACTATTAGCCCGATATGTATAGTAAATAAGCTCTTAGTACAGGTGAATATGTAAAAAGCCTGTATTATATAGTATAATTTCAAAAAGTTTTGACATTGAATTCGTTATTGATATTCACATGTACTCAGAGGCGGATTTACGAATTTGCCGCCCCATATCTACAATAATTTTCGCTTTTTGTTTCCGCTGCTAGTAATCAATATTTAACATACAAACTAAAATGAATTTATCTTTATATTTCTAGCACCACAGTTAGTAAGTACCACGCAGGCAACCGGGCATTGTCTTGCTTAATAATGAAATAAAATTTCTACTATGCTAGGTATGATCAATGCATCATATATGGTTTAAGAATGTATTTGTATGTAAAAAATTGTATTTTTTCATATGATTTTAATTTGTCTTGATTTCATTTTGTTGTTTAATTTTTTTAGCTCCAACATTTGCCGCCCTAGGCTATAGGCTTTCTAGTGTTATGATAAATCCGGTTGTGCATGTATTTTATCATTTTTCTTGGCTTACTTACAGATGAGACAAACTTTAGTTACATTCCATTTTGATGGATATAATAGTGTTTTAATAATACAATTAAAAATCATTAACAATGGATGACTCAAGATCTACCAACAGGCTTTTCGAGGTGGAATTTAATCTGGATCAACCTCGCGTTTGAGCTTTAAACATTTCACATTTTCCTAAATATCATTCAATGTAATTTTACTTATAGCTAAAACGTTAGCTCTAAAACTCTGTTGGATCGAATATCACACATGTATAGTTAGGTGGATTGTCGACAAATTGGCTGATGTACATTGTTACGGTATTTGAAACATTGTTTTTAAATTTGTAATTGCCCAAAAGAGGTGGGAATCTTGTAACAAAATTAAGATACACCGGCCAAGTACAGTGGCACGGAGTAGGTTCCTACAGCAATATATGGCAGAAAATCGAATAAACTTGCGTAATGATCAAAATTTCGCCTAGGTGCGATTTCAAGCTACGTTATTACTAGCACTTACCCTGTTAGGTTTTCAATCCGTCAGTTTAAAGGGCGCCAACCACGTCTAGTCTAATAAGATTTACTTTTGACGATGAATAACCTATTGTAATTACGAGGTATTTATTCTCTTGGTGAAATGAATTTTTAAAAAAGGTAACTTGTTAGAACAAACCTTGCTTAAATCTATTCTAAAATAACATTATTTGAGCATTTCTGTGAACAAATAGACATAAAACAATTTTTAAATGTACTTACATTAATAGTCAGGTTAGTGACCTAGAGATTCCTGTAACAGAATACATACAATAAACAAAAACGGTAAAATTCATGATCAATTCATTTTTAATGCATCTAACCTTTTTGGTTAGACATTTTAATTACTTATCATTAGGCTCACAATGTGCAACCCTTATATTCCTAATACTGTAACGCTACACATTGGGAAAGTACTTTATAAATAATAACCACAAATACAGTTCCAATTCCACATCTACTTCTATAACAATCTTTCCAAACAGGTCTTGGATTCCATTGGACCCAGAAATCATTTCGTCATTTGGAGTCTCGAATTCAAAAATATTCTGCTGGGAAACAAATGTCCCAATATCCTTTGGTTTGTAGGTTATGTCGAAAATCAGCACTCAAACATGTGGGCCCTCGTTTATTATTCCATAATTAATAGGGTGTTTAACAACACACCCAGACCTTTACTCCTTTTTCTAACTCCACATATATTTGTGTTGATGACTTCTAAGGAATTGAATGCTTTTGTTCAAAGTGGCTGTCTTGCAATGTCATAATCCTCACCTTTTCTACTTCAGAGAGGTATACCATTAATATACCTAACATGTGTAAGATGTCTGACTGTCATGGTTTATTTGTGTTGACTCCATGTAACTATGATATAAATGAATACATAAATGAGTACCATGTCTTATAAGTGATTCTCAACCGCTGTGCCGTGGCACTTCTGTGTGAAGCCAAATTTTAGAAATGCAAACAATAAAAATTATTTTGTATGTATTTATGCGGTGAGAAAAAGATATCTAATTTTATATGCTGCAATCATTACAGCGCATCGTCAGCATTATGTTATGCCGACTTAATTATTCTGCCGAGCCGAATCAAACCAACTGCTTTTACACAGTATATTATAGGTAGGTAAAATTCTTTTAAACTTATTTTATTGTTAGTGTGCTGCCAGATTTTGAAATGGTTAAAAGTGTACTGCAACAAAAAAAGGTTGAGAGATACTGTCCTTATAATGATATCTGGGATGTAATCTAATTCCTGTAGGTTTTATGAATTCGTGGTTTTTTCTTTGGATTACTTTGTAAAACTTGATTTTTATTGCATCTTGCATACATTGTAAGTATCTGTAATTATGTAGGTGTATTAATAGGAATATTTTTAACGTAGGAAAGCTTTCTTAACATGTTTTGAGAAATGTATTGAAATTTGTTTTCCTTTTTTTGGTGACATTTAAAATAATTAATGAATTGGAGTTTCATTTTAAATGTATTCTACAGAAGTAAAATAATGCTTGTGTGAATTTTAAATATATGCTTATTAAAGAACTACTTTTTATTACACTGGTTTATTGAACACTATTATACTGAAATTAAAATTACACAGGGTGATTGAGTAATAAATTATCTGTTTTAAGTTACTTTAGCCCTTTCTCCTCTGATTTTTATTTCCCGTAATGCCCAAACGTTACACCATCCTTACATGAGACGCATATCAACGAATCGTCATGCATGGTGCATTTTTGATTACACCATTTGTAAGTTAAAGGAACACTTCGACTATCCGTACTACATATATACCAACTGTATGGAACCAACTTTTTTACGCACTAATTTAAGTAATATATATGTTGCATATATCCATCCTGTAATTCTAAGAATATTAATCAAAATTATAATTTCAGAGGTAATCACATGTTCAATTTACAGCTGAACTACTAATCGAAAAAGCAATTGCATGCTATTTTCATCATTGAAATCTGTCTAGATAAAAAATATTTTGGTCATATATATAAAAGAAATATATTTAAAAAGTATTTTACAGTAGTTTCATACCAATATACAAATAGCAATTACTACAGTATAAATAAATAACTTATCTCTGTAATGATCAGTTGCATTATCACTAAATAAAAAAAATTAAAATTATTAAAATCACATATAATTTGCAGTTCCATTAGTTGGCTGTTGCAGTTATAAAGCTCTTATGGTTAAATGCTGAAAGTTACCCTGAAATGACAAAACTGTATGTCTATTTAATAAATAATTGAATACTTACTGCTGTACTCATTAGCCACCCAGTACCTCCTGGATTGTCTATACAAATTCCATGACGTTTTAGTGCCACTCCTCCATCGGTGACAACCCATACCTGTGATCGCCCAACGCTTACTTGCTTAAATCCAGAAGTATGTAGTGCAGAATCTTAAAAATAAAAGCATGACATTTAAAACAGTCTCAAAGTACTGTGATTACTTAGAACAGGTGGGTCTGCTATAATACACTGCCAACTTGTACCTTCTGGAAATACCTTGGAAACTTCTTTTCGAACATACAGTTTTCCTGACGTATCCAATGCCCATACTCCTACTCTACCTACAGATATATTTTTTAGTTGAGCACCAGTGGGAGGTTCCACGCAAGCCCACATATCACCATCCAGTTTGTCTTTAGTGATACCTACACGCCAGTATGCACAACCATTTTTCCCTGTTGCCCAAACTTGGTTGTATGGGCTACAACTAATACTACTCAAAGCTTGATCAGAACTGACATGTTCCCACATAGTTCCCTACATTAAAAAAGGTTAACTACTCGTCATTTCATAATAAAATGTTTACCGTAGAATTAGATTGAGATACGCCAAACCTGGTCATTGCTTGCCCACCTGTTGCTAAAGCCCAAACACATATTATACCATCAAGAGTGTCATCCAAAGGTTCCAGAGAAACATCTAATAGTTTGGTGTGTCCCAGTTCTTGCCATGGTCCAGAGGTTGCTACTGCACATCTACGATACCATCGTCTTCTACGTACATAATCAGTAAACTGCTTCTGAGCATGATATGTAGCTGGGAAATCTATTGCATACTGCCAACCTTCACGATCAACCCCGCCAGGCACATGAAAATCAACAAGCCAATCTGATATCCACTGCCAATGCATTGAAAGTAGCTTGACTTGATCTCTTGTGCGTTTTTGTTTTCCTGTAGCATCACTCCACATATGACGATCAGTTGGTAAGCCTAAAATTAAACAATTTAAATTCATTTAACAGAAACAATGCCATACTTGTCAAGTATGTCACATGTCAATGTTGAAAACTTACTTCTTATAACAGGCAATTGGGATAAAATTTTTGGAATATATTAAAAACGTATATACTGGGTGCTTCAAAAAAATGTATACACACTTTAAACTATTGTAGTTTTCCCGCACTACAAGGCTAATGTTATATTTCTTCGCCAGGTGCCAGCATAATCGTCCCTCTATGTTATATTATCAGTTGGAATTTGTAATATCAACATGGCGGACGTACGTTTGAGTTTTGAAGAACGAAAGCAGGTTATTAAGTGGTACTGGAAGTTTGAGAATGTAAATGAAGTTCAAAGACAGTGGAGAAGGGAGTATGATACAGAACAGTGTGTGATGTGCATAAAGGTCATTCAGGTCGGCCTCGAACAGCTACAAGTGATGAGTCATCAACGACAGTCTTGGAACTGTTTCAACGCTCTCCTAACAAATCTTCAAGGCAAGGGGCACGTGAAAGTGATGTAAGTGCTAGCAGCGTGCTACGCATTCTGAAGAGAGGCAAGTATCGTGTTTACATTCCAAGGCTGGTGCAACAGCTAAATGACGACGATCCAGATCGAAGGTTGCAATTTTGTGAATGGATTCAGGAGATGGTGATACGTGAACCGGGATTTATGGGTAGCATCATTTGGTCGGATGAAGCCCAATTCAAACTTAATGAAACTGTCAATAGGCACAATTGTGTTTACTGGTGTGAAGAAAATCCTCACATTACAATTGAAAAAGCTGTAAATTTGCCTGGTGTAAATGTGTGGTGCGGTTTGTCTTCAAGGGGACTCATTGGACCTTTTCGATTTGAAGGCACTGTAACTGGTATTAATTACCTAACAATGCTTGCTGATTCCATATTTCCTGCCATTCGTGCATTATACGGTAATGATGATTTTATTTTCAACAAGATGGTGCTCCGCCGCACTATCACAGGGACGTCTGAGCTTACCTGGATCAAAATTTGTCGGGCCAGTGGATAGGACGAGGGGCCAATCGAGTTTCCAGCACGCCTCCAGACCTTACACCACTGGATTTCTTCTTGTGGGGCACAGTAAAAGATGAGGTGTACAAACGTAAACCACGTAACCTAGACATTCTTTGGAATGAGATTCAAGCAGTGTGTAGAGAAATCTCATTGGACGTTTTGATACGATGTACAGAATCTGTGGTGACTCGTACTCAGAATTGTATTGATGCTGCAGGTCACCAATTTGAACAGTATTAACATTTGTTATTTATGTTTCATTTACATTGGACTTTCAGCTTTCTATTTTCCTGAAATTTAACTTTGTAGAACGGTAAATAAATTTTCTATGGAAGTTCAAAGTGTGTATACATTTTTTTGAAGCACCCAGTATTTAAGCTCAAGTCATTTATCTGGCTATAAAATTCATAGTATTACTACAAATTCGAATAACTAATAATTTGAAAACGAATAGTTCAGATTTTAAGAAAGAAACGGAACACATAATGCAAACCGAATTTTTACTTCATATTTATTTTTCAATAAACATGGAAAAGGTTAAAAATTCCAGAGTTAAAATAGTCCCCACATTCAGATCTCCGGAAGGGGACTACTTCAGAGGATGTGATCAGAAAATATAAAGGAAGAACCAGGAACATTCTGTGAGTCGGAGCGTGGAATGTCAGAAGTATGAAGCAAATAGATAAGCAGAACTTGAAAATTCAAATGAATAGGTTAGCATTAGACGTAGTAGGGATCAGCAAAGTTTGCTGGACAGAGGCGGGGGATTTTTTGAGCAGAGACTTTAGAGTAATTCACACAGGATCAGAGGAAGGAGATTCGGATGTGGAGATAGTTATGAGAAAGACAGGACACTGTGTAGAAAAGTACCTACAGAAGAACGAAAGAGTACTCATGGTTAGATCAGAATCTAACCCGGTTAATACAGTAATAATACAATATACATGCCCACCTCCTAGCTACAGCAATGAAGAGGTAAAAGCAATCTACAAAGATACGAAGACATACTAAGATACATAAAAGGACATGAAAATTTAATAATTACGGGAGATTTTAATGCAGTGGTAGGCGACGGTAGGGACAGAACGGTTGTAGATTTATTTGGTTTAGGCGCAAGAAACGATACAAGACACAGGTTGGTAGAATTTTGCGATAAAAACAATTTAACCATCATAAACACATTATTTCAACATTATGCTACAAGACGATACACATGGAAGATTCCTGCAGATATAGGAAGATATCAAATAGACTACATTCTTGATAGACAACGGTTTAGGAATCAATTAAAAGACTGTAGAAGCTACCCAGAAGCAGATATAGACACTGACCACAACATCGTAATTATGAAGGCTGCTCTTAAATTTAAAAATTTGAGAAAGAACAGAAAAAGACACTTCGACTTGAAAAACTAAAAGATAAAGATATCGGGAAAATTTCTGAATTTCGAATTTAATAGAAGAAAGGCGAAAATACAAAAACAGACCAGAACTGGAAAACAGAGATACAGTCATAAAATGGAAAATTATACGCAAATGCAGGAAAGCTAAAGAGCAATGGATTAATGAAAAGTGCAAAGAAGTGCAGACCAAAATGGAAATAGGAGAGACGGACAAAGCATACAAAATAATTAGAATGAATTTTAGGGATATAAAACCGTATAGTAAAAATATAAGGGGTGCAGAAGTAGACTTCATTATAAAAAATGTAGAGAAAGTAGTTAGATGGCAATAACATACAGAGAATTTATATGCAGGGGAGGAACTAACAGCACTAGAACAGGATTTAGACATTGAAAACAAGGACTTGGGATATTCTATACTTACAGATGAGTTTGAATTAGCATTAAAAGGCCTGAAAAATGGTAAGGTACTGGGTGTAGATAAGGTGCAAGCAGAAAGTCTAAAAGCTGCTGGACAAGCAGTCACAGAATGTCTCTTCCAACTTGTAAGCTATATGTATGTAAGACAGGCGAGATATCCCAAGATTTCAAATGTAACATCTAGTCACTACCAAAAAAGAAAAGCACTGATAGATGTGAAAATTTTTGAACAATAAGTTTGACAGCACATGCGTCAAAAATATTAACTAAAATTGTACAAGGACGGATGGAAAAATGGGCCGAAGAAATACTAGGAGAAGATCAATTTGGGTTTAGGCGAAACAGGGGAACACATGAGGTTATTTTAGCTCTGGGGGTGATAATGGAGAAAACAATAGAAAAGGCAGAAAGCGTGCATATAGGGTTTGTAGATCGGGAAAAAGCATTCAACAATGTAAAATGGAAAAAAATGTTTGAAATACTCAAAAAGATTGGAATGAATTCTAGGGATAGATGGATAGATTACACAAAGAGCATACAGTTGTAATATAATTAGAGTAAGAATGTAGAGAAGTAGATATTAGGAAAGGAGTGAGACATAGATGTGCCCTATCCCATTAATTTTTTTAACTTGTACATCAAAGAGGCAATGAATACTGTCAAATGCTTCCTGCATTTAGAATTATTATGCAGGGGTAAAAGATTGATATGCTTAGATTTGCAGATGATATAGCAGTATTAGCAGCTAGCAAGGATGAGTTAGAAGTGACTTTTAATTAAATGGAAACAGTTCTAACTGAAAGATACAGTATAAAAATGAATAAAAATAAAACTACAGTACTAGTATGCAAAGGAGGGGAAAATAAATCACAAACTAGAATACAAATAGGAAACAAAAACTTTCAGGAGGTTAATGGTTTCTGCTATCTAGTAAGCCCAATAATGGACAGACAAAGTTAAGAACAAAGATTTATTTATTTATTTATAATAAAACATGTGTGAATCACTGACGTGAATAACAATTTGTCAAATACAATAAAAATATATTTAGAATATACAATTAAAAAAAAAAAACACCAAAAAGATGGAAATTATATTATAAATCTTCAGGGGACAACCTTAAAGAACCAACTGAAGCTAAACACTCGGGTATTGTGTAGAAAGCATTTTCTAATAAGAACCTTTTTATATTTAATTTAAATTGATAAATAGGCAAATCTTTTATGCTAGAATGAAGTGCATTATAAAAATACAGCCAAAGTAGTTAGAACCATTTCTGCTCCTACTTAGCCTATGGTAAGGTACAACCAATTTTCCCTTGTTGCAGTGTCAAAGTGATGAATATCAGTGTTGTGTTGATATTGAAAGATTTGTTTTTATGTAAAGCAGACATTGTAAAATAAACAGACAAGGCAAAGTTAAAATTTTAAATTTTATAAAAGATGCACGGCAGTCATCACGGAACCCAAGGTTAGACATAATGCGAACAACTCTACGTTGAAGCTTGAAAACCCGAAGGGAGCCGCTACAATGACCCCACACAATTATAGCATATGAAATATGACAATGGAACATGCCATGATAACATGACAGTAGCACATTAGGTGAAAGTGATCTTACCAAAGAGTTTATGAGATAAATAGTTCGGCAAAGTTTTTTGCATAGCAGATCACAGTAGGTGTCCCAACTTAATTTGCTATCCAGGGTAATACCGAGAAAACTAGCTGATTGCTCCTTTGAAAAAGAATCCCTTTTAATGAAAAAATTATTTGTTTGGTTTTATCCCTATTCAGGGCAAGTTTGTTATCATTGAACCATGATTCAGTAAGGCATAAAGATGTTGTACTGTCAGCTATCAGTTAAGCCATATTATCACTCTTATTATATAGAGTGGTATCATCTGCATAAAGGACAACATCACACTTGTCTTTTAGAAAAAAAGGTAAGTCGTTAATAAAGCATAAGAAAAGAAGCGGACCGAGGATGGAACCTTGAGGAACACCAGAAAAAACCTCACACATGCTGGACAATTTGCCTTTGTAAAAAACCCGTTGAGACCTAGCAGTCAGATATGAAGCAATTAGCTTAATACTATCTTCATCAAAATTTAAACCTTTTAATTTGTTAACTAAGAGGGCATGATCAACACAATCGAAAGCCTTCGTCAAATCACAGAATTTAACGGCAAGATAACTACCCTCCTCAAAAACATCTGAAATTTTATTTACTAATTTGACTAATGCATCACTAGTAGATAATTTTTTTCGGAAGCCGAATTGATCAGCACAAAACAAACTATTATTTTCAAGATAAGAAGTAATTTGAGTATTTAATATACATTCAAAAACTTTCGAAAAAGTGGGTAAAAGAGAAATAGGACGATAGTTCTTAATATCATCAAACATACCCTTTTTATGAACAGGGATCACTTTTGCTTGTTTTAGAATATCAGGGAAAACTGCTTTCTTTATGCAAATATTAAGTAATTTGGTTAGCGGAATAAGAATACTGTTGATAACTGATTTAACTAAAGAGATGTTAATATTAAACAAATCCTTCGATCGAATTCCTCATCGCTAAGATAACATCTCGTAGTTGAAAGAAACTTCTTCAAAATGGAAAGAGGGTACCAAACCAGAGAAACAATGTGTATAAGTAGTTGTGGTACTGGTGTTAGTATTAGATAAATTGGATAAAATT
The DNA here is from genome assembly GCA_036346225.1 of Platerodrilus igneus. Lineage (NCBI taxonomy): Eukaryota > Metazoa > Arthropoda > Insecta > Coleoptera > Lycidae > Platerodrilus > Platerodrilus igneus. The sequence goes on from JARFIW010000124.1 coordinate 4,775,545, forward strand.
TCTGCAACAGAATCAATAAAAGAATAGTTAAAGTCATCGGCTGAGAAACGAGTGTTCATATCATTGGCTCTATTTTTAGAATCTTTGAAATTATTAATCAAATCCCATTTTCTTTTATTATTATTTTAGCTCTAAGAATGTAGTTGTCATAGGCATTAATTTTAGCATTTTTGAGTGCATGACGATAAGCATATTTTAACTTATTAACATGCAGTTTGAGTTCTGCACTAGGAAAAGCATCATAGAATTCAACATGAAGTAAGTAATTATCACGCATCTTTCGTAGGTCATCTGTAAACCAATTGACAACTATTTTGGAACAGTTATTCAATATCCTTAAGTGTTTGATAGGAAAACATAGATCAGCTGCAGAAGCAATTATAGACATAAAGTTAGAAAATTTGTCATTAATGGACAGACTATTATCATCAATAAAGTTCCAGTTAACTAGTTGGAGATGATTAAAAAATTTATATTTCCCATATATTGTATAAGGTCAATAAGATTTATGATGATTAACAACTTTAACATTATCGTTAAGATTTAATTGAGTGGCAAGGCCGAAATGATCAGACAAGCCAGTCTTAACCACTCTACAAGAGAGACATGGAATATTGGTAAAGATTGTATCAAGACAATGAGAAAGACGAGTAGCTGTTTTATTAACAATGTACAAGCCAAAGGAAAGAAAAAAATCAATCAGTGTTATAGCTGCTTTCTCAGTAGATTCAAAATGTACATTAAAATCACCACAGACCAAGAGGTGAGACCTAAAAGGCAAACCAATGCGCTTAAATACTCTGTGAAGCGTTTCACAAAATATGTCAATTGATCCCTTATTAGGGGATCTATAAATAGTAATAATAGTAAGATTGATACGATTAAAATGTATTGCACAGAATTCCGCATGTAACTCAATTGAGTATTTATTGAATGACTCCAACACATTAGGAGTGGCGTAAAATTTCTCATCTACAAAAATAGTCACTCCTCCCCAAGAAAATTTAGATCTGACAAAGCTAGATATAGGTACCAAATTAATAATTTTAACAAAATGTAGAGCATCATTCTTTATGTTCACTTCAGTTAAACATAATACGTCACATTTAATTTTATTAGAGATAAAAAATGCTTCCATGTCATTAATTTTATTGCTTAATGATTGAATATTCAAACAAAAAATATTCAAGGTTGAGACCCCTGGAGATTTACGAAGTTTATCCTCATGTATTTTATTAAAAACTGATTTGTCATAGTTTATTGAAAACCCCTACTCTGAACCTGATTACTTTTGAATCTAAATGGCTTGACAATCACATGATTACCCCATAAATTATTTGACAATATTTTACTTACATGTAAATTATTTACACCGATTTTAAAAGACTTATAATTGTTAAATTTGGTAGTTAATTCAACACAAGATGAAGCTTCAATGCTGTTTTTACTAAGAAATCCCAAGATATCTTCGTTATTAAATTTGGGATGTATTCTAGATACAAAAATAAATCTGGATTTTTCAACTCCTTGAATGTCCGAGTCTGCATTATTACCATAAATTAATAAGTTCTTATTATTTTTATTGAGGTTAGAATTTAAAGAGGTGTTCTTAGAAGTCGGCTTATTTAAGTTAGCAGGTCTCAATTTATTAACTGTTGCTGCAGTACAAAGTGGTTTTTCCAAATTAGATAATGAGGCAGCATCTTGAGTGTCTAAATTAATAATTGTATTCATAAGTTGCCCTTGAACTTTTGCTAATTCCGGTAATGCAGTCAACAATTCACCATTGTTATTGACAACAGCAGCTGTTTTGGCGGGATATGAGTCACCCACATGTTTATTATGTTTATTTAGCTTTTTAAATTTATCTATTCGGACTGCCATATTTGACAAATCATCATTGCAAGTAGCTTTAGCGACGGCAACCGCATTAGTTGAATATGACGCATCCATTTGCTTACTGTGTTTAAGATCAGTGTCAAAGTGCATTGAACTTGAACTTTCACTTGCACGAGATCTACGCGGCGCACATGTAGTCAAAACCGGTTGATCACAGTTTAGCTGAGCCTTAAATGAATCATTTTGTAATTGTAGTATAACAATTTTCTCCTTTAATAGTGCAGCGTTTTCGTGCAGTAAACAAATTTCATTGCGAAGTGAAGATATCAGTTGTCTTTGAATATCACAAACCATATTAGGAGCCGAATTTTCATTTGCATCTGGAATGGCGGAAAAAGCCGAAATAGAATCGATTGTGTTAATACAACAATTAACATTGGATTCATCAACAAAATGCAGCTTTTTTTGCTCAGCACAACTTCTGTGGAAAACTGCTTTGCACATTTTGCATAAAACACATTTAGGGCCACCGGAAGCTCCCCTAAAGCACACTTTACAAATAATTTTATTGGAGTCATCAACACGCGACCCGTATTTGTCGGCCATTTTGTATACCCAATCTTCTAGAATCTTCTAGAAATGGTAGGGGAAGAAAGAAATATGTGGAAAACAGTAGAAAATAGGAGAGATAGGTCACATACTAAAGGCACGAGGAAATACTGCAGAATATATTATAGGCAGATATAGGAGAAAAAAAAGATGTAGATGTAGACCTAAATCAGACTACTACACACAGATAGTGAAAGATGCAGACTTTGTGAATTTCAGAGAAATCTGTAGGTTAGCTCAAAATGGGAACCAATGGAGGTATGTGTCTAACCAGTTCTAGGACTTAAGACAACGATAATAAAATATGGAAAAATATATATGCACCCATGTAGACGAAAGCCACCTTTTTGTCTTTACAAATGACCATTCGATGGCTGTATTGAGATGTGCCATTACCATTTTCATACAATTTGATATTCTATGAGAACTTTAACAACTTAGAAATAGACCAAGTATTTGTTTACAGTGAGAGTTCAAGCAAAGCAAAGTTATGAAAAAATGTAAATTGAAGATTTTCATTGGACCGATATTAATAAACTTGTAACTGAACAACAATGCATGGAACTGCTTCATTCAACTTTTGGTAATGAATCACAATTTTGGAAAAGACTTTATAATTGGTTTACAGAATTTTTTCGTAGACATGTGTCTGTCAGTGATAAATTTTATGAGGTGGATGAAAATTGTTTGTTTTAGTCACTACATGTGTAATATTGTAGAAATGTAAATGAAAATGAATGAATTTATATCTAAAAGACTTATTTTTACAGTATTTCTGAAAACCATTAATTATTTACTTACACTGCTTGTTTTATGTTTTGTAGTATTTACAGGAATTTAAATCGCCTTCGTGCTTGAATGAAATTGAATGGTTTTTGTATTTACATTTTAAATATGATTAATTTGCATAAAGTATAAAGTTTATATCAGTCTTGCAATTTTTGTACAGTCCGCCACTAATGCAATACATGGGAATTATGCTTTTTTATCAATACGGACGAATTTGATGACAAACATGCAATACACTCATATACAGGGTGGAACAATGGATATTCGGTTTCAACTTTTTTTCCCGTTTTACTTCTATTTGGGTGCGTTTTATTTATGGAATTTGGGTTTCATTGACTTCTTTATCACATCAATATATATATATATATATATATATATATATATATATATATATATTGTTATGTAGATTCAAGACCTGGAACAAAAGAAACGTTGCCTGTTTGTACCGCGGCTAGTCAGAAGCATAATGGGTCGGGTTCTGAAAGCGAGATGGTACTAATATTTTGTTGAGCGCCAAGGCGGGCTCCGCGCAAAAAAGCAACTATAATATAAAACCAACCTTACCTGCCTAATTGGCTGATCCAGGATCCAGGACTAATATTACTGTAGATATTGTGTGAACTTCAGGTTTATGAGAACTACGATTAATATTTGCACACGCTATATAAATACGTATATATTTTAAATATTCAAATTAACACTGATTGAAGGGAAACAGCTGATTGCACCTGCAACTCCTAATAAGTCGCATAAAGTTAAAACCAGTACTAGGGGTTGGTTTGCATAAAACAACACTTTATATATAGCAAAATGTATATAGGAAATTACCACTATAGGCCCTTTCAACTGCTTTAACAGTGATAATGGAACAAAGTGAAATTATTATTTTATATATCAAAGTTTAGTTAGTTGCAAAGTAAGCAACTAAGTCCGTCGGAGTATTCTTTATTCTTCTCAGGCCACTTACGTAAAAAAGGATACGTTAATACATACTGTCGTAGCGTTTTGCTTTCTGCATGTAGCACTTGTCCCTCGCTGTAGATATGTAACTAAACGATCAATGTACAAATGAATAACAAGAAGTGTAACATCTGGATAAAACTTGTATCTGCTGTACGTGCACCAAAAATACAATAAGGCAATTCCAATAAAGGAAAACCAAAACGAGAACCATAACCAAGAGAATACCAGAGAAGAGAATAAACAAATAAATAAACCAGTGGATAACAAAAAAAAAAAACCCCTAAAAGCATAAAATTAATTAATGCTCAAGCAATTGTACCAGCAAACCTTCAACGCTAACCAGCGTAAGGGTTTAAAAATATTTTTATAGCGACGCTATCTTCAAACAGGTAGCAACTTCAAACAATTCCTAAAAATACAGATTATAGTAATTGCAAGCGGCGCAATCTTACTTACAATGAATGTGAACCATTGACCTATAACATTCAAATACTTGAACCAAAGTTGCAGAAACTTCCAAATAAGCACAGCCCACGCTATATGCAACTCCAGAAAATTACGTTTCGTTATATTTATATCCTGCAACGCAGCTAGGGAAATATATTTTAGCACACGCTAACCCTTGGATAACAAAAACGTGTAGGTCACTTCACGAAGCGCATTCAAGACGAACAACGTTTAATCAAGAATGTATTAATTCGTATTTCTATTTATCAACAATTATCACACACCTGTCGGCAGATAAAGTCGCGTTGTATTTAGTATTAAATGCTTGGCCCTGAATCAATATTTTACAAATAAATTGTTACGTTTAATCTAATTACGGTATATACAGTGAGAGTCATTGTAACGTAACAAAGTGACCGTTACAATATATATATATATATATATATATATATATATATATATATATATTGTTATGTATGTTGATATTTTATATGTAATGATGCTTAAATATACGAGTAAAATAATAGGTGCAACCTGTAATATGGTGTTAGTCTGTAATTGATTAAAATAAAACTCTCTCAATTCAATTATGCCACGGCTTTTTGAAACTCTTTCTCAGGGAAACTGTATCTAGTATTTTAACTCTGTAAGGAGAAGTAGGTTCTTTGTCCCTTACAGGTATTGAAACACAAGCACCTAAAGCGTATACGATCAAAATCAAACTTAACCTCTAAGTCGTGCTTACGTATACCGATTAAACAAAGATTGATAAATCTGTTCTGCAATTATTTATTCTAGTTAACGTTTGAAATTTAATTTATTCAAAATTACTTAATATGAAGAGTAGATAATATTAACTTTTATACCTGTAACTCCGTTGAATGTGTCTGGTTGTACAGGATTGGAACAGGATACACAAAGTTGCCTCAACCGCTTTCAGTGAGTACCTAAATATATATGGTTTAGTATGAAATACAAATATGTTTTTCCTCTAGTTTAGGTTCTCTTATGAAACTACTTCAACCACTAATTGTTTTATTATTCTACAAACTACAACACTTCAATACATCACCAATTAACAGATCAGCTGCAACTCCTGAACCACCACTAAGGATGCCCCGATGGTGGTTTATTGAAATTCTTCCTTTTGTAAATATATTTTCGTTAACCTTTTCACTAATCTTTGTATTTCAACTCAATCAAACTGCACGCACTTGGAAAACACATATATTAATTTTATAATATTTAATTACAAGGCTCCTCAAGCCAAAAACAATTATTCCGTGTACAAAAATTTATGTAAACTCTTTCAAAATTTTTCTAATAATCTTTTCAAACAATTTTATAATTAATTTTTTTCATAATTCCTTTTAAACAATTCACCTAGACAACCACAAAAAACAAACTTATTTCTAGCCTACTAACTAATATAACATAAGGGGAGAATTCAACATATAAAACTTAATTCTACTTAACTACTATTTTAGAACAGTTTTGTTTTATTTTACATATTATTTGACATTTCAAAAATTTTATATTGATTTATATTTTAAATGTATTAAACATATCTTATTTTAGGAAACTCAAAATTATAATTGGCATACAGTATCCTGCAAAAATTACAAATGTTAAACTGAAGACAAAACCTATACACATTCAACCGAAGATGCATTAGATAACCTTCGTATATGCAAACAAATAATAATGCTTTTTATAAACTCCAAACGCTGTACTTCTAGTACGTAATATCCTATCTATGCTTTCAACAAGTAACTATTCATCAATCTTTGTTAACCGTAGTGTTTTTAACTTTTAGTATAGCTTGATAAAATGGAAAATTTATGGTTTTATCAGTAGCACTAACGAACTACCTTTGTAGAACCTTTGATAAATGTCAAATGTCATAGAAGCCCCACCTGGTTTGATAAAATAAATATAAGATTCTTTTTCCTCTAAACAGTGTCAACGATTGTAATAAGCTTATTTTTATTTTATTAAACCACTGCTAACCTTACGTTTTAAAATTTACTAACTGTAGTTCAACCATATCAAATTTTAATATGAATACTAACACTAAATTTAACTTTTGTAGAAATGCGTAGACTTGATTACTAATGCCTGTAATTTACTAACACTTTGTGATATAAAATGTGTATGTGTATTTATTGTATGAATGGATATAAATGTTCCAAGTGAAATCGTCCCCGACATTCACCCCTTTCATTCTCAAGCTCAAACGTATTACCATTAGCGAAAATTTTCCTTATTTGATAAGGTCCTTCATATGGAAATAATAATTTTGCACAAATGTTTCTACCCCAATTCGAAACTCTCAACCTCTTAACGATTACTAAATCCCCAATCTGAAATTTTGTCTGTTTCTTTATTCGATTGCATCGTTTCTCGACCTCCCTACGTTGTCTAGTCTCTGCCCTAGCTCTGGCCTGTTCTAATAAACTGTCAATGTCCTCCACCTCGTTCTGATCTCGCCATGGCCTGGCTGGTACCACCCTTTCATTAACGTTACTGGACAAACTTTCGTCACTGAACTCGGTACAAAATTCAAATAATTTTCGATCCTGGGTAAATTTCGAACCCAACTATTATGCTGTCCCTCAACCGATATCCTTAAGTACTTGATGACTTCCCTAATGTAGCGTTCACATGGATTTGCTTGTGGATGTCGTATACTACAAAACCCAACTTTATACCTTCTCCCTTAATTTATCAATCACCCTTTTATTATTAAAGTAGGTGGCGTTGTCCATCAATATCTTTTCATCACCCCTGTCTGTTCAGTGTACTTTCTTATGCTCGTCAACACGTGTCTTGTGTTGCAGTTTCTGCCTGGGTATAATTTTACGTACTTGAAAAATGTCCACCATCACCAAAATATGTCTGTATCCGTTATGTCCTGGTATTAAGTTGCTTACATAGTCGACTGCTACGATGTCCAAAGGTCTTTCTGTGTTAATTACCATGTGTGTGTTTTGTAACGTCATGTTCTTGTCTTTGCTTAGTAAGCATGTTCTACAACTATTTATGCTGTCCTTTACCAAAGAAATGTCGTTGTTAGTATAAAAAGTCTCCCTAAACAGTAAAAAGGTCTTTCGTATTCCAATGTGTCCGTATGTCCTGTGAATTTCTACGATCATTTTTAGTGCTGTCTCTTTCGATAATACCAGTAAGTCTTCGTCCCCAATGCGTTTTACCAAAAAGCTATTCCTCAGATTAAACCCTTTATATTCAACCCCATTTTGCTCGTTTAATTTCGTCCGAATGGTCATAATGTCATCGTGCTGTTGCATGTTAATAAATTCCTGGTTTGTCCATCTACCCTCGTCCTTAAATGTCTGTAACGCTACTAAAAACCCCTTTTTTTCACCCCAGTTATGTCACCCTTTCTACTAAGAAAGTCTGCTCACGTTCTCCTTCCCTGGCTTGTGCCTAATGTCAAAGTCATATTCTTGTAGTGTTAATGCCCACCTATATAAACGATTATTTAAAAATTCTTTCTTCTTCAAAAACGTCACAGCTGAATTATCTGACTCTATCAGAAACTTATTCCCTAACAAATAAAACCTTAATTTTTTCACTGCATACACAATAGCTAACATCTCCTTCTCGGCAGTTGAATACCTTGTCTCACATTCCTTCAGTACTCTTGAAATGAAGCATATTGGCACTTCTAACCCCTTTTGTATTTGAACTAATTCTGCGCCTATCGCACGATTTGATGCATCTGTTCGTAAAATAAACTTATCTACAAAATTTGGATATTTTAATGATAATTCCTGATAAAACCCCCTTTTTAAATCCTGAAATGCATTCTCTCGCTGCTCCGTCCACCTCCATTTCTCATTCTTTCTAAGTAATTCCACCAATGGTAGGCACAATTCTGAATAATGTGGTATAAAACGTTTATAGTAGTTGAGAACTCCTAAAAACCCCCGCAAGCCCCTTAAATTTTTTGGTTGTTCTAAATTTTTAAGTTCGTCCAACCTTTTTTTACAAATCGTAATGCCTCGTCACACATTACAAATCCCAAATAACCAACTTCACGTTTGAAAAATTCACATTTCTCTACATTCAACTGTAAACCTCCTTCATCTATCCTACGTATAATTTTTGTTACATGTTCCAGGTGTTCCTCGTTATTCCTGGAGAATATCAGTATGTCATCGACATAGTGCGTGCAAAATTCCTCGAACTCATTTAATAACTTCTGCATGGCTCTGACCAATGCAGCTGAACTTGAAGCAAGACCAAATGGAACTACTCTATATTGAAATATTTCTCCCTCGATGCTCAAACCAGTATACTTTCGGCTGTCTTCATGCAAAGGAATCAACCAAAATGAGTTTTTCAGATCTAATTTGCTGAAAACCTTTCTCCCACTAATTTGGTATAATAAATTATCCATCGATTGTGGCTGTTCATATTGTGGTTTAGTAATCAAATTTAATTTTCTGGCATCTAAACAAATTCTTATATCTAACTTATCACTAGGTTTGGTTACAACAACGATCGGATTAATAAAAGAAGTCCTTGCTGGCTCTATTATTCTATTTTTCAACATATCTTTTATTTTTAGCTTAACTCTCTCCCTCATACTATACGGAATCGGATATACCTTCGTGTAAAACCCATTTTCTTCTGTTACTTCTAACTTGTGTACATACTTAGTCGCTACCCTTGGTTCCCCATTAAATAACCCTACATGCTCATTAAATATCTCATATAATCTACCCTTTATTCCCTCGTCTATAATCCCTATCTGTCCTTCATCAAATACCTTCTCAAATAAATTACCTAACATTATCTCATCCTGTCCTTCTAAATTTCTTTCCTAATCATCCCTGTACCATAAACATCACTATTAGTATCCATCCTTTATTCGAACTCACCTTAGGCACCACCCAATTCTTCCTAATATTTAAAATCTGTATACTCCTATCCTTGCCATCTATTTTCATCCCAAATCTTTCTATAACATCTATCCCTATTATAAAATCTAAATATAACCCCGTTGCCACTAAAAACTCAGCTTCTCCTAGCTTTTCTCCCCCTATTGAAATCGGTACACAAATCATTTCGTCGATTACTGATATCTTCTTTTTCATAGCAGACCACAAACTTATCCGTTTTATCTTGCAAATCCTCCCTTTTAATAACTCAGCGTGCTTGACTACTATTTCCTTCTTTACCAGCAACAGCTCGGACCCACTATCAATTAATGCTACATATAAACAATTTCCTAACTTTAAATTAACAAACGGTAAACTACTTTTTCTTTCACCCCTGTCTTCTACTAACGAATGTACAAAACTTAAGCTACTAGTCGTACCCAAATCCACTAAACTTAAACCTATATCTAACTCTAAATTAACTAACTTATTTACATAATCGGAGTTTTTTAAACCCGATGGCTCCTCGTGAACCTGTGCAATTTCAATCAAGTTTTCGGATTCCCTGTTCCTGCCTGACGTCGTCATATGTCGGATACCTACATTACGCTGCTCTGGACTTTATCTCTCTCCTATTGTATCTTAATTGTTCGTTGTCGTTGTATCTACCCCCATAGTCCTGCTGTCCACGTTGAAAATCATGTCGCCGGTTAAATTGTCTCCCATCTCCCCAGTCATTTCTATGCCAGTTATTTGATCCCCTGAAATTTGCGTCTCTATGTACCCGTTGACCCCAGTTGTTCGTTCTCCCTTGATCTCCCTGATTTTGATTCCTGTTCCAGTTATTGAAACGGTAATTATCCCCCTGGTCCTGGTTTCTGTTCCCATTGTGTTGAGGTGTCATGTGTCTCTCCCCGTGACGTTGTTCCTGTCTTGTATTGTCATATCTATTCCATGTTTTAAAATTTTCCTGTTGATTCCGGTTTCTCCCGGTATTCCTACCTTTCCAATATCTATTATTATTTTCAAATTCCCTGGCCATGTCATAATTCCGCATGATTTCTAAAAATTCTTTCAGTGTTTTAATATTTTGAGTGGCCACCGCCTAGCCACTTCAGCTTCCATATGTCTCGATAAAACTGTATCAACTCCTCTTCTCTAAATTTCGAGTTAAATGCTGCGCCTGATTGTAATTGTCAATGATGTATTCCTCTCGCGACCCCATGTTAGTCAAATACTGTCCTGTTATCAATTTTGTTCAATTTCTGTCTGTTTCGTTACCCCAATATTGTTCTTTGAAAAGAGTTTTAAATTGCTCGTATGTGTTGTAACTTTTCCTGATAATGCTGTGCCATTTTTCAGCGTTTCCCTTTAAACTTGCCCCTATCATTTGTATGCGCACCCTCTCTGGTTCACCTTCCATTATCTCGTCCAACTTGTCTAAGTATAACATCGGCTGTTCATAACGTCTTCCCTCAAATTTCGGTAAAATTTCTCGTCCGTTTTTGAAATAACCCTGGTCCATTGTCCCTAAACGTCCCCCTTCTAATCCTGTTACTTGTTCCCTCATTACCCTAACACTACCTTCCAGTACCCCTAATTTTTCATCCACCCTCGTCTCTAAATATCCTATCACATCAGCCCTTAATTCCCCTGAATCTCTAATTTTATCCTGAATAATGTCCATAACCTCCCTTTTAGAATTTTGAAGATTCTCCGTTTGTTTTAGATCGACTCCTACCAATTCACCCCTTAGCTCTGATAGACCTGTTACAAAATTTTCTTCGACGACCTTTACCCTGTCTTCCACGTCCATCCTTACTTCATCTCTCAGTGAACCCAAACTACTCTGTATTAGCGCATTTATCCCTCCGAATTTCATCTCAATCATTTCAAATCTTTCTCTCACTTCCACTCGTGAATTCTCATTTTTCTCTTCCATTTTCACAAATCTTGTCTCCATTCTCTCAAAATTTCTCCTACTTTCCGCTTGTGAATTTTCATTTTTCTCTTCTAATTTCTCAAATCTTGTCTCCATTCTCTCAAAATTTCTCCTACTTTCCGCTTGTGAATTTTCATTTTTTTCCTCCTGTGAGTTCCTAAATTCTCTCAAAAACTGCATAATACCTAGCATGTCCCCCTCGTTCGATGTCTCTCTGACACCTCCAACCTGTCTTTCCTCCTCCGGCTGAATTACAACCACCTCCGGCTCCACATATTCTCTTCCTTCATCCCCTGCATCTCCTGCCGCTACAGTCTCCATCACCCGTTGCCCTCTCATAACCGTCTCGACACCATAAACCTTTCCTGACCTGGTGATCCCTTTCTCGTCTGACATGTTCTAAATAATGTTGCCTTTTACAATGACCTTTACTTGCCCCACCAAAATACAAATGCTCCAAACCTGCAACTACGCTAATTCTCTCTCCAAAACACCACGCTTACGAGACTGCTATTCGAGCCCCACCTGCTTTTTGTCCTACTGCAACCTATTACTATCTAACTTGCCCCACGTTTGTTGGTCGCCAATATTATGTTATGTATGTTGATATTTTATATGTAATGATGCTTAAATATACGAGTAAAATAATAGGTGCAACCTGTAATATGGTGTTAGTCTGTAATTGATTAAAATAAAACTCTCTCAATTCAATTATGCCACGGCTTTTGAAACTCTTTCTCAGGGAAACTGTATCTAGTATTTTAACTCTGTAAGGAGAAGTAGGTTCTTTGTCCCTTACAGGTATTGAAACACAAGCACCTAAAGCGTATACGATCAAAATCAAACTTAACCTCTAAGTCGTGCTTACGATACCGATTAAACAAAGATTGATAAATCTGTTCTGCAATTATTTATTCTAGTTAACGTTTGAAATTTAATTTATTCAAAATTACTTAATATGAAGAGTAGATAATATTAACTTTTATACCTGTAACTCCGTTGAATGTGTCTGGTTGTACAGGATTGGAACAGGATACACAAAGTTGCCTCAACCGCTTTCAGTGAGTACCTAAATATATATGGTTTAGTATGAAATACAAATATGTTTTTCCTCTAGTTTAGGTTCTCTTATGAAACTACTTCAACCACTAATTGTTTTATTATTCTACAAACTACAACACTTCAATACATCACCAATTAACAGATCAGCTGCAACTCCTGAACCACCACTAAGGATGCCCCGATGGTGGTTTATTGAAATTCTTCCTTTTGTAAATATATTTTCGTTAACCTTTTCACTAATCTTTGTATTTCAACTCAATCAAACTGCATGCACTTGGAAAAACACATATATTAATTTTTATAATATTTAATTACAAGGCTCCTCAAGCCAAAAAAACAATTATTCCGTGTACAAAAATTTATGTGTAAACTCTTTCAAAATTTTTCTAATAATCTTTTCAAACAATTTTATAATTAATTTTTTTCATAATTCCTTTTAAACAATTCACCTAGACAACCACAAAAAACAAACTTATTTCTAGCCTACTAACTAATATAACATAAGGGGTGCATTCAACATATAAAACTTAATTCTACTTAACTACTATTTTAGAACAGTTTTGTTTTATTTTACATATTATTTGACATTTCAAAAATTTTATATTGATTTATATTTTAAATGTATTAAACATATCTTATTTTAGGAAACTCAAAATTATAATTGGCATACAGTATCCTGCAAAAATTACAAATGCTAAACTGAAGACAAAACCTATACACATTCAACCGAAGATGCATTAGATACCCTTCGTATATGCAAACAAATAATAATGCTTTTTATAAACTCCAAACGCTGTACTTCTAGTACGTAATATCCTATCTATGCTTTCAACAAGTAACTATTCATCAATCTTTGTTAACCGTAGTGTTTTTAACTTTTAGTATAGCTTGATAAAATGGAAAATTTATGGTTTTATCAGTAGCACTAACGAACTACCTTTGTAGAACCTTTGATAAATGTCAAATGTCATAATATATATATTGCTGTGTTTCCCTGTATTATTGTCGAGCCTCACGAATTGGGCGTCAATGAATGCTGTGAATCCTACAAAAAGCTATTCATTACCTTAACTGTGTTGGTCCATTGACTTTCTTCTGTTAATCGCCTCGGCTGCTCCTCTAGATAACTTTCATCCTCATATATATAAAAAACATTTTGTAGTAGACTGTTCATGGCAATCATGATGTCACACGGTCTTTTGTTATCCATGTCCCTGTTTCTACTAAACGCGTCTGCTATAAAGTTATTTTCTCCCTTAATATATTTAATCTCAAAGTCAAACTCCTGTAGTAACAACCCCCATCGATATACTCGATTGTTAGAAAATCTCGTATTCATCAACGCACACAACGCCGAATGATCCGTTTCGATTACAAAATGTCTTCCTATCAAAAAAAATTTTAACTTCGTAACACCAAACACCACTGCAGCCATCTCCTTTTCACTAATCGTAATTTACTTCATGCGGCTTCAGTGTGCGTGAAACAAAAGATATAGGCACCTCTTCCCTTCTTGTACTTGGTACAACTCTGCTGCTAATGCACTATCCGATGCATCCGTCCTCAGTACGAAACCAACATCAAATCTGGGATGCCTCAAAATTAGTTGGTCGTGAAATTGTTCCAACAGTGTTAGATATGCTGCCTCTTGACTTTCCGTCCAACTCCATCTTACTCCTTCTTCAGAAGTTTAAACAATGGACCCGCTTTTTCAGCAAATTCGCACAAACTTTTATAAAAGTTAAGGACCCCAAAAAGCTCTTAATTTCCTAATGTTATTAGGTCTCGGATATGTCAAAAGTTCGGACAATCTTTCTTTATCGATACACATACCTTGAGTTTCACCACATACCCCAGAAATTTAACGGTTTTGAAAAAATTCACATTTTTCTATATTCAGCCTCAATCCTGCTAACTTAAGCTCTAATAATATCCGTTCTAAATGAGAGTAATGTTGTTCCTCAGTTTCACTAAAATTAAAATATCATCCACATAGTGTATGCAGAATTGCTCATATGCTCCTAAAATTGCTTGCATTGCCTTAATTAATGCTGCACTTGACGTTGACAAACCATACGGTACTACCTTAAAATTATAGATTTTCCTCTACGGAAAATCCTGTGTACCTTCTAGAATCTTTGTGTAATGGAATCAGCCAGAATGAATTCCTTAAATCTAATTTACTAAAATAAACTTGCCACTTAATCTCGTCAAAAGCGTGTCCATGGATGGTGGACAATGGAATTGCGGTTTGGTCCGTTGATTAATTTTTCGTGCATCTAAACATAAACGAATGCTATCATCCTTTTTCTTAACTACCACCAACGGATTTATGAAATGAGTGTTTGATACCTCTATTATGCCATCTTCCAACATTTTATTTAATTCTGCCTTCACCTGCTCGATATGCTGCTGGAATTGGATAAACCTTTGCGTTGAACGGTTCTGAATTATCCACTTCCAATCTGTGCTCATAGCCTAACGCTGTGCTTGCTTCTACCCCCACTAATTCTGCATGTTTTGTAATAAAGCTTGAACCTCTACTCTCCTATCCTCTGGACATCTTATTGTGTTGATCTGTTTTACTTCATCATCCTCTACCTCTACTACATTAATATTCAACCCCGTGTCATCCTCTGTGACTTCATAACTGCCCTTCCATGGCACTACCCTATCCTTAATCCTTATTTCCTTCCTTTCCATATCTATCAAAACCCTAACTTCATCATACAGTCAACACCTAAAATGCTCTGAAACTTCAGTCCAGGTACAATTACAAACTCCTGTTCACAGCTTAAACCTCCTATATCTATCCTAAGCACCACAACACTATTTACTACAGCAAACTTCTTTTTATTTGGAGCTACTAAATGGCTACGCTTTATAGGCATAATTCTATCACAAACCTTATCCCTAATTTTGCTGACGAATTCCTCCGATATTAAACTCGCCTCTGCCCCTGTATCAAGTAATACTTCTACATTATTCTCAAAATTTCTAAATTAATAATTGGCAAACATAATTTTCCTCAGTTTCTGGCTCTACTTCCTCCTCAATTTTGAAAAATTCACGTGGATGTTCATATACATTTACACTGAAATCTAGTGGTCTGTCGCGTTCTAAAAATCCTGTCCAGGTCTGTTTTCCCTACTCGGTCCTGGTCTAGCCGTCACCTCAGCGTACGTCCTAGGCGTTTCCACTCGTTCCGTGTCTGTATTAGCAGTCCCCTCATGTCCGGTGAACTATTTCTTCTGGTAGGTTCCGGTCTCGTGCAGGTCCCTTCCTAAACTATTACTTCTAACGTATGGTCGTCTCTGTTCCCAATTCTGTCGCTGGTATCCGTAACTATTCCTCTTCTAGCATAGTTGTCCCGTCTATTGTCAAACCTAACTGTGTTGATCTGTCTTTCCCTATTATCCCGAGGTCGCCCACTACTTACGTCGTCAGATCTCTGCAAGTATTCTAGAAACATTTCTCTGTCCACTATGTTCTGTAGTGCTACGTGCTGTCTTATTTCTACCTCGAAGTGTCGTGATAAATATTTAATAATTTGTCGGTCCGTCAGTGGTGGGTTCAGTTGCTTTGCTATGCTATACTTATGATAGCATATTGCTCCCTACTTCCTGAAAATTCTCCCTTAAATTTCCCTGTGATTAAGTCGTCTCGTACCTGGTCTTGTCTGTGGTCACTCCAGTAGTGCTTTAAAAATCTGTCCTCAAAGTCCATGTAGGTGTCTATGTCCTGTCCTACTAAATTGTACCACGCCCGCATTGTCCTTTAATAAAGCCTTTATTGTATTCAGTTTAGTCTGGTCGTCAAATAAATTTCCCACTAGATTTCTTACGCTATTAATAAAAATTTGTGGATTTACCCTGTTATCACCATAAAACTTCATGTGTTGGTCCAATGATACTCCACCTGTAGAAAATCTGGGACCATCCCCCGTTAAATTTGACATGTTGTATTTGATACTACTAACCCGCGTTCTACCCTGCCTAACTGATCCCTACATGAGTCCGTTACTTCAGTCATTTTATATTAATCTCTTCTTTACAAAATGCGTCCGGACCTTAAATGTCCCATTTCCTGTCGAAGACCTGTAATATCACGCTCATTTTTTTCAACCCTATTTTCAACTTCCCCCATCTTTACGGTAAGACTATTTTTAAATTCTGAAACTTCTTTATTCGTCTTATCTATTTTCTCACTTAGGGTTTCCCTAACTCCTGTTAATGTCTCATTCATTCGGTCAAATTTTCGATTTGAGTCCTCTCTCGCTCTATTCGATTCTTCCCTAGCTAATCGCATTTCCTCTAACATTCTCATCATTAACTCATTTCCTGTTTCTCCTGATTCCGTCCTCGATTGATCTCTACTGCCTCCAGCTTCTTCCATTTTCGAAATTTTCTCACACAATGCACTATCGTCACTTCCAATTTCCACTCCTTGACTCCTTAACCACTCCTTTCTCTGCATACGTTCAAATCACTCACACACACTCTAAAATACTCCTAAATTTATACACACACAAAAACTCTCTCTCTCAGATCGCCAGTTTCCTGGAATAAAATCACAAAAATTTTATTTGGAACTCGAGCCCTCACGTTGTGGTCGCCATAAACTGCTGTGATATACTCCTTTGAATGCGGGAACTGGGTCCTTTCAACAAAAAAATTCTAGCCCCACGTTGGGCGCCAAGAATGCTGTGTTTCCCTGTATTATTGTAGAGCCTCACGAATTGGGCATCAATGAATGCTGTGAATCCTACAAAAAGCTATTCATTACCTTAACTGTGTTGGTCCATTGACTTTCTTCTGTTAATCGCCTCGGCTGCTCCTCTAGATAACTTTCATCCTCATATATATAAAAAACATTTTGTAGTAGACTGTTCATGGCAATCATGATGTCACACGGTCTTTTGTTATCCATGTCCCTGTTTCTACTAAACGCGTCTGCTATAAAGTTATTTTCTCCCTTAATATATTTAATCTCAAAGTCAAACTCCTGTAGTAACAACCCCCATCGATATACTCGATTGTTAGAAAATCTCGTATTCATCAACGCACACAACGCCGAATGATCCGTTTCGATTACAAAATGTCTTCCTATCAAAAAAAATTTTAACTTCGTAACACCAAACACCACTGCAGCCATCTCCTTTTCACTAATCGTGTAATTTACTTCATGCGGCTTCAGTGTGCGTGAAACAAAAGATATAGGCACCTCTTCTCCTTCTTGTACTTGGTACAACTCTTAGACTTTTGACTATTCGATGCATTAAAAGCTCTTACATCCGCGACTTGATTCAAGATGTTAAACAGTGCATTTTAGTTTGATAAAATAATTTAAAGTTTGCTCGTATATTTTAGTGATTCAAAATAGTTTGTTATTTACGTGCTAACATGAATGTACTTCAGTGCACTTAGATACAAGGTAATAAAATTTAGTATCACTGTACCAATTAGCAAAATTTACAACGACAAATGTATACACAAAAGTAGGCAGTTTTGGCGTATATTGGTGAAAGACGATGAATTTCTTTGCTATTTTTCGGGGTGTTAATAATTAAATGGTTCAAATACGTGTCTGGATCCACGAAACAAGGGTCAGATATACACAGATGAGTTCCGGAAAAGCCCAAACAACTTTAAATAAATGGTGATGGAGAAAATTTTAAAAGCGTTGAGAATTAGAAGTAAATATAATCCTGTTGGAATGGTGTGATTAACTAAAGGGACGATGTACATTAAAGCTACGAGGACAGTAACCTTCAGGTAAATTATACTATTTTGTTTGACATTTTGGTGTGTGTTGAATAACTTTATTATACTATTTTGTTTGACATTTTTGTGTGTGTTGAATTACTTGATAATTGATTTACTTTAAATGGACATTAGTAAAATTGTACTAACCATAAAATTTTAATTTTAAGATGAAATTTGCTTGTTTAAGTAGAAAGGGGTATTTAGTATTGATGTTCTGGATTATGATGAAATTTTAGGTATGTCTTTGAGCTCAATTAGACGAACCTGGTTAATTAACGTAAAGGGGTGGTAGATGCTCCCTTTTTACTCTGCATATATTGTTATATTAATTAGTAGGCATCCTACAAGGACTTTAATTCTGGATGCACGTTAAAATGATAATAAAATTAATCTTGAAATTCTTTTAAAACTGAAATTTATGCTGAATTTTAATCTTGAAATTTTAATGTATTGTGAATATTGATGTAAATAGAGTTGACGTTGATGTTTGTGGTAGGAATGTGTTGTTTAATTTTATGAATGAGGAGGTTTATAAAATTAGGTGAGCAGCTGAAGCGAAACCAGGATCACAGCAGTTTATGACGCCCAATCGGTGGGACTAGAATTTTTTTGTTGAAAGGACCCAGTTCCCGCATTCAAAGGAGTATATCACAGCAGTTTAATATATATCTGTGTATATATATATATATATATATATATATATATATATATATATATATATATATTGCTATGTATTAACAGGAACTATCGAGCCCCGACGTTGGGCCGTCCAATATAAAATTGATATGATAACGCCATACTCGGTGTTAATGACGTTTTCTTACTTAACTCCACCTCTCTGTGTTTTCCTAATCAAATTTCACTCCCAGTAATTTTATTATTCTTCTGCCACGGCTAGCTTTTATTATTCTACACAGAGTGCACAACGTTACGATGATCAATTTTTCTCTCTTTTACCATTACTTTACCAGTACTTCTAAAGCGTTGCAATAATCTTTCAAACGCAGCTCTATTAAGATGCATTCGATTAGGTAATTTCTGAGCGTAAATTCTTGTAGCTAATAGACAATTTTCTTCAGGTTCGCCAACTACCAATATCATATCAATCCTTTCGTTAAGACCATAGGTTTTCATTTTACAAAAGGTTCACCTCACAACAATACAGATACAAAACTGATAAACAACAAAAACAAAACTTGGTTGCTGTTGCAACGAAGTCAAATAGTTAATATTATTTGGTAGGCGACGCGCCGCCTGTGATCAAAGTATATTATACCCAACTTTAGAATTATGTACCAACATTTTTACTTATTCGCTAATAACTCGGAAACGGTTGAATATGAATATAGGGTAACCTTATATTGTTGAATAGATAATTTAATTCTGCATTTTACTACTTGAAAATATACAGGGTGTTTCATTTGAAATAAGCGACTTAATGGCATTAATTGTTCAATAAACGGAGAACGATGTAATGGACACCCTGTATATTATTTTGATAACTAGTGTTATGTTTCCATTAACTACAAGTTTATACTATTCCCCTACAAAAGTTAAATGTTCAGTATCATCTAAATCAAGGTTGTTACAAAAATTTTTAATGGATCATGCGATTTTGAAAAAAGTTGAATATCTCAACAACTATCAGATTTAGGTATAGGTAATCTTGATAAAGGTTACCCTAGTTTGATACGAGCAATCAAAATTTGTAATAAAATACTGGGTGTGCCATTTAAAAAAACATAACTTTGGTATATAACTTTTTTATTGAGCACCCTGTATAATACTAATTAATTTTACGTTGTAGCCATTTCGAATATACATAAGATTTATTTGAAAGTTTTTTCGCTAAACGTTACCATTAAGTAGCAATCGAGCATTTCGTATGCGTTGGGACACCCGTATATATATATATATATATATATATATATATATATATATATATATATTTATATATATATATACAGGGTGCCCTATTTCTTGCACGTTGTATGGGTAACTCTGTTATATGTGACATTAGAAAAAAGGTTAAGTAGGGAAAGTAGTGCAGTTTTTAATGCAGAGTTCAGCCATGAAGAGATAAGTAACATACAGGGTGTAGCAAAAACGTTATACCAAAATAACGAAATTATGATCTTTTTTGTTTTGCTTCGTGGTTCATTTATTGTGATAGATACAGTAAAACGTTGTAGATGTTTTTTACGTTATTTTAAAAGGGGAATAAGCTAAAGTTATTTGTTTTTACATGCCTTTGGTCAAGTTCGAGTAAATAAGTAAGGTTATGTTTTTTTAAATGGAAACCATAATTGGCGGTAGTTCTGATAGAAAGGCATTTTTTCTCTCTTTTCAGTGATGTACTACAGTGTACATGTTCAACATAAAAATTTTTGAAAAAATTTTGTTTTTATGAAATACGAAACTTGGTATTAAATAATACAATACTTATGCATGATGTAACAAAAATATAAAAAACAAATTATGTTAAAAATTTTAAATATAATATCACTTCATAAGGTGTTCAAAGTGCCCACCATTTTATTGAAGGCACAGCTCACATCGTTTTTTAACATTACTAAGTGCTTTTTCTATTGTTCACGCATCAATGCTTGCAATTGCTGTTTGGATTCTAGCTATTAAATCCTCAAGCGTTTGAGGAGTAGTAGAATACACTTCATTTTTTAAATCACCCCACAAATAAAAATCTAATGGCGTAAGTTGTGGTGAACGAGCAGGCCAATCAATTTCCATTTTCTTACCAATCACGTGCTCAAAACTATCAGTTAAATATTGCTTCACAGAAGTACCACTGTCTGCAGGGGCACCATCGTGTTGGAAATACTTTAGTCTGTAATGGATGTTAAGAGGTAATTTATCCAAATATTCTTCCAGTTGGTGTTTTAAGAAATTTAAGTAATTTGCGGCGGTCAAAGTGTCGTTAAAAAAGGTCCAATAATTTTTCCACAAAATATTCCACACCAACAATTAATACCAAATTGATGTTGATATCTGGATTCACGCACAAGTTTAGGATTTTCTTGAGAATAAAATACTTTGTTATGCCGATTAAATATTCCGTTATTTGTAAATTTAGACTCGTCAGTAAACATAATGGTTCTCAAAAATACGAATCCTCTTCACATTTATTAAGATACCAACGACAAAATGTTATCTGTCTTTGATTATCCACTGCATACAATGTATTCGAAATAGAATAGTAATAGGGATGATATTTCCGACTTTTCAGAATACACCTCGCAGTTTCCTTAGAAGTTGCACAGTGGTTTGCAATTTCGGCAGTAGAAGATTCTGGTTTATAGTTAACAAACGCCAACACATTCGTTTCAACAGTTTCTTCATATTTTCATAAGAATTTAGGTTTGGTAAATGCACCACATGCCTTGAGATTATTTTCAAGTTTACTAAATATCCGACAGTGTGGTTGCTTATGTTCCATGTATTTTTCAAAGTACAAATCCGCTGCTGCACGTGAGTTACGATTCGAAAAATAGTAACAAAAGAGCATGTCATTTTTTTCTTCATTTGTATAGGACATTCTATTAGAAAAAAATAATATACGTATAAACACAAAATAACAGTACTATCTAATTTCTGTTATTCAAACAAGTGAAATCTATTGTTATGTGTCATATGGCTACTTGATTCTTAAAATCAGCTCAAATATTCACATATTATTTAATACAAAGTTCCGTATTTCATAAAAGCAAAATTTTTCAAAAATTTTTATGTTGAACAGTACACTGTAGTACATCACAGAAAAGAGAAAAATATGCCTTTCTATCAGAACTACCGCCAATTATGGTTTCCATTTAAAAAAACATAACATCACTTATTTACTCGAACATGACTAAATCCATGTAAAAACAAATAAGTTTATTTTATTCCCCTTTTAAAATAATGTAAAAAACATCTACCACGTTTTACCGTATCTATCACAATAAATGAACCACGATGCAAAACAAAAAAGATCAAAATTTCGTTATTTTGGTATAACGCTTTTGCTACACCCTGTATGTTAATTATCTCTTCATGGCTGAACTCGGCATTAAAAACTACACTACTTTCCCTATTTAACCTTTTCTCTAATGTCACAAATACAACGTGTAAGAAATAGAGCACCCTGTATATTTGGGCTTTGCATAAAACTCTAAGTTATTATTTCATCTTATTCACTATAATACGATAGTATTTATCAACTTACCTTGTGTAATTAACTACCTAAAATATTTATATATTTAATACTTGGCTTATAGCCATAATTTTGAGCGTAGCTTCCTGACTATAACTGACATAAGTCAAAAATTGACAATGTCAGATATGATTGACAAAAATGCCGAACGTAATTGAAAGTTAGGTTGATGTATCGTCGTGTACACGATTTAAATTTGTAAATTTCCCAATTCTGTCATCGGTCTCGGTGGCGTAACTGGTAAACGCATGGTTCCGGCAAAACCAGGAAACAGGTTCAAGTCCTGTCCAAGACCTTATATTTTGCATATTTCAATTACTAGCTCGATTTGAAATGATCATTTGGGCTTTGCATAAAAGTCTAAATTTCTTTAAAAAATGGTATGCTTCCACTACAAAAGTTTACAGTTAAAAAAGTCATGTTTTCATTTTTGGCGATTTAAAATAATTTACAATCCAACGATCTCTCCTAATTTGTATTTAACAGAGCTAAAACGTTTATTTTTGTGGTTATTAAGTTTATGATTTGAATAAAAATATCGATTTTATTAAAATGCAATGCTGTTGAAAACCATTATACGTAAAATCATAATTATACAGGGTGCTTCAATAATAAAGTTGTCCGTTTTAAATAACTTTTTCCCTTTTTCATATGATTTTTATTTTCCAAAATCCTCAAACACTACAGTACTTACCCAAATTACTGATCAGAACGAAAGGATCAAAATAAAAGGTATAGAGGAATAATGACCTTTTTTTCGAGAGATGAGTGCACGTCAATTAAATAACTAAATATCACTAATCAAAAAATCTTAATTATGCATTTGTCATTATTATCTTGCATTAAATTTTTTTTTTGTTTTTGTTCACGATTTTGATGAAATAAATGTAATTGCAACATTATCTTTTATTTTAACAGGTTTGAATATAATTTTATGCATTGGATATAGTTTTTATAGATTTAGGTAAATAAACTGTATATTTCTCAAGCTATTAGTCTGACAGAGACACAAAAAGAAAATGTATCCGTGTAAATGCATATAGGTACTAATAACAAATGAACAATTACAATTTATTACACCTAAAATTTAAAGTTCATTTCTGTGTTAAAGTGATATAATACTCTAATCCCAATTAATCAACAGCAACAGGCAGGAAAGATAGTCTTTTTTAACTTCACCTAATCTAACCAAATTCTCTTCATGATAAGAATAATCACTATTATTATCGTCCATATTATTGTTGTCTACTTCGACTTCAATCATATCATTCTGATTCACACATATACTATGTAATACACAACATGACAAAATAAATTTTAAAGTTTTTAATACACTTAAGTTCTGTAGTTGCATGAAACCATTTTTCAGATGACCAAGTGCATTCCCAATTTTTATCGTTGTGGATAGAAATTTCTTATTATGTAAAACTTGTTTCTGCCTTAAGTCTCCATAACCAAACCTTTAGGACATATGTACTGTCTCCTAGCAAATGATAGCGGCCATGTCAGTTAAATGTTATTGTCTTCACCTATGAATGACAATGAAAATACTTGACTGTTTTAAACTTTGCCGGGTAGTGTTATGCTAGGGATGTCATGCCTATTTGTGATTTCGTGAGCAGGTGTTCTAATACTGATATAAATGTACCATCAACATACCCTAGCACATTAGGACTTATCTTGACAAAAATCTTCTGTTATATTTCTATTCTGTTCTGCTGTTCTTGGAAAGTTAATTATATTTGGCATTGTATTGATTGAAAAGCTTATGACACGTGATTGTACTTCATGGAATGTTAAAAGAGCCATGTTAAATTTGTTGCCAACATCTCTTTCAATCGAAAACGACAGCATTCAATGAGTGCATGCATGCAACGCCAACCGAACATGACTGACTGAACTAAGTGTAAGAAAGTGCACACCAGTGCGACCACCCGAAAATGCTACAAGATTCTTTAATTTATTAAAGTATTCATAATACCTAACCTAAAAAATAATTTTAACGCCACACAAAAATTCGTATACTGTGTGTTCCACTAGCATCAGTGCCACAAGCCACACCCCTCCAGGACCAATGTTTGCTCGATAACAGCTGTACATTCTATAGTACATGCTAAACTAACCTATAAAATCTGATTGTCTTGATGGTACATCTGTAAATAAACCAATTAAAAATGAATTTACCAATGATCCACTTGCTTTGTAACCTCTTTGTATAGCACCACGAATTATATTTATTAATTTTATTTATATTACTTAACAAGCTTAAGAAACCCACATACAAAGTAGGCACCAAATCAAAAACAGAGATACGCAAGGTAACAAAATAAAAAAAAGATATTAAATAAGTAAATACAAGAGTAAAAAATAAAAATTAAACAAGAAAAAAGCAAAAACAAAAACAACCTGAAAAAAAACACAATCAAAATACAAGAAAGGGCATAGGATGGATAAGTAAGGAACACTAAATAACCGGTTAATCCATGCACAGACAAGTTGATTTAATGCGTGACAAGAAAACGTCGAAGGTGTCAAGGGATTCACATTGGTTTTAAAATGTTGCACACATAAAGTGCAATGGGGAGAACTTGAACACATTGGTTCTCGGGGGGTTTTTAAATAGAACATACTGTGGCTCCTGATAGATGTAGGCACTCGGAAATTTAGAGTCATATAATAAGTATGGAGTGTCTATTGAATTATTAACTAATTTGTACAGAAATGCCACAGCACAAATCATGTCGGGATTTAAGTCTAGTTACCGAGAATCTGCTTAGAAGTAGATTATGGTTGTAACCTATACACCGACAAACTGAGTTCCCCTTGTATGCTAGATATTTAAGAAGTGACGTTGTATCCTCTCAATCACGTTTACATGGATAGCATATGAAAAATTCCAGACTATACTACAATACTCCAATTTCGACCTAACATAGGCAAAAAATAATATTTTTAGAGTATCAATACTGAGGTGTTTACCCATCCTAATAACAAAACCCAGCGATTTATGCGCAGCCCTGATAGTGTTAAGGATATGCAAATTACATGTTAACTTGGCATCAAACAGTACACCAAGATAAAAAACACCATAAGTGATTTTAAGTACTGAACCTTCAATGCTATAAGGGAATTTAATTAAATTATGCTTTCTAGAGTAATTTGTAACAGGACATTTATTAGGATTAATTGGGAGGTTGTTTGTAATACACCAGAAATGTAGTTTATTTAGATTCTGCTGCAGTTTAGAGCAATCTTCTATTTGACATCACATTGACATCTGCATAGATTAAACACTCACAATCAATATCAACAACAGAATCATTGATGAAAATGATAAAAAGTAGGATCCAAGGACAGAGTGTTGTGGAATTCCAGAGGTAGCATTAAAGTAAAGTAAAATTAGCTGCAGTAGATCTACCAGAAACAAAGCCGTGTTGTTGCAGACATACTTTTGAATGCTCATATACAGTAAAATAATTATGATAAAATAATTTATACAAGCTTAATGCGCATGGGTGTTTTAAATTTGCATAAATTATGTCAGATTTGAAAATTATGAATAATCATTTCAAATCATGAATCGGCAATTTTTTAATGCTAACTGTGTGCGGTGCACTAAATGAGAATTAAGTTCTAAAAACGCTTGAACACAAAACATTACAAAGGAACACTCAATAATATGCACAAAAGTTCTGTAAACAAACTTATTAAAAGACAGGAGTTAATTTTCCAATACAGTATTTTTTGACAATTTGTATTAAATTAATACAGTGTCACATAACTGGAAAATAATTTAATTGATGTAGTTATTTATCAAACGTCAAATATGACAATAGTGACAATTTTACTTTCTAAAATAAACAAAAAGAAAATGAAATACTTACATTCTAATATAATAAGGAACTTTTTTAAGTTGTTTGTTATTTTAGAAGAACATTAAAAATATAAACTTACCTGTAGATGTATAACCAGTTACAGGATTCCATCGCTGATTTTCATATACACGATAATCTTGTGAATCTGTCATGGCATTTATGTTATAACTATCAAGACTTCCAAACACTGATCCGCCCCAACCTCCGTTATACACCCAAGCTGTATGATCATTTGCTATTCCCCATGTAACACCAGCTCTACAACTTTCAATTTTTTTTAAATGTCCACCTAATTGTCTCCAAAAAATATCACAGGGATTTAATACTGATGCTGGAGTCTTAATTACTAATTTGAAGGGTTGGATTTTTCCTGAAATTGATAACTCTGAGGCAGCATACGGAGATATAACATGTCGGTAGCTGCAAAATTTCTCATCATTAACAACAATTACGTAATCATCAGAAGTACACAAGAATTTTAAAGTGAATTCCTGACCTTGTTGTAAAGGTATGCCTCCAAGTCGATCCTCTATGTTCCATTTACCTTCTGTCATACTGTTTCTAACTACAATATTATCATTAAATCTTGGATTAAAATGGAAATTGATATTGACTAGTTCTGTATGTGCTTTATGACGCAACTTGTAAGTTGAATGTGCTTCCAAGTTTATAGCTATCCTGTCGGCATCATCACCTATGCAACCTGTTAACAATAATTCTGCACCTGGTATTAATCCACCATGTAATGGCACTGATAATGGAACTTCCTTCCCTGCTAAATTCAGTTCTTGTATATAAAATCCATCCTTTTGTAAAAAAGAATCGTTGCTGACAGTATCGCTAACAAATACATCGCCCAAGCTTGTAGTTGCCCACATGCTGAAATCACTTGCTTTACCTATAACAAAAAAATTGAATTACACCAAATCTTAGAATAATGAGAAAACAAATCTATCGAAGTTAAATTCTTTTACAGATTGTCGAACAGTGTTCAAGCTCCTATTGAAAGTATTGCATAAGTGACACCATTTGTTTAAAGATGTTGGCATTTGTGTATTCGCAAACAATGCAATTAAATTATCAAAAACCAAAGTAGTTCTAATAAGAACTGTTTTTATACAAGTTTACAATAATATTCAGAAAATTATGTTGTCTAATGTTAATAGGCGGCTCAGATTGTCGAACAGTGTTCAAGCTCCTATTGAAAGTATTGCATAAGTGACACCATTTGTTTAAAGATGTTGGCATTTGTGTATTCGCAAACAATGCAATTAAATTATCAAAAACCAAAGTAGTTCTAATAAGAACTGTTTTTATACAAGTTTACAATAATATTCAGAAAATTATGTTGTCTAATGTTAATAGGCGGCTCCGTGTCGTAGTGGTATGTGTGTGACTACTACGCCCAAGGTCCCGGGTTCGAATCCCAACACGGTCCGCTTGAAAAATGTTAGGTGAGCATTTTTCACAAAAATACACCCTCGTTCGGATGAGAGGTAAAATGGAGGTCCCGTGTGTGAGTGTTGTCACGCACGTTAAAGATCCCTACCTTGCTTGGAACAGCAAGGGTTCGGCAAAATTCCAAATTTTCCAGGTAAAAAAAAACTCGCTTCCTGGCCAATGTAGTACCTTCGGGTGGAGCATTGGAAAATCACATGTAATGTCTAATGTTAATGCAGCAGCAAAATAAGTGACGGGTGACACTAACATGAAGATAAATTCAGACTTCATATCAAGATATGGTTAACTTCAAACTGAACAAAATAGGTTTGTCAATGGTGCATTGTAATACCAATAGTACAAACCAGAATGCTGTAAACGTAATATGAACACACTATATCTTTTTACACGTATTAACAGTTTGGCTGCCTGAATCGCTATTTATGACGTCATGATCTTGGTTCAACCGATCGAGTATATTTGTATTTCTTAATAGATACATAATAATAAAATCACCTGAAATATTATGAGTTTGTCCACAAACAGAAGCAAAATGTGTTTGCCACTCTTCAAGTTGAGTATCACTAGCAAATTGGAATCGGATATTTGGCGATGATAAATGGGGCATGTAAATCATTAAACGTGGACTTCCAGGTTCACTGCAGCATTGCACGATTGTAATATCACTAATAATAATTTGATGCTATAAAAAATAAATTATATACAGTTGCATCACAATAATACTTTACCATAGTTGTAGCACCATCTGCGTTCATAATTGTTACCGTACCATTAGTATGAATCCATTCTAATTGTAATAAACATTCCACAAAAGCAGCTGAATTGAAACTAACCCTAGCTTCTCCTGAATGTGTCCATGATGTTGTATCCACAGCCGAGTGATAATTAGTATACAACTCTTGAGTTGGCAGACGCGATTTAAGTTCTTCAAGTATTTTTAATCGCCACGGTTGCTCTAGTTCAGCTTGATGTAAAGAACCAGCTTCAAGAAACCAATTAGGTAATTGACAGGGGTCGACTGTGCAAGCACCTCCATCTACCCAGCTCCATGATGCTTCACATTCTGCCCAACACAATTCCTCATCTTCTGCATAGAATACACTAGAATTACTAGAACTTTCAGCTTGCCAAACACTGTTATCTATTTCAGGATGTGCTTCAGTGCCAACAATAGAACCAACAGAACGTACCGGACTCCAAGCTGTAGGATTTTTTAATTGTGCTTCAAAATGTTTGCCAGATATTTCTCCTATTGGAAGGGATGTAGGTGCTGTTGGTGCAGAGTGAGATTGATCTTCCCAAGTGCTAGCAGCCATTAATTCACATATGCTGTGTGGGCGTTGATTCTGGCAAAAAGAACATTTTTAGGATAAATATAAAAGCTTCTACAAGATACAGTATAAAACAATGCAAACAATCCAATTATTTAAAAGATTATTATACTTTGTTCTCTTTAACAAGAACCATGTATTTTGAAGATTGGTTATCTGGGTATTTATAACTGAATTAAATGTTAACGTTGCAATTGTTTTTGGTCCACAATTCGTAAATATTTAATGTGTTTTAATCAAGAAATAACTTGCCAAAATTATTAAAGATAAGATATGAATTGAATTTAATATTACATAATGAAAATTTGTTTATTATTAACAAATCGAGATAGCGGTAATTTTAGCATGCAATTAAAAGATATTCCTCGAAATTAAAAAAGTATTATTTCGTGAAATTATGAAAATGCTGTACATATTTTTCTAATTAATCAAGCAACTATTCTTATTCATCCTGAAACAATAAGAACAACTTATTTAAAAATGGTAACGTAGAAACTTAGAAAATCAATGCACATCATAGTTCACTTCATACCACTTTCAACTACAAAATTTAGAATATAAATTGTGTTTTAGTTTATCGTTAAATCTCTTAAGAACCGGCGCAATGATTTTACCATTTCTTTGTAATAAGGCATGTAAATTGGTTAGTGCTTCTGGAATATGCCGCGGGAAGATGCATTTTTTCTGCATTGCATGAGAAAATTTTTTCTGTTGTTCAATGATGCCAATTTTGTGTTAAGTTTAGCCCAGCGTTTTAGGAGTATAGTGGTATTAGCTCCATAGGATTCGGTTGTTCGTTGATAGAAACCAATATCTTCTAAATGTTATGTAGTATAACGACCTTGCTGATTTGAATATATTGAATGATATTAGCAGGTTGTAGGTCAGCTGGTTATTTAAGCGTACTCTTTATTATATTCTTAGCTTTCGGTTTATTTCAAACCTTTATCAAAGAAACTACAAAAAGGTCATTATGGGCATCAAGCAATATACAATAACTACTTACTAAATTGAGGTTGAATGCACATTAATATCATTGAACTATATAAAACTTAAAGTATACATCGAATTTTAAAATTGAACAATAAAACATTTAAAACTGTAAACAATAAACTATTTGCCTTGTGAACATGTATACTGTAAATAACCTTCAACGATAATTCCTTTATAATTTTGACAATTGTATTTAAACCTGTCTTGATAGAGAGTGGGTGTGTTGCATGTGCATGGATGTGTGTGGGTATGTGTGAACGTGTGTGTGTGTGTGTGTGTGTGCGTGCGTGTGCGTGTACGTACGTGTTCCTGTGTTATGCTATTGGTCTAATTAAGTTTGTTCTAGGTTTGAAATTAAGTAGATACGCATATATACAGCTTAGTTGATCTATATCTGTCCTTTTATTCATGGTATCCGTGTTTTTAAATATGTGACACATTTCCAAAAATTCCCTTTTTGATCGCTTACCTTCCATTAGTAGTATTTTAGGGTTATCCCAGTCTATTTTATGTTTGCTGTTATTTGCGTGTGTGGTCAATGCACAGGCATTGGGTTTAATCCGCATGTCGCTTTTGTGTTGTGTGATGCGTTGCTTTAAATATCGAGAGCTTTGACCAATGTATTTTAAATTGCAGTCTAAACAAGTAATTTTATAAATGACATTTCTTTGTTGTAATGGTGGTGTTTTATCTTTTAATTTTGAAAAAAGGGCATTTAAAGTCCAAACGGTCTTCTTTGCAATTTTTATGTTGTATTTTTTTATTACATTTTCTTATTTTTGGGTTAAATTTTCAATATATGGAATTGTTCAGTATTTCTGGATATCTACAACGTGATCAACATAGTTGTTTGGGGGTACATTAGAAAGATAATTGTTTAAAGGAACTTCGTGGTTATATAAAAGATTCTTTAGTAATTTTGGCGGGTAGTTGTTGTTTTTTAGGATAAAAATAATTTGTCTAAATTCTTTTGAAATAATCTTGGATGACATAGTTTAGCGGATTTAGAGGATATTATAGTAAACATAAATGATGAAGAAAGAAACCTATGTAGAGCTCACACAACCAATATCATAACAAATTTTTTGCAAAAGAATTCTAATACAAACTCGATGATTATGATTGAAGTCAATAAATGCAAAAAATTTCTAAAGGAAAACAGGGATCTACTTATAATTAGAGCAGACAAAGGGAACGTTACTGTAGGTATTTCAAAAAACGAATATAAGGAGAAGATGTATGAATTGCTAAACGACACAACGGTTTACAAAAGGAGTGGAAGAGATCCTACATCGCGTTTTCAAAACCTAACGATAAATCTAATAAAAAAACTTAAACAGAAAGAATACATTAGCGCACAGCAAGCCAAAACTTTGAGCAATTATAGCTCCACATGTCCGAAATTGTATGGCTTACCCAAAATTCACAAAGCAAATTACCCTTTAAGACCAATAGTTGCGACAAATAATAGTCCCACAGAAAATCTATCAAAATTTATAGTCGATATATTAAAAAAATCGATTAATACTAATAATTATAATGCACGCGATTCTTTTGAGTTTGCTAGCTTTATAAAGGATGTACACCTACCTAATGATTTTGTTATAATAAGTCTTGATGCAGTCTCCCTTTTCACTAACATTTCCAAATCTCTAGTTCTAAAAAATATCAAAAAATTATGGCCTAGAATTACCAATACTTGTAATATTCCAAAATCCGTTTTTATTGAAATGATAGAGTTGATTTTTGATACTAGTTATTCCAGCTACAATAATGAATTCTTTCTACAGACATTCGGGCTCCAATGGGCTCGAATTTAAGTGCCATACTGGTGGATATTGTCATGGACGGTTTATTAGACGAAGTCATTCCTAAACTAAACTTTAAAATGCCATTTATAAAAAAATTTGCAGATGACATCATAACTTCAGTACCCATAAACGAAATTGACGAAACTGTTCGAATTTTTAATAGCTATGACGATAATATTAAATTTACGGTAGAAGTGGAAAAGGATAGATCGGTACCATTTCTAAACACTTTATTGATTCGAAACAATGACAACACTGTAACCTTAGACTGGTATCAGAAGCCTACTAGCTCGGGTAGATACCTGAATTACCTTTCATACCATCCTTACAAGATAAAAGTAAATTTTATTTTGGGCTTAAAAAGCAGAATAAAAAGAATATGTCATCCAACATTATTTCAAAAGAATTTATTATCCTAAAAATCAACAACTACCCGCCAAAATTAATAAAGAATCTTTTATATAACCACGAAGCTCCTTTAAACAATTATCTTTCTAATGCACCCCCAAACAACTATGTTGATCACGTTGTAGATATCCAGAAATACGGAACAATTCCATATATTGAAAATTTAACCCCAAAATTAGAAAATGTAATAAAAAAATACAACATAAAAATTGCAAAGCAGAACGTTTGGACTTTAAATGCCCTTTTTTCAAAATTAAAAGATAAAACACCACCATTACAACAAAGAAATGTCATTTATAAAATTACTTGTTTAGACTGCAATTTAAAATACATTGGTCAAAGCTCTCATTATTTAAAGCAACGCATCACACAACACAAAAGCGACATGCGGATTAAACCCAATGCCTGTGCATTGACCACACACGCAAATAACAGCAAACATCAAATAGACTGGGATAACCCTAAAATACTACTAATGGAAGGTAAGCGATCAAAAAGGGAATTTTTGGAAATGTGTCACCTATTTAAAAACACGGATACCATGAATAAAAGGACAGATATAGATCAACTAAGCTGTATATACACGTATCTACTTAATTTCAAACCTAGAACAAACTTAATTAGACCAATAGCATAACACAGGAACACGTACGTGCATGCACATGCACACACACACACACACGTTCACACATACCCACACACATCCATGTGCATTCAGCACACCCACACTCTATCAAGACAGGTTTAAATACAATTGTCAAAATTATAAAGGAATTATCGTTGAAGGTTATTTACAGTATACATGTTCACAAGGAAAATAGTTTATAGTTTACAGTTTTAAATGTTTTATTGTTCAATTTTAAAATTCGATGTATACTTTAAGTTTTATATAGTTCAATGATATCAATGTGCATTCAACCTCAATTTAGTAAGTACTTATTGTATATTGCTTGATGCCCATAATGACCTTTTTGTAGTTTCTTTGATAAAGGTTTGAAATAAACCGAAAGCTAAGAATATAATAAAGAGTACGCTTAAATAACCAGCTGACCTACAACCTGCTAATATCATTCAATATATATATATATATATATATATATATATATATATATATATATATATATATATAGTTGTGATACTGTAGGAATACCCCTATGCACCCTTTTTGTGAATTAAAAGGGTAAAAAATTTTAATCTGTCAATTTTTAATTTTTAATATATAATTTTAATTGCGTCGGCTAGCTCTGCTTCTGAATTACGTACGGAGCTTGCGACAATACGACAAACAAAGCTTTTAAACCTACCATCTACCTCTCCTTCCTGTTTTAATCTATAAACCAAAACACCATTAAACACAAATTATTATAATGTTCTCAAAAATATTTACAACATATGACAAGGTTAAAATTCTTTAATTAGAATTTTCTTCCAATAATTGAATAAAAGTTTTATTAATTATCATCCCCAAAGATGATCAAAAAAGTCAGCAACATCACCATTATTATTAATTATTAACTGAAGCCTGATGAACGTTCATTTAACCTCTTTTGTTATTTACGTAATTTACAATGTATACTCAAAAATTAAATCTTGCCGACCCCTCACATAAATTATCTTGAAAGCAATTTTTAAAGTATTTTGTTATACTTCACGGTTCGATACTCTAAGGTATAGGTTTAAAATCCCGGGTGTAGCATACAAGAGTCACTACGACAGTTGGTAACAATAATAAATACATGTATAATGTTGCACAATAAGGGGTTATGTCATATCTATGCTACAAATTATTATCACATGCAAAAAATGTTTATTGCAATTATAGGAAAAGATAAGTGTACTCACGTACCTGCGGGTTGTTTTAAGTTATTTAACCATGTGAGGGCTACACAATCAGTAATTAATGTGAAATGTGTACCTTCAACATATCCCCTAAATTTTTCAATACCAAAGATAACCCCTAGTAGTTCACGTTTGGTAGCTGAATATTTTTGTTCAGCAGAAGTTAAGGCACGACTTGCATAAGCGATATTGTGTTATAATCCATTGCTCACCTAAAACAACATTGCACCTAAACCAGTAAGTGAGGCATCGGTTTGTATATAAAATTTTTCATCGAAATTGGGCGAGATTAAGATAGGTGTTGAAGTGATTAATGTTTTAATTTGTTCGAAAGCCTGTTGAGATTCTAAATTCCACTCGATAGATTGGGATTTCTTTTTATTTTTAATTAAAGCGGTAATGGATGTAGATATAGTTGAAAGGTTGGGTAAAAAATTGCGATAATAACTAATCATTCCTATTAAACGTTAAATTTCGGTAACAGTTTTGGGTGTTTTAAATTTAGTTATCACGTCGACTTTAGCAGAATCTGCTCTTAAACCCGTTCCATCGATAATAAAACCAAGAAATGTAAGGTAAGAACAACAAAATTGACATTTCTCCCAATTTATCTTAAAACCTGCTACATTCAGGCATTCCACAGCTTCATCCAGTGTGGCGATATGTTCTTGGAAGGAACTTGAGATAACTAATATATCATCTAAAAATACAAAGGCACGTTCCTGATGTAAGATAGGACCTAACGTTTGATCCATAGTACGTTGTAAAGTTTGTGGTGCGTTACAGAGACCAAATGGCAAAAAAAATTATATTCGAAAAGACCTCGGCCTGGAATACAAAAAGCAGTTTTTGGGCGGGAAGATAGGTCAAGAGGTATCTGATAAAAAGCTTGTCTAAGATCGATAGATGAGATAAATTTAGCGTTTCGGAGTCGGCTTAAAATCGAATGAGTACGAGGTAGAGGGTAAGCGTCCGACACAGTTACAGAATTGAGTTTTCTACCGTCAAAACAAACACGCCATTCACCATTTTTCTTGCGGACTAATAACACGGAAGATATCCATGGCGAATTTGAGGGAGAGACAACACCAGATTCTAACATTTTATCTATTTCATAATGCAAATGTTTTTGTAATGCAGGCGATAACGGATATTGACGTTGCTTAAAAGGGAGGGCATCACCCGTAGAGATAATATGTGCTGCAGGGGTATTTAATTTACGAAATTTGTCGATTGTAGAATTAAGAATTGCATTTTGGGAAAAGGTAAGAGAAATTTTATTAGATATTCCTGCAGACGCACAGGAATTGGGTAAGCTAATGTAGGCACAATCAAAAATGGAACGTCACGTTCAAGTGATTCTACTCGAATTTTTAGTTTAAGGGAACCCGTTACATGTATTTGATTATCGTCAGCTAAATTTATGGAAGTTTTTTCGGGAACAACTTGAATTTTAATGTTTTGTTTAGATAATTGCTGTAGGCCTTCGTTATTTATAAGGGAACATAAGGAACCTGTGTCCAGTAAAGCTATTACATTTAAGGAACCAATCAATATAGGTAAATGAGGACGGACATCAAGGGTTTTTTTACAAGTAGTAAGGCAGCAGACTTTTTATGGTAAAAGGAATTAACGATTTGCAGCCAACTCGACCACTCCGACGGGGTAGTGTGACATAATTCTGATAAAGTAGGTAAGTTATTTTGTAAATTTAAGGTAACGAGATTATTCTTAAATACATTAGGTAAAGATTTAACGTTAGAGGTAGTTTTATGTTTTAAATTTATTGACGTCTGGGTGCGTTGAATGGTTGGTGTTGAGGACGATTTTGATTCCTTAAAATATTCACGTCTCGGGTAGGAATATCTCCGCGAAAGTTTCCCGATAAGTTAGAATTACAATTTGTACACGTAAATTTATAGGTATTGGTGCGACCGCAACCATAACAAAAAATATTTTTGGGATATGTGCACGTACTGTAGCTATGTCCACTTTTTTACAATTCCAACAGGTAAGTGAGTTATTTGAAGAGGTAGTAGGGAGATTAATAGTAGATACTTTACGAGAAGGTTCAGTTTGACATGCCAGATCAGGTTCTAATAGGCCAGATTGTTTTTCTGGGAGAGGACGGTATTTATCGACACGCAATTTTACTTCCTGGAGCGAGCGACATAAGTCTTTAAACTGAGGTAAAGAAGAAATGTGTTGTAACGCTAAACGTTCAGAAAAATATGGATTCAAATTCCTACGGAGCTGATCAATAATTTCAAATTCTGATGGTTTCTTATCTAATCTGCTATATAAAGCATCCATTTAGGTAATAAAAGAAATTATATTTTCATCAGGTCCTTGGGTTTGGTTTCTTATTTCGTTCCAGAGATCGGTAATATAGCCATGCGGTAAGAAATCACGTTTCAAACAAGTGATTAATTCTTCCCAAGTAGAAATCTGATTTCTTATATTTCTATACCAAATTAAGGCAGAACCAGAAAATAATTCACCCGCTGAAACAAATAAATCTTGATATGTACAATTACGTGATATCCTAAAATCGTTTACTCTATCAAGGAAAGACATTAACGAAATTTGGGGGTCAAAGCCCTGGAAAGTTAAACCCCATTTATACACAGGTATTGATTTCCCCAATGATGCAGATTGAGAGATGGCAAGGTTCGACAAGGCTACAGGTACATTTAGGTCTACATCTAAGTTAATCTTGTCAAGAACTGTTCCTTCGACTAAGAGAATGTCCGATAGAAAAGTTTGTTTAGTTTGGTCAGCCTGTACATTGTTAAATAAACACAACAACTCTATTCGCTGCTTAACGTGGGCTATTCGAGATACAAGGCGCTTAAGTTCGATTTCACTGGGTTCCGGATCAATTCTATGTATTATATTCGTGATATCGTCCAGGGATTATTTAATTTCCAAGGTATTTTGAGGTAGATCAGAGACGAAAACACGCGCAATAGGCAAGCCTTTAGCTTCTCGAGCTAATATAGCTTTGAGCTGCAAACGTCTGTCATTTTGGTTAGATGCCGCTTGAATATTCCTCGATTAAATCTCGTAAATTAATTCCAATGATTTGAGATAGATGATATTCATTATAATATAGTGTTTAAGGCAACAGATATAACGAAATCAAGTTACTATAACGTTTTAGAAGATAGAAGAACTTAATTAATTGCAAAAGCTATATTTCTGGAAGAAATTTTCTTTATGGAGGTAATTGTAACTAATAATTGATTATTTAGGTTATAAAGGGACACTTAGAATCATAGAAAAATTAGATATTATATGAGTTATCTAAACGAAAACTTTTTAGAAAGTTGACCCAAAAACTAAAGAAATCTGAGGTTTATAATGTTTATTTA
Organism: Platerodrilus igneus; assembly: GCA_036346225.1. Classification (NCBI taxonomy): domain Eukaryota; kingdom Metazoa; phylum Arthropoda; class Insecta; order Coleoptera; family Lycidae; genus Platerodrilus; species Platerodrilus igneus. The sequence goes on from JARFIW010000124.1 coordinate 4,813,167, forward strand.
ATTGACTTTAGTGTATTTTTAAAGAGATTTTTACTCACAAAGAATGGTAAATGGAGCTATTTATCTATAACTAGAGTACTTACAGAAAAACTTATGTAATCCAAAAGTATATGCTTCCAGCCAGAACTGAGGTTAAAGGAATCTTGCAAACATATTTAAAAGGTACCCACTTCAGCTTTATGCTAAATTAGATTACGTAAATATTTAAAAAATTTAGAGCAAGAACACACTATTTTTATAAGGCAACATGTGAATTAATTAAATTAGCAATACATTTATGAAAGGTATACACAATAACCAATAAGGCTACCCATATCAGATTGACATAGCAACAGTTTCCATGTCATTTCATTTTAGATGGTTGTCATAGTAACTAATGTTACCAACCTATATTTTCTAAGTTATTGAAAATTAAAAATTTTTATTTTTGAGTGAAATATCCACGGATATATTTAAAACTAATATGCTATAAGATATACAAAATAAGAAAACAAATTTTTTCCACGAAAACGTTGAATGCGCCACTGTTATACTTCACGGTTCTATACTCTAAGGTATAGTTTTAAAGTCCCGGGTGTAACGTATAAGAGCCACTACGACAGTTGGTAACAATAATAAATACATGCATAATGTTGCGCAATAAGGGGTTACGTCATATCTATGTTACAAATTATTATCACATGCAAAAAATGTTTATTGCAATTATAGGAAAAGATAAGTGTACTCACGTAAACTATGGAGCTCTTCACAACAAGACAGCTACTTGGCGGCAGTCGGGCGTGGGTCGTGCCTTTGCCCCCTCGTCGAATCCAGATTAAATTTGTCTTCTCTCTTCTGTAGCGGTACAATAAAGGATACTAAAATGAGGAACGATAACAGTTACAAGGCAGGAAACCTACATATCTGGAAGAGAAGACAAGATAAAACGGCACATAGACAACCACTCGGTTCGACGTTTCGTTGACTAGTCCCGACGTGGCGGAAATCACCACCTTTTTTTCCACTCTGCGTCTGCGCATTCTTTTGCGCAAACGCAACTATCTAAAGTGACGGAAATGCACGCACAAGTCTTTTAAATTATTGGAGCGAATTCACTTACAAATTTAGAAACTTACAATGCCAATTTTGGCATGTAACAATTTAAATTAGTAATATTCAATTAAATGTTAAATTTTCAATGATTCAGTTTAGCAATGTACAATGAAATATCCACAAATACAATAAAATAATAAACATTCAGATTGGCTAACCTGTTGTTTTTCAGCTTGAATCAGTCTCTGGTCCAACCGTTGTGTGCATCCCTCATAGCATCGCCTTAAATACACTAGCGTTCTCCATTAAACTCCTTCACCATTGATCATTGAAGTAAATGCATGTTGCATTTTCTCATTTGTTCCAGTAATAATCGCTTCAGCATTTATTTAAACTTGTTCCTGTATTTATGTAGAGTGGACTCCAGTAATTATTTAAATTTGTCTCCCGTAATTGTTTAGAGCTGTCTCCCATAATCATTTAGACTTATCTCCAGTGATTCTTTAGAGTCCTTTTTATTAAGGTTAATATTAGAATTTACATTAAAACAACTTTTAGTTACTTACGTTTTTCTATTTAAGGAGAAAACGACAAACCCATCAATTTTCCCTTTCAGTGGTATTGTTTTACACTTCACAATTACTCACTTTACGTGAATATTTTTGTTTTCAGAGACATGAACTATACTTTACTTCATTATGAACTGATTTGTTTACAAATCTGGTCATATTTAAATGCACCGTCTATCTATTGACAAACGCAAAGTTCGTTATTTCTGTACAAACTTTCATACCAGGTTTTCGGATATTCCATGGTATTATTATTGCATATTAACATCAACGTGTTCCTCTTGTCACGTACGATTTCGAGTTAATAGCATTGATTCGCTTGGATTTTCATACTTCTAGATAAGTAAACCATTGTTTGTTCAAATAAATTTGGTGAACTTTGATTTTTAATTATCATGCCTCACTTGTTTCCAATAAATCAGTTGTCGATTTTAATTCTCTAGTCACGTAGACGAATACAATGTACGCATTAAATTATATGCGTTTTCTATCCTACGCATTATTAGACCTGCTTGTTTTAGTTGGGATTCTTGATGTAATAATGTTGCGTTATCCACGCGTGTCGCATTTCAGCTTGCAATTATGTTATTTAACGACTTGCAGATTTGTTTTATTCAAATAAATCTTCAAAATATTTTTCATTAACTAAATTAATTATGATTATTATTTATATACAGGGCGTTGTGATTTACTTTCCAGTCTAATTATCGTATTTCTTGTCTTCTTCATAAAACTGTCTAGTTTTCTGAGCCCGTATGTATTTTATGTGGAGTGTGCTATACTCTTGGTCCTAACTACCCCTAAATATATATAGGAGGAGTATAGGAGGAGTAGCAAGGTTGTAATACTTAATACAGACACGTTATGGGAAGTACAGCATCATCTAGCTCACAATTTCGTGCCGTTTCACATAACATCGCAGGTTTTTAGCAACAGTCGGCATGGAGGAGATCCGGCTCAACTGCCTTTTTTCATAGCCAAAAGTTATAATTTAAAAGATATGTAAGTTTAATAAGCCTTAAACTAATACAAAACAATAAAAAAAAATTAATGGCAAGTGACTCAAATTCAGCCACAAGGGTATCCTGTCGACGTGTTTCGCCCTAATTGGGGCTCATCAGGACAGGAGTAGCAAGGTTGTAACATTTAATACAGACACATTATGGGAAGTACAGAAATAAAATAAGAGATTCATAAATATATAAAGAAAAATAGGTTAAAGTGTTCAAGTTTTTAAAAAGTGGTATGTGGTGTTCTGTATGACAAGTATGACAGATGATTCTAATGGCTCGTTTATCTAATTTAAATATGGCAGAAGTGTACACCAGGGAGGCATTACCTCAGAACGCAATACCATACCGAAGGTATGAACCAAAGAAAGCACGGTATACCATAAGCAAACTAATTTGGGTTATTTCCTTTAGAAAGGGATCTAATCACATTGCAAGCCGAAGCTATTTACTGGTAAGAATAAGAGTGTGTACTGATCAGTTAAGCTTATCATCCAGAGTTACCAAAAATTTTGTCGAATGAACATGAATTAAAAGATGAGCCGAATCAAGCGCAGCTAGTTTAAAGTTACTTGGTCATAGTATCATGTATGAAGACTTTACTGAGTTTATAGTAAGATTGTTATTTAAGCACCAATCTTGGCAAGAATTTAAGTCACATCTAATTTGCTCATTTAATATATTCATAGATGAAGCACTCCAAGTAACGCTAATTCTATCAGCATATAATGTGCTATTGGCAGAAGTGACATTTGACGAGAAGTCATTAATGTATAATAAGAACAGTACTGGACCAAAACCAAGCCCGTGAATTATGTCAAATTTAGAGGAAAGAATTGTGTGATTATCAGATATAAATTTTTCAGACTGAGTTCGGCCAGATAAATAAGAATTAAACCAGCTGTTTGCAACTCCTTGGATCCTATAGGCACGTAATTTATTAACTTGCATTTTATGATTGACACAATCAAATGCTTTAGTTGGGCCAACGAATGCAGCCATTGATATCATGTGTTTCGGATTAATTAAATTATACACATCACGTAAAAAATGACAAATAGCATCAATGGTCAATTTTTTTAGCACAAAAGTCAAATTGCTCCGAGTTTAAAAGTTTCTGTTTAGAAGACGCATTTTGACAAGGTTCTCTATTAATTTGGAAAAGGAAGAGAGCAACGTAATAGATCTATACTTGATAAGGTCCCCCTTTGTGTAACGGAATCATAATAGCCTGTTTTAACAACGAGGGAAGGCACCGTTTTGAAAGCAATCACTAATTAATTCCATTAGATGTATTAAGTAAGTGTTATTAATAATGTAGCTTGAATTTGCACCTAGTTAATTGGTAAATTACTCAATTTTTTTGTTCCATTTCGTTAATTAATTATATAGGGAATTACTCACACACCACTGTAGTTGGCCGGTGCACCTTTATTTTGTCACAGAATTCCCGCCCCTTCGGGACACTTCCAAACTTAAGAATTTAACGATTTATACACCCCTAATAAATCATTGGTCAAAACATTTAGTAAAATACATTGTGTTATAATAATGGTTAGTATCTCTAATTTATGGATAACATCGTTTACTAGTAAAATAATAAGTGTTCTTAATATTTGTAGCAATACTAACTTAATCATTTGCGGTAATCCCTACAGATATGATTATTTCTTAATCATAAAATTTTCTACATAAATGGCTCTTTTAGTGACCTCAAATTGGATATTGTAGCTATAAACTTTATAGATTCGAATTTTTATTTAAGTAGGCAAGACTATGTGAAACATGATATTCACCTCTCAAGTAAAAGTGAATTAAAATTGTGCTCTAAATTAACTCAATTTGTAGGCAAGTTCTTTGTTTCCAAGGTTCCTATACAAAGTTCCCGCGTGAAATCTTTTGCCAAACATGACAATAGTAGTAAATTACCAGTGATATTAATGTTAATGTAAGTAATTTACATTTAAATTTTCAATTCTAGTCGGTACAATAGGATCCCATTTAGCTAGCTCCAATACCAGAAATAAACTAATTTGTAAGAGTGAAATTACGACAGAACTTCCTCTGTTTTTTTTGTCACTTTCTCTACTGCCTTAATATGCAGTCACTTGAAAATAAATGAAATGAATTGGAAGCCTTCCTAGTCGACAAACATTTTGCTGTAATTTGCTTTAGTAAACATCGGCTGATAAGTGGAAGCTGAGCTTATTTGCATATTAGATTTCAGTTTGCAGCTTGCTTTTGCAGAACTATAGGTCAAGGTGAAGTCATTATATTTCTTCATAAAAACCATGAATTTGATATACTAGTTAAAATTAACAAGTTGTCTACAGAAGTTATTGTGAAATTACAACTATTTTCTTAAAAAGTATTAATACCAGCATTATAAACATATACCGTACTCTCAGAGATTAAATAAAACCAATCTTTTGGACATAACACAATATAAAAATATACATTTAAGCAAATATCAATTATAAAATCTTAAAATCTGAATAACATGTACATATATACTTACTTAATGTTGCAAACCCTAAATATATACAATAAGACAATATCTATAGTAATCTTTACCTGCTTTGGCAAGTGCACTTCCTAAAAAATATAACGTAACTCCAACTGACATGAACCAAGTGTTAACTTACTCTAATTTATAATTTGGTAAATAAGCTGTTGGCATTAGCATTAATTTACATAAAAAAGGAAACAGTAAAAAGTGCTTCAACGTGAATTTCGGTTTATATTAATTGTGACTTACAGAATAATTACATAATTACTTATGCTTTTACGTAGATTCAAGACCTGGAACAAAAGAAACGTTGCCTGTTTGTACCGCGGCTAGTCAGAAGCATAATGGGTCGCGTTCTGAAAGCGAGATGGTACTAATATTTTGTTGAGCGCCAAGGCGGGCTCCGTGCAAAAAGGCAACTATAATATAAAACCAACCTTACCTGCCTAATTGGCTGATCCAGGATCCAGGACTAATATTACTGTAGATATTGTGTGAACTTCAGGTTTATGAGAACTACGATTAATATTTGCACACGCTATATAAATATGTATATATTTTAAATATTCAAATTAACACTGATTGAAGGGAAACAGCTGATTGCACCTGCAACTCCTTATAAGTCGCATAAAGTTAAAAACCAGTACTAGGGGTTGGTTTGCACAAAACAACACTTTATAATAGGTTGCTGTTATAGAAACGACAGCGGTTTGTTATATCGACCTACACTACCACAAATGACTGGATATGGGGAAGGTTTTATTGCCCATAAACTTGAGCAAGCTCAACACTTGCATGATAACAAAATAGGATTTCTCAGTACCATTAGAAGCTTTTATATTTTTACGAAGCGTATTTCAACGAATTTATAAAGCGAAGTTGTTTAACAATAAGCAAATGTTTGCTTCTTTCAACAAATACATCAAAGTTTCTTAACCTTTGCAAGGCAAAACAAACTATAGAATTGATTCCCTGTATTTATCGTCATAATAAACGCTTAAGGAAATTTTTATAAGACAGTTTAAATAAGTATTCATTTCAATTGAACTTGTTAAATGACAGTTCGTATGATTTGCAATAGCATAAAAAAATGTAAAGTTGTTAGGTTAGAATTTTTAGGAGTCACTTTTTAATACGAAGTGAAACAAAGTAGTTAGGAAATTAAAATTTATATAACATGCAGAAATTAACAGATATCAGAAATTTAACGTAACAACTTAATAATTTCTCATGTGAAATTATGGCCAGAATCACTCTCCTGAGGTAGGTCACGTGCGTTAGTGTTGTCACGCACGTTAAAGACCCCTACCTTGCATGGAACAGTAAGGGTTTGGTAAAATTCAAAATCTTCAGATAAAAAAAAACTCGCTTCCTGTCCAATGTAGTACCTTCGGGTGGAGCATTGGAAAATCAAATGTAAGGAGAGTACTTGACCGAGTTTTTCTGTGGATTACCGGCTAGATTTTCTGGGCCAAAACTGTATACATCAATCTATATATCCATTTATCCATAATCGTGTCAAAAATTAACATCTTGGTTTTATAAAAGAATACAATGTTTCTTTGTTACATTGAAAACGGTGGAATTTTCGCACTAAATCCGGGCTGTGATAAAACTGCTCGTGCTCCATCCTTTCATACTACTTGGAGACAATATAAAAGATGTATGGTACAGTGCCTTGCTTACGCAATCAATTATTATTCGCAAACCCTAATGTATATTTATTTATTTATTTACCATCTAACAGATCTAGATCCAATTACAAGACAGCATTATAACTACAAAATAAAACAGTAAACATAAAAACAGCAAAGACACACAGTTAACAAATACTAAAATTACACATTGATAAGTACATTCTTTTTTATAGCACATATAGAGGTGTGGAAAATGTCAATGTTATTTTGGATAGAGGCATAGTTCATATAAATCTGATAAAGTGGAAAAAATTTTAATACGTTGGTACGGGGTACGGGATTATGGAATGTGGAAGGATTGCGAGAAGATAAGCGAGGTACTGTAAAAGTAATTTCGTTCAGTAGGTCAGGGCAGTGAAAAGTGAAAAGGATATTATAGAGGAAAATCAAGGAATGCAAGAAATGTCTCTTCTCCAAAGAGATAATCCCAAAAGCAGATATAAGAGCTTACTTACAATAGCCGAAAGGCGGGTAAAATCCTTTATATCGGAACATTAAAATTTTCAAAAATCTCCTCTGTATACTTTCAATAAGGTGTATATATATTGCATAGTGCGGACACCATATAACACTGGCATACTCCAGCCGGGACCTAATGTAAGCATTAAACAACAAGATCATAGTTGACGATTGTCTAAAGCCCACAGAATTTCGAATAATGAATCCTAGCGTCTTAGAAGATGAACGACTAAGATAGTTTATATGTTCAGCGAAAGTAAGCTTGCAGTCAAAGTAAATTCCAAGATCCTTAACATACTGATGGCGTTGAAGAACACTGCCATTAAGAGAATAGTCAAAGTGTAGTGGATTATGAGAGCGTGAAAAGGTCATAACATAACATTTATTGACATTTAATGGTAAGTCGTTTAATCTACACCAGTTGCTTAGTCTGTTGAGGTTGGATTGAAGAATCATACAGTGTTTCTGGGAGGTTACTTTAGTAAACAGCTTTAGGTCATCAGCATACAACAGGTAATCAATGCTAAAGGAGGCTCCAATATCATTAATGTATAATATAAATAGGAGAGGTCCAAGTATGGACCCCTGCGGCAAACCCAATGTAGCATGGATTAGTTTTGATAAATAACCAAGGTGCTGGACAAATTGTTTACAATTAGTACGATAATCAGATATTAAAAGTATTAGATTGTCTGAAAAACCAATCATCTCCAATTTATAGCGTAAGGTATAATGAGATATACAATCAAAAGCCTTGGAAAAGTCAGTATAAATTATATCCACCTGTGAAAGTTGGTCAATAGATTCTGCTATGAACTGAGTTATGCGAAATAAATTAGTTGTGGTGGACCTGCCCTTTATAAAGCCAAGCTAATTAATAATCAACTTATTATGGACTTGGTTAGCAATGTATGAATGAAGTATATTTTCTAGGATCTTACAAAAATTACAAATTATGGCAATCGGTCGGTAGTTGTTAATATCATGTCTGTCCCCATTTTTGAACACAGGTACAATTCTGGATAATTTCCAAACCGAGGGGAAAGTTTTGAGTTTTAATACCAGGTTAAACAGAAAGGATAATGGGTCTAGAAGTATGTTCAGACAGTCATGAATAATAAATGCCGGTATGTGATCAGGGCCCGAGGTCATATTTGACTTTAGGCTTATGACTGCAGTAGCAGTATCATTAGCTGTGATATGATCAACAGAGATGGTATTGGAATCATATACCTGATTCAATGTAGGTAAAGTGATATTATTGGGACCAGAATAAGCTGAAGAAAACAAATCAGCAAAAGCATTCGCTACATTGATACCACCGGAGCATAAGATACCAATGTTATGTATGTAAGAAGTATGCACTGTTATTTATTGTGCATGTTACAATCCATATAAATAAGTATATTGATTTTATGGTATAAACCTATAGTTTATTAACATACTTTATTTAACAGTTATAAAATATCCATTTTTGGCAATCTTAATGCACAGAACGTTTCGTCCTCTTAACTCTGTTTCTCTCCATCAATAAGAAAACAATCCCATGAGTGCTTGCTTTGTAGTTAAAGCATTGTTATACTTTATGGTTCTATACTCTAAGGTATACTGTTAAAGTCCCGGCGCGTAATTTATAAGAGTCACTACAACAGTTGTTAACATAATAAACATTTGACTAATAATAGTAAGTAAGTAAGTAGATTTATTGCATAACTCAATATAGGTTAATAAAGTATAAAACAAAAATATTATACTATAAAGCAAATTATTAAAATACAGTTAATAATATAATTAGTTTTCATTTCTACAACTTAAAATATATTTTTTTAAATTACTCTTGAATTTTCTTTGAGAAGGCTGATTTGTAACTGATTTTGGTAATGTATTATATATCTTAACGCCATAATGAAATACATTTTTTGTGGTTATCGTTTTATTCTTCTTGTATATATAGTAATTGTCTGCTTGTCTTGTGCTGTAGTTATGTATATCTGACACTTTAATTAAGTTGCTAACCAAGTACGAAGGCAGCAAACCATTTATAATTTTATATATAAAACCATACTATTATATTTCATTTGATCCTGAACATTTAAAAATTAAGGCATTCTAACATTTTACGGACTTTGGCAAATCTGCTACATTTTAATAAACATCTCATTGCACGATTTTGTATCTTTTGCAATCTTTCCAAATCACCTTGGTTTGAGACAAATAAAATGGTGCTGCAATATGTTAGGTGTGGATAAACTATTGCTCTATATAAAGTTATTCGAGCAAAACTTGATAACTTTGCACTAATTCTTCTCAGAAATCCAACCTTTTGCTTACTTTATTTATAACCATCTGTAGATGCATTTTAAAAGTTAATTTTCGGTCGATTATTACGCCAAGGTATTTAATGTTCTCTACCAGTTCAATATCAGACCCATCTATTTGTACATTCCTATTTTCTGTTTTATCATTTGATAACTTCTATCATTCGTTAACAACATCTATTTTGTTTTATCAACATTTATCTTCAGCTTATTTCCAACTAAATATTTGCTAATTCTTATTAAGTCACTATTTACAGATTGAATCAGGTTTATTACATTTGCACCTTCAGCATATATTAAAGTGTCATCAGCAAACATATGCATCTTTGTTACCTTCACTACATTCACTATATCGTTTATGTAAATTATAAAAGCAATGGTCCCAAAATACTTCCTTGTGGAACACCCCACTCAATTTCTGATTTATTAGATGTTTCCCGTTGCCATCTCGTTTCTTGCTCTCTGTTTTGTAGGTAGTCTTTAAACCACTCTAACGCATTGTCTTTAACCCCATATTTTTCCAATTTTTTAATGAGAATATTTCTACTTATAGTCTCAAATGCTCTTTTGTAATCTATAAAGACTGCACACACTGCCTTTCCTTTATCCATTGATTCTTTCCAGTCATTTATAATTAGCTGAATCGCTGTTTCACACGAGTGTTTCGTTCTAAAACCAGACTGATAGGTGGTTAATATATTAGTCTCATCCAAGAATTGCTTCAGTTGCTTATATATTACTGTTTCTAATGCTATAATGCTATAATGCGCAATAAAGTCATTATTACGCCACAAATTATTATCACATACAAAGAAAAAAGATAAAGGTACGCACGTAAAATGTAGAACTCGTCACGGCATTGCCGCCAATCTGGCGTCAGGCTCTCGGCGTTGGTTGAGCGTTGTTGGGCGTTCTTGGCGTTGTGGGTGTGGGTCATCCTTCGCCCCCTTGTCGAAACCAAATTAAATTTGTCTTCTCTCTTCTGTAGCGGTACGGTAAAGGATACTGGTAAGAGGAACGATAACAGGTACAAGAGATAAAGGGAAACCCACATATCTGAAAAAAGAAGACAAAGGCACACAGATAACCACACGGTTCGACGTTTCGTTGACTAGTCCTCACGTGACGGAATTCACCACTTACTTTCCCACTCCGTGTCTGCACAATCTCAAGCATTGATGCAACTGTCTGAAGTGACGGAAATGCACGCACAAATCTATTTTTAAATAATTGGCGCGAATTCACTTACAAATTAGCAACTTACAGAAACGTTTACATAGCCGATTTTCGGCATGTAACAATATAAGTGGCAATTCTGAGTCATATACAAAAGAAAAAGAATTCACAGGTCTTATACCTTGAAATGATAAAGGACTAGCAACTTCCTATCAGTATTCAAGTGGATGCTTTTAAAATAAAAACGAAGTCTTCGATTTGTATTACAACTGTATCCATTTCATCATGAATCTAGCAGTTGGTAGGTATATTATTAGTTACATAACACATTATGTCCTGCAAACTCATGCTCAAGTTAATAAAAACTATAATCTGGTTCAAAATAGTTTAGTAAGCTTAAAAACTATGCGAACGGGTAAAAAGAAATTTTCTTGTAGTATGTTACGATCGAGGCGGCTCCGTGGCATAGTTGGTATGTGTGTGACTGCTACGCCCAAGGTCCCGGGTTCAAATCCCGACACAGTCCACTTGAAAAATGTTAGGCGAGCATTTTTCACAAAAATACACCCTTGTTCGGATGAGATATAAAATGGAGGTCCCATGTGTGAGTGTTGTCACGCACGTTAAAGATCCCTACCTTGCTTGGAACAGCAAGGGTTCGGCAAAATTCCAAATTTTCCAGGTAAAAAAAACTCGCTTCCTGGCCAATGTAGTACCTTCGGGTGGAGCGTTGGAAAATCACATGTAAAGTATGTTACGATCCAGAAAGTTAAGTAGATATTACATAGAGATATTTGTAGAAAATATGGATTGAATAAGAGCCCCGTCAACACTTATTTTACTCTTTCCTACAATGTTTTCAATCTCGTCCACACAAAAAACGATCAGAAGAATTTCAGTAATATAGGCAATAAACCTTGAAGATGAATTGAGTTACATAACCTTTTAAAACATGGCTTCTGTGAAGCCCATAGATGTATAATATACACCTGGCAAATCTTTTGTATATTGATAAATAAATAGATAGTTTATTAACGCTTTAAAATTTTATCAATTTTTTGCATATGTCAAGATTAGTACAACAGCAACGTAGAGCATGTAAAACAATGAAACACAGCATGCATAACCAATTATGATAAAGTACAGAAAAGGTTATTATGTTAATAGGGTATTGAAGTTGCATTCAAAGTATTCATTTAATAAGTAAAATGCTTGATGTAGCAATAGAGTTTTTATTTTATTCTTGAAACTTATACTTGATAATGATTTTGTGATCAATGGGAGACTATTAAAGAGTTTGAATGCATAATAATTGTACGAATGTCGTGAAACTGTTAATCTAGTAAAAGGTTTTGCAATATGATTCCGCTGCAGATTATTCAACATTGTAGAATATATACGGAAGTAATGTTAGTATCCCCAGCTGAGAAAAATGAGATCGAAAATCTGTTCTATAACTAAGATTAGCAACTATCTTAACTACTTTACGTTGTAAAAAAAACTGTGTCATATGGGAGGAATGCCCCCGAAAAAATATTGCATAAAGTACATGACTCTGTAATAAAACCTTTAAAAAATTATAGTTGTACTCTCTTTATCGATAATAATAAATAAAATTTTAAACTTCCAATAATGCAAAAACTATTAAATGAAATTAAATTAGACCAAGCTTAAAGTAACTTCATTTGATAGAATCATAAATCTAAAACTTCTTTTAGGTTCAATACTGGGTTTAACTAAGCATTTTTATACTAATTTTAATTACACCTCGTGGCATATCTGGTAAATTTCAACATAGTGCTGTTCGTTTAGTAATTGAAAAACAAGGATTTATTAAAGCCATTCAAATGAAAGAAATAGTAAAATACATCATATGCTTGAAATACTACAGTAATTTAAAACCTTCAATAGTTTATTAGTTGAAGAATAATAATGTGGCACTTGACATAAAAGTGATTTTGTTCAAGTTAAAAGTCTTTCATTTGTTAAACAAATGCATGATTTTACTTGTACAATACAGTGATGGTTTAAACCTAATTGTATTTCTTGAGAAAGCAGAGAGTACAGTGTGTTACCACAGTCTTAATTATTTTCTCTTCAAAGTTTCACTAATGAAATTACTAAATGCTAAAAGAAATTTCAGGTGATGATAACAAAAGGCTTATATAAGTCAAATACTTCTCATTTGTCTTTTAAACAATGGATGAAATAACTTTTTAGAAATCACAGCTATATTCAAATTATAGAAAATAAAAAATACAAAAAATACACTTACCAATGAATTACAGCTGCGATGAAATTTATCACGATTAAGACTAGCATTGCTACTTGCTCTGCTAACTTGTAGTGGAGCATGAAGTGCACGCCACCTTTTACCAGTTAAATCTCCAATGGATACGCCAGTTCGAAAATAAAGAACTCGATCATCTGCACCAATAGCCCATAATTGATCATTAGCAGAAACGGTTACTATTGACATGCGACCAACCATTTGAACCCATCCAGATCCCGTAGCTAGTTCTTCACTAATACCAGCTCCCTCTCCTTTCACACCCTTTCTAAACCATATTTGCTTATCATGTGTTACAGCCCACACAGCCGATGTACCAACTGAAACATTTGTTATTCTTGAATTATCTAATGGGCCACGTATTTCAACCCAAGAATCTCCTGTTAATGAATCTCTAGTGACACCAATACGTACTAGACTTGTGCCATTTAACGAAACAGCCCATACCAAACCAGTTGGACCTACGCTTATTTGGACAATTTCACTGCCTGTAGGTACTAGAACGGATATCCATTTAGCACCCTCTGGAGATTTTGTGGTCACACCAGTACGAAACATAGTCTGAAAAAATATATTATCAATACTGTAAACAAATGGCAAACACATTTATTCATAAATACTTTTGTAAATTCAATACTTAACATTAATATTTCGTACAACCAGAGTAAAAAGTAAACAAATAATGGTACAAATTGGTGGTTATGAAGAAAACATAGATATTCATAATTAATTGTGTATTATGCGCAGAAAGTACATTACTGCACATTACAAATCCTGACGTTTTTTCACCATCGTTTCAATTTAATTTATCCCTCCAATGGAAAAGAAAAAAATGAATTTCTGTCACGTAATGTATTTTCAAACCAATCCAGTTTTTTGATTTTGTACATATGGCAATGAAGCAGTTTAGTTCGCATATTTTAGATTTTGTAATAATTTATAATTTATTCTACTCAGCATTTAGTCCAAGAGTATACATATGAACATGAAGGAAAATACCAGAGAAAATACCAGTCTGATAACTTAGGGTGAAACTAAAACTTGGTGAATTTTTAAACAACAGCTAAGGGACAGATACCCAAAATTAAAAATACCAACTAAGAAAAAATATTGGAAAAAATCAGAATGGATAATGCAAAGCGTCAAAATTTATTGATAAAATTGAAGTCGTGCTGGGCGCTAGATTTGTTTCACGTAAGACGAGCGAGCCAGTAAGAAAAGAATAAAATTGGCAGCGGAATGCTCGGCCGAATTATGGTAACAAAGGGAAGGAAAGAAAGAAAGTGAATGCATCCTAGATGGTGGGATTTAAAGAACGAAACAAAAGAACATACAACCCAATTTGCCCTGAAAAAAATGATTAGTATATATACAACATATACATGGAGATAGAACACTAGTTTGTTCAATACAATAAAATACAACACTCAATAAAACCAGAAAAATAAACAGAATATTATGGGGTTAGTATAGCATTTTTACATATATGTATATATCCCATAATACATATAAATAAAAAATATCACATGTAGATATAAATAGAAATAGCCAGTATGACTGTAAATATAAATAGGACTAGAATCTTACCTAATTAATTACTATGTTGGTGATGATGAGCTCATTCCAAAAAAAAAATACTAAAACATAAGACAAAATACATATTTACAATAGTACATTTAGGTACAATCAACAAACCAGCACCAATAAGTAATCAAATATCACAGTTGATGGATAAGTATCAAGTCTGTATATACTTTCGAAACCAATTAACTCGGTTACCCATCACTATAAAAACAAGATCACACAAACCCTATACTAATAACCTTATTCTGATATATAACAATATTAAATAAGCAAAATTGGTTTACTCATCTTAATATTTATATAATGCAAGCAAAATTCACATACCATAAAGGAATAAGTTATCATATCTGTTGATCATGATGACGAAATGAGTTGTAACAGCAAAACGATGCTTCTGTGTTAAGACCAATTAAGCACTGGCTCAAAGAACTTTAGAGTTTAAATTAAAATCCAGGCTAAGAATGTGGCATACAATGTCCGAAGAATATGGGTTACAATCTGGGCTGAAAACATTAAAACTTCTATTAAAGAAACGTCACCCTTCAATTACCAACCAGTCACATACAAAGGGAACAAGTTTTCAACATAAAATTTTGTAACTTCTCTGCTGAGTTTATATCATTTATCACCAAAGGACCCGTGCAAACCAATACTCGAAACATAGTGAACTCGTTCAATAAACGTATTTGTGTAATTGTATATACAAATGCCGGAGCACAGAACAAAAAGTGACAAAAACAAAGAGCGCTTTTAATTTATTTAGATAGTAGCAACTTTTGAGCATATTTCTAGCACTCAAAGATAACACAGTAAATATATCAAATGACCATCAAACTAGGTCGTTTAACTACAATAAATCCGGAATACTTATGTATCATAGGTGACTCATATAATTGAGGAATGTATCAAGCGTGAACGCAAACATTTATTAAAATAGGATATCGAGCATGTAAAATGCAGAAAGTATTCGAACTACGAAATGGAACATAACAAATTTACAATGTCTAAATGTTTTTTCTTGCATATTC
This sequence comes from Platerodrilus igneus, assembly GCA_036346225.1. Taxonomy (NCBI): domain Eukaryota; kingdom Metazoa; phylum Arthropoda; class Insecta; order Coleoptera; family Lycidae; genus Platerodrilus; species Platerodrilus igneus. Next base: position 4,828,839 of record JARFIW010000124.1, read on the forward strand.
ACATTGTCAGTGCAAAATAATCATTGCTAAATTTAAATCTTGCACATTTACATACTGCTTTGTGTGTTCCATCTTACCCATTCCATTATCTATATTGGATGTTAAAACACAAAAGCTTCCTTCTTATTCCTAAACCTACGCTTATAAACCAATAAAAATATTTTTATCAATATCTAGGGTGTACGTCAAATCATCCCCATGTACAATGTTACATTTGTCATAAACAGTTTTGGAGTTTCAGTTGAGAACTATTATCATAAACATAAATTCTAACCTAAATTGACACCTACAATGTCGAAGTTATCCCTATATTATTACTTACATAAAATAATTTGGACAAATAACATATGTAATTTAACAGTACTTAAAAATCCTGTTCAAGACTAAAAAGACAGTAGCAATGCAAATACCTCAGAAACCGTTAATGATAACTAGGGGTGGGCGATACGGGATTTTGCGTATCAAATATCGATACATATTCTATATAGATATGTATCGATATATCGAATATCGATATATATCGATACGTATCGATGCGTATCGATACGTATCGCTCCGTATCGATTCGTATCGATGCGTGATCGACATCGATTCGATTCGTATCGATGCGTATCGATACGTATATTGTAAAGAATTAATAACTTCTTGCTTGATTTTTTTATTATTAACTTTATCCTTGTGACTATCAGCTAAAAAAAATTACACCTTTAAATTTCCTAAACCCTAACCTGATATCACAAGGTCGAGAATTTCTTCTTATTAATGTAAGCCCAAGGTAAGGTTGGTTGGAGAATGGCTTGAGATAAAGAAAAACTCTTAAGACATAAACGGCTAGTCGAGTGTTAGCTCTGGGTAGATCATGAGCTTGGGTCATGGGTTATTAAAAGACCAAAAATATATTTAATGAGCGCCACCGTATTTTTCATTACAATAACCAACAAAATTTAACTGTGCTTGTATAAGGGGAATGCGGAAACCTTATCTTAACACCACTAACATAGCCATAAAACCTGAATTTCACTCTTTAAAACACACCTGTGGACAAACAAAGGTACAACATGGACACCATTTGTGTCCTCAAAAATATTTGCCAAAAATAAAATAATAGAATTTAGGCTACTAAAATATATACCGAGGGAATTTTTTTAATTCTAAATAATAAAAAGTCATTCAAAACAAAATAGATTCTATTTGGATAAATTTTCTGAATATATGTAACTACAATATTTAAGTTTGTATCTTTATAAAATTTTCTCTTAATACTTTTCTAGAACAGAAATAGACTAGTGAAGTTTTGCATTCAAAATTAGGAAGATCTCTGAATGGATCTTTTCTATAAAATTTAAGTATATTGACTTGGAATTTCTAAGTTACTCATAATACATAAATTTCTTTAAATCAATGAAGTACTTCGTTGACCTTTACAATAAAATTGAATTATCAAAGTGCTAATATTGTAGAATGTAATTATTCTAATTTATTTTTATTTAACAGTAAATACGCGAATTTCACATGGCGATGAAAAATGCAAGTTCATGACCTCAAAATATTTAAACATATTTTAAATTAAATTAAGATGGCATATGACTTCTAGATAGGGCAACTGAATCTATGTTCTTTATATATCTGACATAAGATGTCATTTACAGCTTACTAAATGTACACTTTGTGTACGTGTAAACATTCTGACACACAATAGATTTGTTATTTAATTTGCTGTTTCATTAAAAGCTTTTTACGTTACTCAAATTCTTAATGTTATATTCTTTATAGCAATTTAATTAATGTTCAAAGTGACTAAATCCTAAGGTACACTCACGTGCTACAAAACTGCTTTGAACGAAAGATATAGGACCTTGACCTCAGCTGTCGGAAATTTCCATAACCATCAAAGTTCTTCGGAATACAACGATTATATTACAAAACCAACGTCAGCTCGAATGAATTTTTTTAACAAAACTTAAGCTCCAAAATTTCCTTATTTGATGTTATTTATTGGTGAAGTTGAAATATACGGAACACATGTGAAATTGCCTTCTACGTTACTGCATTTTATATTAAATATGACGTAACCATATATGTTCTTGCTTTAAAATATTGCCTTAAGAAATTGTCTTAAGTTATTATCGGAGATATTGCATGTATTAATGATGTCAAAAGGGGCTTCCATCTTCTTAGGCCTGCAGGGATCAACTGAACTGCTCTGAGCGAAGCTTATAGAAAATCATGCTCACGCCACTGCTGTTAGGCTCGACCTCCAGACACCAAGAATTTATCAATTATTTTCTTTTCCTTACTCTGTTAGAGGCCACGTGTTTAAACACGACCATCTTGACTCTGCTTACTTGTAGAACAGCTTGCCCGTTCGAACGCTGATAATGAAGTGAACAAATTGACAACTCGAAAGAGCTTGGTAACTAACTTTAGAGCATAAACGTAAAGGAATCTATGTGTTATTATCAATTTTATGTATTAATTTCTATTGGACGGTAATTCACAAATTAAATATTTTAAATTATAGTTGTTTTATTTTTATTTTAAAGACCGAAGTGTAACTAGAAAAAAAATCCGTTACAAAATATATATATATATATATATATATATATATATATATATATATATATATATAGCGATTCGTATCGGAACGTTTAGATGTGTAGATTAAGTTTACATATCGAGACGTAGCGATACGTATCGGTACGAATCGATACGCATCGATAATTTATCTACTCTTTCTTTGGGAATAAAATCACAAGATCGTTTTAAAATAATGTATTTACTGACAATTCGATCTTTCACTTAACATTGTTTGTTATCAAAATAATTAAAGTTTCAAGTTTAATATTTGTGACATAAGTATATATGTAGGGGTGGGAGATACGGGATTTTGCATATCAAAAATCGATATATATTCTATATCGAATATCGATACGTATCGATGCGTATCGATGCATATCGATACGTATCGATGCGTATCGATATGTATCGATACGTATCGATACATATCGGGTATCGATATATCGATATATTCGAATGCTGTGTTTAATTACTTTGATATTAATAGTATATTATCTGTGGATCATTTCACCCGTCATGGACTTCACATGAAATATAACGGGAAAGTTTTTCTTCTTCAACATGTAGTGCAAAGTACAAATAAATTCACTTCGTATTTTCCTAATTTTCTTGCTACCAAAAACAGCCTGGTGAGCATTAAAATTGGTATTGATAATACTTGTACCAATTCAATTGAATCCTTACCAGATTCTTATATTAATACTTATGAGGATTCACTAAACACTACTGCTGACAAAAATAACTCTTTTCCGCCTAGTACATGTGATTTTAATAGCAAATCGTTTTTTTAAATAAGCATTCGCCAGAGATTCCCTTTTCACTTCTATTACTTAATATTCGTAGTTTGCGTAACAAGGTTGATAGCTTATTAATTATATTAGAATCTTTAAATTTTCCTTTCATATTATGCATAACGGAACATTGGTTAAATCCCAATGAATATATACATATTGACAACTATAATCTTATTAATATTTTTTGCAGAAACTCTCTGCAACATGGAGGCACGGCAATATATAGTACTGTTAATTTTAATTGTGAAAGCAAATCCACCTTTGATCACTTGAGGGTTGAATCCACCTTTGAGGTTAGTCATGTCTATTCTAAATTTAATAATCTACATATCTTTTGCATTTATCGATCACCTACCGGTAACATTGACTACTTCCTTGATGCCCTGGATACAATCCTTAATGCAACTTCGGTTCATAGTAAAGTCATCTTAACTGGTGACTTTAACTTAAATTATAATAATTCTTCTGATAGAAATTTAATTAATTTTAAGCGTTTATTGTTGTTGTATAATATGACTATGGAGGTTCACTACGATACACGTCTATCTTCAAAATCCGCTTCTTGTATTGACTACATTATTTCAAATATTCATTCCTCTGCGATCCTATGTTCTGAACCTATAAGTAATGACTTGTCTGACCATGAATTCTTATATTTCTCTTGCACTTCATTATACCTGGATAGCTCAAAGGGTATTAAACGACGTGTTTTTAATCACAAAACTAAATCTAAATTTGCAATACTATGCTCTCAGATTGATACCTCTAAGACATTACCGAGTTTAAATCAAAATTTTTTTAGCACTAGTTTCAGCCCTCTCGATAGCTTTTGAAAAGTCATTTCCACTTCAAGAATATAAACAAAAGCATAATAAATCCTGGTTGACAAATGGTATTCGTATTTCTGCAAGAAATAAAAAATATTTACACTATTTATACAAGCATTATCCTAACTCATTATTTATAAGGAACTATTATTTAAATTATAAGAAAATATTTGAATCTGTAATCAAGTTAGCAAAAATTACTACAATGACTAAACGAATCTTGGTATCAAAACGCAAACAAAAAGAATTATGGCATATCATAAATGAGGTAACAGGAAGAACTAATCCTGCTATAAAGGCCATATCTTTGAATAACTGTCTTGATGATAAGGTAGCGGATACCTTAAATTTACATTTTGTAAATGCAGCTTATTCCCTAGTATCTAATAATCATGTTTCCATTGCCGCTTCAAGCGATTATTTGTATACAAATAAACAATCTAACCCTAATAATTTCATGCTCCGTCCTACAAGCTATCAAGAAGTAAGGGAAGTAATTAGTTCGTTTAAAAATAAAAGTTGCTCTGGTGCTGATAATATACCTGCAAAAATACTTCTCGATTTTCCTGAGAACATTCTAATTCATCTTTCTGATCTCATAAACGACTCTTTCTCTTTAGGGATTTTCCCAGACTGTCTAAAAACACGCAATTGTCATCCCTCTACACAAAGGAGGTTTATTTGTGGTAAATAATTTCCGCCCAATATCCTTGTTGTCAGTTTTTTCAAAAATTATCGAGACATTAGTCAAATCCAGAGCTCTTAAGTTTTGTTAATAAATTTTATCTTTTCGCTTCAAATCAATTTGGTTTTTGTGCGAATAAATCAACAAAGGACGCTATTTATAATTTTTTCACTAATGTTTATTCAAGTATAAACACTGTAAATTCCTTTTCTTTTGCTGTATTCGTAGATATAAGTAAAGCTTTTGACTCTGTAAATCACGAGATACTATTAAAAAACTTTATTTTTATGGAGTAAGGGTATCCCCAATGATTGGTTCCAATCATATCTTGGAGAACGTCATAATCAGTTCGAAATGGAAATTATAATGTATCTTCGAAACTTGAAATAAAACTAGGTGTGCCTCAAGGCTCTGTATTGGGGCCTATACTGTTTTTATTTTTTATCAATGACTTTGTAACTTCTATCAGATACGCATCTGTCACCTTGTTTGGACGATATTAGCTTAAGTTGGGAATCTTCTTGATCACTTCACTTGAATCTCACATCTCTTCAGACATGTCATCAGCCAATAATTGGTTTAAGATAAATAAGCTTTCGGTAAACGTCGAAAAAACCTGTCCCATGACCTTCAAGGGTTGGAATTGCATTAAAGAAATGAAACAGCTCAGTAATTTAAACTGTTCTACTTCTACCAAATTTCTAGGTCTGATGGTTGATTGCAACCTTACCTGGAATGAGCATGTAACCAAGCTTGCTAATTCCTTAGCTTCTGCTTGCTACGCTATTAGATCTGTGTCCAGGGTATCAACGGAAATTGGCACTCTTAATGCATACTATGCACTATTTGACTCAAAAATGCGATATGGACTAGCTTTTTGGGGCAACAGCTCTCTCAAAAACATTAAAATAATATTTAAACTGCAAAAGAAAGCAATTAGGATAGTCTGCAAAACCTCTAGGTATACTCATTGCAAACCATTATTTAAAAAACTTAACGTTCTCACTTATGCTTCAGCATTCATTTGTGATACTCTCCTATTATTTTACAAGTATCGATCTAACTTTCCCATAACAAATTCTGTTCATGGTTACAACACCCGAAATTCCAACGCTATACATTGTCCTGGGCCTACTTCAACACGATTTAAACGATCGTTCTGGTATATGGCCCCTACTTTATATAATAAACTCCCAGCCTCGATCAAAGACCTAAATAATCTTTTTGCTTTTAAAAGTGCGCTTTTAGCCTTGTTACGCGAACGATGTTATTATACCATAGAGGAATTTCTGGAGGATGTCTTTGACTAGTACTTTTAGTATGTTATTTTAAATTATTTAATGTGTAATTTGTTATTTATTTTAGATGTAACTTTGTATTTTTAAAGTTTTTATTGTATTATTTAAAGGGATAAGTGTAACTACCATTCTATATGGGTACAAATATATATCTATCTATCTATCTATTAATTTTTCGCTGTATCGGGGGGGTCGATACGGGGGTCGTATCGATACGTATCGATATATCGATACGCCGACCCAGCCCTAATGATAACCATATACAGGGTGGCATTAGTTTTATGTCATTAAATTTAGGAGACGCTAGAGATTGATCAGCTAAACAAAAAACCTATGAGGCATTTTACCCTTGGACCACTTTTTAAATGTCCGACCTACGTCAACTTGTAAAAGTTTTAGAACTGCTGTTTTGTCATATGTTGTTTAAGAAAAAACTTACATATGTAATTGCTATGCTGAATCATAAAACGACTGAAATGATTTCACAATAAGTATTCGAAATTTCCACCTTATTTGCAAGTTCATGGTTGGTATAATTCTCTGGTATTTGTATTTTCCAAAAACAACTCATTAAGCTACTAATGTGATAAAAACTCCAATTACTTAGATTCAATTACACTTAAGTCCCAACACTGCGTTTAAGTGTACTACCTAAGCACGTAGGTGAAACACACAACATTTACACACAACATAACCCTGGTTATGAGCTATTAATGAAAAAGTGCATACAACTTAAAGTAGAATATCGTATTTTGCATAAATGCTGAATTATAACAAACACAAAACTACATCGAAACCCAATACAGCCGACCACATCAACACTATGGAATATTATTTTTTGTTGTAATTATTATCCAAACATGCAAATTTAAAAAAAAATTTAAACTTATTTCAGTAGCAGCTAAAGAGCATTGAGTTATTTCGTTTGGCAGCAAAAATACACCCTATTTCACCAATTTAAGTTTGCTGAAGGTTACAACTTAATTAGTCGACTTTAAAGCATGATGTAAATGTATATTTAATTTGTGACATAGTCAACATTACAGTGGCTTCAAAACAATTTTAATACTTTTTTTGTGTGTGCATTTGTAGCTAAACTGTTTGCTTTAGACACCAGGTTTATTAACAATTTTTGTTTGTCTTATCGGTCTCTACACCTTTAAATTAATGACAAAACTAATGCCAACCTGTATTTTACAAAAAAAATTGAAAATTTTTGCATGTGCAATTTTCTGTTGGGCCAATCATTGCTTTTCTCCCAGTAAATTTTAAATAATATTAGCATTCAGCCCAATAATGGGATGTACAGCAATATTTCTTATGCATAAAATTAATAACCTGCCATTCTTATACAAAATTCTTCATTAAATATTATTGTCTGAGTACTAGAATATTGGAATGCATATAAAGGAGCGTATGTGATAAATATAACAAGAAATGTATTTGATTGATAATAGGATCAAAAGCAAATTTGAAAAACTCAATAGTCAAGTCGGAAATTCTGATTAACATAAAAACTATTTAGATACATCTTCATTTGTTAAATATATTATTACAATTTTACGTACCCTGTTATTAGAGGTAATTGCCCAAACCAACATGGTACCCGGATCAGCTCCCAATACACTCTGTCCTCCTATTGAAATATCAATAAAAGGTTCCTATAATTGATATATAAATAAGATTATGAACACAATCAACCACATACCGTAGTTGCATCTTTATGTAAAGGTGCAATAGCGCACCAAGAATTCATTGCACTATAACGTCGTGAACGAATCCATAATCGACGCCTCACACAACTTGACCATTGTTTTTTAGGATAATACTGTGCAGGAAAATCTACTGCATAAGTCCATCCATTATGATCTAAAGGTTGACCAGTTAAAGTTAGTTCTAGTTGCCAGTCACCTTCCCACTGCCATGCCATTGATGGCAATCGGATTTTATCAATTGCTCTATCAACAGTTCCATCGGCTGAAGAGAAATGATAACGATCAGTAGGAAGTAAACGAGATGTGAAGCCCTCAATCGGAATCCATCGCTAAGTATAACCTTCATATAGAGATATTAAAGTCTTTCAAACTACCAACCTCGTTTTCATACGATTCCTCGCGAACCCGAATTGGAATATCTAAACTGTGTACATAAACATATACCTGATGATCTCCTCCCAACGCCCACAGAAAATGAGGTACTGCAGATAATTTTTTAAACTCCTGCCCAACATACGGAAGCTCACGCCATACTGAACTAGAGGTTGATAATGTGTGAACACGGCCTTCGTTGTTTATAGCAAATAAAACAGAACTTGGCATACCTCTAACAATTGAGAGTTAACATACATAAACATTAACCTATACTTGGTATATGTAAATAATAACATATCAGCTGACGCATGGCAGTGTTGCCAGTAACATAAGGAACTTATATATCACAAGAAATTTAGGGTCAAAAATGTCACTAAAAAATATTGTAAATGGATATGAGCGTCGGCATTCACTTTCAAAAATCTTACTTAAAGCAATCAGTTTAAACGTTTGGTTGCGTATCTGACAGTCAATGTTTTAAATCAAACCTGTTAGTGAAACATTTAAATTTTAAGTGCAAGTGATAGTTATTCACAGAAATTAAATAAAACGTCCAAACATAGAGCTATTCATTACATCTTGCATAGTATGTTTTTTTAAACAGGAGTGAATTGAAAAACCCAATGAATAATTCAAAATATGTTTAAAAATATGCATAAAAGGTTGCTTATACACTCAAGATACAATATTAGCGATAAATTTAAATATTTGTGTTTTTAGTTTAATTCTGCACATCACTACTGTATAGGTTTTATTATTTGCCTGAATTTTTCTGGTTTTGTCTGGTTTTAAGTACTGTTAAACTTTCTTCCAGTAATCGTTAGTTTCAAATACTTATGAATTAATTATAATTGGAAAAGAATTTTATGGCAGTGTCTGAAATGTATATGAAAAATTTTCTGTTAATATGGCATACACCAATATTTTTAACAGGGATGTACGATTTATAATAGCAAGCACACGGGAATTTATGAGCCGTTGCAACTACTATATTAGTTTATCTATGCAACTGTTGTACTCATCAAAACGTACATAAAACATTTATATTATCTATATTCATTATCATCAGGTCTTCAGTCCTGGAACTGGTTAGCCGCGTATTCTCATTGTTACCTATTCTGTGCTAACCTATACATTTCCTTGGAATTTGCACAGTCTGCTTCTTTCACTATTCGTGTGCAACATTCTGATATAGGTCTACCTCAACCTCTTTTTGCCTATCTCTGCTTGTAATATATCCCGCACTATTCCTCAAAAATGCCCTTATATTTTTCCTATTTTTTTTGTTCTCCACAGATATCTTTATTCCTCTACTATTCCAATGACCTCTTTATTATTAAATTTGTCTGTTTATGCTATCATCCTCCTACATCCTTCCGTTGTTCTGTCTGCTTCTCCAACTGCCATTATTTCATAGAAGTACTGTGCTGTGCTCCACGCATATGCTTTCAACAATTTTTTTCTGGTTTCAATTTTTGTTGTCTTCGAACATAACCGCTGCTTTGTCTTGTTAGATGCAGTTCGGTTCCCCTTCTATTTTTTTATAAATATATATCCTATTTCCTTTTAAAGGGTAAGTGAAGCGGGGCGTCGCCGTGGATCAATGTAGTAAGCGTAAGTCTACGGATCGCAAGGTTCTGGGTTCAAATCCCGACACGGCCGACTGCTTGAAAAATGGCATGTGAGCATTTTTCATAAAAATTACGCCCTCGTTCGGATGAGAGGTTAAATGGAGGTCCCATGTTTGAGTGTTGTCACGCACGTTAAAGATCCCTACCTTGCCTGGAACGACAAGGATTCGGCAAAATTCTAAATTTCCAGGCAACAAGAAACTCGCCTCCTGGCCAATGTAGTACCTTCGGGTGAAGCATTGGGAATGTAAATAAACGGTATGTGAAGCGGGGTTAAGCAGCCTGCGGCTACTAAGATCCCCAACACTTGAACATTTGCCAAATTACTAGTTCTCCAATGTATCCTTTCGCACAATAAACCTTAGTTGAAAATATTTCAAAACCAACACCTATAGTTGTTTATAATAATCATCAGATTTAAGTGCAATTATTTCTTTTCATTAGTTTTCCGTCTTGAAACTGGTTGCACGCGTATCTTCACTTATTTCTATTCTGAGCTAGCCTACACCGTTCCCCGAAATTCCAACTGTCTAGATACAGCTCGGTTTTTCTGCTGTTGTTTCCTAATTATATGCCCCATTTCACCAGGCTTTTTACTGTTTTCGACATATACTTCTTCTTCCTTTACCATTTCTATTACCTCTTAGTTCTTAACTTTATCTGTCCATGACGTCTTCATCATACATCTGTAGCACCACATTTTAAAGACTTCTATCTTTTTCTGTACGCTTCCCCTACCGTCCAAGTTTCACAGTCGTACAGTGCTGTGCTCCACACATATTCTTTCAGCAATGTTTTCCTTGTTTCTATGTTTGTTGTTGTTGAACACAGTAATTGCTTCTTCTTGTTAAATGTAGCACGGCCTTGTGCTAACCTTTGTTTTATATCTTTTGTGCTTTTCGGATCTTGCGTTATTTGGATTTCTAGGTAACAGAAATACTTAACCTCTTATAAGTTCTCGTTACCTATTCGTATTCTAGTTTATAAACTATTTTCCCCTCCTTTGCATACTAGTACTTTAATTTTATTTTTGTTAATTTTCATACCGTATCTCTTAGTTACAACTGCTTCCATTTCATTAAGATCTGCTTCTAACTCTTCATTGCTAGATGCTAATAGCGCTGTATTATCTGCAAATCTAAGTATACCAATCTTTTGTCTCTACATAATAATTTTGAATGTCTTCCTGCATTTAACAGTATTCATTACCTCTTCGATGTACAAGTTAAAACTTAATGGGTATATTGCACATCCCTGTCTTACCTCTTTCTTAATATTTACTTCTCTACGTTCCTGCTCTAATTCTATTACCGCTGTTTGCTCTTTGTATAAGCTATGTAGTAACCGTCTATCCCTAAAACTCATTCCCATCTTTTTAGGTACTTCAAACCTTTTTTTCCATTTTACATTGTCGAATGCTTTTTTCAGATCTACAAACCCTATATACACGCTTTCTCCTTTTTCTATTGTTTTCTCCATTATCACCTTGAGAGCTAAAATAGCCTCCCGTGTTCACCATTTTCGTCTGAAGCCAAATTGACTTTCTCCTAGTACTTCTTCAGTACTTCCTTTTTGGTATAGTAACTATGATGTTACGTTTGAAATCTTTGGGTACCTCGCCTGTCTCATACATATAGCTTACAAGTTGGAAAAGACGTTATCTTACTGCTTGTCCAGCGGCTTTTAAAGTTTCTGCTTGCACCTTATTTGTACCCGGTGCCTTACCATATTTCAGACTTTTTAATGCTAATTCAAACTCCTCTCTAGGTATAGAATATCCCAAGTCATTCTTTTCAATGTCTGATTCTTGTTTTAATGTTGTTAGTTCTTCTCCTACATATAAATTCCCTATGTATTCTTGCCATCTATCCACTTTCACTTTATTTTCTATAATGACGTTACCTCCCGCGTCCCTTACATTTTTGCTATATGGTTTTATATCCCTAAAATTCATTCTAATTAGTCTGTATGCTTCGTCTGTCTTTCCTATTTCCATCTAATTTGCACTTTTCATCAATCTATTGTTCTTTAGCTTTCTTGCATTTGCGAATGAATTCCCATTTTATAACTTTGTATTTCTATTTTCCTGTTTCATCTGATCTATTTTGTATTTTTATTTTTCTTCTATTAGATTCAGGGTATCATTTGTTATCCATGGTTTCTTATTTTCTTTTTGTGTCATCATCATTGGGTCTTCAGTGCTGGAACTGGTTAGACACGTACCCTCATTGTTTTCTATTTTGAACTAACCTATACATTTTCCTGAAATTTGCACAGTCAGCATATATCACTATCTGATCTAGGTCTACATCTATCTCCTTTTTTCTATCTTTGCTTGTAATATATCTTATACTATTCCCCAAAAATGCCTTAGAACGTATCCTGCCCTTTTATTTCTCTTATTTTTTTTCCACATACTTATATCTTTATTCCCCCTACTATTTCTATAACCTATTTGTTATTAACTTTGTTTGTCCATGCTATCATCCTCAACATTCCAAAAGGCTGCTACCGTGTTTCTGTCTGCTTTTCCTACTGCCCGTATTTCATAGGCATACTGTGCTGTGCTCCACACATATACACTTTTAACACTTTTGTCCTTGTTTCTATGTTTGTTGTCTTTGATCATAGGTGCTGTTCTTTCGTGTTAGATGCAGTTCGGTCCCCTTCTATAATTTTACAATTATATGCTCCATTTCTTTTTCGTGTATATTCCAGAATATCTCTGGCCGCCTTGTTTAAGCTGGATTTAATGTTTTCCATTCCGTTTCTAATTCTCTAGTATAATAAATTTTTCCGATATCTTTCAACAATTCATTTGACTTGTTTTCAAATCTTTAGTGGATATCATTATCTTGTAGTTTCTCAAAGTCAAAATGCAATTTTCTGTTCCTTTTTTTCAAATTATTAAATTTAAGGGCTGCCTTCATTATTACAATGTTGTGATCAGTGTCTATATCTGCTTCTGAGTAGCTTCTACAGTCTTTTACATGATTCCTAAACCATTGCTTAACAAGAATGTAATCTTCCTATATCTCCTGGCATGTTCCACGTGTATCGTCTTCTAGCATGATGTTGAAATAATGTCTTTGTAATGGTTAAATTGTTTGTCGCAAAATTCTACCTGCCTATTTCCCTTGTCATTTCTCGTAAAACCACATAAACCTACTACCGCTCCTTCCCTACCTTCATCTATCACTGCATTAAAATCCTCCGTAATTATTAAATTTTCATTTCCTTTTACGTATTGTTACAAACCTTTAGGCAACCAAATTGCATTGTACAGAAGTCTCGAACATTCGAGCAAACACCCGATTATGAATCATCTAGTTAATCGTTGATGAGAGTACATCAGTTAGGCTATATCTAAATGTCGTTTATAAATCATCTGGTATATAGTTAGTTGATCATTACGTTTTGAAGGTCCTATAGTAAATATCAATTTGTGTTATGTGAACGTGCATATTGTACCGCCAGCTTGTATATAAATAGACAAATGGGTAATAAATAAATTATAGTAATGTTAGTGTTGTTAAGAAAACATGGTTAGGGATTTAGTTTAAGAAGATATTAATGCTTGTAAATAGCATTAGTGTGATAGAGCTTCATTGTTAATTGGACTGAAAACATCTATAAATAAGGCATATACTTTTGTTATTACTTGTTCTAAATTGGTGAACGCGTTAATAGTAGCCCGCTACAGTATCTTAGTATGTCTTCAATATTTTTGTAGATTGTTTCTACCTGTTCGTCGCTGTGGCTATAAGTGAGCAGAGATATTATTACTGTATTTAATGAGTTAGACTTTAATCTAACCATGAGTACTTTTTCCTTCTTTTGTAAGTAGTTTTCTACACGATGTCCTATGCTTTTTTCATAATTATCCCCACGCCCGAATTTCTTTCCTCAGATCCTGTATTAATTACCCTAAAGTCTTCGCTACAAAAATGCCCCGCTTCTGGCCACCGAACTTTGCTGAACCCTACTATGTCTAATGTTAACCTATGACGCTAACCTATTTATTTCGATTTTCAATTTCTGTAGCTTATCTACTTGCTTCTTGCATCTGACATTCCACGCTCCGATTCGCAGAATGTTTACGACTCTTTTTTTTATATTTTCCGCATTACCTATTTCATCAATCAAATTTTAATAAATGTTATTATTTCTTAAAATACATAATTTAAACGATAGATTTAATTTTTCTTAAACTTTAATATTATATTGTATTATATTTTCAAAAAAAAAATTGAATCCTTCAATAGTGATACCCACAGTCTACTAAGAAACGTTTACCATGTTTTTGTTTTCCATAAAATTTTACTATATTAACAAATTCCATAGTTATAATAATTAGCAACACTATAAAACATTTTTTTAAATAAATACTTAGTTTTCCAAAATTATTAGAGATAAACTGTCAAATTAATAATTTATAAAATATTTTAGTTTCTCACTGAAAATACTGCTTAATTTGATGGAAATGACCCCACGGTACTGACACAAAAAGCATATTCCTAGTTTGACATGCACTTTGTGGTTTCTTAAAAACATTACGGTGGCGTAATGGTATACTCTGACGTATTTTTTCAGGTTATTGTTTAATAATATTCTGTCAGTTGTATTTATTTGTTTGAATGTATTTCGTATATTGTATTTAATTTTTGAAATGTCAGCTTCTATAGTTGATGTTGATAAATTGTTAGAAAATAAGGAATTAGACGAAATGTTGGAATTTGAAACTCAAATATTTTTAGATATTCTGCAACAAGATGCCTTAGTAGTTGTGGCTAAGTATAAAATTGTTAGCCAGTAGGAGCTTTCATTTATTAATTATTACTTTTAATTTGTAGGGGATTGAATTTAGATGCAGTTCTGATTAATTTATTTAGAGTTTACAGTGATCCAGGCAATTTGGTTGTTGTATTGAATTGCACAGAATTAGAAGAAAAGTATTTTATGGACAAACTTGGTAATTCAGATATTCACACTAGGATTACAAGTGTGATGAGTGTGGCTGAAAGGTAATTCATCAAGTTATGTTTAAGGATAGTAAAATATACACGCTTCTAGTCGTGAATATTTTGTTTTGGTTTGGATCACTATGTTGTTCCTTTTAGAAGTAAGCAAAGGAATAGCAAGTTGCAGTATACAGTACTCTATTAAATCCTTTAGGGGCTAACACCCAAGGTCAGAAAGATAATGTTATTGTTATAGCAAGTCTTGTGTGACTAACTATATATAATATAACTACATTTATATGGGCATTAACTACCGTAGTTATAAATCCGGAGTTAGTAGATCTGAACGTAAGTGCTGTGTAAATGGCTTTAACTTGTGAAGTTATTATGTCAAGATTATCAATTCTACTGCTCTTGGCCCACATCATTAGACTCCTGATTTAAAAACTCTTGTAGATGCTCTTTAGTGACAAATCACATTGTCGCCAATGCCGTTTGTCTAAACTAAACTTCTCCAAATGAATGATGGACTCTAATTTATTACATTTTTTGTATAACTGTTTACAATTTACCGATTTCTTGGGATGTTGAGGAAACACGTTTCTTTTTATAAAAAGTCTTATTTTCGTGTTCTTATTAATTGACCAAAATCGAATAGGAAAAAATAACTGTTAAAATGACTACATTTGTTTAGGGTATTTTTTTAAATATTGTTTGGCAGTTGACTAAGAGTTGAGGACTATCATGTAAGCAGTAGCGATAGTTATTACTCCCGCAGTTATAATTATGTTGGTTGCGACTGAGTAAATGTAGTCTATGTTTGGTTTAACATTACCATTTGAAATATGCCTCAATTTTAATGGAAAATTTTATACAATTTATTTCCCCAAAAAGAAGTAGATTTTAGTCAAATATCTGCCTTGTTAGATCAAACAATTAATTGATATAAATATTTTGAATGCCATTATGCTGTATTATCAGTTATTAAAAAAACAGCTGCTTCTTAATAAACATTTCAATATAACTATAATAGTTTTATACATGAATACGTGGTGTTTTATATAAAACTCTAGCTCGCACTATTATAAAAATTTATCACAACCAGTAATTGATCAAAGTAATATTCCATTGTAATGTTTCAATGTTCTTAACCATTTTTGAAACCCTATCGTTACTATTGTATTTGCCTAACTGATTTTGAAATTTTTTTTTATCATATTGCATCGTAAATTCTACAATGCTCCCAACTTACTTATCTTAATGTTAACATTTTGTATCCATATAGTGCAATTCGGCACGCATAAGTTTTCACCAGTTGTTATAGGTAAAATAAGCGTTAAATTAATACAATTTTGATTTGCCCAATAGGGGCAGGAATTTCGTAACATAAAGATGCACTGGCCAACTACAGTGGGGTGGAAGTGGGTTACGATTAAAAGAACGGAAATTTGAAGTAAAAATAATATATAAAATAACTGAAATACAAAAAAAATGAAATACAAAAAAATGTTACATTAGCATTTACCGCGATAGGTTTTTCTACTTTTGTCAAAATCGAGAAGCATCAAACAGCCTGTGACAGCAATACTTTTAATGTTATTTCTATATGAAAGACGGTTTTTCCGCATAAATCTCCCTTGCTTTGGTATATTACATTCTTTTGTTCATACTTATTTTGCTCAAAAATACCTTAAAACATTTAATTCTGTCATAATTAAAGGAAATTCTCAAAGTAAAATGCCTCTTCCAAAAAAGCTTCCATCACCGGGGTACCTGGATATCAATTACAAATATATCTGTTTACCCAGTGTTCAAATAAATTCAAATAAAAATCATCCTAACTTAAACTCTATTAACATAAAATAAAATATAAAATTAGAATTATACTTTCCTAAAAACAATTTCTTAACCTCAAATCTGGCCAGGTATTGCTAAAATAAATCCTAAAGGAAAACATTAAAATATGCCATATCACTAAACAAAGCCTAAATAAAACATTTAAACATCTAACAATAATAATGCGTTTCAACTTTTCCCATTTTCTACATGAATCATGTGACATTATAAATCCCAATTTTGTTGGAAATGCACTTAATAACACAGAAAACAACTTTTCCATTTTATTCTTTTATTGTTCATTTCAATAATACTAAATTTTCCTTTAGGCTTCAACTAATACAATATTTTTCCTCTGAATTTGAATTCTAATATCAATATACATAATTCCGTCACTAATTAGCTTAACTCATTGACCAGGAAGTAGCGACTGGGTGTTCAATGCAGTGGATGCACAAGACCCAATATCTGAAAGTTGTACCGGTTGTAGCAACAAGACAATGAGGCATATTATTGAAACCTGTATAATAAACAAAAAATATTAGTCTATACCACTTTGGTGGGAAATTGAGTAATCTTTTCTATTGCGGATTCTAGGTGGTGAAATGGATAGCCTTAATTAAATTAAGTTATTTGAAAGGTTAGTGTAGTTGTTTTGGAATGAAACCTGTTTGCTAGACATTAAAAGTGTAAAACGTCCACCTGTATTATATGGTATATTGTTTTTTAAATTAGATTTACTAAGTCTGGACATTGGAAGTCTTTAACAAAGTCATTGATATAGTTTAATGGTTATAGGAAAATAAACAAAAGATGTGATCAATCGAAAGTGATTAAACTACTTAATGTCAAGTGCTGTATGCGTACGAATTCATTAGAATGTTTTGTTATTTGCATTTATTTAGATTTAGGTAATTTTAAAATTTGCACGTACATGTTTTCAGGAATATTATTATGTGAATTTTATTGAATTTATTTAGATCACTTAAGTACCCGTTTTTAGGAATCTTATTATGAGAATGGTGTTGAAAGTTAATTAGGAATACTTTAGGTTTTTATATATATCTGGTTACAGGAATAATACTGTGATGTATTAAAAATAGATTTAGGTGACACAGTCAGACTGTGTTTTATTGATTGAGTGTATCAATTAATTGTGAGAGGAACTATTACATCAGCAGGTTAACGTAATCAAAATCGCCAAGGATTACTTGTCGTCCACAAATTTATTAGACTAGATTAGACGAGTTGGTGCCCATAAATTCGACAGTGTTAAAAGCCTTTCAAGGTAAGTGAAATTGGTAATGTAGTATTGAAATTGTACTTAGTGACTTGATACATTTCTGAATTTTTTGTTTTATTTCTTTGCTTATCTCTATACAGATCCATCCTATACCAATGTAGTTAGTCGGTGCATGCTTATTATCTTATGGGATTCCCATCCTGTTTGAAAAGTTCCAAATTTAATAACAACGCTGCTAACTCCCATAACACACTTAATGTACACCCATCTCATTAATGTAGATTTTTTTCAAGAATAGAATTATATGCTTTTTGTTTTTAATTATCTTTAAATTTTTTTTATAGACAAGATGTATATTTATCTGGAGGCATTCATTTTGTTACTACGAGAATTTTGGTAGTAGACATGCTTAAAGGTAGAATACCCATAGAAAAAATAACTGGAATTGTAATATTAAGAGCGCACACTGTTTTGGAAAGTTGTCAAGAAGCATTTGTATTAAGATTGTACAGACAAAAAAATAAGGTAAGATTTTTGTATGGTGTTGAATTTAACATATATATTTCTTGTATTAAAACTTATATTTTACTATATAAATTGGTGACATTGATTTAGGAATATTAAATTTCTTTTTATTATACACCCATACCATGTTTACGGCCTAGATATGTTCCACGAAACTTGACCGCAAAGCGAAAAGCTGTATAAGGAATTAATTATTCTAATACAAATTCATACAAATTCAATGGGATCGGTTCCAAATTTGTTAAATATGTAACATGGTTTATCATTCAAAATGCATTTTATCAACAATAATCTATAAACAAAAATGAAACAACTTCATGTTACATAAAATATGTGTATGTATATGTTGGAGTTTCCTAAATTATTTCGTATTCGTAAAATCTTCTTTATTTTCAATAAGATTAATTACGTTCAAAAATGCTCTATTATTAGTTCTTAGAGCATATCAACGTTCAATTCTATTTAATAGTCTGCCCTACAGGCAGGAAGATAACCTTGAGGCACGTGCAGCGCGGTCTATCGTTCACCTGCCTTCGTTTTAATAGACAAACAACAGAGTTTTGCTTCAACTTTCCCAAGTTATAGACGTATTCGCGCGGGCTGTAATTATCTTTAAGCTAAACCGCTGTTCTATAAATTATTTCTAGTGTGCAAAATTGTAATGAATTCGTTTCCTATCGTAATAGTTATTGATTAACTTAAATATGAGGCGATGATTATGTAGTAAATTCTATTCTCTCAACACGGGTGTGTGTTTCTTCCGGACGTGTGTAAATTTCTTGCAATCGTCCAGGCGTTATTGATCGTTCCGGTTATAATAGTAATTAATAACCATTTTTCTTAATCTGGTATCACAACAAGTTATCTCGTACTTGTGTGGTATTAATGCAATGACCCTTTCCATTGACGTATCATACAAAATACGTTAGTGAACTTGATACAATGGCATATGTACTTAAATTCATAATACTGTGATAAAAGTAGTACGTTTATACAAGTTCGAATAATTCAGAAATTTAATATACTGTAAATTGTGCTTTTCGCTGTATTTTTAATTCTTATTGACATTATAATATATGATCCTCTTACTACACGGTGTACGATTAATTGTTTAATTTACTCACTCCATAAAGTTCACCAGATTGTCGTTGTGAGTTGTTATATTGCAATAGTGTTCATTTTCTACTATTTGATCCTTCGTATCTTCGCATTTCTTCCACTAGTGTCTACCCCTCGACGATTACAGTTCACTGCTCCGGGAGGTGGAACTTCAGGGGTGCCTACTTCGCTCCACCTTCCTTGAGTTACCCGATCACAAAAGTGGTCCTTCAAAGACGGATTTCCTGGATATTCCTGGAAGCCAGCCTTTCTATTGGAAAGAAGACACTAGTTCCTGAACACACATTGTCAAGTTCGCCTAGATTTCTGGAAGATTCCTGGAAACTCAACAATAAGCAGCGATTAATTGGGTGAGCTTATTTCATTTTACTTATCTATCTGTTAAACTGTTGTGCAAAAAGTGCATGATATTTTCTATAAACATTAATGTCTAAAAAATTCAATATGAGCTTAGAAAACGATCCTAGGTTATGGATCGAAACATTAATAAAGATAATTTTAAAAACTATGAGTGGTTCAATACCCAAAGAAGATTAAGAAGAATACTAAACAAACCACAACAAACATACAGGGAAAATTTAAAAAAGTCTAGAGCCTCGGTCAAAGGCTCCTTTACGCGAATAGAATCGTGGTTCGCTCAAAGTGCGGACACTTGTAACACATCACTCGAATTTGAAATCAGATTGCAACGGGTGCATTCTTTGTTTAATTCATACGAAAAAGTTCAAGATGAAATAGAAATTCTCTGTTCGGAAGAAGTTCTTGACGTAGAAGACAGGTCCGTCATAGAAGACAAATATTTCTCTCTAGCAAGTAATATTACTTAATGTATTGCCAATTTAAGAAGAAAGCAAACGGAAGCCATTGAAAATCAAGATGATAGTTTTCAATCCTCTTTAAGTAATCCTCAATCAACAGCAGTCAAGTTGCCGGAAATCAAAATTCAAACTTTTTCGGGAGATATAAAAGAATTTGAATCTTTTTATCAACTTTTCGATGCTCTTATAATAAAAAATTCTCAATTATCAAACATTCAGCGCTTAGTATATCTTAAAAGTTATTTAAAAAATGAACCTTTGCATTTAATTGATTCCTTGCCAATTACAAATGAAAATTTTCATATCGCTTTAAATATTTTGAAAAGTAGATTTGAAAACAAATTTGTTATAGTCAATTCTCATTTATCAGCAATGTTAGAAACTCCAATCATGACAAAATGTAAGTCAAGTTCACTGCGTGAATTCGGCTACCATCCAGAAAAATATTCAATCTCTCAAAATTTAAATTTTTCTTACGAAGATTTATGGAATATTATTTTAATATTTCTTTTTCAAAAAAAGTTGGATTTCAATACAAAACGTGCTTATGAAATGGAAAGAGATCATTCTATAATTCCCAATTTGGAAAATTTTATAAAATTCTTAGAAAAAAGGAGTTCTGTCTTAGAAAATATTGATGTTGCAAGTCCCAAATTGCAAAGAAAATCAATTTCTGTTTATCACTCTGCTCAAGTTGCCAATCACGAAAAATTCCAACAAGTTCTTAAGTGTTCCTTTTGCAAAAAAGCAGGTCATAGAATCTACACCTGCATTTCCTTCAAAAATCTAAGATATCAAGAAAAAGTTGACTACGTTAAATCGAATAAGTTGTGCTTTAACTGCTTAGGCAAGCACAATATTGCAAATTGTTCTTCTACCCAAAAATGTTCTTTTTGTTCTAAATCGCATAATTCTTTGTTACACATAGACAAAGGATTGGGCGATCAATCTCTTCCGATTACAAGTTCTAGTTATAAAAGTAACTTCTCTTTTAAATCTAATTTCCAAAATAAAAATTCACAAACAAACAAGAAAGTTCCTAGTTCGCAAAATGATGATTCCTTCGTACAACAAGAAAATTCTTGTGCACCAATTTCTAAAGACGATGCTAAGCATATGTCTAATTTGATTACCCATTCAGCCCATTCGGTAAAATATTGCCATGTCCTCCTAGCTACGGCCAAAGTAACTCTCTGCTCTAAATACAGAGAAATTATTTCGGCCAAGCTGTTGTTTGACACTGGTAGCCAAAACTCATTTATCACACAAAAATTAGCTGATCAACTACCGTGCAAAACTCACAACACAACTATGAATATTTCTGGCATCAACGAAAGCTCTACTATCGCCGATAAATTGGTGAATATTAAAATATTCTCTAACAAAGATCTAAGTAAATCCTTCAAAATAACTTGTGCTGTTTTACCTAATATAACGTGCAAGCTTCCTCAAACTCAGATAATGAATGACAAAATAGAAATACCTAAAAATATTTTCTTAGCTGACGACGAATATCACATGCCGTCAGAAATTGACATTTTGATAGGTCTAGATTACTACTATGATATAATTCTTGAAAATATCATTAAACTAGGTAAAAATCTTCCTGTTTTACAAGAGTCCCACTTGGGATGGATTGTAGCAGGTATAGTCCCAAAAAACTACACTAATTCTAATATGTCTCTGTCTGAAAACGAAAATTCAGATAAGTCAAAATTTTCCTTTCTTGCGACTTCAAAAGTTGATTCTTTTCTAAAAAAATTCTGCGAAATGGAAGACATTTCCGAAATATTTATTCCTTCCGAAGAACACCAATTATCCGAACACATTTTTACTTCTACAACAAAAATATTAGAAAACGGCAGATTTCAGGTAGATATTCCACTAAAATCTTCGTCAGAGCCTAGCAAGCTCGGTGATTCTTTTACCATTGCTAGAAAACGCTTTTTGAGTTTAGAAAAAAGACTCCAAGAAAATAGTACTTTATTTCATGAATATAAAAATTTCCTTCAAGAGTATGTCTCTCTTGGACATGCTAAATATGTTCCCTTAGTATTGCAAAACTGCAAACTAGAAAATAAATATTTCATTCCTCATTTGTGTGTTATTCGTGAATGTGGCACATCTACTAAACTACGCGTTGTGTATGACGCAAGTTGTAAAACTTCTTCTGGTTACTCCTTAAATGACATCTCTCTTAAGGGTTACCAAGTTCATCCGGATTTATTCGACATTCTTTGTAGATTTAGAATGTTCCCTTTTGTCTTCACCACTGACATACAGAAAATGTTTAGACAAATTTTAATCAATCCCGAACAAACGTTCTTACAAAATATCCTCTGGCGTGAAAACCCTGAGGATGATCTGAAATGTATTCAGTTAGACACTGTTACCTACGGCACTAACAGTGCCCCTTTTCTCGCATCTCGAGTGCTTAAAGAAATAGCATCTTTGAGTAAAATGAATTTCCACTTGCTTGAAGCAATTTCTTCTCAATTTTATATGGATGACGGTTTGTGTGGCGCGCAAAATTTAGACATTCTTTTCAAACTTCACACTGAGTTAAACTCCGTTCTCAACAAGCATGGGTTTGAACTTCACAAATATTGTTCTAATTCCAAAACTTTTCTAAAAAATATCGCTAAAAATCCGATTCTTTGGACTACGACATTAATTTGCAAGATGCTCCAAATAAAGTTTTAGGGCTAAATGGAACCCTAATTCTGATTCTCTTTACATTTCTACAACAGAAAATAAGCAAATCTTCCCACTTACCAAAAGAAAAATTCTGTCAGCAATAGCCCAGTGCTATGACCCTCTTGGGTTAATAAATCCTGTTATAGTAAAGGGTAAAATATTAATACAAAAGTTGTGGATTCTTAAACTGGACTGGGACACAATTATCTCAGATTCAAAATGCTCGACGAATTTAACAATTTCTACAAAATCTTTCATTACTGAAGGAACAAAACATTCCAAGGTTCTATTTCTTAAATAAAACCATTTCAAAACTGAACTTCATGGTTTTGCTGATGCAAGCTTAGCCGCATACGGTGGCTGTGTGTATTTACGTTCTATATATACAGACGGCACCATTTCCTCTAAGTTAATTTCTTCCAAGTCAAGGGTAGCTCCTGTTAAAACAATTACACTTCCTAGACTTGAGCTTTGTGCTATGCTCCTTCTTTCAAAACTCGTAAGATTACTATTAAAAATTTTCAAAATAAAATAAATTTTGACTCGGTAAATTTGTGGACTGACTCATTAATAGCCTTAGCCTGGTGTAAAAGTCACGCCAGCAGATGGTCTATTTTTGTTTCACATCGTGTTTCTCAAATACAAGAAACAACTTCTGATTTTAAGTGGCGACACGTAAAATCGTCCGAAAATGCAGCCGATCCTTTATCACGAGGCTTGTCTGTCCGCGAGATTCTTAGTAATGATTCGTGGTGGCAAGGTCCTAAGTTTTTGTTAAATCCTTGTCTAGATCTAACAGTAGATCAATCTCTAATTACCTTAGAATTGCCTGAAGAAAGAAAATCGCATCTTGTGACTCACAATGATTCACAACTCCTAACTTACATTGAAGAAATTTTCTTGCGTTTTTTTTTAATTTCTCTCGTTTGTTACGCACCTTTGCGTACATATTTCGTTTTATTGATAATGCCAAAGGCAATCGAATCTCCGGTGCCCTAGCACCTCAAGAACTAGAGGTATCATTACAGTTCATTATTAAACAAACACAAAATAAATATTTCTCAAAAGAACTGTCGGAACTCTCAAAAAATAAGCAACTGTCAAATAAACAGTTGCATTCTTTGTCTCCCTTTTTAGATTCCACTGGACTTCTACGAGTTGACTGTCGTCTAAGAAACGCTAGCATTTCTTATCAACAAAAACATCCATTACTAATGCCTTCCAAAAATCAAATAACCAAATTGATTCTTATGTATGAGCATAAGCGTTTAGGACACGCAGGTGCTCAAACAACTCTATCAAACGTTCGGCTGAGATTTTGGCCACTTAATGGTTTACGAGAAACCAAAAGGCTAATTCGAAATTGTATTACTTGTTTCAGATTTAGCAATCAGTTTTCTAAACAAATAATGGCAGACCTCCCTTAAGACAGAGTCAATGTTGCGAGGCCCTTTCATAAATCAGGTGTTGACTTCGGTGGCCCCTTTCTCTTAAAATCTTCAGGACTGCGTAAAGCTCCCAAAATAAAAGCCTATATAGCAATATTCGTTTGTATGGCTACAAAAGCTGTACACATCGAAGTAGTTACAAGTCTATCTACTGAATCCTTTTTATCTACATTAAAAAGATTTATTTCGCGACGTGGAAATCCGTCAACAATCTATAGCGATCACGCTACAAATTTCTCAGGTGCAAAAAACCAACTCAAAGATCTTTATGATTTTTTCCAAAATAAAATAATTCTCTGATTATTTCTAATTTTCTTTCTCAAAATGAAACCTCATGGAAATTTATCCCTCCAAAATCCCCTCATTGGGGTGGTATATGGGAATCCGCCATAAAAGGTGCGAAATACCATATGAAAAGAACCATAGGTAACCAAAGTTTCACCTATGAAGAATTTCTAACAATATTATGCAAAATAGAGGCTATAATGAACTCTAGACCTCTAAGTCCCTTATCTAATGATGCTTCTGATTTGAGCTGTTTAACCCCTGGACATTTTTTAATTGGTTCTGCACTAACTTCTTATCCAGTAAAAGATGTCTCAAATATTTCTGAAAATAGACTTTCACTTTATCAAAAAATATCACAGATTCAGCAAATCTTTTGGAAACGTTGGTCTGTTGAGTATCTCAATCGTTTGCAAAATAAACCAAAATGGTTTGAAGAAAAAGAAAACTTAAAGGAAAATGACCTAGTGTTAGTCAAAGAAGATGACACTCCTCCTCTTCAATGGGTTCTCGCCCGTGTCTTAGAGACAATTCCTGGCCGCGACGAAAAAGTTCGTGCTGTCAAAATTCATACAACTGCCGACTACATAAGACCAATAACTAAATTGTGTCTTCTGCCAAATCAAATTCATTCTTCAAGTCAAGATTCGACTCGTGATCCCTGATCCGGCTCGAATGAATAAAACATTTTTCTACTTTCTTCCTCCTTCGTTGCTCTCCTTTCTGTTCTGGTTTCCTTTTTTGTTGAAACGTTGCTTCAACGCGGGGGAGTATGTTGGAGTTTCCTAAATTATTTAGTATTCGTAAAATCTTCTTTATTTTCAATAAGATTAATTACGTTCAAAAATGCTTTATTATTACTTCTTAGAGCATATCAACGTTCAATTCTATTTAATAGCCTGCCCTACAGGCAGGAAGATAACCTTGAGGCACGTGCAGCGCGGTCTATCGTTCACCTGCCTTCGTTTTAATAGACAAACAACAGAGTTTTGCTTCAACTTTCCCAAGTTATAGACGTATTCGCGCGGGCTGTAATTATCTTTATGCTAAACCGCTGTTCTATAAATTATTTCTAGTGTGCAAAATTGTAATGAATTCGTTTCCTATCGTAATAGTTATTAATTAACTTAAATACGAGGCGATCATTATGTAGTAAATTCTATTCTCTCAACATGGGTGCGTGTTTCTTCCGGACGTGTGTAAATTTCTTGCAATCTTCCAGGCGTTATTGATCGTTCCGGTTATAATAGTAATTAATAACCATTTTTCTTAATCGGGTATAACAACAAGTTATCTCGTACTTGTGTGGTATTAATGCAATGACCCTTTCCATTGACGTATCATACAAAATACGTTAGTGAACTTGATACAATGGCATATGTACTTAAATTCATAATACTGTGATAAAAGTAGTACGTTTATACAAGTTCGAATAATTCAGAAATTTAATATACTGTAAATTGTGCTTTTCGCTGTATTTCTAATTCTTATTGACATTATAATATATGATCCTCTTACTACACGGTGTACGATTAATTGTTTAATTTACTCACTCCATAAAGTTCACCAGATTGTCGTTGTGAGTTGTTATATTGCAATAGTGTTCATTTTCTACTATTCGGTCCTTCGTATCTTCGCATTTCTTCCACTAGTGTCTACCCTCGACGATTACAGTTCACTGCTCCGGGAGGTGGAACTTCAGGGGTGCCTACTTCGCTCCACCTTCTCTGAGTTACCCGATCAGTATACATACATAATTTTTTTTAAAATGACTTTAATCTTATGACGATGAAGAAATGTTAACCTACAGATCACTGTCGTCATTATGAGCACACACTGAATAACGCTCGTAAACAAGAGGAAATAGAAAAGAGTGTGCATCGAGATTGCGCTTGCGCAAGATTGGCAACATGTAGATATATCGACATCGAAAAAAAGTTTTTTACCGTTATAGCAAAACATTTTAGGCCGTAAATCGAAAACGTGCCTTAATTGAAGAGTGTCGTTATAGCGAAATGCCATATAAAGAGCGGCTGCATTGCGAGATATGACTGTACTATGTAAATTTGTTGTACGTGGTCCCAAACGTTCTAATCTTCTTCCTAGATATCAATACTACGGACAATATTGTTAGACCTAAATTTTTTTAACAAGAGTACATCATCATTAATGTGCATTAGAACAAATTTATATCGCAATAGTTCAATATGGCTTTCAAGGGGTGAATGTTGATTGTCACTTGATATCATCGGCATAGTATAATTTGAGAGTATTGGCAGTATTCATTTCAATGGTTAAACGGGAAAACTTTCATGATGCAAAGATTGATAATTTTAAAAATAAACTGCACGACATGATATGTGTGCACGTTCCACCTATTGTACTGCCAAACATTAACTTTAATGCATCTTGAATTGTTTATATCCTGCATTTTTCTATAAAAGCAGTTCTTTTCAGAACTAAGTATTATAAACATGTTTGACGTGGCATTTATATTGTTGATTACATTGTTGCAAACAACATTATTTTAACTTCCAACAACAAGGTAATTACTTTAGGTGCGTTTTGTAAATGCCTGTATTTTTAGATAGCATGCAAAATCACGGAGTAAGATACAGTTTAAAAGGATATGCTACATTTACAAGCTAGAGAAATGGTTTTGAATGTGATGTAGTTGATTAAACAAGAACAATGTAACATAGGACCTGTTATTCCACTCAATTTTTTTAGGGGACGGGTGTTAACGGCAACTAAAATATCCAAAAGCAGTTATAACCGCATTATGAAGGAAGCTAAATAAGGGAAGCGGACATCGCTGAAGAAAAGGCAATGGAAATTAATGTTGGAATTTGCCTCGGAATATTAGGAAATATTAGAAATATTTTCGAAAATTTTGCACCTATTCTTACGAATATTCGTAAAATTATTTTGCATTTTATGGCATAACTCGAAACATTTTAAAAATAAACAATTAATATATTTTTTGCATGGGTAATTTTAAAGGTAATTAACATAAATAAACAGGCTTCTCTAAGTTCCAAGATTATCACCTGGCAGCAGAAAATTTAGTGTTTAGATTATTTTGTTTAGGCATTTTGTTTCAGTTATAAATTATAATATTACAGTGCTCTGCGCTGTCGACCTGTCTATGTTACTTCATGTTACTTCCACTGGAATTAGTTAATATCCTGATTTGTGTTTTGGGCACATTTTATGTTCGGCAGGTTATGTGACGGATCCTTGAGATCTTTTCATTTATTTTCGTTTAAATGGAATATATTTCTATCAAACAAATTTTTAATCTTTTTTAAATATAAGTCTATCGCCCTAAAGTTTGAGTTGAAAATGCCTTTCTATAAAGGGAGTCTGAATACAAGAAAGGGAAACCAAATATTTCAGAACCATAAACGGCGGGTCATGAACTCCTACATTTTTACAAAAAGGCTTTTAAAAACTATGTTATAATACAGTTTTGTTAATATCTAAACCACTATGAAAGGAATTACACGTAGGCTTAAAATAAAGGAAACAGATAAGTAACCCAAAATGTTCTGAATAGAAGCCACATGTTATGACACTATTAGGCACTTTGGAAAATGTAACCGGTAAACACCACATTCACCACAAAATATTTTAGTGTTCAAAAACTTGACCGGTAGAAATAACCGTGTTCGAAAAATGTACCAAAGTAACCAGTGCATGTACCAGATCCACATTTTATGAACTGACTCAACTAGTCAGTTACTGGGCAAGTATAGCCTTAAAAAATTTAACATTCAAAAGTAGTTGAGCATACCTCAACCACTCAATGTATCTGGTAAACAGCTGATTACCAGTAAGCATAATTTGATACACTTTTCGTGAGCACTAATTGCAATTGATGCCTTTTTACATAACCGACTACAGATTCTTCCTATTAATAGGTTGCAAAAGGATACTTATGCTATGTTATTTAAATACATTTTTGCCTTACTTAAGCGTTGTGTAAATTGGTTTAAGGTTTCAAATGATATAAATTATGCTAAAGTCATAAATAAACATCAATGCATTTAATAATCTCTAATAATATTATACTTTCAATATTTGCTTATATTCCCGAATATGATTTTATGTATAAACAAGCTCATGACAGAATTGAAGTTTTAAGAACTGTTACAAAATCCAGAAAACTACTATATTTGGATAAGATTGATTAGTGGGGTTTTCTTCGCAATCCAAAAAGTGTGTGAATTGCACGAGGGATAAAAAATTCTTCCAGCGTTCATCAAACTCATTTGGTCATAATATGATGATTAGCATTTGGTAGAACTTTGAACCAATTCTGTACTTTGAACCAGTCTCCGAGGACCATGTGTAAATGGAAGATTGTATTCTGAATAGTTCATAAAGTTGATGAAATTCTGGCTACTTGTTATGTTACATCAATCAACAAGTTTTGATGCAGCAGGATAATGCTCTTGCACAAATCACGAGTAGTACAGGACAAATTAAAAATTTACAAAGAGTTAATCACTCCCATAAAAGCTAGATATTGCTCAATATGTTTATGAATTGTTAATTCTATGGCATACTTTCAGAATGTTTTGCCTCTAAACCTTTGGTAAATTTAATAAATTGCTGAAACGTTGAGAAGAGTGATAGATAATAATTGGATTTTGAAAAATAACCAATTTTGTGTTATTGTTTATCTGTTACTTTATTCACTCAGATGAACTTGTGGGACTACATACAGAAAGATATTAAAACATTAATTAAATTCAAGAGTGAAAAGGCTGATCTTTGTATTCGAGGAAGTATAGAACATTTTCAGCATTTTTTGTGTTAAACTTGGTTTTAATTTGTTTAAAGTGTTATTTAACACGTTGACTGCGGATGTAAAATTTGATGCTTGCTTTGTGTGTGATACATACCTTCTAGGACTTGTACAAACACTTTCTAAATTCTCGATTCCAAAACTGCTTTGTAATTATTGTTTATAACTAAAACCAAATTGTCTATATTATAAAGTTTGTTGTTGGTATCTGCTGTATCGTTATTTTCAAAATGAAGAAATCTTAGCAACGGGTGGTATATGTCTCTAAGCATTACGTTTTTTATAAATTCATTACTATATAATGGTTGCTGTGGCCAGTACAAGTTTATGTATGGTATTTGAACTAATCCCATAGCCAACCTAATTTCCAAGAAAGCACAAATTTCGTTGCTGTCGGTATTGGTCCATGATTTAAATCTGGATTTGTTTGAGTGACGTCTATTGAGCTGTTGCTGTGCATATATGTTAGTTTGGGCTACAATTATACCTATTACATCATCAGTAATAAAATAATTAGAAATGTCTATAGGCTTAAAAATGGTTGAAGGATCTATGTGATTGCCCAGGGTACAATGTTCTTTATATAAGTTGAAGGTACTGGTTTGAGATGTTATATCACTCCATGTACTGTCAGAAATATTATCACTGCTAGAACTATCATCACTCCCTGTATCGTTGTTAGTAAATGTAAAAATATCATCATCACTTATATCGATTTCTGAACTACATTCAATGTCACTTTCATTACTAGAACTAGGTTTATAGTCTTTATCATCGTACGGACCATCATCGGTTGAATAAGGATCAGTATCACATTGTTCGGAATCATTATCAGTACTTTGTAAAGATATTCCTATTATGTCCAACTATGTTAGGTTGCTGCCCGTCTTCAGAATCAGTATCGATAATACAACCATCTTCAAGTAGTACAACTTTATTTTCCGTATGTACAAATTCGTTAGAATTGTGATGAGTAGCATTCGTTTCATCTTCCTTAGTGTTGTTAGTAACGATAAGTTGCAAAAATGTATTCACATCACTTATTACTTTGGCGCTGTCTTGATGCATCTCTATTTCATGTGGTTCCGAATTAAATGTCGGAGTTACATTATCTTGAGCCGCTAAAACTAGAATTGCATTGTCTGCAAGTTCATTGTTTTGAACTGGATGCACTTGATTACATTGTTTAGCTAGCTCTACTAACTTTTTTTCACGAGGAAGATATATTATTACGCATCTGTATCATTCATCATCACTTTACCATCGCACAACGATTACTAAACGCATAAATTCCTTGTAATCTACTTCCAACGTTGCCAGTTAAAACTGATCAGTGCATACCTCCAGCGATATGTATCGCACATTACTAATGAGATATGGCTCGTGTACATTACATACTACTGGGGGTATGTACGAAATTTGATTAACACCTTACAGAATTTTAAGTAAATATCAAGTACGTACCTGTAGCGTAAATAAAAATTAAAAAATAAAAAGTTTACAGCAAATGCTCGTTCAAGTACATCGGATAATTTCAACACCGCATATCAATCAAGTTTGGACATGCCTCCGGAGATATGTATAGTAGTTAACGTGTTAATAAATATAAATAAAACAGAATTTGGTTACTATTTTATCAAAAATATTTTGCTACTTTTTTTTAATGATAATTTTATTAAATTTGATACCTCAACTAACATAAATCATTATATTTTAAAAATGGTCGAAAAGAAACATTTTGAATTTTGGAAAAATATGTATTTCATTAAAAAATGTGTTTCATTGGAAAAGTTTGAACTAGTGACAAACACTGTTTTTTGATTTTTACTCTACAGTAGAGTCAAATGGTTTAAAATAATCGTACAACTTTGCTAAGGTATGATTCATGATAATATCAATAACAGCATAGATGGCTATTGTCAAAATGTAATTACTGTCAAACCTTGATAACTCGAACCTGAAGCGAATAACAAAAAACTTCGTCTAATTAAAAATTTGAATTATCAAATTGTAGCTATTGTGTATGCACTAGAAACAAAATCTGCAACATCATTTTAAATATTTATTTCAAGAAAATTTTACATTAAGTTTGTGGATATGTATATACAGGGTGGTACCGTTTTCATTAGCCAGCGTATATCTTCTGAAATATGCAAGATATAGAAAAATTTCATAGGAAAAAGTTGTTTGAATATATTTTCTCTATAAATATAAGGCATTAAGTATTTTTCATGGCCTACTATATTTGAGCAATAATATGTCACTTTGGTTTTTTAAATAGAACACCCTGTATATTTTTTTGAAAAAATACTCTACTTGAAATTGTCTTTACGGCAATATACAACCAATGAGTTCTTGTCAGAATACACTAAATAACTCAAATAATAGAATTCCAATAGGAAACTGTGATTATTGTTTATTTACTGTATAAATTAATAAATTGCAAATTTTTTTATACATACATCTGAAAATAATAGCTAACAAGAAAAGTAATTATCTTAGTAAATGTTCAAATTGTTCACCATTACATTCTAAACATTTATTAACTCGAATAATTAAATTTTTTCTAGCATCTTGCAGCATGATCGGGGTAATTAGCAAGCAAGCTGTTCTTATTTTTGCGATTACTCTTCAAGATTTTGAAAAGGGGTAGAATTAGAATTACACTCGATCTTTTAAAAACCCCCAAACAAAGAAATCAAGAACTGACAAATCAGGTGATCGGGGAGGCCACAAAGTCAGATCCAGTTCTGACCAAACTCATTATTTAAATAATTTGTAACATTGATTCCATTATGTGGTGTAGCGTTCTCGTGTTGAAACAATAAGTTTCGCCCGATAACTCTGAAAATATCATCTAAGAAATCTTGAAACGAAGTTTGCAAAATATCTATTTTGGGTTAAACTATACTATTAAAGAAATATGGACCCGGTATGCAGTCACCTACTACACCTATCCACACATTCACTGAAAATCGTACTTCTGAACGGGTTTCAACAAATTGCAAAGGATTTCCATCATTCGAATAATGTGTATTTTTTCTGTTAAAAATACCATTTTTATGAAAGTTAGATTCATCAGTCCAAATTATACTGTCCAAAAATTCTCTTCCTTTACATTCAGTATCCATATACAAAAACCAACTCGGCTGTTGGCATAATTGGGATGTAATGTTTGAACCAAATGCATCTTAAAAGCTTTCATTGAATGACGGCTCAAAACATTAAAAATCTGTCGAAACGTTTAGTTCAGCTGCAGCTTGTTTCGAGAAACTTTAGGATAAGGTCTAAAGTAGGCCAAAATAATCAATTTATATTGAACTTGATTTCTGGTGATAGTTGAAAAGCTACCATTGGATCTTAAAGAATTTTCTAAATTCTTAAATGTATTTATATTTGGTTGTTTACGGATATATATATATATATATATATATATATATATATATATATATATATATACCTTTCGATATAAAACTGCAGCTTGACGTTTATTGTTGTTTGACCTATGAAGACAGCATAACATATCAACTTTTTCATTGTTTGAATAATTCATTTCCATTATTTTGCACGAAACAACTATTAAGAACACAATAATACTTTTACTTATTTATGTGACAAATAATTGTGAATAAACAACTGAAATACTGCAATGGCATTTGTTAACAGAAATAATCAGATTGAAATTTTATTATTTAGGTTATTTAGCGCACTTTGAATAGAAATCATTGATTGTGGCATATTGCCGTAAAGACAATTTCAAGTAGAATATTTTTTCAAAAAAATATACAGGGTGTTCTATTTAAAAAACCAAAGTGACATTATTGCTCAAATATAGTAGGCCATGAAAAATACTTAATGCCTTATATTTGTAGAGAAAATATATTCAAAAAACTTTTTCCCATGAAATTTTTCTATATCTTGCATAGTTCAGAAGATATACGCTGACTAATGAAAACCGGACCACCCTGTATACATACAACTAAATCGATTTTTTTTTTTTATTGTAATCCAACAAAGTAGTTTGTTTCTTATTTTGCAATTGTATGATGTCACAAAAACTATCAATTTTTCTTACAGCAGAATATACTTCAGGCGGAACGTCTTCTTGAGCATTTAGATAGATTGACAGTGCTTGCTTCTTTTGGGGGCTGAAATGTTCTTAATGATGTCTTTACCACTTGGATGTTCTGTTACTATTAAGTCTTTGTCAACATCCACATAATCACTGAATGTACACCCAGTTTTTCCAAAAACATGTGCACAGTACAAATTTAATAAAAACGAAGTCGGCAGTTCATCTTCAACACACCATATTTCTTTATCCTGTAGAATTTCCGGTTTAGTGAAACTTGTCTTCCTAAACAATTTTTTGTAGTGTCTGAAGTGACACCGTTCCATGCTTTATCGCTCATGCGGATGCAGTCTAGCAAACTGATTTTTAAAATGTCGTTGGAAGTTTCAGAGGTATTGATGGTTTTCAGGTAGATTTGTTAAAAAATTTTAATTATGCCGTGGTCCAGACTATAATTTAGATGTTTTGTTTGGTGCAAAACACACAATTTAGATGTTTGCAAGTGGCCGGATCAATTCTTTTGGAGCTGTGCAAGACATTTGTCTATAAAAAGCAAGATATTTCAATTTTGAAATTTAAATTTTCTATCCATTTTGTGAAACTATTCCTCGAAAATTTTGCTTGTAACCCATGCTTTTTTATTTGTCCTATACATTAATGAAAACTTATTATTCCTGCAAAACATCTAAGATTCTGTAAAAGAACTTTTCTCAAATCTTTTTCTTATGGCATTTTTAATTTTTTAAAATGGCAGATAATATGTTCACTGGAATTTCAAACACTTCAGCAATATCTTTTTTCTTGCAACTTCTTTTTCAACCTCCTCGATTGCACAAATTTTGTCTTGTATATTTAAAGTTTTTAATTTATGTTTTGAGGATTGCATATCTAATAGAAATAACCAGTAATTCAGTAAACTACCATAACACTGAACAGAAAAAATCAAAACTCTACCTTCCTACAAATGTAAAGCTATTTTACAGTATAGAACCTACAAATAGCTTTTAATATATCTCAGTATATATTATAAATCATACTTTAATAATTTCAAGAGAACAAGATTTACTGAACTAGATGATTAGACCACGGGGTTTCTACAAAAACAGCTTGGAGGGGCTTAGCAGAATTATCAACATCAGGAGCAGGTAGTTTTATATTAGGTAGATAGTTTTAAATTCGAGTTATCAAGAATAAATAATGTTACGTGTGATGTTAAATGGTTTGATATATCTTTGAACCACTAAGTAAAGAACTACAAATAAGATTGATTAAATATTTTATGTGGTGTGGAGGGTAACTGCTTGCTATGGAAATGAGAGGAACTTTTCCAAGAATTCATTAAATGAACTGGACAGAACAGGCTAGCAATGATAAGTTTGTACAAAGACTCAGGGAGAGGAATGATCTTGAAATATGTAAAAAATAGAAAAAGGAATTTGCTATTGTATTGGTTGTTATTCATAGTGATCACCTGACAATTGATATGCTAACCAAATGAGAAAATTTGAATTTGGTGTTGTGTTTATGAAAATTTAAAAAGAAACTAATTTGTAATGGACAGTAAAGTGTATGCGTTTTAGTATTATCAAGTCTCCCGTTCTACATTTCTTCAAATTTAATGACCAATTTTCATTTAGAATACACATTTTAGTGTGCCTGGTTTCTTTTACGAGCAGGTTATCATTTTTGGTTTTCTGTATATGATGAATTACTACCTCACAGTTTCATTTAACTATTTTCACCTTATTCCAGTTACACCAAAGTAAAAAGATAACAGATAAGAGAAACGAATAAGGAAATCAGGGGTAACTCACCTGCATCAGACATCCATCAATCTGTTACTTGATCTGATTGTAAAACAGCCATAGTTAATTTTTTAATGACTGGCACACACAAAAATAAACAATCTTTGGTGCTGATTGTGTAGGGTAAGTAATCTCTAAAGTATAATTAATAAGTTATTATGAATAAACCAGTAGTAGAACATCAAAGAAGGAATATAACATGGTTAAGATGTAGTTGTGTTTCAAAAATGCATAATGTAGGATTGTTAGAGGAAGAAATCTACATTTTGAATGAGATGAGAATTATATGATCAAAAACAATGAGGTTGGACAATGATCACGTCAAGACAATAAACCAATCTAGGATAATAAGACTAAATTTATGGCAAAATTTGTTAAATTATAGGCTGATAATGAGATATTAACGAAATATTTTATGGTCATGGTGAACTTAGTATATTCAATTAAGCATAGGTTTTTAATTTGGAAAACGTAGCAACTGGAAATAAATCGATAAAACTTAAAATGCTAACATGTTAAGAATTTATTTGGAATTGGTTGAGTAAATGTCTGCTGTACTTTTATTTCCTATTAAAAATGCTTGTTACGTGCAATTTTAATGTTTAGGAAATTTAGAAGTATTACATTTATGTCTAACATTTAATGATGTCCAACCAAAAGTATTCATTAAGCTTATGCATTATCGTGTTATAATTTGACAATTATATACCTATTTCTTTGATATGCATGTATTTTCATAACTTCAGGACTTCAATCTTGCCAAATGAGCCATATTAACACCTAACAACTCTGTTGAAAATTCATACAGTCATAACAAATATTCATGTGATTATTTCCTTCATCTGTCAAATTTGAATTTTTGGGCAAATCATGATCGTAGTTGAGATTTGAAACAACCAAAAACATTAGTTTATCGGATCAAAATAGTCGATTTACAATAGTCGCGACAATTTCAATAGGTAGCTTTTATCACGTAGGCAGACTCCTGTCGTAATAATAGTAATAATGTCAAACAATGAAAAATGAGAAATTTAGTTAATACAATTGATTAAGATGTTGATAAAATGAACCGTTTTAGCAATGTTTCACCAGAAGAAATTGATTGTGCTGTAAATTCTTGTACGCCTTCGAACACTGTAAAGAGTAGATGTAGTTTATGGAAACAGTTTATGAACTTCTGTGAATATCGAAAATACGTTTTTAATGCAAATACATCTAGTCAAAATTTGAATAACATTCTACTAGACTGGGTATGGAATATGAAAAAAGAAGATGGTGACGACTATACAGAATACTCCCTAGAATGTATGTGTAATTCCACTGCAAAATCGCTCCAAGGATTATATTTCAAGGAATACCAAATCAAAATAGATCCATTTCTAGCAATTGAGTTTAAAAGTGCAAGTCATGCACGCAATGCTAAACGCCGTGAATTACAAAAATGTACACAAAAGCGAAAATAAAGTGCTTCAGCTCTTGGTATACAGAATGTATATGCTCTAGTTGATACATGTAATGAGGAAACTCATGACAGGTTCCAAAAAAAGTTTTATAATTTAGCTGCTGTAGAATTGGCATGGCGTGGTGGTGGTGTTCATTGTTTGACTATTTTAAAATTGAAGTGAAAATGGATGGTAGCGAGTCCGGTAGAGTAGAATATAACCCAATTTTTACTAAAACTTGTAAAGGAGACAAAAAAATGTGCAGACAGCAAATTTCTAACTCAGAATATTGATCATCCTGAACGTTGCTCAGTGAGATTGTATAAAAATTAATGGAGAAACGTGGATCAACTTTACTTGTAACCATTTGTTTTTAACTCCAAATCAATATTAGAAAAATGCAGATTCTCTTTGCTATAAAAATTCACCAGTTGGAAGGAATGAGTTTCAAAGTGGATGAGAATGGGAGCGCAGTGTATAGGTTTAGACACCAAGCGTTTTAAAATTAGCAACAATTCCTACCGGTCAACTGCAGTTTCCCAATTAGCAAAAGCTGGAGTGCCTAAACAGCAGCTCATTAAGATAACAGGGCACTCCAATTCTTCATCCATACAGCTCTTTACAAATGGATGAACTTTATCGAAATATTTTAAATAAATTAAGAGAGCGTAAAAAATCTGAAATGTCAGTAAAAACTGCTACAACTACATCGTTGAGCAGTTCAGGAAGTGCAATTTTGCAATAACTGTACATTAAATATTTTTTAACAACAAAGTGCTATTGAGCGTTGCATTTTGCTAATTTGTTAACTTTTTTTTTTTATTAATTTTAAACATAAATACAGCGTTTACTTTATTAAATCCACTTTGGTCCAGGAAATAATCGTTCAAAATACAATGCGACCTTGATAAAGTAGCAGCTATTATTTTATTGTGTTAATTTTTCTCGAGTGCTCTGCAAATCGACTTGACCAAATTGCCATTAATAATAATCAAAGACTAAAGCCCTCGTGCTAAAGCGCTTGGGCTTTAGTCAGATTATTAATGGCAATTTGGTCTTGCCAGATTGACATGCATCGCACTCTCGAAAAATTCATCACAATAAAATAGCTGACTATTTATCAAGGTCTTATGGATTTACCTATGAATATTTAGAGGTACAACTTGCTCTTAATTACCCACTTTGCTGTAAGTAGATATCAATTTAGATTCATCACTCTTGGAACCACAATTGGATGTATTGTCATCAGAACAGAATTTGTTATTTTCAGGCAGCTGTTTCTTGGCAACTAATTTTGTTTGACGCATAATCCTTCGCTTACTGTTTTGCAACTGAAATTAAATTTTAATTCTAGAGTTGTTTTATACCAACCAGTTTTCTGTGTTGTTAATAATGTTGTTGATGATTGATGTAATGAGTAATTTGGAATCAGAATATTACTAAAAATATATTTTCCGACTACTTATTCTAATCATATTTTATTTCCATATGCCAGAAAAAACAACGAATAGTAAAGTTTTTGGGACCCAAAACGTCATATATTCTATAAATTGGCTATTGGCTTTACTATTTGTGGTTATTACTCAATTTTTTAGATGGTCAGCATTATACTTGATCTGTCGAATCAACACCATGATGTCATAAATAGTAATTCAGGCAGCTAAATTCTTAATGCTAAATGTGTGTAAAAAGATATAGTGAGTTGACATTACATTTTAAAGCATACTGATTTTTGTTATTGGTATTGAAGTGGAGTTTTGCCAAGCCTATTTTGTTCGGTTTGAAGTTAATGTGTATCTTATATATAAATACCATGGAGGTAGTTTAATAAGGAGACGCTATCACAGTACTTTTCTTAATGAGAAAAAGGTGTGCTAAGTGAATTCAATATAGCATCTCTACTGTTACAAGTACGAACAGCATACGACATCTTAGTGATTTTACAATCAGCAACGTCAAATATAATCTACACACCCACTTAATGTTGAAATGTACTAAAAACTCAAAAATGTATACAAGTGACAACATGGCTGACATGATGCCACTTTTATTATGTAACAGCGTCTCTTTACTGTACTACCTCCACGGTACATGCTGAACACATTTTCAACATTTGGCAACATAGCGGACAAGTAACTATATGACACCATGACCCTGATTCGACAGATCAAGTATATAGATATTAAATTCTGTGTATTGTTGATTCCTTGCTTACAAGCTGCTGTATATGGCATGCCACAGAAATGACAAAAATTATTGATACTTATTTCAAACAATTTTAGCTCAATGCCTCTAAAATTAAAGTAGTTTCATTATCTTATTCATTAAATAAATTATTTACCGCTTAATATAAAAAAATATAGTCCACTTCCAAAATCCAAATAAGCTTGAGTAACAACTTAATTTTTAGCAATATTTTACAGTCTTAAACATATGATCATGCATTAAGTTTTGTATATATGCAGGACTTACCTTGCTGTTAGTACTTATTTTTGATCTCTTGACTAATGCCTTAGGCTAGAAATAACACTTTATAGCATAAAAGCTTTGTTATGCAATTGATACCCAAATAATCTTTATAATAAGTATCAGAGTATTTCAAGAAACAGTTTTCCTATGCAACGTTGTGAAAGTTTTGGAACTACCAAAATGTTAAGTTTTAATTTTGGAGATATAAAAAAGTGCTATTTTCTAAACCATATTGGGGGGAGGGGAGGGATGTGCTTTACACTTTAAATTTTTATTAGTTAATTTGTTTGTACAAATTTGTGTTTTTATTTATATAGATACCTAATGAGTATAATTTTTTTAGATTGGGTTTATTAAAGCATTTTCAAGCAGCGCACAAAGCTTTACAATAGGCTTTGGACATATTGAACGTGTTATGCGAGCTCTATTTGTAAAAGAATTATATATTTGGCCACGTTTTCATTCGTTGGTGATACAGAGTTTTAAAGAGAGACAGGTATATGATTTTAATGTTTGTAGATAACATAATTTTTCTTTTAGCCTCGAGTTATAGAACTTCATATACCTTTATCGGAAACCATGTCAAAAATTCAATGTTGCATTTTGGATTTAATGAACTTGATAGTAAAAGAGCTAAAACGACTTAATAGAACTGTTGAATTTCAGGTCGGTAGGTTTAAATATGTATAACATATTATAATTTAAATTGCAGGAAATAACAATAGATAACTGCTTAACAAAACAATTTCACAAAATCCTTGAGACCCAGCTTGATTGTGTCTGGCATCAACTAAGCTCTAAAAGTAAACAGTTGATTGCCGAATTAAAAACACTAAGATTTTTGATATTGTACGTGGGTTTTTTATTATACAGGGTGTCCGGAAAATACGTGTACAACGTAAGAACAGAGATTCTTTGGCTCGAAATAGATCGATTTGAGCCAACTTCCCTATTATACAAGTTGCTTCATTTAGCCGCTAGAGGGCTTCAAAAATCGTGACAAATATTTGATATTTTAAAATAACTCGAAAACGCGTTGATAGATTTTGACCATTTTTGGGGTGCGAGTTTCTACTTTCAATTGACATCTTTTGGTGGTGTACACAATAATTTTAAAAGCATACGAGTGTCCCAAAAATGATGTATTGTATAAATATCCGACCATTACCTTTTTACTGTTTATGCAATGACTACCAATTTTTTTTTATGAGTAGCTAACTTAATTTGGAAACTTTTTTGTCTTTTGTAAAATTTTGATTAGACGAGCGGTTTGACAGAAACAAATAATTTTAAATGTCTGCATACTTTCGTCATCATTGCTGCATTAAATATAAAACGGGGCAAATCAAAAAGCATAGTTTAGTAGTTGGCTTTGCTTTTTATTTGTTATTTAATTGACTGTCATTTAACCTCAGTTTACCTATCAAGTCGTGAATTTCTGCTTAATTCAATAAAAGTTTGCATCTTTCATCTTACATTATGAGTACTTACATAAACAACGAACAGGTGGATATGCTTTTGGTTTTCGGATTTTGTCAAGGCAATGGTCGTGAAAGCGTCAGAGTCTATAGGGAAAATTTCCTAATCGCCGAATGCCAAACCACCAAACATTCGCAAATATTGAAAGACGTCTTCGTGAAAATGGTAGCTTTCAGTCAAGAAATGCGGATCGAGGACGTCAACGTACCACAAGAACTGTGGATCTGGAGGAACAAATTTTGGATAGAGTTGAAGAAGACCCAAAAATAAGCACCAAATGCTTAGGACTTGAACTACAAGTTCCTAAAAGTATTGTTCATGACGTTTTAAAGGAACAGTTATTACACCCATACCACGTTCAACAGGTACAAGACCTTTTGCCTATCGATCCTGAGAGGCGTCTAGCTTTCTGTCAATTTATTCAAGATCAGAGAATTCAAAATGCAAATTTCAGTCGCAAAATTTTATTTACAGACGAAGTTTCTTTTACAAGATCTGGTATTACTAACATACATAATGAACATGTTTACGCTGTAGAAAATCCTCATGCAACTAAAGTGACTCACTATCAACATGAATTTAAGATTAATGTCTGGGCTGGAGTTATTGATAATTTTATTAGGTCCTGTTGTGATACCAAATCCATTAAACGGAGACAATTACTTCAACTTTCTACAACAAACATGCCGAATTTATTGGAAGATCTGCCATTGTTACTTCGCCAAGACATGTGGTTCATGCACGATGGTGCTCCTCCCCACTTTACTCTAGCTGTTCGACAACATTTACACGAAAAATATCCGGATCGATGGATCGGAAGGGGATATGATGCTCCTACAAATTGGCCAGCACGATTGCCGGACTTGACGCCTTGCAATTATTTTTTGTGAGGTACCTTAAAATCTAAGGTTTATTCGTCTCCACTTGATAGCGAAGAAGAATTGTATAGACGAATTTTAAATGCAGCCAACTCTTTAAAAAATAATGCACAAACAATGCAGAGGGTTCAGTTAAACTTCTTACGAAGAGTTAATTTGTGCATTCAAGAAAATGGCGGCCATTTTGAAAATTTATTGTAATGGTCCAACACTTGTACCGCGCTGTTAATTTTCAATGATAGTAATAAAAAATAAACAAAACAATGAAATAAAAAACATACATTTGAAATTATTTTTTTCTGTCAAACCGCTCGTCTAATCAAAATTTTACGAGACAAAAAGTTTTAAATTTAAGTCGGCTACTCATAAAAAAAAATTGGTAGTCATTGCATAAACAGGAAAAAGGTAATGGTCGGATATTTATACAATACATCATTTTTGGGACACTCGTATGCTTTTAAGATTATTGTGTACACCACCAAAAGATGTCAATTGAAAGTAGAAACTCGCACCCCAAAAATGGTCAAAATCTATCGACGCGTTTTCGAGTTATTTTAAAATATCAAATATTTTTCACGATTTTTGAAGCCCTCTAGTGGCTAAATGAAACAACTTGTATAATAGGTAAGTTGGCTCAAATCGATCTATTTCGAGCCAAAGAATCTCTGTTCTTAAGTTGTACACGTATTTTCCAGACACCCTGTATATTATAAACAAGCCTCGTTTTTTATTTTAGAACTCTATTGCGTTCTGATCCTGTAACATGTTACCATACAATATCACAGTTCCGAACTATGGATTATGCTCAAAAAAGCAGTTGGGTCCTTTTAGAGCCTGCTGAACTGTTATTTACATATTCAAACTCGCTTGTTTTTTTGGGAGATAAAGGTAATTGTAATGCCAAGGTATTTGTATTTAATTGTTTTTAATAACCTCCCATGATGTTAAAATATAATTGCGTTCTAATGAAATCAAAACAACTATACAGGCTGATTTAAATTTGAAGGTCAATATGGGGATCTTGCTTATTAATGGAGATAGATGGTATGTTTAAATTTGACAAAGTTGCTAAATTTTACACTAATTAATAACCTGCAAAGCAATTTGACATATCTCATTTGGCATCCGAGATATTTACAAAAATGTTAAACTGAATTTCTGTTTTTTATTTTTAGTGCCGTTATTTCAAATAATATTCAAAAGTACTTTCTCATGGTCACTTTATACTCCCTAACGAATAGCCTGATTCAATTTTTTAAAAAAACGTTTTGTCGTTACCTGACCATTATCAACCTTTTTATTTCTTATGAATGTCATTTTGGAGCAATGGGTAAACCAGCTTGGGACGAGGCAGGCTTACTCACACAAAGTTTTAAATAAAGTACTTTTATTAGAAATAGGTTATTATCAGACCGTTTACGAACCACGTCCTCCCTTTCAAATTGATCATCGGCGTCAGTGGCTAATGCAATCGCACCGACTATGGCATTATGTTCAACAAAAATGCTTTCTCGTAACTCATCGGTCAATATATATTGAGATCTAACAGACTTGGGTCATTTTCACATTTGTGTGCAATGTCAAAGATGTCTTGAAGCGAGTTT
Organism: Platerodrilus igneus; assembly: GCA_036346225.1. Taxonomy (NCBI): domain Eukaryota; kingdom Metazoa; phylum Arthropoda; class Insecta; order Coleoptera; family Lycidae; genus Platerodrilus; species Platerodrilus igneus. The sequence continues at coordinate 4,872,235 of JARFIW010000124.1, forward strand.
ATTGGACTGTTATGTAAAAGATTCCCTGCTTTAACTATTGTAAAAGCAACTTCAAAACAGAAGCTATAACGAAATCAAGCCTATCAGGATACCAAATTTATTACAAATGAGATCGTAATTCTTGCTAATTAAACTACCGAAACAAAGCAACGTTAACTAAATCCATAAACAACTCAAATAAGCAAAAGGTTAAATGTATAGCGATAACAATTATTAATTACTTGCACCTTCATAAAACTGATAACAAATATGTACTTTAATATTGATAAATTGAGGGAACTAAAACCTAATATACGAAACGAATATCCCAATTGAATGGAAAGCGATACAAGTTGAAGCCGCATGTTTTATTTTTCAAATAAAGCAGTTATTAAATAAAGCAGTTAGTTATTAATGAAGTAGTTTGGAGGTACAATATTCAGATCCGATTCGCAAAGGCTCAATGTTTTGCGTTAACTTCGATAACCACAGTTGGTGGAGAATCGTAGGCATGTAAATATGAGCAAAGTTTAAAAAAGCAGGATCTTTAAGTACCTACCAGTAATAACTTCACAGTTTAAGCAGTGACAGCTGGAACGAGGAACTGTCGGCCTTTTGAGGAACTCAAACGTTTATAACACAATAGCTACGATAGACCAGCCTATTTACAATAACTTTACTTGAAGGTTAATTGTGGTAAAACCATAGATTAATCTATCTACACGACGGGGGAGAATTGATCTACAGGCTACATCTTATGCTATTAAAGTATATTAAATTATTTTGTCACAAATATTACTTATATAGTGATCTGTGTGCTCAAGTAGTTTTTGTTTTGGAATTTTTTTTGTAATTCAATCAAATAGAGTATGAAGAAGAGCACGCTTAGAATCTGGCACTCACTTTCTAGTGGATGCTTTTTATAATTACAAAAATCCACTTTATTTTATTTAACAATTGCACTGAGTTGCGTAATAATACAGCAGTAAGTTCTGCACAGATTGCTTGTTTAAGGTGATATAAGAGGATTGAGGCCTTGTGTTTTGCAGATAGAAAAAATATATATATCAGGAATGCATTTTGCATATCTAAAATATGCAGGATATTTTTTATTCTTAAAATTTTTATATATTAGTACATACTTCCATATACATTTAAAATTATGAACTAATACATACATTGTGTATTTCTTTTTGTAATAGTAATAAATATTTTAATTTTTAGAACTGAAACCAGAGTTTTGTCCAAAATGGAATTCACTTTTGGAAATTCTTCAAGTTGAAATTCCTGCAGTAATTAAAAAAGATTCTCATCCTGAAAACAACAAAAAAGTATTAATTCTATGTCAAGACAACAAAACTTGTTACCAGTTAAAGAATGTAAATTTGGTTATAATAATATTTAAGTAATATGTGCTGTGTTCTAGTTTCTGATTTATGGGCCAAAGTTGTGTTTATTTAAAATGGCTTTAAAACTTGGAGTTAAATTCAAATCTCTTCACCAGGATTATCGTAATCTGGAGAATATTCCAGATGATACTGGTCCTTCTGAACCTAAAAAGCTAAAAAATGATAACCAAGAAAATGAAATTGATTTGCGCAATGGTGAAAATCAGGATTTACAGTCTGATGAGACAGAGCTTTTTAAAAGTTCGTATTGTCTAAAAATGTCTCAGACAGTATGTATGGGTAATGAACCGAATAATGAAACAAATTCACATAGTTTGGAGTACAGCTTTGAACCATTTACACAGGTTTTACTTAATATTTATACTATGTATAAATCATTAAATTGCCTTACAGATGGAGAATATGGACTTAACCCAGTTGTGTGAAACTACGAAAGAAGATATTGACCCTACAATTTTTATTCAAACTTTTAAGAACTCTGATACTTTTTTGGATTTACAAAGTGAACTCGATCAAATACAACCTAATTTTGTAATAATGTATCATAGCAATATAACTGCCATCCGAAATATAGAGGTAACGTTCTTTCAATAACAATTATCATTATGGCGGAAATTTTTTAATACAAAGTAACTGAAAATATGACTAAGACTGGTAGATCATTGGGGGGGGGGGGAGGCTGTCGTATAGCTGCATATTTATGAGTTTTGTATTAAAAAAAATATTTCATATATCACTTTTACATTAATATTTGTATAGCAAACGGCATATTTATTTTATTTAGTAAACATCCTTTTGTGAAATTATTTTATCACTCTACCAGGAATGTGTCAAGCTTCTGAGGCCTCCCTCTAAGTTATCAATTACTGTTGAAATCGTTATTTAGATTGAATTTTTAGTTTGCCTATGCTTCTTATATAAATCTTATATGTGAAAATCTCACTAATGAGACTGAAGTTGGAGTATGCTTCATTCATTTGGTTTCTAATGTTCGATATACAAAGATCATTATTAAAAAAATACGACTTTTTTAAATAGTTTGCGTTATTTCTGCCATGGTTCATATCTTGAAACAGGCTTTCTACTGAAGCACCTACTATCAATGTGTAACTTACAAAGTTTACATGATGGACGTGTTAATTTTTTGTTCAAGTGCTGGGGGATTTTGGTAGCTGCAGGCTGCTTAACCCCTTTCACCTACCTTACATGTGATTTTTCAATGCTCCACCCAAGGTACTACATTGGCCAGGACGCGAGTTTATTTTTCCTGGAAAATTTGGAATTTTGCCGAACCCTTGCTGTTCTAAGCAAAGTAGGGATATTTAACGTGCGTGACAACACACACACAGAACTTCCATTTTACCTCATCTGAACGAGGGTGTATTTTTGTGAAAAATGCTTGCCTAACATTTTTCAAGCGGACCATGTCAGGATTCGAACCCAGCACCTTGGGCGTAGTAGTCACACACATACCACGGAGCCACCTCCTTTCACATACCGTTCATTTACATTTCCAATGCTCCACCTTGTAGGTACTACATTGGCCAGGAAGCGAGTTTTTTGTTGCCTGGAAATTCAGAATTTTGCCGAACCCTTGCCGTTTCAGGCAAGGTAGGGATCTTTAACGTGCGTGACAACACTCACACCCGGGACTAGTGCTGGCAATAAAATTCGATTAATCGATTATTCCATTAATCGAAAATCGCGGTTTTTAAAAATTAACAAATCGATTATTCGAATAATCGATTAATCGAATATTCGAATAATCGAATGTTTGAATAATTGAATATTCGATTAGTCGACCAATAGGACACACCTATTAAAAATTATGGGTAAATAAAATACAGTTAAAAGAAAAATGGTTTGCTTTTATTTCTATTAACAGGCAAGTCCTTACAGAACGAAAGTTCTAGTAAAATTAAAAATATAACAGTACAAACATGTTGTAAAAGATTTATCCTAAAAGGAGCAGCGTCCGTTTTATAATACAAAGGAAGACCCTCGATTCTACTTTAAACTAAACCTTCCAAGAACTAATAAAACTTAATCGTGCTCTGACCTGTGTACAGGAGCCGGACCTGTACACAAAATTACAAACGATATATTTTTGTCAAATAAATTAGAAATACATCCAACAACACCTATAATCACTGTTATTTGATTAGCTGAATTGAATCAATTGGAAGAATAATTTTTTATTGTGTTAATTGACTAACATGATCCGTGACGTATATATAATTCAGTTTGATTACTTAATAGATTAAAATCAACTACCTACGTGAGTGTACAATAATATAGTAAGGAAACGCGTGTATTAATAGCTGTTCGATTTCCGATTACCTGAGTGGGTCCACTATTATAGTTTATAATTTAGTTGTTGCTTATTAAACTGCAAGTTCATAATTTTAAAATTATTTTCTAAGTTTGTTTCTAACTTGAACTTATAATACCTAACTAAATTATAGCCGTATTATTTGTATTACGTATATAGAGCCAAGTTCTCTTTTTCCTATGTGTGCAAGCTGTAACGTGAGGGAAGACAAAAATACAACCATACACAGTACAAGTTCAGGACAAGATCTTGCTATTGGATGGAGGATACTTGAAAATGAAATGAAACACGACTTGATGGATTTTGTAATTGACTATCCCGCACAATAGTGAATTAATCAGACAAACGATTATTTGGTTAGAAATAATCTGTTTCACTCGTTTATTAGTCGATTAAACGGTTAGTCGATTAATAGATTATCTAGACAACCATATGATTAATGAACTAGCCAATTAGTTAACTAAAAAATTTGTTAACAATTGAATAATCGGTTAATCGAATATTCGATTAACCGATTATTCCATTAATCAGCAACACGTTCAGGAAAAACCAAAAAAATGCATTAGCATTTCTAGAATATAAAATGATTGATAATGGAAATATAAGAAATGATTGAAGTATATGCGTACGAAAACACATCGAGTAGAAATTCCTTGTATTTGCAACTGTGGATATTGACTTTTTACTGCAGAGGTATAACTTGCGCTTGCTATGTGTATCCAACGAGCATAGCATCAGCCCTTACATCAGCTTAGTACAAGTTGTAATGATTCGCTGGGTTGTTCAGAAGATAAAATGTTAAAAGAAAATTTGGTATTCTGCAGTAAGGTTCAACAATAATTATATAAAATTGAATTGAAACTTGATAGATAACAACCAGTTCCTTATATGCAATATAAACTGGATTGTAATTATGACTTTATAATAAATTAAATAGAATTGGTGCGAACAAATTGTGTATCGAGCGAAGCGAGTTGCACAATTAGTAGTAAAAAAAACATGTATGTTGCAACGTTTTGCATGATTTTTCGTAATTCAGCAGTAAAATCAATCACATGAAATATTCCATTTTTGACATTTTAAGTTTTGTAACATTTGTTCAGGAGTCATTGTTCGATTACATATCGACAATCTGCTTTATGATTGAATATAGTAGGTTCGTATGCATTAATACTGTTATATAGGAATTATCAATTTAGATATTTGTTGATTTCACATTGTAAAGTGAAGTGCATTTTGTATTCTATATAAAACATGAGTGATGATAAAATAGTATTCCTTCGAATCTAGAAGTAGCAGCATATGCCACAACTTCTACACTGCTTCCAACTAAATCAAAGACTTGATATGATTCCTCCTATAAGAAATTTAATGAATGGAAATACAATACAATAAAGTTCATGTGATTTCCAAGAAGGTATAGCTAACCTATTTTGACTAAGTAATAAAAAGTCTAAAAGTTTCAACTACATGAACTCTGTATTTGATGTTCAGGGCTACGATCAACATAAATTTTATTAACTATTTGTTTGATTATTGTTAATATTAGATTGTTACGACAGTTATTTGTAATAAAATTTTCACGTAAATTAGTCCATTTTTGTTTTCTAAAGGATTAAAAAATATGTCATTCTAATGTTGAAAGTGACAGCTGAAATGTTGACATTTCAGTTATAATTATGAAAAGGTATTTTAAAAATTATTTTTTAATTCTAGCAGCGCTCCTATTGTAGTATAGAAATCAAAGTAGGATGGCAGAGAACAAAGTAGGGGGGGGGGGGCAGAGGACAAATAGAAGGCATGAATACAGTGAAGTCTCAATAATCTGGAGACCCATTAATAGGAAAAATGTTTCTATTATGGTTTTAAGCTACCTTTGAACTTCACTTCAGCGGCGAACAATGACGAGGGGGGGTTATTATTTACTGTAAAAGATGGTAAAGGCTAAAAAATGATTGGGTGCCACTATACCTTTGGATTACAGGAGGTCATTAATTTTTTCAACTCAAACATCAAATCATACTAAGAGAACAATAAAATGCCAAAGTCAAATTGAGATATATATTCCATAAACTATTACTTAAGATTTTTTTGACAATCACAAAACTAAATGATAAATAGACAATTATTCTTTGAGTATTCGTACTGAAATATCATGTTCTTGGGCTTTATAAATGCAAAATATATTAATTTCATTTTAAATCAATACTGAACGGAATTAACAAAACCTAAATAATCAAATTAATATTAGTCATTGAAAATGATATATTGCAGTTATAAATTACTACCATCCAGATCTGGAAGGCTCACTTTAAAAACATCTGGATGTGTTTTAAACGTGATAAAAGATAATGTACAGATCAGCTTGTACATGATGCATTTATTAACGGAGATCTCAACTCATAAATTCGCCTATCAATTCATCTCGTTTTGAGTATGAAACATCCAAATATAAAGATGAACAATATACATGAGGACTATACAAGTAGGTACTGCAATGATGTATTAACCAAAGAAAACAAAATCATGGCGCAAGTCTTAATCGTCGATGTTCTTGCAATAATCCATTATGTTAAAATCATTAATATCTTATACTAGAAATTAGTCATGCTGAAAACTATGAATAAGTGGTAAAATTACCGAAACTATGTAACTCACCATTGTTAAGGATGAAATAACTATCAATTGATTCCGAATAATTTTGAAATCCATTTTCTGGCGGACAGTTATTTTGAACGAAGCAGAGGCCGGAGATTAAATGTTTGTAAGGTGTCGTTCTAACATAACCGCTACGAAAAATGTTGATTTGATGCTTGTGCACACGAAGTACTTGTTTCATATACAGAGGCTTAAGGCAGCAACCCTACAAAACTTAAACCTTAAGTTGTAATGTGAGTATGCAATAATCAGTATTTATAAACTGCTGTAATGAATTGTGTTTAATGTACAAAACAATGACCAGTTTCTAAAAAACGTCAAGGTAGTTGTTAAAAAAAAAGAAATTTAAGTTGCCTCAGAAGTGGAAATAAAGAAACAGAAACTTTTAAGTAAAGGTGATTATTCAGTCATGGGAAATGAATTACACTAGTGGTTTTTCCCATAATGTAACAAGAAGTATTTTGTTATATCGAAAATTTTTAAAAGTCAACACTTATTTTTCTCATTGTTTTTGCAAGTAGTGTTGGTTAGTTTGAAACTTTAAAAATAGATTGTTGCGAAGAGCTTCATCTGTCTGCAGCGGAAGGTCTTTTGTAAGACGTAGCTGCTATAGAACCTTATCGAACTGGACTTAATGACTGATCAAATTTACAACAAAAATAAGAGTGTTTTATTTTAGAGGAATGTTCTGAACAAAATCATGAGCGACTTCAATATGATTTTTATTAACTCATTTTTTTGAAAGTGGTTACCTGAAAACATTTAATTGAATTACAAATATGGGCATTGTATGCAGGGAACAAACAAAAGTAGCTTTTTGTAGTCATAAAATTTCAACGTTGGCTTGTTCAACTTCTTTTGCACAATAGACTTTTTCAAAAATGTTTCTCATCTAATTAGGATGTTTTTACTCTTCCAGGGTGCAATAAATTCTTTATTCGTTAGCCTTCTATTATTAGCACGTATAGTGTCATTTTTGTTCTAAATGTCTTTTTTAAAGAAATGAATGAATGATTATATTGTTATATTCCCAAAAGGGTAAATTGCAAAATTGTATCATAAATTTAAAAGAACCCATAATTATTTCTCGGAGTTTAATTACAAGTAAAATTAATCAGAGTCTGATGTCATTCTTAATCATTCGGTCACACACAGTGTGCCAATCTCATTCTCAAGGAAGTTGAACAACAAACTGCTTATCAAATTCCGCATTACAAGGAAAGTTGACGTAAATACACAGTCAACGCGGCTAACCTCAAGAACCGAAATTCCGTTGAGTAATCAGTCCTTGCAGTCCTGAGAAACCCGTGATTAGTGTCGATGCGTCCGCCTGAAGTAATAAAACCAGGAGGACAAGGTCACGAAAGAGTTCTAGTTCAGTGCTCAACCTGGAGACAGTGTCCACCCACGACCGTCTACCTAACCAGAAGGTTTTAATTGAGAAGTCCGCGGAGCCCACAGCCGCCGCTGAGTTGGTCAGCCGTCCGTCCTAATTAATACCAAAATTAACAAACATGTAAGTTCGTTCAATTTTTACTAACCGCTTAAGATAGGAAACTGTAGAATTATAAATGATGTACTGTAAACGCAACTAACCAACATTATACGCTTACACTCCTGAAATGTGTTCTTCCATTCTTTAAAAGAATTGTAGTATGAGTGAGAGCATCGATCCGCGGTCTAATAGAGCGTTGGTACCCACCTGTCGCAACCAACCCCGAGGCCAAGCTATGAGTTTCTTAGAGAATTAAGGTATAAGGGTGCCCATAAAGGTAGGGATTACACCCCAAGGGTACACAACAGATGGTGGAGGAACGCCGTGCTTACGGAAACAGATGATGGAGAAACGCCGTGCTTACGCAAAATAAACAAATAATGACAATAACACGTTACGGAAAGAGAAAAGCTTTTCAGTATTGAAAGTTAAAATACATTAATTGTATTACAACTCGCATTAGGCAAATTTTATTTGCGTTATATAAATCAAGGTCGACGCGACTAGGAAATACATTCTAATGAGTAGGTCAACAAACGATATAACCGATTCGGTGTTGCTAATAATAGTTCAAGAAATACAAGGTTCGATCACATAATTCCAATAGTATTAGATTACGCTTACGAAAATGAATGGCAATTAGACCAATATTTACCGCAGTTTGCGAAATTATTATTGAGGGGCCTAGAACGGTGGTATCTAACACGGATAGAGGAACTGGTATTAATAATACATTTAGTGCTGATTTTCAATGATAGTAGAAGAGGCAGTAGAAACTTTGTTAAATTTCGAACAGTATGTCATACTGTTGGTAAGCTATTCACAGTAAAGGTACATGGACAAAAATCCTCAACCCGGTACACCAACATATATTAAGGAGTAAAAGTAGGAACCCGTCGCTTAGCATTATTGAACCGGAAGTAATTTCAGCGTCGCCTGCAGTGCAGAAATCACCGAATAAAACGGATTCACAGCAATTTCTTTTCCCAAATACGCAAAAATTAGTTATTAATTTAAAGTCAATAGATTCGAGTACATTCGTTAAACGAAGACGTTTCGAAAGTGGATAATTATAGACACACGATGGCAAACGATACAGTAGAATTTGTGCAAAATTTAAAGGTAACTCCACTGACCCCTAGTTATGTCAATCCGATTAGCTTTATTCCGGGTAAAACTAGTTGTTCAGAATTTATAAGGAATTTTGAAGATTCCGGGAAAGCAAACGCGTGGGAGTCAAAACACAAAATGCAATATTTTTCACGTTTTTTACGCGGCAGTGCGCAAAGTTGGTACGATAAATTTCTAAATGATTCTGAGAATAAACACAAATCATGGTCGGATGTAAAGGAAAGTTTTTAAAATTTTACGAAGGGCCGAATATAAATAAACAAATTAGAAATCGTTTACGGAATCGCAAGCAACTACAAAACGAATCGGCGATAAGTTATTTTTACGAATTACAAAATCTAGCAACCGAGACAACCCCGACGATTGAAATTTCAGAGCTAAAAGAGTATTTCGAAACGGGATTATTGAGTAATTTACGAAATAGTTTTATCTTGTTGTCAACAAATAGAGATATAACGGAAGAATCTTTAAAAGACATAGCCTTCAGTTTGTCAGAATTACAGTATAATTCGGTTCAAGAGAATTTAGTACGCCAAACGGAGCTGCTAACAATATCGCAAACAAACAACGGAAATTACTCGAAGAATTTTCCAAACGCCAGAAAGTACAACAATAATAATAATAATAATAATCCGTGGAGGAATCTAGATACAGGAAGAAATAGACAGTCAGGGCGCAATTTCGTAACAACCAACGCGGAAATTATTATAACCGAAGATCAGTGAACGCTAGACCTAGGTGTTATAATTGCAACCGTTTCGGGCATTATGCAGCGTCATGTAGAAACGGAAATTATTTTAATACGCAGCGTAGAAATGTTTTTAGTACGAGAGGCAATGAGGCATTTAAGGAACGGAAACACGACGAAGTCTAACCCGACACGTGGGTAGCATTCCAAAAACGCGATACGAGTCGCAGTCTAACTCGACAAGACGACAATAGAAGAGACGAAAATTTTCGCATCGACGGGCTTGCGGAAAAAGCATAAATTTTAAACCACAAGTCCGCTATAATAATGAATTTTGTAATTATAAGGCATACGACAAGAAAAATTTTTGAATAATAATAAGTTTAAAGGAAATCGATTTGGGTCGACAGAAGTTACAAATACGGGTACAAAGAAAGAGAAGGTAGGAAATTAAGAGCAGATTATGCCAAACGCAATAGGACGAATGGGTATACCATTTTCAAAATAAGAAAGTGATCAGTAACAATTACTCAAAACAATTTTCAGATAAAAGTAGAACTATAAATCGCAATTATAAAAATGCAATAACAGAAAATAAGGAAAAAATCGCTAATATATTTTTGAACGGAAACACACAAAATTTGTACACGGTTAGAGCGGTATATAAGAATTGCCCCATCCAAATTTTATTTGACACAGGGTCATACTTTAACGTAGCATCGAGGAAATTTTTTCGAGAGGTTTTATTATTAAGAAACACAAAATTAGGGTTAAAAACAGCAAACAACGTGAACATACCAATTTTAGGTAGGGCAAATTTAGATATTATTTTAGGAGGACGGCTGACGAGTATTCCAACCCTGGTGATACATGAGTTACCAGTAGCGTTGATTATAGGGTTAAAGTATATGGTAGATAAGGGAGCAATTATTAATTTTAGGAACGAACAATAACTTTTACAAATTTTAAACACGGGAGTGTCAACTAGCGTTAGAAGGTACATCAAAGCAACAATTGTTTAATAATTATTTGATAAGTAGTAATCAGAATACAGAAATTCGGAAATCGGAAAAAGTTAAACCTGAAAAAGTTCAGCTAAAGCAGGATGTTATTTTAGAAAGGGATAAAGAGTACTCTTTAGAAGTTGATTGTAAGAAGGTGCCTGAGTCATTAATTTTTTTACCTAGTGATAAATTGTTAAGTGAACGTACATTAGTAGTGACACGAAGTCCATATAAGGACGAAACTTCTGTGAAAGTGAACATGATTTCAAAGGTACACGAAAAGGTTAAATTAATGAAAAATTCGACAGTTGGTACTATCATAGCGAAAAAAGATAAGGCGCTAGTAGCATCAATGGTAACAAAACCATTAAAACTAGAAAAAATTTTAATTTTGTTATAAACAACGAATTGACAGTATTACAAGGACAGAAACTTTCACAACTTTTGAACGAGTTTAGTGACATTTTAGTGAAACCTCAGATAGACTGGGACACACGGATTTAGTACAACATACGATAGAAACTGGAGACGCGAGTCCAATAAAAAGTAGACCATATAGGGTATCACAGAAGGAACGGGACATTATTCAGGGACAAGTTAAGGAAATGCTCGACAATGGAATAATTCGACCATCACATTCGCCCTGGGCTAGTCCAATTGTGTTAGTAAAAAAGAAAAACAACACTTATAGGTTTTGTGTAGATTACAGAAAACTTAACGCAGTCACTCGAAAATCTTCTTACCCTTTACCAAGAATAGCGACATGTTCTTATATCTAAAAATTCGAAATACTTTTCAAGTATAGATATGTTAAGCGGGTATTATCAGGTATCATTGAACGAGGAAAGTAAACCTAAAACAGCATTTATAGGACCAGATGGGCTTTACGAGTTTCATAGGTTACCATTTGGACTAACAGGAGGACCGTCTACATTCTCACATTTAGCGGATATAGTTTTTGCAAATCTTAAATGGAAGGAATTATTAATATTTTTAGATGACGTGTATATTTTTAGTGAAACTTTTGACGAACATTTAAAACGATTACGTCATGCATTTGTACGATTACGCTCAGCGGGTTAACGCTGAAACCTTCAAAGTGCGAGTTCGCCAAATTCGAAATACCTATGTTAGGGCATATAGTGTCGAACACAGGACTTAGACCTGACAGTAAACTACAAGCAATACGGGACTTTCCTTGCCCAAAACTGTTAAAAGTTACAAAGTTTTTAGGGTTAGCAAATTATTATAGGAAGTTTATTGAGAATTTCTCAATAATAGCGTATCCTTAAACCAATTGCTCAAAAGGATTTAAAATTTGTTTGGACGAAAGAACATCAAGACGCATTTGAAAACTTGAAACATAAATTACTGACAGCACCGGTATTAACACATTTTGACCCAGATGCTGAAAAGAATTACGTACAGATGCTTCAAAAATTGGATTAGCAGGTATTTTATTACAAAAACAAGAGGGACAAATGCACCCAGTGGCATACATTTCACGAGTATAACGAAGCGGAAACGAATTACACAATTACGGAACTAGAGACCTTAGCAATCATTTGGAGTTTAACTTACTTAAGACCACTTATTTGGGGTAGACCCATCAATATAAAACTGACCATAGCGCCATTTGTTCATTAAAACGGTAAAAATCCATCAGGTAGACTTGCTCGTTGGGCATTGAAACTCTCAGAATTTGATTTGCGATACAACATATTAGTGGAACAGCTCATCGTGATGTAGATTGTTTATCACGAAACCCAGTGTTTCAAGCTACGGAAAAAGCGAAGAACAAACATTGGAATTACCAACCTTTCTACTAACGACTACGGACATACAAGCTGAGCAGAACAAAGATGAGAGACTTAAAAGGATAATTCACGTAATTCTAAACCCAGAGGAGGGAACAATCGCTGAAAACAAACACGCACGTAATTATATAATTACAGATAACGTTCTGTATCGAAGGAATCTTAAACCGTTGGGACACATGAACTTACTGGTAATTCCAAATTCACTTATTGGAGAAATTTTATATTCACACCATAGCGACCCTATTTCAGGGCATTTAGGTTTTATAAAAACTTATAACAAAATCAAAAATCGATTTTATTGGGATTTGATGTTAAAGGACATAAAAAATATGTAGCTGGTTGCGTGGACTGCCAAGCAAGAAAAGGACATTCACATTTGAAGCCGGCAGGACAGTTGCAGAGTATTCGGTTTCTCAACCTTTTGATCGTATTGGAATTGATCTTTTGGGACCATTTAGAAAGTCCAATAGAGGCAATACAATGATTGTAGTAACAACGTGCTATGCAACGAGATATGTAGAAGCAGGTGCCTTACCGAATGGTAAAGCAGAGCACGTAGCGAATTTTCTTTTAGATCGAATAATACTAAGACATGGTTCTCCTCGAATAATTTTAAGTGACCGAGGACAAGTTTTTCGTTCAGAAATGGTATTACAACTCTTAAAAATCATGGGAGTACGGCGAATACACTTCATCATACTATCCCGCCACAAACGGCTTAACGGAAAGATTCAACAAAACTTTAGCTGATATGCTATCAATGGTAATAGACACGGATCAAAAAATTGGTGCCAGTTTGTATCGCATGTAACATTCGCTCATAATACAGCAACACAAAGCACAACTAAATTTTCACCGTTTAATTTAGTTTATGCAAGGAAGCTATCCTTCCAACCGAGGCATGTTTAAAACAAGAAGTGACAGTGGAAGATATACAACAAGTACGCGAAAGGGCTTTATATATTAGAAGTTTAGCAATTCAGAATATTCAAAAAGTCAACAAAATCAAAAATTAGATACGATGAGAAGCATCGACCATTAACATTTCAGATAGGAGATCGAGTACGAATCTTCGTTCCTCGACGTTTTGTGGGAAAATCGGACAAACTATTACTCAAATACTATGGACCTTATACTATAGTTGAGAAAAAAGGAGACGTCAATTACGTAATTCAAAGAGGTCCAAAACAGGAAGTGATACATATAAGTCGTATGTTACCTTATAGAGACCCATGGACGCGACCAGAACAAACATTGAGTAGCAAGGGTGAAACAGACACCGAAAATGAAGAAAAATATAGCGAATACGAGAATTTTGGTTATTAATTAATTTGACTAATCAGTTCGAATTATGAGTGTTGATACGTGGACTAAGCGAAGCACAACCTTGTTGTCTAAATTAAAACTTTCGTAGGTTAATGATCAAGAAACAGAATTTTAGGTGTAAACAATTATCAGGTACAATTTCGCTAAAATGCGTACACATTTTTGGTAAGTTATACAAGGTATACGTAAATAGAAAAAAAAAAACATCGGATGATTTTAAATGGGAAAATAGCAGCAAATTTTTAATTTTTGGGTAAAAGAATAGTGTATCACACACTTAATACCAAGGATAAGGTACAAGAAAAAGCCACAAGTACCGATGACGAAGAGATAACGTGTCAACCAACAGGTTCGAGTAGCATCACCGTCACAGTCATTCCAGGACGAGGTACAACGTTGGAAAAGCATTAATAGGTATACGTTAATGCCTAGAGGTAAGCAAATTTGATTCATAATTTTTTTTTTAAAGGTAAGGTTGATAAATTCAAAAATAAGAAAAGATGCACAATTTATAGTAGAGCTGTTCTAATTTTTAACGAACAGAGACTTCGATATTTTAATTCTAGTAGAACCTAGGACCAATACATTTTGCTTATCGATTTTTTGGAGTTATCCAGGAGTAGTCTTACACTTATTGTTTCATTAGGAGCTAGCATTCAAAATTTTAGATTATCAATAGTAGGGAACACACTACCAGTAGAGACTTCAAAAAAGTTAAAACTAGACGTCGTTTTTCACTTGATAGTGATATATATTGCTAAGATATCACACGAGGCGATTTGGTAAGATGTACAGTCTAAAATAGGCAACAAACAGATTAAGATATCAGTAAGGATTAATTTGAGTGAAATTCAGGTGTATCATAAACTTTAAGATATAGAATTCAGTTTAGGGATTACTGAGATCCAAGGGAAAGTTAAAAATTTTATACGAATAGATTAAAAGCAGCACAGAAAAATATACTATGGCTGATAGTAGTGAGAAAACAGAATAATTGTTAAAAGATAGAAAAAGGACACAGTTAATTGTCACAATATTTTTTGTAATTAAATATAAAGAAAAAAGAAAGTAGATAATAGAATAAGGATAGGATACAAAGGTTAAAGGAATGTTATTTTATTTATTGAAAACGAATGATTTTATGTTAGAGGCTAAAAGCTAACAGGCAGGAATTTAATAGTGGAAAAGATTTAGAAAGAAAAAAGATTAATTTTTTTTTATGAAATAAGTAAACATGCTATCTACAAGCATTTGTTGTTTAACTTGGACAATAGTCCTGAGCATTTACATAACGCCAGGCCTATACATTCAACGACTGCCGAATGTAACCTTTTACCAAGGTTCACGACAGATATTATTGATATATCGACAGCCTTTGAATGCTTTTTCAAGCCATTGCTGTACACTTAAGCACTTCAAAAATAACCCCAACATTTGCAAACTATTTAATAATTTTTCTACTTATTTAGAATTAAGTAAACTCACTAACCCAGAGCACATATCAGTCGGCGATAACATACTTTCGGATGACGGTGCACTTTATGATTTTCAATACGTTACAAGGAATCATATTCAAAGATTATTTGCAAGTCCGTATGAAATTGAAGCACTAGCACAAAAATATCGTATTTCTGAAACATTGAAATTTCCGAAATCTTTTATTCTAAACCATTACCGAATGTTACGGTATTAAATAATGTTTGTAACGATTCAACACTCTTACCTATACTTTGGTCAGAGTGGATTTCGTTTATGAATGGCAACGTTCGCTGACTGAAATGTGCCAAAATAAGAAATTACATTTAGATATTATACCAATGGAGTTACTTGCAAACTCATTGATTAAGCTAAAAAGAAACTAAGTTATACTGAATTTAATTTTTCATTAGGATCAACATCCAGTTATTATACATTACCCTGGTAGAATGTGTGGAGTCACAACAAATAATTCTTATTGGGATACATGTTCCATTAATACGACATAAGTATATGGGATTAGTCCTAAGCCGACTAATCAATCCGCCTTTTGCTTGGATGCAACATACGTGCACAGTGGCAATACCAGCAGTAGACATAGCATTCGTACAACAAAACACTGCAACAAAACTCTTTTGACACCGCAGTGCAACCCATTCAAAGAAAAATTATGTTTTCTAAACCAATTGTATGACAATAATGTTCTCACAACAGCATGTGCTAAACGCTTGTTGATGGAGAGCACTGGGAACAACTATCCACAGCATGTCCTTTCGAATGTAGTGAAACAGGAACCGAGACTGAATTTATAACACAAATAGATGCAAATCACTTTATCGTAACACCCACATCCAACTACATATTTTCATTGTGATGGTAACAAATTTCCACTACCGAATATGGCGAGAATTGGAGCCATATGGATACAATTACCTTGTAACTGTGTAATTGTAGGCCAACAACTCAAGATACGCGCAGATGAAGTAGCTTGTCTAACAAGAGTAGAACCATACGTAACCACACTATTACCTGTACAATGGTCCAAATTTCAAACACTATCAATTCCAAAAGTGGTGACTTACAGATCCAGTTCGACCAATTAGAAGATTGCTGGAATGAACAATGGTTAAACACTCATGCAGCCTCAAACAACGACAACTTATTGCATTATATATTCGCCTTTTCTCTGTACTACTAGTAGTAATAATTGGAACACTAGTTTTCTATTTCATCGACTTGGAAACTTTCAAGCAGTATTCCACTTTCGGCAGTAAACCGAGCGGGTCAACAAACATTTACGAGACCACGTTCGGGATTCGCATCACTATTGCCACCTATTCCAATGGAATCGAGACCAATGGAAAGGGTTTCCCCGACGGTAGATATTCCTACAATACAAGAAGAATCAGAGTATGAGTTACCGGAGCCAATTGCATCAACGAGTCAAGTTCCAACCACATTGGCTCAATCAAACTACATTCAATTTTCCAGACGTCCCCACTTACCATACAATCCAAGACAACAATCCCAATAGAGTGCTACGACGAACTTTTTATTATGGTGCAAACAGTGTCTATCAGAACATTTAAGTGACAAACCAATTTTGTGACCTCCAACACATGTCAAAGACTTTATAAGATTGTATTCATGTTTAAAAATTTTTTTTTTTGTGTAACTTAAGCTTTACTGTAGTTTAAGTTGGAATTATTTAGAATAGGGAACTTTAGAAGGTATTAATAATTAATTCTCAGGGAAGTATACACTTTATAGGATAAAGAGATTTAATAATCATTATGTAATTTGAAATTAGTTCGGAAAGTAATAGCAATTAGAGGTAGATACAGACAGAATGTATTAGGAAATTCAATTTTAAATATTGTTAATTATACTTAGTTTTATATAAGGAAGGGATAATTTAGAGTTGTACATATTATGGACTAACCTACAACAGTATTACCTCAATGATTGAACTTACATGTTTATGGTCAACATATTCTACCTATACTAGATATTTTTTTTTCTCTCTTTCTTTTTCTCTCTCGATTTACTCCAAATGTGAGGGACCACATTTTCTGGGAGGAGAGTAATGTTATATTCCCAAAAGGGTAAATTGCAAAATTGTATCATAAATTTAAAAGAACCCATAATTATTTCTCGGAGTTTAATTACAAGTAAAATTAATCAGAGTCTGATGTCATTCTTAATCATTCGGTCACACACAGTGTGCCAATCTCATTCTCAAGGAAGTTGAACAACAAACTGCTTATCAAATTCCGCATTACAAGGAAAGTTGACGTAAATACACAGTCAACGCGGCTAACCTCAAGAACCGAAATTCCGTTGAGTAATCAGTCCTTGCAGTCCTGAGAAACCCGTGATTAGTGTCGATGCGTCCGCCTGAAGTAATAAAACCAGGAGGACAAGGTCACGAAGAGAGTTCTAGTTCAGTGCTCAACCTGGAGACAGTGTCCACCCACGACCGTCTACCTAACCAGAAGGTTTTAATTGAGAAGTCCGCGAGCCCACAGCCGCCGCTGAGTTGGTCAGCCGTCCGTCCTAATTAATACCAAAATTAACAAACATGTAAGTTCGTTCAATTTTTACTAACCGCTTAAGATAGGAAACTGTAGAATTATAAATGATGTACTGTAAACGCAACTAACCAACATTATACGCTTACACTCCTGAAATGTGTTCTTCCATTCTTTAAAAGAATTGTAGTATGAGTGAGAGCATCGATCCCGCGGTCTAATAGACGCGTTGGTACCCACCTGTCGCAACCAACCCCCGAGGCCAAGCTATGAGTTTCTTAGAGAATTAAGGTATAAGGGTGCCCATAAAAGGTAGGGATTACACCCCCAAGGGTACACAACAATATCTTCAACTTCCCACCTGCATAAAGATAACAAGAAAAACAATTTGGTATTGACTTCTACCCATCACGATGTTCCAAACGAAACCTAAATATATTCTTTTTTTTTGGTGACATGTTTTTACATAAAATCTAGTAAAGACTGATGAGCACTTCATTGTTTTCCCTGTTAACCAGTCTTTTATGTCAAATAAAACAAGTAATTGTTTATTCTTTCAAAAATGGGGAAGTTGTAAAATAATAATTTTTTCTTTGATCACATGACTATTTACATTTTGTCTATGCTGATGCAACTTTTTTTAATTATTTCCCACATAAATGAAATCCAAAGGTACTTGTATGATTATGTGATTTGTGTACAAATAATATTTTTATTGTTCACAGTTTTGTTTTCTATCCAATAATTTTTGAATTGTATTCCAAACTTTATAAAGCTTTCTTCATACGAAATGCAGTATTTAAAGTTTTGGATTAAAGAATTTCTTAAAAATAACCATGCTCTTAAGTTGAGAAGTGTAGTTCATGACTGAATAGGTTATAAGGAACCATGAAAAAAAATTTATTTTGCTGAAACATGCTCATTCACATAAATTAATAATAACGTTCATCTCTATTATTAGTTACTTTCTAGCCATATCTATTGTAATGTAGAAAATAGTTTTGTGCACAAAAATGGATAATGGTGTTGTTAGGCTTGCGTAGAGATTATTTTTTTATACAAAGATGGTAAAAGTGATATAGTCAGAAAAAATTATAAAGTCTTAATAGTAATACTTCTTGAACCATTAAGAATGTCTTTTAGATAAGTAATTATGTTTTAGTTATATGCTGCTCGAAGAAGTCTGGCTATGCCACTACAAATATATTTTCTAATACATGCAGAAACTGTCGAAGAACAAAGCTATTTAACATCCTTAAGAAGAGAAAAAGAAGCATTTGAATATTTAATACAAAGTAAATCTGTAAGTATATCCAAAAATAGAGTCTAGTTGCATTATTAATACCATAAAGTTAGACGATGGTAATACCCGAAGATCAAGATGGAAAATCAAATGATTGTATTGCTTTACAAAGAGGAGCAATCATTTCTGAAGCCAATACCCGGCAAGGAGGCAAAATTGAAACTGAAAATGTGAAACAAATAATTATTGTAGATATGCGTGAATTTCGTAGTGAACTACCTGCATTAATCCACAAACGCGGTATTGAAATAGAACCTATTACCATAAGTGTAATTACGTTCAAGTATTAAACATACGCTTATTTCTTTATATTTTTTTAGGTCGGGGATTACATTTTAACACCAGAAATATGCATTGAAAGGAAAAGTTTATCAGACTTAATAGGTTCCCTGAATTCTGGTAGATTATACCAACAATGTACACAGATGATGAGACACTACACAAGTCCAATGTTGCTTATTGAATTTGATCAACAAAAACCATTCTGTTGGCAACAGGTATATTTGGGATTTTTCTAGTATTTTATATACTATTGTTTTATTATTTAAGAGTAATTATATGATATCGGACGGAAGTGACAGCTTTGATATACAACAAAAATTGTTATTATTAACGATACATTTTCCAAAGCTTAAGATTGTATGGAGTGCCAGCCCATATGCATCAGCACAACTTTTTGAAGAACTTAAGGTAAAACCATTAACTAAATTTCTCCTTCATCATCATTAGGTCATCAGTTCTGGAACTGGTTAGATACGTACCCTCATTGTTTCCTATTCTGAACTAACCTACACATTTCCCTGAAATTTGTACAGCCTGCATCTATCACTATATGCGTGCGATAATCTGATCTAGGTGTACCTCTGCCTCTTTTTCCCTATCTCTGCTTGTAATATATCCCGTACTGTTCTCCAAAAATGCCTTAGAACATATCCTGTCCTTCTATTTCTCCTATTTTGCTGTTTTTCACAGATATCTTTATTCCCCTACTATTTCTATAATCTATTTGTTATTAATTTTGTCTGTCCATGCTAACATCCTCATACTTCTGAAGTACAAGATTCGAAAAGTCTTCTATCTTTATCTGTGTGCTTTTTCTACCGCCCCTATTTCATAGATGTACTGTGCTGTGCTCCACATATATGCTTTCAACAATTTTGCTTTTTTTTTGTATGTTTGTTGTCTTTGAACATAGCCACTGTTCTTTCTTGTTAGATGCAGTTCGATCCTCTTCTATTGTTTTACAATTATATACCCTATTTTCCCGATATTCAGTGGTATGTGAAGGGGAGGCGGCTCCGTGGCGTAGCGGTATATGTGTGACTACTACGTCCAAGGTCCCGGGTTCGAATCCTGACACGGTTCGCTTGAAAAATGTTAGGCGAGCATTTTTCACAAAAATATGCCCTAGTTCGAATGAGAGGTAAAATGGAGGCCACATACGTATGTTGTCACGGACGTTAAAGATCCCTACCTTGCTTGCAACAGCAAAGATTCGGCAAAATTCAAAATTTCCAGGTAAAAAAAACTCCCTTCCTGGCCAATGTAGTACCTTCGGGTGGAGCATTGGAAAAAAAATCAAATGTAGGAGTATGTGAAGAGGGTAAGTAGCCTATGGCTACCAAGTTCCCCCAGCACTTGAACATTTGCTGAATCAATAGTTTTTCCAATATATCCTTTCACACAGTCACCATTAGTTGAAAATATTTCACAACCAACACCTTTAGTTGTTTATAATAATCATCAGATTTAAGTGCACTTATTTTTTCGTCATTATGTTTTTCGTCCTGAAACTGGTTGGATGCGTACCTCCACTTATTTATATTCTGAGCTAGCCTACACAGTTCCCTGAAATTCCCACAACAGCCTATATACATCTCGGTTTCCCTTTTCTTGTTTTCTAATTATATGCCCTATTTCACCATCCAGTGGTATGTGAAGGGAGTTACACAGTCTGTGGCTGCCAAGATCCCCCAACACTTAGACATTTGCCGAATTAAGTTTCCAGTAAATCCTTGCACACAATTAATGTTATTCGAGAATATTGCACAATCAATACCTGTAGTTGCTTATAATAGTCATCATGTTTAAGTGCAGTTATTTTTTCGTCATTAGTTTTTTCATCTTGGGACTGGTTGGACGCATACATCCATTGATTTCTATTCTGAGTTAGCCTACACATTTCCCTAAAATTCCCATAGCTTACATCTTTCACTATCTGTGTGCAATAGTCTAATCTAGGTCTACCTCTACTTCTCGTTTTCCTATCTTTGCTTCTAATATATTCTACACTATTCCCTCATGCCTTACTATGTAGTGTGATTTTAATTGTTACCAGGGTGTTCAGGTAACCAAAAGTGTATCAGGAGAAGATGGAACTAAACTCCAATCAGTCTTTGCCAGAGGCAACAATCTAACACTTAACGTCCCTGTAATACACCGGGGTTTTTCTGAATGTGAAAATAGCCCAGGGTAAAGTTGGTTGACAAACAGCTAATTGTAAAAAGAAAACTCCCTGTAAGTTAATACGGCTAACTGTGGAACTTAATACAGCGTTCTTGCATGAGAAGGGGTCGTGAGCCGATTTGTTTCAATACAAAGACAAATCTTAAGGGCGCCACAGCGTTTGAATCTCTAATACCAAAAATTACAGGAAAATGCAGAAACTTGTATGTTTTAAAACCTTAATCACAATAACAAAAAATAACCGACCCATTAGTCATTTCTAATTCAAAGCTGTAAGAAAGAGTTCATTATTAATCAAAAACAAGACCACCATTTACGGTTCTCCTCCTAAACACAAATACGTACAAAATAACTTATGCGAAATCAAAGAAGATAACTCAGATGTTAACTTAAGTTTCATGTATTAACCAAAATTTAGTTTCGTTATTTAATATGTTACATTAATATACAAGAAATTAAATTCGATACCTCAAACATTTTTGATAAATATTTATAATTAAATTTAGTAAAATAATACTGATTAATAACTCATTTCAAAGAGGAGCAGAATTTACCATTATTTGTTTTATTTGTTTTTGTTCTCTTTCTTGGATCTGTTGAAAGATTACATACGTTTCTTAAAAAAATATGATAATTTCAAATATCAAAATTTAACAAATTATTTCACAAACGTTCCAAGTTCATTTATATTTTTAAAGCACAAACAAGGTAAGGTCATATTGATAAACTGACAAACAAGCTAATATCACGTTAGAAAAAACTAGGGCAAAGTTGAAATTTTTGCAAATGTTCTAAGGAATTAATTTTGATAACAAAAGATTACATCAAGCATGCATGTTGTAAACGTCTTATCTACTCAAACTTTTAAAACTTTATTTATGAAATGTCCAAACTTTTGCACAACAATGAAGATTAACAATCTTATTACGAAAATTTGATGCTAGTAATAACACTTACCGTAGATAGAATAAAATAAAGTTTTTCATCATAAGTAATTACCCTAGTTCAAAAATTTCATCACAACATGGAAGGGTCCTTCATCTAAGAATGACAATCTTCGTCTTGTTTATACACGAATACCAAATTTCACATAATCAAAACCAAATAATCTTGTCGAAGTTAGAGTTCTCAAGGTTCTTGAATAGTTTCTAATAATTTTTAATAATTTGCGAATGATTGTCTAATCGTTTAATTATTTAATTGTTGCATTGTTGAATTGTTGCACTAATAAACGAATTAATTTTATTTTAAATAATTAAATAGTAGCATATCATTGAGAAGTTGTAGACCAGGTCATTGTTTCGACTCGACTCAACTAAGTGAATCTACGCTTCCATGCTATGGACTTATTTTCCCCCGACATGTTGTCCCGCCTAACCACCCTAGGATGAAAATTACCACGTATGTATTCGAATTAAAGATTATCAAACATGTTAGATGCACATAAGGCATATACTAGACATATACTAGATCAATGACGCTAATGGACATATTTAATAAATCTTAGAGTTTTCGAGCTAATCTAATATCGAACTAAAATAAATACATTACTGTATTAATGCGAATTGAAGAACCTTGTGCAATCATAATAGGAATTTAATGTGGATAACCAAGGAATATTACGATGAAGTAAATCTCTCAAAGCAAAACTAAACTCAGAATATATCATTTATGTAAATTATACAGAGTTATGATGAGCGGAACTTATTTCTGTTACACTGTCTCTCTCCAAAAAGAAAAGATTTTTTTGTGTAATTTTTCAGCAACAGCTACACAATTCTAACTAATGATACGTATATGCCTAAACAAATAAACAAAATATACAAAATCTAAACTCGACCTGTGGTTCCATTTAGCAAAATCAAAGAGTACTTATAATGATACTAATAAAGAGGGCATAATTGTAAGCAAAAGAGTGCACCGGTAACTGCACGTATCAAACATCCAAAAAGGAGGCACATCCGAAAAGTAATAATAAGTAATATGGCCAAATCGATGTCTAACATGGTCGTGCTTAACACAGGGGTGGGTATAAGAACCACTACTGTAGGCCTACCAAAATCTATACTAGAATATATTCAAGCTACTAATCTAACCAAAAGGATATAAGTGCATGAACACACATACACCTATACATATCCAACACCATTAAGTACTAATTTAACAAAGAATATTTATCCTCAACCAAGTTTTAAGGTTATCAGCTTTAAGTATGTAACATGTCTAGCTTTTGTGGAACTTTGCGTATAGCTTTGGCAAGGAATGTTTTTTCCATGCATGGGATTTTGAAAACTGGTGTGTGCAGTAATAAAATGGTTACCCATGTGGATCGCTCAAACAAGTTGGTTGTGTGTGTTAAGGTAGCTGTGTTTGTTTGAAAGCAGGAAATGGAAAATAACGATGATTTCTGGAAATTAAAAAAATTATATATTTGAAATTTAAATACAGTGACTAATATTATGAGCTTTTATGTGTGTACTTTTTAATTATGTACATTTAAAAATTAGGTAAACACACATTTGTAAAGGATACAGGCTACCCCATGTTAAATTAAGTCTACTGGTTGCTTGGGGTTCTGTGTTGAACTCTAATAAGTTTCTTTTTTATATAAATGATTTCACAGCTTCGATTACATTTGTAAAACTAGGTTATTTACAAATAGCGTTAGTCTTTATTAGAGATCACCTCACTAACATTATTAAAAAACTAGTTTAAGAATAATAAATTTGTTATAATTACTCATGAATCTGTTATGGGCAGAAAGAGCATTAACTATAAAATTTTGATTTGCCCTGAAGGGGCAGGGATCCGTTTGCTAACTATAGTAGTGGGGAAGTGGATCCCTATCGAAGAAATTATAAAAGAAAATAGAAAAATTCGAATTAAAGATGATAAATAAAATGGCTGAAATACAAACAAACTATGGTACACTAATCACTTACCCTGAAAGGCTTTTCTTTGTCATAATTGAGGAACTCCACACTGTCACGGCAATCTCTTTGATATTATCCCTTTTGCCGTTAAATAATTGCACTATACATAAAAATATATTTAGAAAAAAAATAGTGTCTTTAACTTGCACTAGGTATTAATAAAAGAAATCCTAAAAAACCATTATATTAAATTCAACAAATATACTATCACTTTGATTTTCCTTTTTCTCATATTAAATTACTTCACATTATAAATCCTAACTTCTTC
Source organism: Platerodrilus igneus (assembly GCA_036346225.1). NCBI lineage: Eukaryota > Metazoa > Arthropoda > Insecta > Coleoptera > Lycidae > Platerodrilus > Platerodrilus igneus. The sequence continues at coordinate 4,897,054 of JARFIW010000124.1, forward strand.
TGTTATTTTAAAATGCTAACATTATGCTTAAATTTAATCAATACTCGTTCCATCGCTAAATCATCGTTCAACAAAATAATTACTTTCATGTTTGATTAGTTTCATTTGTCATAAATACACAGCATTAACTTATACAATCCACATGTACATTAATTAATAAGTGTAAACATAAAAGCTTATAATTACTAACAGTTTAGTTAATTTGTTAAAAGGTTAAGAATATCCAGAAAACACTAACATTCCACATTAGTGGAAGATGAACTCTCCAGGTTCTAATCCCTTTAACTGATCTCAAGAACATTAATTTCACAACACGTGAATTGAAACATACCCAGTTGCTCGCTCGTGTTACTACATTTTGACATTTTCTAATTAACTGCTTGTGAATTATTAATTCATTGTTTTCCATTGAGTGTATAACTCATGTCATTTCTCCTACTATAAAAATCCTATTAATTGCTGTCAGCACCCAGTAATACAATATATCAAGTTTAATATAGGCTTAAAAATAAGGTTATTATCGCATTATTCTTATTGTTGCAATATGGTATTATTTTTATGTTCTTGGTGGTCAGGTCTGTCTATTGTAAATTATCTTGTTTATGAGAAATGCATATGCAGGGCCTTGTCATGTTGACATATGTTTTCATTTGCAGTTTTAAATTGTCTTTGCCCTGGATCATTACATTAATAATGTATTTGAAAGAAATAATGTCATACCTTTTGAAGTAAAAGGTTGTTAGCTGATTGACCTTCATAGAAACAAATTTTGAAATATCATGCTTCATTGAAATCAATTATTCATGAAATCCATCATACAAGGTGTGTCCATATTTAGTTTAATTGTTAAAATTTACTCAATTTTCTTTACCCATTAAGTTTATAGCTGGCATAACGCAACACATTACAAATTCTTAAACTACATGATATTCCTGATGCAGTTATATATGAAGCTGTAAAGTCTCGTCTTGCGTGGTATAGGAAACAGACTCTTTACCTAAAATAAAATAACAGTTCCATTTGGAACTCACATTTATTGTCTTCCTCTTAATGTTTAAAACTCGGTTGATATATTCACAATCTGGGTCGCATTCCTTACGAGCTATTCTACTTAATTTCTGCACATGTAGTTTAGTTTGTTAATCTATGTAGTTTCACAATACTTTCATAGTTGACACTTATTACTGACCATTGCAATGTGTTCTACTTTCTATAATTAATATTGCGCCTTAATTACACTACACCTCCTTTTTGAAAGAAAAAAAATTTTTGTTCACATACAAATAATTTTCTTTTACTTAAAATTAGTCTTAACTATGGTACAACTCAACTCGATCTTTATGTATTTCTACACACTTATTTTCGATCTTAATAGTAACATTTGGAGATTTTTCTTTAATTACTACATATGGTCCTTTGAAGATTGGATCCATTTTATTCCCTGCATTATTTCTTATTAATACCTTATCAGCTACCTTATAACTTATATAATTTCTTTTAAAGTCATAATTCTATTTCCTGGTAGCTTTTGAGACCATTAGGTTATTTCTAGCATCAATACATGCTTCTGGAATACGATATTTTAGTTCTAATGGATAAAATTCAAAGTTGTACATTGGATCTATTTGTTGAGAAAGATTTGAGGGTAATTTGCCTGATTTTCCAAAAACTAATTCGTATGGTGCATACTTCGTCTCTGTATGTACATTATTGTTATAAGCATAACACCAAAATGGCACGCACGTACTCCACGTACCTGGATGTTTTGCTATTTGAATGTGTAAATATGCACCTAGACATTTGTGTGAATTTTCTAGTGTGCCTAGAGTTTCATGATGATATGCAATAGAATTTAATTTGTTAATTTCTAAAATTTTGCATGTTTAGGTTAATGTAGAGGCTAAAAATTCTGTACCTTTATCACTTTACAATCTCATTTGGTATTCCAAACCGTAAGATGAAATTTTCTACAAATGCCTTAGCTACAATCTCGGCCTCTTTGTTTTCTAAAGGGTAGCCTTCGACAAACTTGCTAAGTTTGCACTGTATCATTAAAATATATCGTTTATTATCTGTGTCGGGTTCAAGTGGACCAACAATGCCCAAAAATTTTTTTTGAAATGCCGACGTAGCGGTTGTTGTTATCGACATTGGTTGGATGTTCGGTCTTGAATATTTATACCTTTGACAATCATCACATTTTTGACAAAGTTTTCTACGTCTTTCCATAGATCCTTCTATATATAACGTTTTTTTAATGTTATTATGCATTCTCACAATTCCTTCATGTCCTCCTGTAGAGAATTTCTTAAAATCTCTTTTAAAAATTAAACGTCCCATTCATTTTTTATAATAAATAATTCCTGAATATTATATTTTTCACACCTGAATTTTGTGAGCCTACTTGATGGGTTGCTCATCCCAAATAAATAAATTAACGGTCTGTGGTCTGTAAATTGTAAATTTTTTCCTGTATAAATAAGGCCTAAAATGTTTTACTGCCCAAATAATTGCTAATAATTCTTTTTCAATCGTCGCATAGTTTTTTTGTGATTTATTCAAAGATCTGCTAGCATACGCGACTGCCTTGTCGTTCATATTTGAAAGTATTGTACCGATGGCTTAACCAGATGCATCTGTTTTCAGAAAAAAGTATTATTGGTTTGCTTATTTACACTTGTACTATATGAATTGTTATGCTGAGGTTCTGTTGATCTTAATGAGTCATCATCAGTATCTAGGTAATATGCGCTGGAATTTCTTATGTTGCATTTATTACGATTGTGCTGTCCATTCTGATTTCTATAGTCATTTCCTCGAGAAGTTATTTGACCTGTAGATTTTGTAAATTGCCGTCTATTATACTTACTTGCATTTCTTGAATTCCGCATTGAGAAATCATTTTTATGCGAATTATAACTTTTATCTAGATTTGCACTATAATTGTTACGTAAATAACCTTGCTTATAACTATTATTAATTTTTCCTCGCATGTGAAATAACTGTGTGTCCTCTTTTGTCGATATTTCTTCATCCTTTACTCCGCGTATCACTTCATTCAACCGACTATAATTTCTTGCTTTTACGATAGTTCGTAATTCTGAATTTCGTAATCTGTTTGCAAAAGAGTTAATGGCTATTTTTTCATTTGTTGCTCGTAATATTTTTACAGCATGCTCATCTCTGTCTGCTTGTTCTAAAGTCAGATCTTCTAGAATCTCTTCCACCAATCTACCAAAATGTTCTACCGACCTATTTCCTTGTTTTGCATTATGTAATTGACTCGATAGAATTGGAATTGATTTCCTTGTTAAAAATTTTTCTTTAAATCGTTAACTAACGCTACATTATCTGAATATGACATATTCAATCGAATTTTTGCAATTTGTGATAATCGAATTTTTAATACATAATTTGCTAGGAATTTTTTTCCTTCAGCATCTAACAATGTATTGTATAACTCACTAGCATCAATAAGCTGTTTAACGGAATTTTCATTACTCTCCATACATGGCAACCTGCTAGCCGCCATTCTTAAATCAAATTTTTCCCCCATTTTACTACTATCGCTAAGATTTACAGCCTCACTTACACTTAATACTATTTTTTGCGTATCGTTTAAGCTACTTAACAAAATGTCTGAACACTCGTCACTTAGAATTTCTATTTCCTCTATATATTTCTTAACATTACTTAAAACATCCGCATTGTGGGTTCTCTTGTTAAAATTTAATCGCACTTTGACAACTCTTGATGAAATCCTCGCAATTGTTCAAGTTTTCTAGTACAATGTTGAATATTTTCATGTCTACTTTGATTGTCTTTGTCTAGATTGCGCTTAAAGTCTCTCACTTGTTCTCTTAGATCCCTAATTTCGTACATCAACATCTTATCTAAACTTACGTAACTATTGTGCTTATCCTATTGTACTCCTTACACGTGTTCGTTGCGTCGCCTACTTTCTGCTTTTTCCAACTCCTTGACGATTTCTCGTTTTATTCCTCGTCTGCATATTGTTACCAGCATTCCCATAATGAGAAATCCAGTTGCCATTCCCGTTAATTGAGCAAATGACATACCATTTATTGGATTCGCTATTTCCAGACTGGGCTATAATTATTTCTTCTTTTGATTGTGACATACCCATTTTTTCTTTATTTGATTGGCAGGTTGTTGTTCTGGCCAACTGGCAGGATTGCCATGTAAAGTCTCGTCTTTCGTGGTATAGGAAACAGGTTTTTTACCTAAAATAAAACAACAGTTCCATTCGGAACTCATGTTTATTGTCTTCCTCTTAATGTTTAAAACTCGGTTAATATATTCACAATCTGGGTCGCATTCCTTACGAGCTATTCTACTTAATTTCTGCACATCTAGTTCAGTTTGTTAATCTATGCAGTCTCACAATACTTTCATAGTTGACACTTATTACTGATCATTGCATTGTGTTCTACCTTCTATAATTAATTTTGCGCCCTAATTACACTACAAAGTAGTGTTAAATCAGATCGCATCTATCGAATATTTAAGCATAATGATTGACTTCAAATGAAATTTTTTTGAGAATATACCTAAGCAATCTAGCAAACTATTTTCTGTATGCTGTACTTTCAAAATCATATCCACTGAAATGCCTGAATAGAGTGTATTAAAACTATATTATGCATTGTTTGAATCTATTAAGTGTTGTGGTATCATCTTTTTGAGTTTACCACTTTAGAAAATATCCCTATAGTTTTAAAAATTGCAAAAGAAATTTATTACAATTATTAGTTCAGCTAAAGACGTGCATCATAAATAATTGTTTAAAATGTTTAAGGTTTTAACCTATTCTTCACTATTTATATATGAAACTTTAAACCTCTTCCAGAACCTGACAAAAGGGGACGCTTTCAATAAAAGAATTTTGAATTTTTAACGGGACGAGGGACGGTTTTTGTTATAATTACTAATAATACTCGTTGTACACAATATATGTATTTGTATTTTAATCTCAAGGTTTTAATATAAAGCAATGGTACACAGTAAACTACGTATATTAAGGACTTAACAATCAAAACAATGCATAATACATGAACGAGGAAAGGATACGACCATTCCTCCACACGGCATAACACATACTATCTAGTAACAGGTTAGGAGTGTGTTCCACTAAACTAATCATTGGCGTGCAGTAAAAGGGATCACGCTACACACTCCCCCCTCTAAACGTACACAAATTACTGACGTGCGTTTAGAAATCACTTTTTCACTTTACGGGGGCGTCCCCGTTTTCTTTTAGGCACCACAGGCGCGAGTATAACCGACGAAGCACTGGGCACACCGGCACTAAACGGAACAAATTTCGTTAAATCAACAGAATGAAATTTACCGATCCTTTCATAGGGTTTCGTAGCTGTAGTAAGCTCAAAGGTAGTTGGAGTAACGACCTTGGATATAACATAAGGTCCATCACGTTTAGGTGCAAATTTAGAAGTAATGCCTTTACTGGCATTGCTAAGTAGGCGAGTTTTCAACAGAACTTGATCACCAACTTGAAAATTTTCAGCACGTCTTGTCTTATCGACTTGTGCTTACGAACGTCTTGCTTTTGCTGTAAAATTTCTTGTGACGTACAAAGTTTTGTGATAACCGCTTTAAATACGGAGTAATCCGAGGAACAAAATTTTCAGCGTTTACCACAGTTCTTAAATCATACACGGTATCGTGAGGAGCACGTAATTCACGACCGAAAGTAAGAAAAGCAGGGGTACGATCAGTTGACTCACATACGGTTGAATTAATAGCAAAACGTATTGCTGGGAGATGAATATCCCATTTTGTGTGACAATTTTGAACTAAAATCGAAAGCTGAGTCTTCAAGTCTCGATTCTTCCTTTCAACCGGGTTACTTTCCGGATGGTACAATGGAATAAAACAAGTATCTATGTCAAAACAATATGTCACCTTTTGCATAATATCTGAAATAAACTGTACACCGTTGTCAGATACCATTTTTCTCGGAGTGCCAAAACGTAAAAATATCTCCTCGATAAGCATTTTTGCACATGCATCTGCATTAGCAGATTCTAATGGCTAAAGCTCAACCCATTTTGAGGCTGTGTCTTCACAGACTAAAATCCATCGATTTTATTTTCAGTTATTGGCAAGGGCCAAATAAATCAACGGCTATGGTTTCAAAGCGTTGTGCAGGAGCTGGGGTTTGTAATAAACCAGCAGGTTTAGTATTACTAGCTTTATAACGCTGACATTCAATACAACCTTTTACATAATCTGTAATAAAACGTCTCATACCAACAAAATAATATTTATCAAACATCTTTTGATAAGTTTTATCAACACCATAATGACCACCAGTGGGTGAGTCATGATAATGATTTAGCAAGTCTTGCCTCAAACTCGCAGGAACTACTAATTGCGGATCCTCTACATCCTCATGAGGATTGTTACGATAAAGTATCCCATTGTTTAACATATAACCACGATCTAACCATCGGATCATATCAAGAGTGTCTTCACCTTCTAATGCTTTAACAACCAATGACAAATCTGGATCGTCTAATTGTGCGACCCTAAGATTAGTAGCATTAATCTTCGGCATTTCAACACTAACAAAACAGACATCACAAGTATCACTTTCGTTCATACAACCTGGTCTGGACAACATATCAGCCACAACGTTTCTTTTACCGGGAGTATAAGAAATTTTCATATTCATTCCCTGAATTTTCAAAGCCCAATGGGCTAAACGACCCGTAGGTGTTTTCAATGTTAATAGCCACTGCAATGGCTGGCAATCAGAAATTACATTTACTTCTGCCCCTTCCAAATATGTTCGGAATTTTTCGGTAGCATAGATAACAGCCAAAGCTTCCCGTTCTACAGTGGAGTAATTTTGCTCAGCTGGAGTAAGAAGTCTGCTGGTGTACTCAATAGGAAGCAAATCATTGCTAGTACCTTGCAACAAAACGGCTCCAAGTGCAAAACCACTAGAATCAGTTTGTAAAAAATACGGTAAGTTCGGATCAGCTTGAATTAATACCGGAGCTGAAGTAAGTTTTTCCTTGAGCGCACTAAATGCTTGTAGCTCAGGTTCGCCAAAACAAAACACACTATTTTTCTTTAATAAGTTAGTTAGCGGACGCGCTATGGATGAAAAATGCGGAATAAATTTCCTATACCAGAAACACGTTTGAACAAAACTAAGAACATCTTTAACACATCACGGAACGTTAATGTTCTTAATTGCAGAAATCTTTTCTCTGTCAACTTCAATACCATTAGTAGTCAGGACGTGACCCAAGTATTTGACGGATTTCCGTACAAAGCAACATTTTTCGCGACGCGCACGTAATTTATATAACTTGAGTCTTTCGAAAACTGCACGTAAATCATCAACATGCTGTTTAAAACTGTCCGATATCACTAAAATATCGTCCAAATATGCGTAAACGGATCGGTCACCAAGACCGTTGCAAAATCTGGACATTAATCTTTGAAAAGTAGCGGAGCGTTTTGAAGACCAAAACCCATTCGAAGGTAGCGAAACGTGCGAAGGGTGTAACAAAACAAGTTTTGTCCCTGTCTTCCTCAGCTATAGGAACTTGTAAAAATCCAGACTGCAAGTCTATAGTACTCATGTACATAGTCCGTTTAGAAGTATGCAGAAGCTGTTCGATGCGAGGTAAGGGGAAAGAATCCGGGACCGTAATAGCATTCAAACGCCTATAATCAACACACAAGCGAAGCTTTCCATCCTTTTCGGGACAAGAACGACCGGAATCCCAAGGTGACTCACATTCTTCAATTATATCTTCTGAGAGCATTCTATCTATTTCTTCCTTTAAAAATTGTCTTTTCGGTTTGCTAAGAGGATAAGGTGGAACTGAAATCGGATCGTGATCGACAGTCTTTATCTTATGAACCGCAAAGTCGGTGGGGGCTCCCCCCATCTTAAAGACAGTGGAATGTTCTTCCAAAAGCGTCTCTATAATTATACGCTGATCTGAGGAAAGGGATTCTCCTTCATCTTCGCGCAGAGACACGAAATTAACATTTTCACGATTCACCTGAAAGTTACCATAAAAATTAAATTTTCTGACAGGATCATCGTTAAAATACCATTGATTACTCGAAATATATAAAACAATACCGACACTGGTAATAAAATCAATACCTAGTAACGTAGATTTAGTTTGTGCATGCGGCAATACGTTGATGGTAACAGTGACAGTTTTATATTCAAGAGTAACCTGTACATCCGTACTTAAAACCTCTTCATCACGAACTATGCCATCCGCAAAGCAAATTTTAACGGAACGCTTTGAAAAATTCTGGCCATCGTTTAAAAGAATTTGGTAAAGACCATAACTCGCTAAACTTACAGTAGAACCGGAGTCCAAAGTACAATTGCCATATCGACCGTTTATACTAACGCCCAAAATAGGTTTATTCAAAACAGGAACGTCAGTAGTGGCTGAACAAAATTGAACAAACTTTGACTCTAAAACTGTAGAGTTTTTATCATTACAATTAGCACATTTAGAGCGTAACACGTCAGGCACACCACATCCAAAACATTTAATGATTGAAGATGTAGCGGTAGTTAAAGAGTGTATTTTTGATTCCTTAGATTTCAATTTAAGACAACCTTCTTTAACATGACCATATGTTTTACAATATGAACAACGAGAACGCAAAACACGTTTCGAAACTACTTCTTGACTATCGTTTTTAACAGGATTATGGTTACGATGGACGTCGACAAAAACTTCTTGCAAAGACTGCTCAACGCTACGGGCGCGAGTCAATAAATCCTTGAAAGTCAAACATTCAGACCGAGGAAGTTTTTCTCTAATATCGCGTCGAAATAAACCGTATGCCATATCAATAGCCATAGTTTCATTCACATCGTATGGTAATTGTGAGAGCAAAGCTCTTTGATTACAAACAAACATTTCTGTGGTTTCATTAACGCTTTGTTCACGACTGAAGAATTTTCTAAAAATTAAATGAGCAGGTAATCGCCTAGAAAATACGTCTTTTAACGAACTAACGGCACTATCCCAATCAAGAATTATTTTTTTTACACCCTGCCACCATTTTGCTGCTATACCTTCCAATAACATAGGTAATCCACGGTACGCGTTTTCAGTCGAAACGTTTAAGCAATCTTTATAAGTTAAAACTGCATCTAGAAAAGCGTCGACATCCGATGAATCAGATCCATCAAATCTTGCTGTACATTGTGAAAAGTTACCATGATTATTTGCAGATATAAAGGTGGTTGTTTCAAGTTTAGATACATTAGTGTCGTCGTTATTAACCGAAACCAAACCGATTTTATCTAATAATGCAGCGAATTGTTCATCAGTAAACACTACTTGTTGAACCATGGTGCTTAAATTAGTTGTAGCACCACTTCTAGTCGAAGGCATTAATGAAACACGCAAATGTTCTATGTAAATATTTTAAACCGTAATGTTCTTTATGCACTGTATATAAACAAAATAAAAGTCCAACGCATTCAATATAGTATTTTATGCGTAAAATATAATATATTCGTAGTAAAAGTTCAAAATGTAATTATTGTCCCTTTCAATGATACGACAATGATTTTAATATTTCGGAACAAAACCATACGTTTCTGAGCAACGTAAACAAATGGCAAACCAACCTGTTCGTAAGTTTGTGTGATAATAAACAGCTGGATTCTTCAAGAGCAGCGATCAAAATAAACAATTTCTACTTACAGTTTTAACGATAAATGCTTACGGAAAATCCTTAATAATTCCTTGCAAAAGTAGCACATCTACAAAACTTCTTGATTTAACTTTCCAAAAACTAGGTTTTATTACTATCACTAATCACTACCACCGGGTGGTTTTTTACTTGTATCAATCAAGCACGATATTATTATTATTCGAAGTTACACGTAATATTATTCGCAACTTCACGTAATGTTATTCGCAGCCCCACGTAGGGCAGCCAGTTTAACGGGACGAGGGACGGTTTTTGTTATAATTACTAATAATACTCGTTGTACACGATATATGTATTTGTATTTTAATCTCAGGGTTTTAATATAAAGCAATGGTACACAGTAAACTACGTATATTAAGGACTTAACAATCAAAAAAATGCATAATACATGAACGAGGAAAGGATACGACCATTCCTCCACACGGCATAACACATACTATCTAGTAACAGGTTAGGAGTGTGTTCCACTAAACTAATCATTGGCGTGCAGTAAAAGGGATCACGCTACAAATTTCAATAAAATAGTCACATTTGTGCAAAATGGATTTTTGGCGGTTGAAGTGATAGAGAGCAAGTATCCATCAAAAATCAACATGGAAAAGGAAATGAGGGTAGCAGTGCCCAGTTTGATTCCACAATTTGAAAAAATGTACATTGATTTGTGGACTCATTCGTCCCATTAATTTTAATGTTAATGAAATAAATAACAAAAACATGAATTTATTCAATATTGCAAATACTCCAGTTTTATTTATTTTTATCTCTTCCTCTCTATTATTAACCATATTCTTATTTGATGTAGGGCGCCATGAGAAAATCTTAAATCAAAAAGGACATTGTCATTCTAAAAAATTTTGGGAACCAGTGTCTAAACTGTAGAGATAGATGATACGGTGATAGGCGAAACTTTAAGTTATTTTTTGTGTTTGAACACGGTTATATTTGGTTGGTGTCCTTTAGTTCGTACAGTTGTAGGGTAAAGCTTAGCCCAGAGTTTTTGGAAAATCAAATAAACCCAATTATATGGTCCAACTGAGCTTGAAAATTGATATTATTTTATGCAAATACAATTTATCATGTGATGATCTCCATTTATAGTCTAGGGTGTATATTATTCTGTCTAAAAATTATTGCAGTTATACAATCTGCAATAATCTGACATGCACAAAATGTTTTCAATTTAATATGAAATGTTTATTAGTATTTTAAACGACTTGATCTGAATTTTAGTAGATTTCATGTTTTCCTAAAGGTAACATAAAATCAAATGCTTTCTTATGCTCATATCTGTCTATTTTCAAATATAACACTATAAAAAATTTATAATAAGCTCTCCAACGTAAGTAAAAAGGGTTCTCCAACTAATAACTGATTTCTATGCAGTTTCTGATATGGCAATATTAAATTTTGTTATGCAGAGATGAATATTTTTCATAATCTATATTATATGACAAAAGAAAGCTCCCATTTACAGAATGCAAACTTCTTGCATCATTTGTGAATTTATTTCTCATACGCTTTATTCTAAAAATTAGTGATTCTTTGTATTTGCCTATTTCAACATTATGTATTGTTCAGGCATGATATACGTTGCTGTGATTCATTCTTTGTAAGGGAAACATTATTTGCTTCCCTTATTGAATTAGTTTGCAAATTATGTCGCATTCTTATCTTACAATGGAGGACTGAATTTATGTTAAACTTGAAATAATATTATTTAATTTGCAATATTTGCTTAAATCTAGATAGTATCATGAATTAAAAACATTCTTGTTATATCCACAGTTTACATTATCTTTAACGGTTTTATACCATTTTTACACACCGTTAAGTAATGCAAAGTAGTATGTTCTTCTTATTATTAAATGGTATTTATTATTTTAATTAGAAATGTTTTAAAGGCAGGTAAGGAACAACCTAATATCCAGTATGCAGTGGCCTTAGGAAGTGATCAAGATTTAGATATTATCGAAACCAAATACAATACTGGAATCTACGATTTTATACAAAAATTATCTGGGATCAATTCAAAAAACATTGATCAGTTTTTGCGGCAAACGAAGAATTTAAATAATGTTATAAAAATGTCACAGGTAAGCAAGTTAAACGAATCTCTATTTTTTTTTATTATGATTCTGGTTTGAATTGATAATAAGTTTAATTCTATTACGTACTAAGTTGCTGATCTTGTGTAAGTAAGTTACACAATACCCATTCGATTTCTATAGCAGTTACTTGAAACCCTGTAAGAATATATTTGAAATGGCTGAAATACAAACAAATTACATTACATTAACCACTTACCTTGAAAAGCGTTTTTATTGTCATAATTAAGGGACGCCAAACCGTCTTGTCTCAACAATCCCTTCGTTATTATCGCTACACAGAAGACGGTTATTCCGAATAGATCTCCTCCTTTGCTTTTGATTTCCTAAATTTATCATTTATCATACCTTGCCTTTTTCTACAACACTTTATTATCCTCTTTTCCTTCACATAAAACATAGGCACAAATACAAAATGAAAAATTAGCTGGATGGCTGAGAGTGTAATATATTTTACATAACCAGAAGCTCATTCGTAGGAAGGAGAGTTCAACTAATGTCCCCAAAAGCTATACCACTAAAACTTATTGAAGGCTTCGGCATGCAAACACTGCCAAATTAATACCAAACCACACAAATCTTGAATCCTCACCACAACTTGGAAAGATTCCTAGATCTTGACATGATACCCCCATTTGATAATTAAGATAAATTAAAACGCGACAACACATTAATCTTACCTGAGTATATTTTGCATGTATACCAGCAACCTCTTCAATAATTTATGTAATACCTCAAATTAATTACTCCAATATGTACTTATATTACTAACATTATATGGGATTAAATACAACTATACTTTTATAACCAATCGTATAAGGTGTAGCTATGAAAATGGGTCCGTAAATGGGTATTAAAAGTTTCCGTTAATTAATAAACTGGAGTAAGTTACGATGACATCAAGGAAAACTATGTAGTTGTCACAAATAGTACAGAAGTAATTTGTTATTACTCGGCAGTAATTATTAGGAAGTTTTCATTTACCAACCCAATTTAATAACAGTATTAAATATAAAAATCGATATTGGTGTCTTGGTTATTAAGTATCTCAAATAAATTTGGTTGCTAAACCGAAATTTCAAATATGAGATATATACAAAATACAGAATGTAATAAACAACATGAAATAAAGTAAGAGGCAAAACAAACGTAACATATACTATAAACTGAGTATATTGAAGCTGCCTAATACTAATCAAAAATTTACCACATAAATGTGGTAACCTACCAATGTACTAAAAGCAGCTTTCAATTCCCTGCATAAGTGATCCGACAATTTTCCACACAGTTTCCCAACATACCACAGTACAATACATGGCCAATTACTTGAATAAGTAGATTTTTCTACAAATGCATGAATGTTTCCAGTCCAATAAATGAATATAGGAAGTAGAAAGAACTCTACAGAATTCATACCGGCATTAATAAAGTAATTAACGGTCATTTAATCTAAATACATCAATGAAATACGTACTGAATAAAATATTCAGGTTCCAGCCAAGCAACAAATAACTACCATTCGGTCACCATCTGTTCAACCAAGTTAAATGCAATTTTGCTACGTACAACAGGTTAAGTTCAATGAATCTTCTAACGTGAAGGACGCCAAAATAATGTGTCAACTTTAAACAATTGAATCCACCATAATACCTAATAGTAGTAAGACTGTAACAACTCTAACAACATTTTGTACCCATAATTATGTAGAAAACAATTCAGCTGTTTTGAAATCTGGTTTGTAAAGTCATAAATAGCAATTTAGTCTTTCAAAAGTTCATGTAAACACCTTATTGTTGTAGAAATACTTCAAAGTTTTCGAATTATTTCATACACATGCCGCGTGGGCATTAAACATTTGTTCTGATAAGATTATCCCCGGTTGAACTTTCTTTGCAAGTATTTTTCTGAATTGGCTAACCTCCACATTTTCTTTGAGTCAGACAGGTTGGAAAGTCGTTGATGCGCAAAAACCCAGTAGAGCCAACAATAATACAAAAAGTTGACAAAATGCAGTAGAATCAGGAACTACCTACTGGCTCACATAAAGCTTCTAGCCAACCAACATTGTTAATCATCCTCAAGCTCATCCATCACGTACGACACCAGTCTGGGGCCATCACCCGTGTCAATGTAAACAACCAGCTGGGACCTGTGCCTTACCAATTTAAGGGTAGCAGCCACTGGTCAGTGATTAACGGTGTAATTTTTACATGATCCCAAAAGGATTTTTTACATTTTTGCAACCCCATTTTTCACAACGGCCAAGTTTTGAGCCGGGAAAACTTTCAGCATTTCAGTCTGTAAGACTTGGCATCCAACTGAGTTGACGTTATAATTTTTTGTTTTCTACTTTGAATATACATTTTCTTGAAAGTACTATTTGGTCTAAATTTAGTATGATTGAAATTTTCACTAATAACAATTGTAAGATTATTTAAATTACAGTTTTTGTTTAAGTTTGTACGTTATTATCAGATCTGATGCTCATGTAGATTCTAAGAAACATGTTGTTTATGTAATAATTTTCGATATCACTAACATGTGAAATTATTTATTTTTTATAATTGGATAAAAATTGTTGGTGTCCAACTTCACCTTATTTTATTTTCCGTTTTGTAGAGAGTAGTTTAATAGCCAAACTAGTCGCCGGCTAAGGGTTTTATAATTCCAATTTGTACGCATAAAAAATTCAAATCCTGTTAAGTTCCGAAATGCGTTCTTTAAAAAATTAATACTGTTACATTAACGTCCAATGCCTTGGGGCTTAAATTTTGTAACAATTTACGTTCACCAAATATTTAAAAGTAAAAGTCTTACATTAGCTTTAAAAAAAAATAACACTGATACTTATCATTGCGTTCGACCGTGTAGTTTATCTGGACAAGCATTTATATTCATATTATAAACATTTATTTTAATGATTTATCCCATAATTTATATATCACAATACTTGTAACTTCACACTTATTGAAAACTAGTCGCTGTACTGAATTGTGCAGTTTTAAATACTCAATGTTCTTGAAGTTTGTGGATTCTTCGCTTTTGTGTGCTTTGTATCAATTCCTTAAGTACTTCATTGTAGCTGTTAATCAATCTATTGTTGGTTTAATGACTTTGTTGGTTTCTATTTTAGACACGGTGCCATTGGTACAATATTTTTTATTACAGTGAGCCTTTTTTTTTCAAATTTCTTTAAATGGGGAGTGAGTCAATTAGTGAACAAAACCTCGGTGGACCCACGTGCTTTACTATATTCGCGGCTTAGTCTGGGAATTACCCCAAGGGTGAGCAATGAGATTGGGCGTGGATATAGGGTGGGCTCGACTACAAACGGGAACTAAAAAAAAGGAAATGAGCGCCACTGCATCTACATGGACAATAAATAAAACTAAAGTATCCTACAGGAAGACGCAGAAACCTATAGGATATAATGACTATCAAAAAGCATACAAATTAAAATAAGCAATACATCTGGAAACCTCTTGGACCTCTGCTTCAGCTTCTGCGATGTCGGACCTGCAAGTAAATGTCACACAAAAAAATAAAATATAAGACACTGTTTGTGTCTTACGACAACAAAATATTTCGGTCTTTATAGATCGGCTGTCCTGAATTCAAAATCTCAACAACACCTTACCTGTGAAAATGTACTCTACTGAAAATTACTTACTCTGTTTCTATTACCTAATGCTGTATCAACTTTTTTCTAGTTTCCACATTCAAAATTTTGTTTATCTAATTTGGATATTATTAATTTCAATTAATGAAATAAAAAGACGAAAGTTTTAAACCAAAGTATAATCTAAATGTAATTCTCTTTGTTGCAAAAATTATATATAAAAATCTGATAATCAATATAAAATAAGTTTCAAAAATCTCTGAATTTTTTCCTCTACATAGATAGATCTTAACATTATTAAATTCTTTAGTACAGTCGGGTTCTTAAACATCCATAAAACAGATCTGTTCTGGCTTACAAAATTTCTCTAACGAATTTATTATACAAAAAGTTCATATGGCTCAAACATTATATGAAATTAAAGAAAGTTAGTTCGTCATATGTTAGAAGCAGCATTGATATTCTACTCATCATATGGCATATTGTAGTTAAACATCTTTCAATTAAAAGTGAACTTTATACTTATTTTTCTCAATTAACATGTGCATTCCTTACGTGCTTTGAATAACAACTTTAAATTAATTATTCTCAAAGTTCAAAAATTTCTCTTATGACAAAAAAATTTAGTTTTGAACAAAAAGGTATTTGACCTATTAGGTTACTAGGATATAATTCTCTAACTGATTTTTATTTGGGATTTAAGCATAAACATATCTTGCAAAAAAAATTTAACATTAACATTCGTTTAACAAAAGTTTCTTATAATTTGGAAAACATTAAATCAAAGCTTTGACCGTAATTAATACATAAAATTAATTCACTCATTAAATAGTTTTATAAGTACCTGGATGGTTTTGTTTTAACTGCTTGATGGTGATGCTGCAAAACACTCTAGACCCACCAAAACAACATTATACTCCATCTTATTGAAGTTTTAAAAAGGTACGAAGTTGGCATTTGCTAGATACAGCATTCTTACATGAACAGCCCCACAGACAGCTTCAAAACGAGTGATTCCACAATACATAATTACGTTCCAATAACATTACATAGAATTCTGCTCGACATACAAACCACTTGAATTCTCAATTCTACCATTCTCAAACGTGCTTTCTTAAAATTTTTATTCTTTAGATGAGCATACTTAGATGTGCTAAGGAAATTAAAGCATCTATTAGTTTTATATAAGGTAGTTTTATTACACAATCTCACCATTAACGGACTTCACACCAGCACGTGTTATTACATTGTCTTCTTCATTGTCCGGGGCGGCTTTACAAGAGCTCCTTTGCAAAGCCACCTCCCCCCACGACAACCTTTACACCCTCTTCGATAGTAGGGCAATCCTAATGCCCCACTTGGAGCTTGGAAATCTCCGCATCTTAAAAACGAACCGTACCTGCTCGTTGTTGCTTGCAAGATGGCCGCGCTCTCGCTCGCCTTGCTGTCAACCAGCCAACACCCTACCTGTGGCGTCACCTTACGCGCAGGCGTTGTGTCTATCCAGCAATTGCACAAGTGGGCTTAAGAATACCTGTAGCTTATGCAACACAAGTTACGTTCAGGATATTTGCAGATATCAAAAGCGTAGGAGTCACTATTAAATGCTTTATATAGGTGAAGATAATGTAAAAAAATGAAAGAGGTGTTCTTCCTTATAGTAAATTAAACTATTTAACGATTTCACGCTAAATGACAATTTCGTATGCTGTAGAATGGCTAGAATGGCTAGAAATGTTTTTCTTTAAAGATTTTAATATAACAAAAGTTTTTGTTACAACAGTATTGATAATACCGTTTCTCAGTGCTTCCATGTACTGTCGATTTAATTTTTCTTAGTGTATAGTGCACCTTTTATAAGGTATTCAGACAGTTGTTACTTACAGTGTAATATTTTTGTTACAGGAAGAATTGAAAGTGGTTTTGGGTAACAGTAAAGATGCAGAAGCTTTATATTCAATGTTGCATGAAGAGCACTCGCACAAAGAAAATGGAGAGAAAGGAAAATTGAAAGGGAAACCGAGGGAGAAGTTTAAACATTTTAAAACAAAATAAGTATAGGTAACATAGGTTTTAAATTGTACACAATTATATTTAATTTAAAAAAAAAATATGCTTATTGTCAAAAGATTTTTATTGATAGTAACCTTATATTATCCCTTATTCCAAAGCACTTTTTTTTAATATGTTAAAATACTAAAACTTCTATGCAGTTAATTTTTTTAATTTACGTCATATTAAGTGTTATTAAAGGTTTCAAAGGAAAGTTGCTTGCAATTCATGTCATGTGATTGTTTTCGTATCTCTTATTTCAAAATTTTATGTTACAAAAATTTATTTCATTCCATTAAACACTGTTCGAAGATTAAAATAACAAGCTACAATGTTCAAATTCCCGATTTAATCTCAATATGCAGGTGGCGTGTTATCCCGAACTGCTTTTGTAACTCACCGATCAAAAAAAAATGTCCATCATAGACAGTCATCTTCGAGTTTTTGAAGAATTAACATGTGGTGGAGGATCTCACTTTCAAAGGCCGACTTAAGGTTCGCAATCTTAAGCGAACTTGGGTCATGGTGTAATATTTTGAGTGAACAGGGCAAATAAACTGTACACAACTATGGATTCATGAAACTATGTATTTATGAAATCTTGGAGTCAGAAAACTAAAAAGAAATTATTAAAACCATTTGATATTATATTTAAAGGATCATACTGTAATACATCAAACAATTCAGATTTTGCACTTCAATATTAGAAAATATTGTTAACCAAGGATATCAAGTAAAGCTGTTGCATCTATCTACTTAAAATAAATTAACAAGAAAACCAAATTGTACTTGATGAAGATACTTTCATGAAATAGCTGTAATCAAGGCGTCTGATGTCTTCGCCTGTATCGGGAATAGGACAAGTTGTTAGATCATCGTAAAAATGGTTTGTAGTATTTTCTGGTAATCCAGCAACCACACAGTGGGTTATTATGCGCAAGCTTCATTTTTTGGTATTTATATCTATGGAAGACTAATAAAAATTCCATACCTCTAAATTCAATATAGCTTTGTATATTTACATTAATTAGATTGTGTCAACTTAGTGACATGTAAAATTGAAGTTCCATTTGATTTAAAATTTAGATTTAGGAGACTTTTGCCAACTGATTGTGTATTAATGCTCTTAAAATCAAGTATTGAGGATATATATTTTTTTGTTGCTTAGTAAATTACTTTTAATTCATATCTAATAGAACCTTTTTTTTAATAATTCAAGTATGTTTATAACGTTTGGGAAATCTGTAAAATGAAATTCATAAAATAATATAAAAATTCATATGTTAGTCGCATAACTTTAAAGGATAACACACACATGTTATTTTGAAAGACATTTAATAAGTTGAACTTTACACTGAACTATCTACCTTTTGTAAATAATTAAACCTCATAACGAACGTTATGTTTATTTTGTAAAATATACACATTCAGTTATAAAAACAAGTTTTATCTGAAATTGGTTGACTAAAAAAAACATTCAGCATGGGATCCTTTTGATAATTAGTTTAAGCTATTTGTTCATAAGCTAAAGAACAAATAATTTGTTCTTGGAGTAGAGTATCTTCAAGATCCTGGAACATGATCAGAACTTTTAGGTATAATTTTGATATTTTTGCATTGAGGCGTAAATTGCTGCCCCACACGTGTTGCATGTATATTATGCTTTGTTTCTAGAATTCTAGGGTTCCTAAGCCTTTCTTGGTGGTAGAGTCTCGTTAATCATTTTTATATAGACTTAGTGGCACCTGACATCCATATTTGTTTCAATCTCCCCCATAGTCTTATCAACTGCATCACTGAAGTTAAGAGTTCAGAGAAGATCTCCAAAGATCACATTTTATAAACAGTTATAACGCACATCTCATGTTGGATCTTTCCGAGAGTCCTATTTTATTTAGCTTAGCTAATTATCAAGGTAATCTAAAATATTCATCAGGAGTATAACGTAAACAAAAAGTTTTTTCATATTATAAAAACAATATAATGCTACAATCCTGATGACAGCCAATGCAATTATCTATAATTAAGTTAAAAACTTACTAATATTAGCATATATTATGCTAATGTCATAAGAAATTTAGAATAAAAGTTGTAAATTTGAAATACAACTTTCATAAAATTTCTAGGTATATCAGAAGTTAACATTAATATCATTACTTTAAATGCAACATTGAATTTTTTACTTAATAATTGTATACTAAAGGACTAGACTTACTTCAATGGTTCATGAAATATTATTATTAAGAAGCTGAAAATAGTGGTTTGTTTCACTGTAAGTCAAAAATTTCATCATTCTAAAATGGTTTTGTTAAACTAATGAAATAATTTTTACACTATTTTACAGAACACACAAAAACGAATCATTTGAAAAAAGATAAATCAGAATAACTCAATCTCATCTACAGAACCTTTTCTGTTTTCTTTATAGAACACTAATTTAGTAAGACATTTCTTAGAATGTTCTTAAGATTTAATATGATTGCTTTTTGATTATTTTCCTCTGCAATTCTTAAGTCTGACATTAAAACCACCATAAATCACAATGTAAAGAAATGCCACCTTATAAGTGTTTGAAAACTTATTTCATCTGTATTGATTTTCTATGTGGTGCTATTTATTAGAATACTGTTAAAAACTAAATTGCAAAGCGATCAATAATCAGGATATCACAAAGTCTTAGTATGATGTTTTTATAAACATGTACACACAGCTTTTTGTAAAGCCAAATAAAACAGTTCTGTTTAAATTTAACCTATTTGCTTAAAAACCTTTTAACTATAAAACATTTTATGAAATCTTGTATGTTCACAGAATTAGGTAATAAGCAGTAACAAATATTTACAAGCACATTTTAACTAAATGTAAGATAAGCACAAGGCAATATCACTGTTGTGAATACTCACTTAGATAATTTAGAAATGTGTAAAAAGTTAGGTTAGAATATTACTATTGTTTACACTAAAAGGAATCACAGCAAAAGTCATACTTGCAGTAAGTAACTATCCCAGTTAGTTATTTTTGTTTTAGTATTCTTTGAGCTCCACGTGGTGTTCAGCAGAAAAACACTGGATACTGTCTTCAACTTTCTAAATAGATAAACTTCTGATCTGCCAAATATTTACAGTTAAAAGTTATTTGATTCTATCAAAAAAATTATTCCGACACCCAGATATTTTTACATTGTGGAGGTAAAAATATTGCACATCCTTGCTTTTTACATAAAATGTTGCGAGAAAATTTATGAAGAAATTTGACGGCATCCGGTGCATAAGATAAATTCAAAATACTGATCCTAGGTAGCATCTTATATAGAAATAATTGTAGATATTTTCTGATTAGAAATTTAGAGGAAATTTTTGAAGATTATAATCGAAGTAAAGATTTGGAGTAAGATATTGTAGTATATATTTGGACTAAAATTAAAACCCTGCAAACATCAATTGTATTACTAAATTATAAAACACATTTGATGAAACAATCAAAAATTAATCTGTTAATATCTTATCATTCTTGATTTACAGGACACGCAGAAATAGGCAAGATTTCTTCTTACATCCAAAGTAAGACATCTATAAAATTATTTTTATTAAAACGTTATGCGTTTAGGTAGAAAATACATACCGTAGGCGATTTATAGATGTCAACATGGTCGACTTCTGCACTCACAGAGTCAGGTATCAAAAGACAAACGTTATACGAATCTTACAGATAACCACAAAATAAAGGAAGAAGTTAGCATTGGAGTGGATAAATGATATTTCTGACATGGGTTCAGAGTCATACTAGTTGTGTTTTGAAAAAGAAGTCACCAATCAGAAAATTACAGTAAACGTATTTATTTATACTACGTAGATAAATGTGAATAAATATAGTAATCTCTGTAGTTTTATTTTCTAGTACAAGGGTAAACGTGAATATATATTCGGAATCAAACTTAATTCCAAGAAGTAATAAATGTGTTTTTAGAGAAAGATAAACACAAGTATTTTAAAAAGTGTGAAGCACGTTGTAACATGGTTAGGCCTTGGCCACATAGCATGTCACAACGTTTTTTTTGAATACTTTAATCTCACTTTCTCAGTCCTCCAGAGTTTGAGCTGTAAGGTTGAATAATTGACCAACGTATGCTGTTATCTGAATAAAATTTTTCGATAATATATTTATTTGCCGATTTCCCAAACCAATTATACGATTCGCTTAAATTTTTGCTGGCCCTTTTAAATGTGCTCCAGTTGTCGCTATAGATTATTTTAGGAATACCACATTATGAAATCTCTTTAATGCTGCAATAAATGTTTTGGTTTTCAAGTCTGACTAGGTTTCCATGTGCACCGCTTTGGTTACAAAACAATAGAACAGTGCTACATAAGCCTTTGTTGTAGTTACTTTAGGTACACGTGACTGCTTAAGCAAAACGTGCCACGTAAAATCTACTACCACTTCAAACGATAGACTCATAATTACCATATAATAGGACAAACTTCCTCTTAACTGTTTGGAAACAGTTGAATTTAATCTAGAACAAGCTAAACATTCATGAAGAATTTTCTTCACTTCTTTGGTGTCCTTAATTATCCAATACCTCTGCCATAAAACTGACAGGGTTAAAGTTACACCTCCATGCAGAAGCCGCTCGTGTTCACCTTCGATAATAATTGGTGTAGTTAGTTATAAAAATTTTATTTGGAAAGATTTTAGGAAACATTTTCCTTAAAGGAAGTTTACTATAATTAAGCCTATCCCCACCCATATAATGCCATTTGCATCCAAAAACGTACTTAATGAAAGCAGTTTTTTTGCAATCATTGCTTGCTTCTAATAGCTAAATTTCTTTAGAAAAGTGCTTTTGTGGCATATGTTTTATAATGACTACATGGGCTTCCTTCAATTCCATCGTTGTTTAGTTTCCGGCATGCCTGCTGTTCACCTTCCGACAATTATATATACGTCGCAAACAATCACCCAAAATTTGGTTCGTTTTTGTAAAATTAGAAATATTGGCAATTTCTCTTTTTCTACATTTAAAAAACATTTTATTTCAGGTAAACTCACTTATAGAATATCCACTTATGCTATGACACCAAACTATTAAGAAAAACTATAACCTCCATATTTGGTATTATTTTCTTGATTTATCTATTGAGAACATTCGGTAAAATCGCTCGAAATTCTCGAAATCTGAATTTCATGTTCTGAATTGTTTGGTTTTAATCTTAATGTACTTAGTAATTTTGAAGTGACAAAATTAGTTTGTGAATCGGAGTTTAACATTACTCTGGCCTAAGAATTTTCCTTCTCCATCATTTACTAAAATAAAATGCCATAAGTAATAAAATATAATCTAAACAATTTGATGTGATCATGTTTATGCGTTGGACCGAAACCACCTTAGTTACCATATCTGCTTGCACATCTTTATGCAGTGTGATGGTTCCTAGATTGACAAATTAAACACTTAATATTATTTGCCATTATAAATATTCAAACAAGGCATACATACTTTATTATCTGTAACGAATTTTTGTCTTTCGATCACAACAACCTGATTAAATTTAGAACAGTGAAAAATATTATGAATTTTTTTTTGGCTAAATTTGAAATTACTATTTTGTATTTCTTGACGAATACAAATTATTTTCAGCGGTAGAAGTTCTGCCTTGAAAGTAGTTACTATTAAAAGATTTACAATCTGTTTTAACTGAAACAGTTGCAGCATGTGACACCGGTCTGTAATTGGAAATTGATGACAGAATGGCCATTCTATTTTTGGAATACTTTGACATTGATTTGCTTAATTGTTGGTATAAATTAGCCTTTTTATCCGGCTTCCTTTTCCCCTAAAACACTCTGTTACAGTAAATATCTAATTTCCTTAATATGATATGAACATACATTGCATCCCAAACTGGTACACCTAAATTCTGCAAATAAGAAATTCTTTGCCTGATCCTAACAATATTTCGTGTAACTCTCCTGCATGGTTGTAGTTAGTAATTGACAAATCCATTAAATCTTTACCGTGACAAGTTTTAATTAGATAATGATCATCTCCTTTGCAATATACTAAAAGCTGCTTCATAGAAATTACTTTCCACTGGCAATGCAACGATTAAACTTAGATATTCCTCTTTAAGATGTTTTTTTAAATAAAATGATGTAAAATTTTGAACTTGTCCACAAAAACAGGCAAATGCAATGCTTCCAATTTAATATTCCCTACAGCTAAAAAGTTGTGATTACTTTCAGGGTCATCCATTTACCGAATATTATCAGATGTGATCGCAAGGCACGCTTAAATTTCATTTAAGTGTCAGTGTACACATTCTTTATATGCTCAATTTCTGTAAAATCAGAATCGTCGTCAGTTTCTACAAATTGGCACGGCTCTTGCATAAATTCCTCAAATTCGATTTTAAAAGTTCAAACTTAACTTTTACTATTTCTAAAAAACTCCCCAAAAATGTTATTAATATAATTCTCATTCCTAAAAATATTGCATTTTAAAAAATTTTGTTCAGCTAACAAAACTTTTTTACCTTTACTCATGATTCTGAATTTGAAAATCATATTAGTATATATAATCACTAGCTATGCAATTTTGCATATCGGTACAAAATATAATATGTCAACCTCAACATCAATCCATAAAATCTAAGCAAAAATTGTATTGTAATAAATCATTCAAACTTACAGTAATCTAGTACAAACAATAACAATGCCTTCTGTCGCAAAGGAAGAACTTTGGGTAGGTAGATGATATCCTCGACATGGTGTTTCATAGACTTCTTTCAAGTTCAGGGCTTTAAAATTTTGTGCCTGCATGTTATAACTTAGTAAATCTTGACCCGTAATATAAACATAACATCGCAACCTGAAGTACGAATTTATTATTAGAACTTACAAAACGTAAAAAACATTATTTTGTACAATCATCATCATATCGTAACTTAACTCTATTGATTCCATGACAGTACTTTTATGAATGACAACTTGACAACATTTCCCGCAACGAACGTTCTCATCCAATACTGCCAACTATTATTACTATGGTGCCAAATATAAATATACAAAATCATAACAGTTCCTTCCTTTCTTAAAAAAATCAAAATGCTAACACAATCAGTCATTAAGAAAATAACAATCTAAAGCATATAAAATTATAAATTCAATTTTACTAAAGGTTTCCTTACTCTTTCGCTTCTACGTAATGCTAGAGGCAGTGTAGGTGTGACTGGTACAGGCTTTGTTGGAACAACAGTTGTTTGATCATCTTCTGGGACATTATGATCAGGGACAGATGCCAAATTTAAACTAGAACCAGGTATAGGATCTAATTCTACCGCTTGATTTGTAACAGTATCACCTATTTTATACATTTGATCTGTATGACGTCTCCAAGTACGTCCATCATCCATTTTGATGTTATAATGTAGTTTACCAGTCTTATTTTTTACTGTACCCATATTCCACTTATCCTCCCCTGAATAATTTCTAGCTGCTACTCTATCTTCTTCATCAAAAGATCTATTGGTAACATTTTTATCCAAATAAGGTTTAGGTTTAGAAGTTTCAGGTAACATTAAGTGAAATTTTGTTTTGGGTTGATAATTAAAAATTATCTCTGATGGAGATTTTTCCGTTGCTGAATGTGGGGTAATGCGATAATGTATTAATATTTGCGATAAATAAAAATCTAACAGTTCTTTGTTTATAGGTAAGGTTCTCAACTTGCCTTTTAAGGTTTGCACAAACTTTTCAGCTAATCCATTAGTGGCTGGATGGTATGGTGCTGTTCTTTTATGTTTAACACCATTAGAAATTAGAAAATTATCAAATTTTGAATTTATAAACTGTGTACCATTGTCAGTACATAAAACTGAAATTAGGCCAAAGGTAGAAAATATTTTTCTCAATATCTTTATTGTCTTTTCGGTGGTAAGTTTATCCATAATATAAACTTCAGGCCAACGCGAATAAGCGTCTACTAATATAAAAAAATATGTACCCATAAACGGACCTGCAAAATCCAAATGACACCGTTCAAAGGGTCTTGTAGGAGGCATCCAGTGATGTCTCTCAGCCTTTGGAGGATTTCTCTTATTTTTACTACAAGAATTACAATTCTTCATGTATGCTTCAATATCGGAGTCAATATTGCTCCACCAGCAAAAGCTGCGTGCAAGCGCTTTCATACGACTAACTCCAAAATGAGCTGCATGCATTTCATTTAACACTTTAGACTTCAAACTGTCTGGAATTACAACACGAATTCCACGCATAATTACTCCTTTTTGAATAGAGAATTCTAAAGGATCAATTCCAAATCTAACTTCAGCAGGTATATCTGTTCCTGCTCTTAAAGCATGTAATAAACGATTTAATTTAGGATCGTCAATTGTTGCCTGAGCTAATTCGTAAACAGTAGTAGGCATAGTTTCAATTTGATGTATTTCGTAAATGTCAGATTCCTCAAGAGAAACTTTATCTCCAGAATCTATTGGTAATCTACTAAACAAATCAGCATTTGCATTTTGTTCAGATTGCCTATACTTAATACTATAGTTAAATGCTTGAAGAAAAACTGCATTTGCATTCGCATTGCAGACATATGCGGTAAACTTTTCGTTGGCGAAAAAATCTGAACCAACGGCTTATGATCTGTATAAAGAGTAAAATGCCGCCCATATAAAAATTTATAAAACTTTTTAACGCCATAAACTATCGCGTAACTTTCTTTATCAATTTGACTCAACCTCTTTGAGTCTCTGATAATGTTTGCGATGCAAACTGTATAGGTTTTTCCTGACCATCAGGAAGAATGTGACTAATTACAGCAGAAACACCTACAGGTGATGCATCTACTGCAAGAGTAATCGGCAAATTATTTGAATAATGAACTAAAAAATCATCAGATTGCATTCTATCTTTTATATTCTTAAATGCATTCTGACATTCAATCGTCCAATTCCAGGGAGCTTTTGAACGTAACAAGTTATGCAATGGTTCTAGCACTGTACTTAAATTAGCAAAAAACCTGCCATAATAATTTACTAAACCCAACAAGGATTTTAATTCCGTTACATTAGTAGGTTCTGGGGCTTTCTGAATCGCCTCAACTTTCGAAAAACATTTATGAATGCCCAACTTGTTAATTTTAAAACCACAGTACTCTATTTCTTGTTGCATGAACTTCGACTTAGCTAAATTTATTCTTAAGCCATTAGCTTCTAGGCGTTTAAATACAAGCTCTAGTCTATTAAAATGCGTTTCATTATCTGTTGCCGTAACACAAATATCATCAATAAACACAACAACGCCCTCAATGCCTTGTAGTATTGTTTCAATTTTTCGTTGCCACTTTGCAGGTGCGCAACTTAATCCATACATCATGCGTGTACATTTAAATAACCCTACATGTGTACTTAACGTTAACTTGTTTTGATCCTCATCACGAACTTTCCATTGTAAATAAGCCCTACGCAAATCTATTTTAGAGTATAATACTCCGCCACCTAACTTTGAGAATAATTCATCTACAGTAGGTAGTGGTGCTCCTCTACCTCTAGTTGTGGATTTAAAGTAACCTTAAAATCGCCACAAATGCGTATTTTGTCTGCTTTAACCACGGGAACAATAGGAGTTGCATAATTACTATTTTCTACTTTAATTAAAATACCTTTATTCTCTAAATCAGAAAGTTCCGATTCAATTCTTTCTTTGAGTGCATAAGGCACTGGACGAGCTTTAATAAAAACAGGTTGTGCATTCGGCTTTAAAAATAACGATACTGGTTCTCCTTTTAATTCGGCATCCTCGCCCAATAAAACTGAATACTTATGCAACAAAGCATTAAGTTTTAATTTCAAATTACTATCGTTTTCACTGAACACCTGTTGTTTTGTTACAGTACTTACATTACCTTTAAAAACTTCATTCCAATTTATGTTTACCTTCATCCAATCCCTTCCTAACAGAGGATTATTTGTAGAATTAACTACATATAACTTAAGGTTTTTAAGTTTTGCCTGTTGCCACTCCACTACTACCTCAGCATAACCTAAAACAGTTAAAGGTGTATTGCAATAGGAAGTCAATTTAATATTTGTAGGTTTGAGCTCAAGATCATTAAAATCTTACGAAAGTCATTTCCATTAATTAACGATACTGAACTACCACTATCGATTTCCATTTTAACAGGATGATCGTTTATTTTACTTCAGTCCATATTTTTCTGCGAATATTACTCCTTATTATTGCTGTCGCTGGTAGCTTCGCCGGTAATATTATTAATATAATGTGTTACTTCTTGCTCTTCATTCGGATCTGAAAATTCGCTGCTTACTGCATTAATATTTTTTGTACTGCGTCCTTTGTCTCCTTTACTTAAACATTGACGCTGAAGATGTCCCACTTTTTTACAAAAGTTACACTTCGTATTTATATGTTTACAAGTCGTAGCAAAATGCTGTCCGCCACACCTGTAACAGACTACACGTGTGTCCTGTTGACCTTGATTTTGCACTATGCGAGTGCTGGATTTATTTCCCCTTATACCCGAATTTGACGTATTCGCAAATACAACTTTTTTGTATTTGTTGTTGCTTCTATGTATCGTATTTACAGCAAATTCATTGGAATTTTTGTACGATGTTTCTAAGCTACTGGCCATTTCAACAGCTTTATCTAGGCTTAGGTCTGCAACTTCTAATAACCTACTTCTAATTTTTTCATTTCGTAACCCACAAACTAATTGGTTGCGCAGCGCAGTTAATAAATAAGTAGCAAAACCACAATGTGTTGCCATTTTTCTTAGAATAGCCAAATACTCACGTACAGTTTCACCTTCTTGTTGCATGCGATGGTGGAATTTATAGTATTCCAATTTATACAGGTCTCGGATCATAAAATTGCTTTAATATTTGTACTACATCATTGTAGCTTTTTGTATGGGGTTCAGCAGGAGATAATGCGTCACACACAATTTCAAATGCATCAACACCGATGTAATGAAGTAAGTAGTTCTTTTTCATTTCCACATCCACGATTTGGAAAATTTGGAACGATGACTCTAGCCTTTGCAACCATCTTTCAAACTTTTGCATTTTCTGATCAAAAAATTCGATCACGAAACTTGAGGGAATGTATTTAGGTTGTTGCTGCATGCTTCTACTTTCATTATCCGCCTGCATCCTCGTCGCCAGAATGTTATAACTTAGTAAATCTTGATCTGTAATATAAACATAACATCACAACCTGAAGTACGAATTTATTATTAGAACTTACAAAACGTAAAAAACATTATTTTGTACAATCATCATCATATCGTAACTTAACTCTATTGATTCCATGACAGTACTTTTATGAATGACAACTTGACAACATTTCCCGGCAACGAACGTTCTCATCCAATACTGCCAACTATTATTACTATGGCGCCAAATATAAATATACAAAATCATAACACTGCATAAGTATCTATTAAATAGTTTAATGAAAGTTCTACCCTGTATAACTGAAATGACCACATGTGGAATTATTTGGAATTTAGGATGAACCGCAACTTTCACTTAACTTTGATTACTAAATGCTTTTCAATTTGCGCCATGCTGATATAGTATTGGACAATTATTCTCTGGTAAAATCTTAAAAAAAACGTCACTGCTCCTGGAACCATTTTAATGGCAATGAAAATTAATCAACTTGCAGTATACATAGGTTCACACTCATTAACATTAAGATCAATTAATTAATAGCGTTAGATATAATATGGATTGGCGAAGTTCCATGGTTAGAGGCGCGATATTTTTGGAGACTTTAGTGTAATTCAACCAAACCTCGTTGTAAACTTATTACAATGTTTAAGAAAAATACCAGCTTTAAGGTTATATCGAAATAAAGATACATTGACGTACTTTAAATTATCCTAAATATACTAAAAAAACCTACAGGGTGTTGAATAAGCAATCATTTAAATTGGGAAAGTAGTCGAAATTGTTCATAAGTAGTCAAATAGCCATAAATACAGTAAGGAATGTGAAGTTTTTAATTAAGTACCAGCGAAAATATTTGCATCGAGGGACGTATCAAAGTGCTTGGTTTTTTCTTAAATTAAATTTCTTGCAAACGGGTTTCATTTCTTAACCCAGTATAAATTTATTTTACAAAGATAGAATTTTTTTTAAAATACAAATTTGCCACCCCCAAAATTTGCCACCTGCATGTTGCACATGCAATACAACACTATCAGGAACACCCCTGTTCGCAAATGCAGGAAAGTTAAAGAACAATGGATTGATAAAAAAAGGTATAAACTAAAATGGAAGGATACAAACTAATTAGAATGAGTTTTTGGAATAGCAAGCCGTATGACAAAAATATCAGGGGCGCAAGAGGAGACATCTTACAGAAAATTTAGAGAATGTAGTTAGATGGTAAGCATATATATGGAATTTATATGCAGGACATGAACTATAAGCTGTAGAACAGGAATAAGGTATTAAAAACGATGATTTGGGATATCCTATACTAACAGATGAGTTTGAATTAGCATTAAAAGGTCTGAAAAATGGTAAGGCGCCAAGGTATAAATAAGGTGCAAACAGAAATGCCAGATAAGCAGTAACAGAACGTCTCTTCCAACTTGCAAGCTATATGTATGAAACAGATGAGATACCCAAAGATGTCAAATGTAACACCATAGTCATTATACTGAAAAAGAGAGGTGCAGATAGATGTGAAAATTGTCGAACACTAAATTCAACAGCACACGTATTAAAGATCTTAACTAGAATTGTACAAAGACGAATAGTAAAACGGGTTGAAGAAATACTAGTAGATCAATTTGGGTTTTGGACAAAAAAGGGGAACACAGGTCATTTTAGCTCTGAGGGTGATAATGGAAAAAACGAGAAAAGAGAGAAAGTGTATATAGGATTTGTAAATCTGCAAAAGCATTCGACAATTTAAAATTGGGAAAAGTGTTTGAAATACTCAAAAAGATTGGAATGAGTAATAGGGATAGCTTATACAAAAAGCAAACAGCTGTAATAGTATTAGAGCAGAAACAGAGAAGTAAATATTAGGAAAAGGATGAGACAGGAATGTGCTCTATCCCAGTTAATTTTGAACTTTATATCGAAGAGGCAGTGAATACTGTCCAATGTAAAGATATTAGGATTTATTATGCACAGATAAACAAATTGATATGCTTAGATTTGCCGTTGCTATATTGATATTAGCATCTAGCAAGGAAGAGTTAGAAGCAGCTCTTAATGAAATGGAAATGGTACTAACAAAGAGATACGCTTTGAAAATTAACAGAAATAAAACTAAGTACTAGTATAAGGGGTTGGGGTGGGGTGAAAACCAGAATACAAATAGCAAACGAGAACTTACAAGAGATTAAGGATTTCTGCTACCTAGGAAGCCAAATAATGCGATACGAAAAGTGCAAAAGATATAAAACAAAGATTAGCACAAAGCCGTGCTGCATTGAACACGAAAAAGTAACTAGTATGTTCAAAGACAACTAATATAGAAACAAGGAATATATTACTGAAAGCCTATGTATGGAACACAGCACCGTATGTAGGGCTGTGAAACTTGGACAGTAGGAGAAACTGACAGGGAAAAGCCTTTGAAATATGATGAGGATATTATGCACAGACAAAGTTAAGAACAAAGAGGTTCTAAAAATGGTAGGGGAAGAAAAAGTATGTGGAAAACTGTAAAAAATAGGAGAGGATGATAGGTCACATTACGGCAAGAGGGAATATATTAGACGCATAGATAGCAAAAAAGAGAGGTAGAGTTAGACCTAGATTAGACTATTACACACTGATAGTGACAGGTGTTGGTTGTGGAAAATTCAGGGAAATGTGTATGTTTGCTCAAAATAGAAATGAATGGAGGTAACCAGTTCCAGGGCGGAAAACCTAATGATGAAAAAGTAATTGTACTTAAACCGAATGATTATTGTAAATTGCAGGTGTTGGTTTTGCAATATTTTTCACAAATGTTGATTGTGCAAAAGGCGTAATTGGAAAACTATCGAATCGGCAAATGCCTAAATGGTGGGGATCTTGGGAACTGTCAGGTTACATAATCACATTCGTGTACCACTACCGTTCATTTATATTTCCAATGCTCCACCCGAAGGTACTACATTGGCCAGGAGGCGAGTTTTTTGTTGCCTGGAAATTTAGAATTTTGCCGAACCCTTGCCGTTCCAGACAAGGTAGGGATCTTTAACGTGCGTGACAACACTCACACACGGGACCTCCATTTAACCTCTCATCCGAACGAGGGCGTAATTTTTGTGAAAAATGCTCACCTGCCATTTTTCAAGCAGTCGGCCGTGTCGGGATTTGAACCCGGAACCCGTAGTCTTAGGCTTACTACATTGATCCACGGCAACGCCCATGTACCACTACCACTGAATATCTGTGAAATAGGGTATATTTTTAGAAAACAATAGGAGAAAAGTGCAAAAGATATATAAGGAAAAGAATTAGGACAAGGCCATGCTGTATATAACAAGTAAAAGCGCCTGCTATGTTCAAAGACAACAAAGATAGAAACAGGGAAAAATTGTTGAAAGCATATGTGTGGAGCACAGTACTGTACGGCCGTGAAACATGGACAGTAGGAGAAGCAGACAGGAAAATGTGACGCAACAGATGTATGACAATGATGTGAACAGACAAAGTTAAGAACAAAGAGGTACTAGAAATAGTAGGGGAAGAAAGATATCCATGAGCAAAAAAAGAAGTAGAAGAGGTAGAATGATGGAACAGGTTCTAAGGTGGATATAGTAGAAACAGAGAAATGAAAAAGAGAGGTAGATGTAGACATAGATTAGACTATTGCACACATATAGTGAAAGGTGTAGGCTGTGGGGAATGTGTAGGTTAGCTATGAATAGGAAGCAATGGAGGTATGCGTCTAACCAGTTCCAGCACTGCAGACCTTATAATAATGAATTAATAACTCATGGACTGTATTAAAATGTTTAATAATTCGCCATTCTGTAAATAAGATGTTCTGACAATATGCAGCGTGGCATTACGATTGAACTTTAAACTACAACTAATTTAATAATCCAAAGCAGCAGATATAGAGGTGGTTAGATCCTTTTTCTTATACTTCGCACTATTAAATCTTAATACAAAGAAGTATGGTTGCACATTGCTGCCAAGGAAAATGCAAAAAAACAGAAGATTGAGAGAAGTCTCAATCTGCTAACATTTTAAAAAATAAAAATAATGAAAACTGATTATAGTTTTATTTAATTTCATACATTTTTCAAAAAGAAAGGAATTACGCCTATATATTATTTATATTTATAATAAGTAGCAATATATTCCTTGTCTCAATCACAGATAATGGAATGATTAATACTTAAAAAGCTAAAAGCTAACATTTATTAGGATAATACTTTTAAAATACCAAATTTCAAGTATATAGGTTATATAACACAAATGTAAAACGTTATCCAAGGTTAAATATAACAATAATATTATACTTGAACCCTGGTTTCACTTAGCAACAATTACAAAAACAATTAAGGCAGTGAATGTAGGTCATGAAGAGTGTACAATTTTTCAATACGCTCAAATACTTGAGAGGCTGTTTCCAACATTTTTGGTAAACTGTCTAATGCTAGTTGGATATCTTCTATACTAGGACCACACAACTACAAAAATTAACTTTATTAGTAGTACTCCAGCAAGAACAAAATAAGTTTCACATGAAATTAAGTGATATTTTAATTAATTTTTCTGTTAGTCTGCTACAAAACAGAAACAAACTAGTTCCAATAATTTATTTCAGTTAAGACAATGATGCAAAAAGTTTATTACTTCCTTAATGAATATCTAACATTCATAAATCTTACCAGATGTTAATAATTTTTCAGTTTTCATTTCGAATGAATGGCTCAACATCTCAAAATAGTAAAAGCCTAATTTTTATATTAAAAGTATTTAAAAACTGAAAAATATAATTCATTTATATTATATAAGCAATTATAGATATATAATAAATTAATAATAATATATTTTTACTATGAACAGCTAAGATGAATTTTAATTTTGAAAATTGGAACACACCATATGGCAAACTAATGAAAAAGAATTGCGAACACAATTTACAAAATGTCATTCAAATATCTATAGCTAATAGATATAGCTTGTCATTTATAAATTACCTCACAAACAACTTATTTTTAGAATGCATATTCCAATATTACCTTTATTAGTAGTTCTCCTCTATTTGGCATAGTGTGCATAGCAAGTTTGGCACCATTTCTAACCATAAATGTATGATGTTTAGATAACGTATTGTCGTAAGCTGCCCTGCAAACTGCAGACGTATTGTCCGAATCTTTTAAATTTGCTACACTTTGTAAAAATTCCCTTATAAAATCTAACCCTCTATGTAGTCTTAACAATGTACGACTTCCTGATACGTAATTTTTACTATTTAATAATTGACCATCTTTTTCATAAACAACCATTGTTTTAGCAGTACGGAAGCTGTCTGATGTCTTAGGATTTGTAATAAATTGTGAGAGTATGTCCATTTTTAATCTTAAATCTTTGCTTACAAAGCTGAATATGACTCCCATTAAATTGCAAAACCTGGAAGTTTACTATGTGAATACAGGTAATTAAGTTGGACTTTTTACTTATTTAATTCTTCAAATGCTACTAAATATTCCTTTAAATCTACATCGTCGTCGTCTACAGTAGAGCTCAAAAAAGCATCGTGAACGGTTTTTATATTAAATTTTTCAGTCATATTGATATTAAAAAATACTTAGTAAATTTGTAAACGTTTGACTCTCAATGAAACTAAGCTAAAACTAAAATACAGGTCCACCTCGTGATATGTAATATACGATCTTAATCTCCACAGATTTTATCATTTATGATAGGTTAGAATCATATAGTGACTAGTGGTGACTAGACTACCGCAATTACATAGATTAGTAAGCACGATTAGTAAAATAAGTTTTATTATAGGTGTTTCAAAATCTCGTGAGCTGTGAGATGCGCAATAAAGGAAGCGAGAGGTATCGTATAAAAAGAAAGAACAATACAATATAAGTAAAATCTAAAAACATTGAATTTCCGGAAGCGTATTCTAAATTAACTCGACTGCTATTCTATGTGGATTGCATAACCAGTAATTTATCAACAGAATATAAATTATAAAACTACAATGTTTGTATGCGGAACCTGTAACTTTTTTGGTGTATTGTTTATTGTTCTTTTCGTGTGTCATGTTTCTGTGCGTGTGTAGATAAAAAATAAACAAGCTAAATTTTTTAAAACTCTTGGCAGCCAAAATACTGTGCTCTTGTTATTTTTTAAGAATGAATATTTCATAGAATCATAAAATTACTACCACAATCCTCAAATTGGTCCGCATTAGATTTAGGACGTCTCTTATTAATTTTCTTCCTTTTGAAAAAATTCGATCGACAGTGTTTAGTTCAACTCCAGTTGCTGTTGCTACTAGTTTTTGTAAATTATTCGTAGGAATGACAGGCATTCCATTCATTTCTTTTCTCATAAACTTTACACACTATAAATAATTTGTCTTCCTTGACTGTGAACTGTTTTCTTGTGATTACTCATTGTAAAATTAAAAGCTCAGAAATAACAAAATAATCTGTAAAACCAAACATTATTCCGCTAACTAAATTAAAACCTTTATTATACCTACAAATAGAAAACTAAACTGAGTTGCAGTAGTTTTAAAAAAACTGGTTGAAGTTGAATCAAGGCTGAAATCTCATAAATAATAATCAAAAACAATAATAGTGATCCACAAATCTTAATACGCAACAGCTGAGTTGTAAATGTTTTTAGGATGCACTTCAACGTAAATAACTTAAATTGGTTTCTGCGCAACAGTTCATGAGGTTTTGAAAGACCTTTACTACATGTTACAGTTTTCCATTATCACTTCTTGTAAACTGTAGAAATGGCTAAACGATTCGATTAAAGGCACCCATACGCTCGGTTTTACTGATTTGCAACCTGTAAATTTATCATTATTTTCATGGAAAAAAGAAAATAAGATTTTGTGCAGTTTCAATGGAAGCGAAAACCATAGGAAGACGTTTTACACACTACTGGAAATACGAAGTGTACTTTGTCATCGGCAGGAGTAGGAAGTGGTCGTATTTCAACCTTGCATTCATGAGTAATGTCATGTTCTCATTCTCTTAACGTAAGATAAATTAACACATTTGCTGTGTTCTTTTCAAACAATCTTATATTGAGCCTTGGTGAGATAACCTTGGATTCAATATCAGTTGGTCAAAAAGAATGGCATTTTAAGAAATCTTATTCCTTTACTGATTGACATTAAAAATGACACCTAATCTAAGAAACGTCTATTGGGGATATTTTGGAAAAAAATACTCTAGTATACGGAAATTATATTTGGTCTTACTATTTTGCAATGGACGAAGACCTTATAAGAAACGTTCTGGTAAGTGACAAAAACCTCACAATTTAGCGTGGAAAACGGCGGGTCGTAAACATAAATAACCGAACTTCTTCAATAAGTGAGTGGAATTTTCACAAATGAGATAGTAGGAAAGGTTGTGCTCTAGGGGCCAGAGGGAACTGATATTCTTTTGAAATCTTAATTTTAAGGTGACAAAAAGAACGAAATTTATTTGAAGTGTAGTGAGATGAGTGATATCTAGTGAGATCTCGGGTAAATAGAACATTGCTCTTGTCAACATGAATATTTTGCAACCAAGATACGCTATTATCTCACGGTGTTCCATACATCTACATTAATTACATTAATTCTTAAACTTTTTTGCATATTAGTATTAATTATATTTTTATGGTAACTATTTTACGAGGTAATTTTTGGAAAAATGTTTGAATGGCGGTTTTGCCAAGTGCCAAAAATATGTTAATTAACGAAATATTTTTCGGTAAAAAGTGACCCACAGTGAAATAAAGCAGTAGATAATGGTCAACATGATTTAGAAAAACTCCCATGGAGTCAGAACCGTGGAGGCATGACCTGGGTTGGAAGGGGACTAAAGTTAAATATTTCGAATAAAATGAACGGAGGCCATCTAACCAGATACAGTGATAGAGAAAGAAAAGTTGAGACTTTTTTAGATATCGGTGCATGATTCTGCATAAAACATCACCTTTCAATCAAAATAGCGATTAACAGGATTTAAATCGAGCGCTAAGTTAAATAGATAGCAGAATGAATATACTCTATAAAAGCCTTGTAAACTACAAATGCATAATTAACCTATTTGCAAACACGTTAAAGTTAAAATTTTTTTAATTCAAAAATTTTCGCCACACAAGTTACCTGTAACTCGGAAGCAAGAACTCCAAACAAAGTTAAAAATGAAGATACATACATTCACATTTAATGTACGATTTACAAGATACACAAATAAAAACAGAGCAATAAATGTTAATAAGTCAATTACTTTTATAGAAGATAAATTTTTATAAATCCTATTCTAGAACAAATGAATTAAAAACCGAGACATGTAGTTTCCATAAAATCTTACAAACTAATTTATGCAACAATATTTGCGGAATAAACCGTGTATCTTGGGACTCGAAATAATAATTCGAAACATACCTCCTACAGTGTGATGTAAACCAGATTCTTAATAGTAACTGATCAGTCTGTATAGATAGCTCGGTGTGGCAGTCTTCGCATATGTGTTTGGTATTTTGGTAATACTATTGATTAAGGGAATATACAAAGATAAATAGCCATAGTTCATTTTGGCGACCCATAATCATTGAACAGTTTTTAACTGCGAGGAGTGGCGGGAACTATTTCGGAATTTCTACCCGTTAAAATACTTACTCGTAAAGTGCTGTCACCTCCTAGATTTACACGAATCCTTAATATGCATTTCCAGAATGTTATCCTATGTAATTATTTTCTATTTTGATTTCAAAAAAAAAACTAATTTTAGTCTATGTGTGTCTGTGATGTATATGAATACTTAGAAAAGAAGTTTTCGGTTTAATTAAAATCCAATACAGATTTTTTAAGTATGAAAACTATATAGAATGTTTAGCTCTAGGTAGAGCCAATACTATTACCCACTAACTTAACAATCTTAACGTAATTGTAAAAGTTAAAGCAATAGTAAGAGTTATGCGATTACAAATGATAAATTGGATCTTCTTGTACATAGTCTGATGTTTTTTTGATTAAATATAATCATAGAATAAACCATGCAGCTCGCAAGATGTATAAAGTAGTAAGGTGGTCTACAAAAATTCAGAGTCAGCTTCGGCTGCCATATTACGCGTCATAGTGCCTACCCTTTGTTAATGTTTGCATTTGCGCAAAGAAGTTGATATTAGTTATTAGCGTTTTTTTTCTAGATTATTATCAAGATAACAACTTTATACATCTTGAGGTGTTATAATCTTTTTGTTGTGTGATAAATATAATATTTCTAGGACATTATACTTTAGTTTTAATATATTATTCAAGTGAACCCCAATCGCTCAGTGATTTATTCTTAGCCAAGTCTGATTTAAACACTAATATTTTGCGATTAGTTTTTCATGTGAAAAAAATTACATACAGTTACTATTTAGATAAAAAATATCATTTTTTTGTTGTAAATGCCATGTAGCAAAATTTAAAGTGAAGTTATTTGCAGAAGTTGTTTGACAAAGCTCAATGAGAGTGGAAAATGGGTGCTTCTATTTTCCGTTCTAAATTATTCAAAACTCTGTTGAGAATGGGTTAGGAGGTATTACAATAAAGATAAATTTAGTAAGAAAGATAAACGTGTATGTACTAAGCGCTTTCAGCTTCAAGATTGTGAAGATGAATTAAAACATATGAAATTCTATCTTTACATTTTAGCAGTACCGTTACTAATTTCGCTTTCGTTGTTGGAACAAAGTTTTTACGCCATTTGATAGTCTAACGATACCTAGATTTGATGCTAGCATAAAGTTATTATATTGATATTAAACATATACAAATATTTATTAATTTGTAAACATTAGGCTGAAAATCAGTACTAAATTTTAACAGCAACTAAAATTTACATAACAAAACATATATTCCTACATCCTTGACTAACACAAATTAATCAATTTAAAGGTTTTAAATCGAATCCTAGTCATTGCTTATATACAATTTATAACAAAAATTTTTAATTGGCAGGCAGGGTGAGGTAGTTCCTGCGCAATCGTTAATTGGTTAACAGTTTGTAAGCCACCTTACTACTTTATACATCTTGTGTAGATCGTATCCCTCATGAATATTCTATTATTATAACCTCACTCAAAATACGGTTCAAAAAAAGCTTGCGGTATTCATATAGGCTTTTTAACATATTTGATCAAGGGTGAACATTTTTAGCAAATATTATAATTTAAATTCTATTAAAAATGGGTATGTTAGGGAGGTATAACAACAGAAACAAGATGTATAACAAAGTATTATTTTAGGGGTGGCTACAAATACTTCCTTAACTTTGGCTTTAGTAAGCGCCCTTTTTCTCTTCTCTGGAATGCAAATGTATTTATCTTGGATAACATCTTCCAATCTTCATACTATATTAGGTGGATATATTGGTTCACTGTTATTTGTTTGTCTTCTGACAGCTGTAGGCAATCTCGAATCTTTAGTTTTTGGAAAAGCGTTTCAGTTGAAAGTTTTTCCTGAAGGTAAGCTTTTAAATTTTACTGATAACATTATAAATTTATTTTAGTTGTGACATGTCTCTTCATTGCTCTTACTGCGTCTGCATTTGTGCACCGTGTTTGTGCTACTACCTGGTAAATAAATTGTGTGTAAATTTAAGTATATTAATTTTTTTCAGTTTTGTGTTTTCGGTTATTCATCTTTACTATATTAATCATTATTCCCAGAAAGTGTATGCATCGTCAACAACTGCAGAACCAGCAACATTGACAAAAAAGAAAAAATAGCATAAGATGAAATAATATTAATTAACCTGTCGCTTGTCGTTATTCTTGGTGAAATGTGCTGTCGCATGATGAGTATTTTGTTTGTATATTAAGGTTAAACATGGTATATTCAGTACAAACTCATTCTGCATATTCATATAAAGGTATTTTGATGCAGGCATAATGATCAAGCTTAAATCACACGCAAAAGAACGTAGCTTCAATAAAAACTGAAAATTGGACACTAGTTGCTCAGAAATTTTACGTAACAAACATTTAAAAAATGTAAGTTGAATGGTTAAAAATAATGCCTAGTTAAGGCAATCTTGCATATACATGAGATATCATGAGTTGTATTACCGTCTTAAAAAATACAATGTAGCAATGAATTTTTGATATTGGTGGTGGTGAGTTTATGCTTGCAATATTTAATAGACAACAATAGGCGATTTTTCGCGACATACTTGAATTGTTCGGGTATGGTATGTTGAAATATTCTCCCACTATTTAAGAAACATGTGCTTGAGCGGCACCGCGAAAACGTATGTTGTTTCCTAACCTTGCTTTGAATAATTGCCCGGTAAAAGTCAAGTGTTGAAGATACACAGGCATAACCTGGTACAGATCATTCTTCAAGACATCAACTAAAAATGCTGGTAACCTTTATAACCAAGTTTCAAACGTTATTCACGAAATTGAAGGTACAGGATAGCAAGCTTCCTAAGGAATGCTCTAGTAACAATATCGAGTTTACCAAACTAGTAAGTGAATTGTTCCATAGATACCACAAAATATATACTGATGCCTCAAGATCGTCCCCAATGGAAGGGGACATTGGAGTGGGTATTTTTAGCCAAGACTTTCATATAAACTCAGCTATCAAGATTAATGCAAAAATGAGCATCTACTCTGCAGAAGTCTTCGCAATCAAAACGGCCATTGAAATAATTAGCACCGCAAATGATAGCCACAATAATTACTTGATAGTTAGTGACTCAAAGAGCACTTTATCTAGGATTTCTAGGAATGGCGTAAACAGGGAATGGGACCAGATGCCCTTGGACACCAGAGCACACATAATAGAGCTGAGAAATAGGGGATTTAAAATAGAATTATTGTGGATCCCTAGCCATACAAGAATAAATGGTAATGTAGTCGCAGACACTTTAGCGAAACAAGCTATCAAAAATAATTTTGAGGTCAAGCGCAAGGTGCACATCGATGAATTCTCTCCCGACTGGAAAAATCATATTAGGAAAATGCGGGTGAATGAGTGGCAGAATCAGCCATTGTCTAAAGGAGCACGATACATGGAAATAGTTAAAGAACCATTAAAAACCAGATTGGTTTAAAGAAATACAAAGTTTAAGCAGATTTGACATCACCACCTTCTGTAGATTAAGAACGCAACATTGTAGTAGCCCAAAACACCTTAGTAGGATTGGAGTTCGGTCTACGGACTTGTGTGAATGCGGACAAGAAGGGTACTTACAACATATCCTCTTTGCATGCCCTAACAATTTGCAAAACTGTAGTATGTTATAGATGAGATTAGTGGAAATCACGAATGGACCTGTCAACCTGCTGGATTTAACTGGCCACCCGCGTGCTAGAGTTATTAAAGTAGTTACTAGATTTCTTAAAGCTAGCCAAATTAAAATTTAACGTCTACCATTCCTAATTTCTAGATACCTTTGTTGACACCTGCCGTAATCTATCATCATTCTCCACCACACTAGAAAGGAGGGAGGACATGAGATAATCTCAGACACACTTTAGTGGAGTGTGCGTCCCACTCATTTTCTAAACAATAACGTATCGGAACCTTGAATGGCTGCATGCCATGTGGCTGAAGGCCAATAAGTGAAGTGAATAACCTAACATTGGACTTAGTGTGAGATAGGGGAACATGACGTGTGAATATTGATTTACATTTATTTTGATGCAAAATCGCGAAAGTACTTAACACATGACAGTGTAGTGTAGTAGAATAGTTACGGAATGTCAATTTGAATAAAAGGGTGTAGTAAAAAAGTGAACCTACAAATTGAATAACAAGACCTCCTCATTTACCACCCTCAAGATCCCATACCACACCGTATTAAAAACATTCCTACACCCTGGGCGTCAGGGAAATACAACTGGCGAAGAAAAGGGAGGGCATGAGACTAACTCAGACGCACCCGTTAATGGTACACTCTCCCTGGATATACCACTGAAATTCATCGAAATCACGATGGCTGTTTGCTTCCTAGCTGAAAGCCAATGAATTTAAAGAAGAATAACCTGGTACAGAACAGGTTATTTTCGTTTATCTGATAGAATAGTGCTGTACAATTTCCCCTCCAGTAAATTTTATCGCCAAAATGCAAGTTTAACACATACACACATAATTAAATATGTTAGTTTATGTCGCGAAAAATCGCCTAACATTGTTAATAACCATCTGCAACTTGTTTTGAATACCTGATATTAAGCTATGGATTCATTGACATCAACATCGCCTTTTTTCATTGTACAAAATGCCATCATTACTAGTTTTCATTTATCAATGTTATTGTCATCAATTTTAGTTTTGTTATATATTGTTGAAAACAGGTGAACATTTTTGTTCGTTTTATGTGTGTACGATATTAACGTTTTCGGTTTCTAAAAAGGAAACTATACTACTGCACACTGGTTTATTTAGTCGCATTTACAGTTGTCTTCTTTTTAACAAATTTAAATCTAACAGAATTGATTGAAAATAATTGTCAATTGTTATATTTCTGCTGCTTTTCAAAATAGGACTAACTAGCTTTACGGCAACTTTGTTGTCAAATTGGCACTTTTTTTTGTTATTTTACTTAGTTAGACTTCCATAACATATTGGAATATTCAAGAACACATATCTTGATGCAATACTTTGACAGACTGGTACTTGCACACGTACCGCAGACTCTCAGAAATTTCACTTATTGTAGTGCATTCCTCTGCTTGATAATCTCTAATATTTTATAATAAAATCATCGAAAGTTTGCCAAATAGGTGCTAGATAGTCTATTGTTGTTCATAGAGTACTTTGTATAATGTATGAATTTCTATTTCACTCATATTTTCCTTGTGTGATGTTTCTAGCCTTATTCATCAAACCTACTTAAAACAACAATTTAATTCTTGTTTTTAATATTTACATTGATGAATTAGCTTTATCGCTATTACACAGATGCTAAGAATCTGGGGTAATTAATTTTGTTAGAAGTCGACCTTATTGGTACTGTTTGTATTACTTCGCAGGAAGGATTGCTAGAACAGCCTACTTTTCTTTCACTGTCCGTGGTGTACCATTTGTTGCGTTCGGAAGACATAATGGTGTTAGTCGCTTTTCCATTAGTATTGTCAACCCAGAATGGGTGGTTAACGTTCAGCTGCAGAGTATCTTGGATATCTATATTTATTTGCTGGTGATTGCTAATATTGTTTGGAGGAGGTCACTTTGCTAATCCCTGGACAAAACAGGTAGAAATTAGTGTTATTCCATTGTCGCCTTGCTGTTTTAGTACCTGGGCCATGCATTAAAGACAGTTCTCGATTTCGTTGTGAATTTCGATAACTTAAGTATTCACTTTGTATCATTTGGTATCTGATGTAATCTCCTTTTGGTTCAAAAGTCTTTATATTTTGTTTTATCGCAAAATTTTTATCTAACTTAAAATTCTACGCACGTTGTATTTCTGCGATGTAGAGTGTTGACATCGTAGGTTACTTATCGAATAAAGTATTTTTCGCCTAGCATATATGAAAATGAATCATATTTGCCCTAAAAATGTGACTGAAAGTAAACCTTTGCGGCCCTAGGGCCGCTAAACTCATAACAGCATGATTTTGTAGGTTTTTCACAATCTAGACACCTATGACTATCATTGAGATTCATTTATTGCGA
The DNA here is from genome assembly GCA_036346225.1 of Platerodrilus igneus. Classification (NCBI taxonomy): domain Eukaryota; kingdom Metazoa; phylum Arthropoda; class Insecta; order Coleoptera; family Lycidae; genus Platerodrilus; species Platerodrilus igneus. The sequence continues at coordinate 4,940,470 of JARFIW010000124.1, forward strand.
CTTTGACGTTTCAAATAATTTTTCATTTAACCTCGGCGTCGGTATTACTATCCATAATAATGCTCAAGGGATAATTAATATCAATTACTATAATAAATAAATACGTCAAATGTTATTAACCTTCTTTATTTTGTGTTATTTTTCCTATTCTTTTTCCTTTAATGCTAGGCGAAAAACAGTTGTGTGTCACACAGGCAAAAATGCATTAGCAGCCCTTAGCTATCAGCTCAGGCATCTAATAGCTGCAGGCTGCTAATGTTCACTTTCTGTCCTTGTGACACAATATACTATTAAATAGGACGTGTTAAATAAATATGTTGAGAAAGATCAACTTTGATGTATATTTAAATCAGCTGTTACATTTTTCTACTTTTTATTATTTAAGTTCTTAATTATGTACATCAATCGCCGGTTATGGTTGTGCTGTTGTTATCACTGAAATTGTATTTGTAGCAATTGAGCACACCAGCATCCTGACTTACTAAACCCCCTTATGCAAAATATAAGCGCAGCTCCATTCTCTATTGTAGAACTTGCAATTGCAACAAAGGAACATGTGCATATAACATTTATATTTTGAAACTTAGTAAGTAGATACAATTTCAACAGTATTTACAGCTATTCTAATTAAGTAAGAAAAAGTGAAATAAAAACAATGGTAAGAATACATTACTACAAAAACATAATTACAAATTGTTAATTATCACCTTGAATGCATTTTATTCTATCACTTGACGTATGGCTTAAAAACTGTTTGCTTAACTTTTACGGTTACAAATTTGATCTGCTGTCGCTTTTAATGCTTAATAGTAAAAATTTTTAATCTTGTTTGGAACTGCCAATCTTAATAGTTCTTAATAATTTTCAGTGTTCTGTATTGGCACCACTTACTGGTAAGGTTATAGTATCCTAAATGCAATTTGTAAATCCAGAAACAAGGGTCCCAATTTTTTCATATGTATAGCATGAAATATCACTCACTTTATCAAAATTAATAAATATAGATTTTATTTTATGAAATAAGTCGAGAGACCATCAATGCCTTTCTACCGTTTTACTGTCAGTTAAGTTTACTTCCAAATCCTTCCAATTTTTCAATAATTCCTCAGTTTTCTCTTTAGAAAATTTTTCAATTGATAAAGGAATTGAAATTCATAATGAAATTTCATTAAATCAAAACCTTTTTCAATTGAAGTTATTACCTGATCAAGAAGTATATAAAATACATTGAGTTGAAAACACGTGTTGTCTATCATATGTTGGTTCATCAATTGCTTCATAATAAAAATTTCTCTTTTTTGACTATTTTCTAATTATCATTACCACATTTTGAATGACAATTTCCATTTATTTAACATTGACCTCTCCTTTACATTTACGGGTTTACTTTGAAGTTCCTTACTCACTGTATTTGCTTGAAAAGGAATATCATACCATAAAATAACTGCAAATGAAATAGAAATTTTATATTTTTCTTGATAAAGAGATAACTCCAGAGCGGCTATTAGTATCCCTGCTAGGATCTTTCGCAAGTTCTTCAAGTGTATCATGTAATTCTGGTAGTTTATAAGGTGGTGGTTTCAATGCATTCAATCAATTTCCAATCTCATGTTACTGACAAGAGTCCATAATTCATCTTTTAAGAATACTAGAAGCTTCTGTGGCATCATTTACAACCAAACTCAATATATATGGCTTGAACATGAAATAAATAAATGTACTCAATTCAAGTTTAAAATTCTTTTTGGAATTCTGTTATTTTTCCTTTTCATATTCGCTCCAACGTCATAATCTTGACCCCTCATATCGTTTATAACCAAACTCTAATTCTTTAATTCGTAAATAATAAATTTTGCAAGGTCCATTCTTTTGGTATTGAAAACAGATAGAAATCGCAGGATATACTCTTCAGTTTGACCACTCCCATTTACTGTACAAATTACAAGACTTAATTATTTTACTTTACTTATATCTGTGGTGCGGTCTAATATGATACTGTAGTATTTTGATTTTTGGATAGCTGACACAATTTTTCTGTTCCCATATTATCTAACTCAATCAGCTCGTTTTGTATTTTACTTGTAATGAAATGAGGGATAGCTCTTCTTTTATTGTTCTTAGATGATTGCTTTAGTTGTTGCATTTAGCTAGCATTCCAAGCGATTTTGAAAAATTGCTGTTTTGTTGAACAAAAAGCCTCAACTCACAGACTGTTTTGCTGAAAATAAGATGTATATCATTTGCCGCAAAATATTTGTACATCGCTTTTCTCTAATTCAAACAATTTTGCAATCAATTCGTTGACCTTTTTTCTCCGAAAAATTTATCGACTTCCTGACTTTTAAAATGTGTGTCAGTCTGTTCGTGTATTCTTCGAGTGCTGTCAAGTGTTGTCAATCTGAGTATACGTTATCGCAGGTTAATGAAGATTTTGGAAAAATCAAAGAGAACAATTTGCAACAAGCAATAAACTGAGTTTTTGCTTTGAGATTAAATCAGCCAATTGCGATGATTGTTTTCATCATTTTTTTTAAAACTCCCGTGTAATAGGAAACAGAAAATTGTCTCCAGATCACGTCTCTGGGAAATTCATATTCCTTAACTTGACAAAAACAGTTGTCGATAATAATATGCTTGGTTCGTCACTTATAGGATGTCCACAGTTCTTCAGCCTCATAAGAGGACCACGGAAGGCAACGGTGCAGCTACAGCTAGTGCCTGTGACTTTGGAACATCAAAAATTAGTAGGGTGTTTTCTTATCAATGTCTACTTGTTCTTGGTGTGTCTTATGCATCTTCTGCACATTCACTATCAGTTTTCAGATCCTTAAAAACGTACCCTCCTATCGCTTATTTTGCTCTTCACATTCGTTTTCTTTTTCGATACTTCGATTCTGAAAGTTTTTTTGGGTAGATCGTATGTAAACACAAAGTACTTTTAAAGAATTTGCTTTTGTTTCATTATTCACTACTTATTACATATATGCTAACTGAGAGAAAAACAAAATGCAATCGCAATATAAACTGATTTGCAGACTAAAGATAAGCACTGACAAAGAACTATTAAAAGGAAAATTAATGCCCACGAACTGATACGAAGCACATCCGCACCTGTACAATTCTTTGAATAAAGTAAGCATAGGGATATAGATATAAGGAATGAGCGATTCATAATTCTGCAAACATCACATTTTGGGATTAAGAATAGTGGTTATCATTCACCCATAGTGGTCAGTTATAGCTAATATCTATATAGCATAAAATAAAGATTTGTTTGTACACATAAGCACATTCTAATTTAACCGGAAGTTATAATAATTTTTGCAACCCTGGCTATTGTGGAAATGACTCCAATTATTCAGATAACTAATTACAATTTAAAATTAATTGATTGCATAAAAGTCAGGAATATTAAATGGGACCAAAATACATGTAAACTGATGTGTGCTTGTTACATGCAATTCATGCACTCAAATATTAATGTTCTTGCATAAATAAATCCTACATTTCTTGCGTTCTTTTCACGGTCATATGAGTATTCATTAACAAAATCAACTGCTTTTTCAATTGAAATGATTACTATTCATCACCATGTAGAATTTTATTAGTATGTTTAGTATAATTTAAAGTACCTCGATCTATGTCTATTTTTGATATAGTATTGAAAATGTATTTGGTTATCTGCAACATTTGCTTTCTGAAATGATATGTTAGAATTATTTAAAAGTATTACCATAAGTTTTATAGAAAATGGGTTTTCTACATGTGATTAGCGAATTCGATTCAATTCGAATTTGCTGATTTCTTTATGTATATGTGGATGTTTCTTGAAAAATAACATGCATTGCAATAGAATACAAATTATCAATTGGGTTTCGCATTATCAATAGGTTGGCTCTGAGTTTTCTAATGTAACATATTCGAGTATTTATTGTCGAACTATTATTGTAGATTCATCTTATGACTCGTTAACGGTCCGAATTACGAGATATTCCTATGGAAATTCACTGATATACTTAATAGGGATTTCGTGATAAGACAGAAGTAGTATGTTCTAGTCGCCAAGGTAAATAAATTTGGTGTCAAATCTACCTAACTTGATCAGTAATCGCAGATAAACTAGTGGGTCCTACAGCTAATAAATTTGTAACATGGGGTTCTGAAATTAGTTTGAATGAAGTTGTTTCTTTGGAAGATGGAATTTTTCCAACAATTAATTTATCGACTGCAGTTGGTGCTAATTTACTTTCTACTAATTCGACCCATCACTATGTAACATCTATAGACATATATCCTAGGTCAGATAATGATTTACTACCAGCTATCGGTCAAGAAAATTGAAGAGTACTTTGTTCACCTTTATTTCTTGTGTATTTGATTCACTTGACTTTCCAGGAAAAGAATTTGGTATGGTGTATCATGTGATCCAGCAGATGTTGACTGCAACCAGTTGTTGGGCCGCAACGGAATATCAGACTAACTGTAAGAATTGTCGTTTCTTTTCTGATTCACTTTGATGACCTCCATCAGGAAGAATTGGGTATGGTTTTTTTATAAGTTTTTCAAATTACTTATCGCACAACTTAAGGTGTTACGGTGTTGAAATTGAACTTACTTCACTCAAACTGTCGGAATATGCTAATGAAGACAGCTTTCCTTGTTTGGGTATTACTTATAAAATACAATTTTTATCTATCTAAAATGTAGAATACTCTATTATTTAAGTGTGACATTTTTCCTAATTATTTTTTTTACTGCTATAGCGAAATGTATTTCAACTTGTAGATGGTTTTTCTTTTATTACTGTAGTTTACCGTTACATTTTTTTATTTACTTATCAAGAGCTACATGTGGATAAAATGTAAGTATATGGTTTTTATGACTATTTGAATATCAAAGATTTAATATTGGGGTAACCACATGACTGAAAACAGTCCACTATACTTATGTCTGTTTAATTTTTGTTTTATGTAAATGTTAGAATTGAGGTAGAAAAGTAGTTTAAGGCAATTAAAGAAATGTATGAATTATCTTTGCATAGGTATTCTTTTATACTGTGCAAATCCTTTGGGATATATTTTGGGTAAATGTTATTTTCTACGCGAGTTGAAGTTTCTTTTGGATTATGTTTTTTAACTAGAGGTTTTGTAAATGAAATTACTGTAATGAGGTTTCCTGTTTCTTACTTGCTAACCTACTCCACCCTACAACGTTTTAGCTGGCACGACGTTACTTATTTGGATTCCTTTTCTCTTTTTTGTTGCGGTACTTGGTGTGGGCTATTTTCTTTGCTCACTTTACTGTTTCGTTCTTGTCCGCATGGAATACCTTAACACGTTGTATCTAAAATAAGAACATTTCTGGGTATTTTTATTTAAATAAATTTATATTTAATTTAAAAAATCTATGACAAAGATAAACAAATAAAAACGGATTTTGGTCTAAATTGAGATGTAGGCATATCCTACATCTGTTAACGAGTTGATGGGCAGTCATAGCAACAATGCCATGTGTACAATTGCTAGTAATTAGTATAAACCCTGTGCTATGCTAACAGCTTTTGTGTAAAATTATTTTGTATTTTACCGTAGCATTGTGCTAGAAAACTAATAAGCTGTTTTTTTTAGTCATGCTACAATATCATATTATACCTTTGTTCGCCAATTTGTACTTCTCTTTGTTTTGAAAATTTGACTTCCTTGTGTGCTGCACAATCTGTGCAATAGATAAGAATGCTACTGATTACGCATTGTAATTGCAAATTTTTGTATGTATTATTTGCTCTTTACAGATAACTTTTGTATTAGTTATTGTTTGTATTTGGATATTGTACATAAATTACCCCTTACAGCCTTTTCTGAGTTTGTGCTATTGTGTTCTTTTTTATTTTTTTTTCAGGTGAAAGTTGAGGTATTACGTTTTGCAGTGGGATTGTGGAGCCAGCTGCTTTAACGTGATAATCCTTGGCACCTTTCAAATAATTACTTCTTATTGTTTTCTGCTTTTTTCTGCCTATGTCACTCCACTGTGAACTGCTAGCCAGATGGGTATTTTTTCACACCCACTGTTACCTTCCCACTTGGATTTTTTTGTTTAGGTGTTTTTCTTTTTTTTTAAAGTATCTGTTACTCCTAGCCCAATTCTTAATTTTGGCACGACCTTCTTCGGAATTAGTTTTTCTCGTTCCTCAAGTAGGCGCGTTATGTGTTATTTTTATTATTGAATTTGTTACCTACAGTTCCTGCATATGAATATTTTTGTTCTTATCCACAGGTATATGAGTATTTATTAACGAGTTGGACTGCCGTTTCAATTTAAACGGCTGCTATTTAATTACTTCAAACTACATTAAATACTTTAAATTATTCTATTTTGATATGGCATTAAAGTGTGGTGTTCTGTTATCAGTGACGTTTGCTCTCCTAAATTTTTACATTGAGTTTATGTATGTTTCTGTAATTTCAATGTGGGAAGTTAGGCAACTCATCCAACGCATCTTTATAATTTTAAGACGTTATTTGTATATATTTCTTATCTCGTATGTAGACATGTTGACGTATATTTGTATAATTGAGAACGCTAGAACCATTGTAGGTCATGGTTTTGCTTGGTAAAATAATATAAATTTTGCTGTACAAGTTGTCTCGGATGATTCTTTTAAGAAACATTACTTTCGTTTGTATAAAATTAGAAATATTCTATTTCCTTCAATAAGGAAGAATATAATTTGTGGAATGTTTTTATTGAAACAGTGAAGTAAGATAGTAAAAATCATGGAACTATTGGATTCGTTTTTCTGTCACACATCCACAGATGGTACTGGTAATCTAAATTTAAATAATTCCCTAATTTCTTGTTTACTATTTAGAACTATTATACTTTTAACCAGGCAATTCTAATGCCTAGAAGTGAACACTTAACACATTTTGGTCGACGCTAAATAAATTCATGTGCTTATGTTTTCCTATTCAGTCGAGTGGTACTAAAATGACTTTTGCTGCATTTAGAGTTGCTACTAATGTAAAATTTATGGAATTAACAGTATGAGGTACCTGGTGTTCCAGCAGATGTCGACTACAAAAAGTTGTTGTGCCCCAACCGTGCATTATCAGAATCTCCAAGACCACGTTTTGATAAGCTTAAAAAAGGAGCGTGATGCCAAACTGTTTCTTCTCTGCATCGTTTTGATGATTTCCTTCCCTCATGGAGAATTGGGTTAGAATTTACTTTTTTAAAGTTTTTTTAAGGTTACTCATCTCACAACGATAAATGTTACGGCGTGGAAATTGAACGTACTTTGCTCAAATCATCACAATCTACTAATGGCGACATCTGTTATTGGTTGAGTATGAATTATAAAATAAGATTAACATTACTGTACATGACATTTTCTATATGAAAATTTAGAGTTGCATTATTGTTTAGGTGTGGTGTTCATAATTTTTTTACAGCTGCTGCGAAATGAATTTCTGCCAGTAGATGGTTCTTTTTTCCTTTTTATTACTGTTGTCTACTATTTTTTTTTGTGTTTACTTATCAGGAACTACTTTTAAGAAGTGATCGTAGGCACTAGGTAAATATATATATATATATATATATATATATATATATATAAATTTTTTTATGACTATTTTTAATATAAGGGAATGCCAAATATTAAAAAATTGTGGTAAACAAGTGGCTGAAAGCAATACATTATTTTTTTTTTGGTGTTTTGTTTCATTTTGGGATTATGTAAATATTAGGAAAGAGGGCTGTTTTTAAGACTATTTTTAATGTAAGGGAATATCAAATATTTAAAAATTGTGTTCAATAAATAAGTGGCTGAAAACAATCCACTATATATTTTTTGTAGTTTTGTTTAATGTAAATATTAGGATTGAGGATAGAAGTTAGTTTGGGTAAGTCAGGAATGAATTAATTGTTTTTGCGTCGATGTTTTTCTTTTTGACCCACCCCACTCTGCGACTTTTTATCTAGCATTGCATTCTTTGGATTCCTTTTTTGTTGCAGTACTTGGTGCCGGCTATTTTCTTTGCTTAATTTACTTTTCTTTCTTGTCTGCACGGAATATCGTAACAAGATGAGGAGGGAGTTTTGTAACAATATCTTGTTTACCATTTATTTCATACACTACGATATGTGGGGGTTTGGATCATACAGTAGTTTTTCTTTGATGTTACAACTAAGCAGATAAGTTAATTTCAACATCTGGTACTTTGTGTTCTTCCTGATTTGGTACTTTCATTACATTGCCGAGTCTGTAACATAATCACTGCATTCTGTATTCAATACATAATCAGCTTTTAAAACATCACGGCCAGTTGTATGTGGTTCAACAAGCAATGCAATGTTACTTAAAGGATGAAATTTGCTATAAATATAACGTTTAGGTAATAATAGAATAAATCGGGTAGCTTATGTTGCTTCGAGTTGCAGTATAGCATGTGGTACAACTTTTCTTTGCGAATCATTAATTTACACACGAGCACAAAACAATGAACTAAACAATAAATTATCAAAATTTTTTTGCTCTGTTTCACAATTTACAGACTCAGATTGTTGATAAGTGAGAAAAATGCTCAACCTTACACCATAATTACATCATTGAATATCTAAACCTTCTTTACGCTGGAAATCAACTAAGGAGATTCTAAGACATCTAGAATGAAGGGACGGCGATACATAACTGGTATTATAAAATGGTTATTATCATTTTTAAAATTGCAAGCAGAATGCTCATATAGCGACAAGCGATAGGTTAAACACTTTTATAATAATTTTTATACTTAGATGATAATAAAATGCAGATATTAAATTTAAGCATGTAACTATTATCCTTCGCCAAACTTGTGAATCTAAATGTTAGTTATATACTACCAAGTAGGACCATAGTTGATGTGCCGTCAATTATTATTATTACTTTATTATCCAATAGGAAAACCCCACTAGTGGATAATGTGTTGACTCAATTAAGTTTGTAGTGTACATTCAAATAGACAATTTCATATGCATTGTTAATATTAAACCCAAAATTATATATCACTCCACCTCTTAGCATAATCTATATATTTACATAAGTGTAGGAACTACTACACAACAATGTTAAAATTTATCTTGCTCAATGGCATGTTTCTCATTATTGTATATTCTAAGATGGGATGGTGTTAGAGACATCCGTGTCTTGCTTGTGGCTGGTGGCATTAGTTATATCAATAAATATTTATGTATTTTCGTTTCCATTTCTTTGTGAAATTTGTTAAGTGAATTAACTCTTAACATGTCTTTTTCAATTATTGGATAACCCATTTCCATTTCTTATATTCATCAAATTTATGTTATTTAATTCAAAAGTGAAAGTAATCTCGTTTCCTGGATCCGGCTTTGAGTAGGTTATAAATTAGTACTTACATTGTAGGGTTAGAATGATATACTATATATAAATATGCTAAGATACCATTTCGGGGATTTTTTATCATTCTCGGAAAATGATATAAAACTTTTATTGGACTCTGTGAATTACGTGGACACTTTAGTACTGGGACTTGATGGAAGTGTTTGTGCTTTTCAAAGGACTTTAGTGCTGGTCTTCACGGAAGCAACTGTGTTTATCAGTAGTGATGCTATGGCCTTCTTTCGATGTAGTGACCTCAATTTATCGTTCCCATCTGTTCATATCTTGCCTTTAGGGTGCTACAATGAGGATGCAGACAACCATGTGATAAGCAATTTAGGAAAATGGAACTAACAATCGCCTGAGAAATATCTCAATGCTGGAGGCTTATAGACTAAATGTAAGTTTTATTAATTTTATTATTCTTAGTTAAAAATTTGCACGAATAAGCTTTAGAAATTAATTAAATAAGCTCATGGAGGGTTGTACAGAGCTACTTATAACAAATTGTGCATCTTCGACCACAATGAAAAGATTTATCCAAAGTATCAAAATATATTACATGGTGAAAAATCAAAATTTTCATCAAGGTCAAAAGCTTGGAAAGCACACATAGGAAAAGCCATGGCAGAAGTAAGACCTCTTAATGAAATGATTTTTTATGGAAATGTATCAAACACATGAAAATAATGGAAACGAAAATTTTATTTGTATCTGCTAGTAGTGCTAACAGTACTAAATCTGATAACAGTAAAGTAACTCCCCTAATCAATGTATTACTTGCTAAATATGAAAGTTACTGTAACTTGATCAAAAATTTAATCTACGAGCATTATAAATTCTTTAAGCGTGATCAAGAATTTGGTAAAACCCTCAACCAATTCTTAACTACTTCAAAACAGTTATCCAGTTCCCTTGAATCCAAAGAAAAAGATATCTTGAATATGAATCGTATTGTTTTAGGGACAAAGAAAAAGCATTACAAGAAAGTGATTTAACTTTAGAAAAAGCTGTATCTGTAGGTTGATTTTTAGAAAGAAATGCTCAGAATCAAATGGAAAATTTAAATGATAATAAATCTAATGCGGTGCATGTATATGCTGTTATAAATAGGTGTGTAAATTCAGTCTGAAACTTTTTTAATGACAAAACCTATACAGAAAACATTAAACAAAACACAAGATGCTGGCAATAGTTGTAATTGGAGTGAAATTGAAATCAATGGTTTGTGTAAGTTTTGTGGATATAGAAAATACTGTCTTGAGTTGTATCACCTGTCAAAAATATTAAAAATTAAATTCAAGTGAACCTTTGCAGCTGCATGATGTTCCAGATTTCCCATGGCAAAATCTGGAATTAATTTTACAAATTGCGGGCCATTAAACTTCATAGGAATTGTGAATTATATTTCTAAATTCATTATTGTAAACTAGCTTGCAAACAAAACTGCCGAAGAGTTATATCGTATTGTTTTAGGGACAAAGAAAAAGCATTACAAGAAAGTGATTTAACTTTAGAAAAAGCTGTATCTGTAGGTTGATTTTTAGAAAGAAATGCTCAGAATCAAATGGAAAATTTAAATGATAATAAATCTAATGCGGTGCATGTATATGCTGTTATAAATAGGTGTGTAAATTCAGTCTGAAACTTTTTTAACGACAAAACCTATACAGAAAACATTAAACAAAACACAAGATGCTGGCAATAGTTGTAATTGGAGTGAAATTGAAATCAATGGTTTGTGTAAGTTTTGTGGATATAGAAAATACTGTCTTGAGTTGTATCACCTGTCAAAAATATTAAAAATTAAATTCAAGTGAACCTTTGCAGCTGCATGATGTTCCAGATTTCCCATGGCAAAATCTGGAATTAATTTTACAAATTGCGGGCCATTAAACTTCATAGGAATTGTGAATTATATTTCTAAATTCATTATTGTAAACTAGCTTGCAAACAAAACTGCCGAAGAGTTATATCGTCTTTTAAAAATGTATTTACAAAATACACAAAATATTTACAGAAAAGAAATGATCCACCTTTTAACTCAAGAGAAATTGCAAATATCAGTATGATATTATAGCATCGATTGGTCTGCCTCTGACCAGAATAATCACATTACAACGTAAATAAAGCATCCATACACAAAAGATAATTGGTGGGCACCCTGTGACATCTTCGGATAGAGTTCATTGACAGGTACAAGAGTTTTACATTTAAGAATTATTTAGATTATAATAGGAAATCTTGAGAATAATGGTATTCGGACTTGTTCGAGGTCGGCAGTGGTCGATTAGAAAATACCACAGTAGACAAGCATAGAATCAATACAGCGGATGCACGGCGAATAAGATGGCAGCCTTTATGTGCTTGTTAAGAAGAAGGACGGGTCGATAAGTTTTTGTGTGAATTACAGACGATTGAATGACGTGACCAAACAGGATAGCTTCCCACTTCCTAGGATTGCCGACTTCCTAGATGTACTTTCAGGGCCACAATGGTCCTCGATCTTGATTTTGAAGAGTGGCTACCGGCAAGTGGATATGGAACCTAAAGATCACAGAAAGACTGCTCTCATTATTGGTACTGGTCTAAAGCAGTTTATAGTCATGCTATTTCTGCTCAGCAATGCTCCTGTCACTTTGGAGCTTTTAATAGATAACATCTTGCATGGGCTATCATGTAAAACGAGTCTATATTTGGATGACGTCATCATGATTGGGAAGTCATTTGGGGAAGACTTGGGAAATTTATAAGAAGTGTTTCAAAAATAGAAGCCAATCTGAAGGCGAGTCCAAAAATGTCATTCTCTAGGCGAAGAGGTGAAATACCTAGGACACACAGTTTTACGTGACAGAGTCAGGCCAGACCAGGAAAAGGTTAAGGCAGTACAAGATTGGCCAATGCCAAAAGATAAACATCAGCTGTGCAGTTTTTTGGGTTTGTGCACTTTCTATATAAGAATAATTTCTCGGTTTGTGAATACAGCCAAACCCCTGACCATACTAATTGAAGAAGGGTGTGATTACTAAGGCATTTATTAACTACAACTCCGATCTTAAGTTATCCTGGGTCGAAAGGTAACTTCATCTTGGATACAGACCCAAGCCATGTCGCCATTGAAAGTGTACTATTCCAGATGCAAGGAGGAACGGAATTATTGCACTACAAAACGCCAATTGTTGGCTGTGGCAAAATCTGTAGAACACTTGTAAGTACTTGCACGGGAGAAATTCACACCCGTGAATCGAGCATGTGACTTACAGTTTAGAAACCCCAAACTTCAAGTTGCCAGATGAATAAAAACGCTGCAGAAGTATGAGTTTGACCTGGAACACTCTGGTACAAGTCATTGTAGTGCATATGTGCGTTTGAGATGACCTTGCCCCGAAGATTGTCGCCATTACTCACAATTAAAACAAAATGTGATCTACTTGGTCTGACTACCGATGATGATAACAGTCTCTACAGATGCGATTGGAGCAGTAGAATGACAAAGGTCTATGTGTCAGTCTGGATTGGAAAGTCAAAGGAGAACGTCCATTTCTGGCAATACATTACCCCTTTGAGCACCCTGAATTCGGTTATCCAGTAGAGAATGCGGTTTTGTTGGGATCATTGCAGAATGGAGATGGATCCGTAGTATGCTTCAGGTGATGGTTCCCAAAAGTCAAGCGGTGGAGATTGTAAGACGTTTGTATAACGGGACCTTGGGAATACGCTTTGGCGTTAAGAAGATTGAGAAAGTTTGAGCAAGATTTTACTGGGTAGGCTGCAAGTACGATGTAAAGGAGTGGTGCTACTAGTGTCAGCTGTGTACACTATTGGGAAACCGTAAGGCCTGAATGAGGAAATACAATGTGGAGAGTCCCTTTGAGAGAGTGGCAATCCATATCGTTGGTCCATACCCTGAGACCGACTCCAGGAATAAGTACATCTTGGTAGCCATGAATTATTTTACGAAGTGGACCTAAGCGTATGCCATACCAAACCAAGAAGCAACAACTGTCACTGATCTGCTGTTAAAGGAACTGTTCTGCCATTTTGGGAGTTCCTATGAAAAATTTTAAGTCAGCATTATTCCAAGTAGTTTGCCTGTGATAATCGCACCTGCAATCGGATGATATGGTAGAGTGCATGAACCGTGCCTTGCACAAGTACCTTATCAAGGTGGTCTCCCAACGAAAGAAGGACTGAGACCAATATTTAAATCGGTCTTTGGTTCATGAGAGCACTGGACGGGCACCTTGCATATGCTTTGCTGGGACGGGAGGTACGTTTATCATGTGATCTTGAGTTTGAGTGTAAGCCCGGAAATGACATTGTGGGCGAGAGCTACGTCAGGAAACTCAAGCGCAATATGCTTGAGATCAATGGTGATGTTAGAAAAAATATCCAGATCGCAAACAATTGGATGAGGATCAGATATGACATCAAGGTGCAGGAGTCTAGTTTTCGGGAGAGGGGGGGCGATGTAGTGCCGAAATAATTACATTAGAAAGTAAACGAAGCATCTGCACACGAAAGATAATTGGTGGGCATGCTGTGCGTGACATCTTTAGATAGAGTTGATTGACAGGTACAAGGATTTTGCATTTAACAGTTATTCAGATTACAACACGTAATTTTGAGAATATTATTTGCATATTCTGGTATGTTCTCGAACGATTGGATAAAATATAAATTGCTGTGATGAGTGTTAGTCAGTCGGTTCCAATTGAAGCTTTAATTATATGTTCTAGTTTAAAATTTTGAAAGATGTGATATAAATTAGTGTTGATGCAAATTATTGTAGTCATAATATAAACTAATAATTAGTGCTTGGGTAGTTAATTATATTGCTTGGATAGTAATTTAAAAGATAACATCGTAGTTTAAAGAAGATAATACTTGTACCGTTAGCGATTAGCTGAAAATAAACTGTTGAGAGAGCTTTTTAGCAAACTTTATTGTAACTACAAGTTGTTGAAAAGCCTTGTATAATCAGTGTGAAAATAAAGAACTGTTGTTTTGCAAATTGAGTTTTCATTACAATATTAAACTGACAACTTCAGTCCCTTGTTATCCTGTATCTGGTTGAACGTGCTATGCAAACTATCAAAGGATTGCTTGTCGATTCATTTGAAGAAGGCGGTGGTCCATTTTTAGCAATTCTGAACTACAATATAACTCCCAAACGAAATTTAACATGCCCTAGTCAATTACTGATGGGTTGCAGGTTATGTATAATCCTGCCTACTAAATCCTTATTGTGTTAAGCATTTGGTAACAAAAGTGAAAGATCAATTGAAACATTCAAAAGAAATTGTACGTTAGAGCATGTAAAAAGTTGTCACAGTTACATAAAGAAGAGTTAATTTTATTATATGATGAAACCCAATTCAGGAAACCCGGTGTTGTACTCAAGTAGTCGGAATATAATGATTATGTTGTAAAGGTGATGAAGACTTGTATAGAAGAAGTAAGAAATTATTGTGACATTTAAAAATTCCTGTTGTAAATGAAATGAATGTCTAAACAAAATATTGAATGTGACGAAGCTTGTTCTTCAACACTTCTGAAGTTGTCTGACGATACATATTTCAACTTTTCTCCAATGACAACAGGTAGTGAGTGGTTAAACATCTTGTAAAATTAAATTTGCAAATTTTGTAGTTTCATAGGTAATGACTTTGAAGTGAAACAAAAAATATTTTAGTTTAGTTTTTATTTCTTTTAAGAAGGGTATTGTGTTAAATGTGTACAGGTTCACGCAGTTATACGACTGGCGTAACATTATACAAATTTTCATACAAAGCAATTAAAAATTAGACAAAAAGATTACCTTTGATTAGGAGACATAGCTAAGGCATGCACCTTGTGTTCGTGCTTCCAACTGAAAACCAATGCTGATGTCTAAATGTAGAACAGTGTCGCAGTTGTTTTCGTATGTTTCGTCCAGATTCCTGTAGTGAAATGTTATTGAAACCTACACAGTTTTGGAACAGATACTTGTGGTGGTTAGATATGGGATATGTAAAGGATTCCATAGGTACACTATTGCAATTAATGTGCCCTGCATTTATCACGTTTGCACGGTACGATAGTTGGATATAAACGCTCAACTAAAAACATGAGCCATTATTGCTACCCACCATAAAAAGTTTTCATTGGTTAAGCGATACCCACATTCTTCAAGAGTAGATAATATACCTATGTTCTGGCGCTCTTCGATCCTCACTCGATCGATCCCCCCACCCTGCCTTCTATTTCGCAGTTGTTGAGGTGGTGTGCCTTGTAAATTCTGACGATCCTCAAGACACTTCTGGCGCACATCGTTTTTCACTGGATCACCGCCCCCCTCCTACCCCTTTCTGCTTGCCTACTAGTTGTAGGGTGTTGAAGGGGGAAGGGGGTCTTATGACAATTCTCATGACTCATTCGAATTCTTCATTATGTTTATCGGCTTTGCGGGTGCCCTAATCAGCATTTTACGGGCTAGAAAATTTTTAACAATAGTGATAGGCAGATATAATTAGCATCGTGAAATTACATAGGATTATTTAGCACTATTATTTTAATATTATAATTTTACTTTTTAACATATATCATTTTTAATATTAGACTAGTATAAGTGTGTTCTTAAATTTTAGAATTAAGTTGACTGCATAATTGGACTTATATACATATGTCTGTGGAGACGTTATTAATAAATGAAATTATGTTTATCGACTTTGCGGGTGCCCCATTCGGCATTTTGCGGTCTAGAAAAAATTTTTAACGATCCTCATGACTCGTATGAATTCTTCATTATGTTTATCGGCTTTGCGGGTGCCCCATTCGGAATTTTGAGGTTTAGAAAAAATTTTAAATTGAGTGAACATATGTCCTGGGGTTTAAAAAATCAAATCGAAATTATATAACATAGATATGGGGAAAAGTTATTGGCATCGTACTAGGTCAAATACTTACACGGTGTAATGAGATCGTACTCTTCGTCCATGTACTTGTTGGCTGCAGCGCAACGTTCCGTATGGGCGGGCGGACCGGTTGCACGGGCGGGCGGGCGAATGAATGCGGATGAACGGGCGGACGGGCTGGTGGGCGACGGGTGGATGGACGGACGGGCGGGCAGGGATGGACTATTTAGTATAAAAGACTGCTTTTTGAAATTTTTGAAGCAGTCTTAGCAGTATATTTGAAAGATGTACACAAAGCAATCTTTAGAGAAATCAATTAGTGAAATTCGGAAAGGTGTGTTAAATACGCGTAAAGCTAGTAGGTTGTATAATGTGCCTAGAACAACGCTACGGGATCACCTCTATAAACTCGGTGCTCGAAATAAAGGTAGAGAATCAAATATCTCGGTGGAAGCTGCACAACAAAAAGTTAAAATACCCATACAAAACTTTGATTCATATACCACTTCTAGTGCAAAGGAAGTTGGTAAACATGGACCTTTGTTCCCATCCAATATAAGGGCGATATTTGCTGGACCATCGAGTTGTGGAAAAACCAACGCTCTAATATCTCTCATTTTACATGAGAATGGACTTACATTCCAAAACGTCTATGTGTTTTCTAAAAGTTTATATCAGCCTAAGTATGAACTGTTAAGAAAGTTATTTGAACCCTTAAAGACGGATATTGGTTACTACGAATTTGGGAATTATAAAGATTTGATTAGGCCAGAGGATGCAAAAGAAGATTCAATTATTGTCTTTGATGATATTCATGCAAACGAACAAAACAAGATCGCACGGTTTTTCTCCTGTGGTAGACATAAGAGTATCGATTCCTTTACTTATGTCAAACGTATGCCAGCACAGTAAAGCACGG
The DNA here is from genome assembly GCA_036346225.1 of Platerodrilus igneus. Taxonomy (NCBI): domain Eukaryota; kingdom Metazoa; phylum Arthropoda; class Insecta; order Coleoptera; family Lycidae; genus Platerodrilus; species Platerodrilus igneus. The sequence goes on from JARFIW010000124.1 coordinate 4,957,679, forward strand.
ACTTAGAGATAACGCTAATGTTATTTCAATATGGAAACAGGATGATGCAAATCTTTGGCATATCTTTCTAAATCATGTTGGCAGTGATATGCCCTTTATAAAGTTTAAAGAAATTTGTCAGCGATGCTGGAATGGTGGTGACTCGAAATATAGTTTTATTACTATTGTAAAAGATTGTGATTTGGGTAAGGCGATATAGAAAAATTTCGATGAGTATATAAATATAGAAGAAGCCGTTAATGGTTAGCCCCAATCTCAAGTTTCATGATGACGGCCGCTAAAGATTTTATTGTAAGCAAACATAAGCATCATTTTATGCAGGATGCCGTACGAAGGAAGTTTGTGGAACGCAAAAAAGATATACTATTTCACAACCAGATTTCAAAGAAGCTCATAAACATTGCATGAGCCTTTGCAAATCACCGCTTCCCAGTCATAAGGAATAGCGGAAAAATACTAAAACCTATGAAGGAGATTAAAGTTGAAAACAAGGCGAACTTTTAAAAAAGATTAAGTTACCAGTTAACGACGAGCATGTACATCGTTAGTATACGAACGTGCTGGTTAAAACTGAAGACGAATATATATATATATATATATATATATATACACGTCAGTTTATGGAGTTAAGTATAATCCCCAATCTGATACGCATAGTTCGGGAAAAAGTATATAGGAAATTGATACAGAAAACAGTGACATAACCTTAAATAATAGAGGTCATCCTAGCACTAGAGGGGTATCTATAATAGAAGAATTAAGAGAAGAGGGTTGTATAATAGAATAAGCCTAACACAAATCGAGCACAATCGGGGCATATCCGAACAAGAGTAGCTCATATAAAAGGACTGTTGGCATAGAAGTTATAATTTATCGATTATACAGTTTAAAGAGGTGATTAAACAAATATGTATAAAGACTTTGGGAAGGTTATTCGAAGATTTCGCAATGCTCTACGGTTAAAAAAGGCGGAATGCGGGCAACGGTTTTCGATAGAAGGACAAAAATGTCTTATGTGCCAGTCATACGAGGAAGCAATACAGCACTGTACTGCTGTGTTAGTATTGCCCGAAGATTTGGATGATTTTATGGAAATAATCGAGGAGATGGGATTTATAAAACTGTTGGCAGATATTCAGATGGAATATCTTTTAAATTCTAAGTTTTAAGATAAAAATTTAACTGTCTCAATTACTGTCATAAGAAATGAATGATGAGAATTTACAACATCAACAGTATCAACAACATCGATAACATCAACAACATCGATAATATCAACAATATAATCAACTTTACCAACCTCATGAAACCATTAAACAATTACAGCACCAACGCCCACAACATCAGCTTTGCCGTCTCTAATATTATAATGGGCAGGAGCAAAATATTAATTGGATAAGAAAATGCTTCCTTATACATCCAATAGGGTGGAACGCTAGACTACCGAAAAGATTCCAAAGGATAGCCAATAACTGGATATCTATATAATTTGTATCTGCATTGTATTTTGTAAAAATAAAGTTGTATAAAGGTGAATAATGTTTTGATAATACGCTCATAATGAAATGTCGTTTTACATTACTTTTGCGAATACAGCGCTAAGGTTGTCGTAACGGATACTATTGGGCTACGCTCGATCAATAGTTGCTCAATCGATTGCAATCTAAGTCGCCAATACATTGTGATATTCTAATCGTACCCGATGTTACTCTAACCTATGATCCAACAGCCCCATATATATCCAAATTGTCACATTACTAAGTAACTTACTACAGTTAATCACAATAGCATATTGCAATATAAAGCCTAGGGGTGGGTACGACGGTTCTTTATAGCCACCAGGCAGCGCTTTTTTATACTATATATACCTGACATTTTAATGGATGACATCCTGGTTTGTAAGCAGGGATTAGGATCATCCAATGCCGATACACTCCCACATTGTGGTATCTGTCGTATAAATATGGCCAACCGCCAGTTTAAACCCCAAACCATTTTCCAGTAGCTTTATATCCATGATGCTATTGTTAACAACTGAGTTTACTTATTGTTATGATATTTGGGCGCAAGGTAACACGGTGCAATAACACTTACCTCATAGCCTATTCGCTGAGCTTTTGATGTTGAATTGGAACCATGCCGCAAGCACCGTGGACCCGGCTTTAGTCAGAGGCGTGTGCAATGGTCTACCATGCGCACAAAGATCAAAGCAACATAGTAAATATTTTTTGACACCTTTATAAATGAATTATAGCTATTAAGTTGATATTAACAAAACATGCAGTTACATATACACGATGGATAAGATGCCTGTTGTTCTAGCCTGTATAGAATTATGGACTCTCAAAGCAATTATGCGTAGCCAATAACAGAATGAATAAATGCGATTGTTTTGTTATGATGCAAATTATTAGGTAAAATGAATTAGTAATATTGTAAGCAGAAGGGAGGGAAGTGATAATAAACGACAGCATTCTATAATTTATAATGAATACGATCGTGGGCTACTTCAGTTTTATTCTAGTATTTTTAATAGTTTGTAAATTTCGATATTGATATTGGAATTGATGTGTAAATATAATATAATATAAGAATTAAAAATTAAAACCAGTAGTTTACATGGAAACTGGGCATGTCACCAACCAGTTCAAAAAATAGATTTTATAGGTATTACAGTTATTAAAGACATTGCACCAAATTCATTCCTATAATATGCCATGATGCTAACCAATCATAATCCTATTACATAATACTAAAAACTAGTGGTAGCGGCGACTTAAGTTGCTGCTACAGTTTATAAACCTATAAAACTTAATTCATATACTAATTTTCATGCTACTGAATAAATAAGATGTAAATAAAATAGCCGAGCGCCTGCCTATTTGCAACATTTATTAAAACGTGTATGCAACGGTCATATTAATATACATGTCTGGCGAATACTAAACACATAATTATGCTAAAATAAGTCTTTTAAAATAAGCATCGTCATCATCTGAAACAATGTGCTGTTAAAATCTGGCCACAAAAATTAGTATACTTACCTAGAGCGACTTCACAAAACTCGATTCGTAAACTGAAAGGCCGAGCACTTTACGTTAATATATCAGCATATGTCATAAGGAAATGCTCCGAGTGTAAACACCAGGAATCCATCTATGAGCAAAATGCTTAACCATTACTCTTATTGTGCTATTCATTAGCAGAAATCTGCACAAATCTGCATAAATATTACGTCCAATGCTGTTTTTTGTTTGATGTCTGAAAGCAGCTAATTAAAATATTGCATCATCCGTTTTACATAATTCACGTATGTAAAATTTGTAAACATTCAATATTTGTGCAATTTAAAGAACGAAATAATGCTTTACATAATCAAATGAGGTATTTTCATTATACAATACAATAATAATTATTACAATAGGTAACCCTATTTCGACTATTAAAAACAATGTCGATGTGTGAGCTCAAACGATTAGTTATTTGATAAAAACTTCTTGGGGGCGCGATTCGAGTGGTCAACGGCCTACTTAAACATGTCTATGCTTGTATAAATGTGCGTGACGTCATAAATATCATAGCTAATAAATATTTCTAGCTGTAAAATATATTAACCGGATGCACGTTTGAGGCTTCTCGCGCTTTACTAAGTTCTATTTTTAAAATGAAAATTGCTTTGTATTCACAGAATGTCGGTCTTTAATTTAAAGATCCAAACACATAATAACCAATATAATTTGCAGATTTTTAAAAAATGGGTCACTAATAGAAAAGATTTTTATAATACGTACTAATTTGCCTTATGGAGAGCTGCATTCGCGAGCGTCTTTGGTACCACGATACAATTATGTATCATGAAACCGCACCAGAAAATTGAATAACAACGGCACATATTTTTTCGGAGCACCGATTAATGCTGATTTTATAAAAAATTTGTTCATGCCATCTGGTTCATCAAATTTCACACTGTTGTTTAAGCCCAAACACTAGTAAATTTAAATAAGTAAGGTGTTTCTGTATGACAATTAAACTACTGATGTACCATCGTATAGATTGCGGCTATTTTCTGCAATTTACAGAAAGTGAAATCATTATACATATCTGAAAAATATATAAATATCCAATCAAGCATACACACGCCCAAAAATGTTCGACTTACCTAGAACGATGTTTAATTACAGTAAAATATCAGTCGAAGGAGTGTTAACCTCTCACGATCACCCGACGACTATGATTAGTCTCGAACCCCACAAAGTTATAAAATGATTACATCATGACTCATCCAAAATTCTACATCACGTCTGTGCGTAGCTCGGTAAAATTGAGGTCAGCGCTGCTTTTATATAGAGTTCGAATATTTTCAGTGGCTCCTAAGATATTAACAAAATTATTAAAATTAATTAGAAACCTAAAACTATCTCAAAAACTATGTAGAATTTTACTAAAAGTCGCATTAAATATATAATTCATATACAAAATCGCGTTCGTCTTTGTCAATATCTGGAACCACACTAAACCGTACTAGAAAATTAAATCGTTAGTATCACAACGATACATATATTTTCTTCAGCGCGCCGATTTAAGTTGATTTTATAAAAATTTGTTTTTCGCCTAGCATATATGAAAATAAATCATATCTACCCTAAAAAATCTGACTGAAAGTAAACCTTTGCGTTCCTAGGGCCGCAAAACTCATAATAGCATGATTTTATAGGTTTTTCACGATCTAGACACCTATGACTATCATTGAGATTCATATATTGCGGCTTTGACGTTTCAAATAATTTATCATTTAACCTCGGCGTCGGTGTATTGTTTATGAGAGTATCAAATAAAAATATAAAATAATCATAGATGAGTAGTGAATAATTGTAATTCTAACTGAATAACTGTTAGTGAAGATGAATGATAATTTAGACTGATGATGATGATGAAGAATTTACAAGTACTCCACCGGTATTGCAAGAAGAAGTGAGCAATGCTTCTTTAAATCTTTTACCTAAAAAGTCTAGAGAACGGTACAAAAAATACTATGAATTATTTAATAAATAGAAAAAAAATAAAAAAGCTAAAAATGTAACAGAGAATGTTTTAATTGCGTATTTATCAGAAACATCGAAACGTGTAAATGCTGCTACTCGATGGGCTAAATTTTCAATGCTAAAAAGCACTTTTAAGTCAAAGAAAATATTAATTTTGATAATCATCATAAAGCATTCTGTAAACTACCTTCCCAAAAAATCTAAAATTTTGACTCAAGTACAATGAATGTATTCAATTTTTAAGGCGGCAGATGATTCGGAATATCTAATGATAAAGGTATACAAATAAAATTATTGTAAATTTTTAGATTAACTTTACATTGCAAGTTTCTCTTATTATGGGAGTATACGGAGCTTGCCGCCGAAATTAGTTGACGAATATGAAACTCGACCACATAGATAATAGAGGAGACGTATTGATTGTTACAGTTTCACAAACCAAAAATAATATTACAAGAACATTTACAGTCACAAACACTACAGTTGATGTACTGAATCTACTTACAATATACAACAAATATGTTTCTATTAGACCTCCCACATTACTCATAATTCCATATTCATTTATTACAAAATAATAAATGTACAATACAGCCGATCGGGAAAATGTATTTAGCAAAATTCCAAGCAAAATAGCCACCTTTTTGAAATTGGTTGAACCTAGTACATACACAGGCCATTGCTTCCGCCGTAGTTCTGCAACACTATTAGCTAATGCTGGAAGTAATTTAATAACACTTAAGATACATGGAGGATGGTGTTCTTCTGCAATTGCTTAAGGATATATAGGTGATTGGTTATCAAATAAGATTAAAATTTCTCAAAAATTCTAACAAACCAAGAACATCAACTGTCTAGTACCAGCACAAATAATACAATTCACATGTTAATTGCTCTTAAACCAAATAAATGAAATACCAGTTAATGTAGATAGACCGTCAACGTTATCGTAAAAAATGTCATCATGCAACCAGCATCTCAAATACTTACCAAGTGCCTACAAATTCTGGTATCACTATCCATAATAAGGCCCAAGGGATAATTAATATCAATTACTATAATAAATAAATACGTCAAATGTTATTAACCTTCTTTATTTTATGGGTTTTTTTCTATTTTTTCTTTAATGTTAGACGAAAAACAGTTGTGTATCACACAGGCAAAAATGCATTAGTAGTCCTTAGCTATCAGCTGCCCTCGCTCGCTTCGCTCGCTCAGGCATCTAATAGCTGCGGGCTGCTAATGAGCACTTTTTGTCCTTGTGACACAATATACTATATGCCGTCTGGTTACTCGAATTTTGCTCTATTTTTAAGCCTAAACACTAATAAAGTTAAACAAGTAGGATTGTTAGTTATCATAGCAGAATATTTGTATTTCAACAATATGTAAACTTTATAGCGCTTCCTTAAATTTTATTATATTAAAAACGGGTTTTTGTGTGATGTTCTTTAAACATTAAGCTGTAATTTAAGTCCAAACATGAAATTTGTATAACAATTATAAGAGCGTGAAAATCTATACATTGAATCGATTTATGAATTTTCAAAAATAATCATCGACCCGTTAGAGATAAAAAATTCTCGGGGGCACGATTCGAGCGATCAACGACCTACTTAAACGTGTTTATGCCTGCATGAATATGCGTGACGTCATAAATATCATAGCTCATAAATATTTCTAGGTTTAGCTCTCTGGTAATTGTAGAAATGGCCATTACTCACGATTTTTGGAAGATGAATACATATATATAACTTGAAAATACCAGTGCCGGTTTGATATATAGCTAATTTTATAAAATAATTGCTAATTCGATAACAATAAGAATGTTTAGTTTGAATCCAAAATTTATTAATAACGTTCTATATCACATTACTATTAAATTCCGGGATTATAAACCGAGTAATACAGTTCTTGAACAAACAAATGCAATTTAATTTAGGAAATATGTTGTTTCTCTAATAACGCGGTTTCGAATAGGTAGGCTAATATACAGGTTTTGTAATATAATTTATTCATAAAATCGATTTCTTATGAAAAATATTTATTATACTGTACTATTTATGTGTCGTTTTGCTTTATGCAAATCACAGAAATAACTGCATTCCATACGATACGATGACGCATCTGTCTATAATTGACTACAAAATACTAATTATAACATGAGTTATATATTAAACCAGAGAAAAATTACTTTTACCTGACGTTGAGATATTCAAAGCGGTTGATAATTAATCAATTTATAAAACTGAATACCCTTCAATCGATCGATTTACATATATTTTAAATTCTGGCAATTAATTGTTTTATGATGTAACTATGGCGTCTTGACTCATCTAAATTCTTAGACACGTTTATATAATATATCTGCAGAGCAAAGGTCATCATTGCTTTTATTAGAACTCAAATATTTTCAGTGGATCCTAAAATATTAACAAAAAATCGTTAAAAATCTATTAGAAACCATAAATTATATATCGAAAATTATGCAGAATTTCCGTATAATTAAATTAAATATATCACTCACCTAACTGCTATGATTAACGGCCAGTAAAAACCGGAAAACAAACTGAGCCTGCAGCACTTCACACTATTATATTAGCATATCTCGTAACAATATGCACCAGGAGTAAACACCTGAGGTCCATCTATATTCATACTACACAAACTATACCTATGTGCTATTCTTTTCGTTTGTCTCGATCTGGTAATGCAGATTTCTGCTAAAGAATAGCACATAGGTATAGTTGGTGTAGTATGAATATAGATGGACCTCAGGTGTTTACTCCCGGGACATTTTGTTACGATATATTTTGATATAATAACGTAAAGTGCGCTCGGACCAGTTCCTCCCCCCCCCCGGTTCCTGTTTACTATCAATGCAGTTTTGAGAAGTGGTTGAAAGTGAGTATTAAACCTTTGTATACATATTTAACAGCATATTTTTCAGATTATCTGCAAGTTTTACAGTGTTAAAAGACCCATTTTAGCTTAATTATATGTATAGCATTCGCTTTTTAGATAGACGTGTATATTAATATAATCGCTAACACGTTTTGATGAGCTTTTAATGTTGCATATAATGAATTACATATTTAATTTTAATTTAGCGTAAATTCGGCTTAGTTTCGGGATAATTTCTGGTTTCTAATAGATTTTTAACGATTTTTTGTTAATATTTTAGGATCCAATGAAAATATTCGAGTTCTAATAAAAGCTGTGATGGGCTTAAATGTACCGGACTTCGCTCTGCAGCTACATAAAATAAACGTGTCTAAGAATTTAGATGAGTCATGACGCCATAGTTACATCATAAAACAATTAATTGCCAGAATTTAAAATATATGTAAATCGACCGATTGAAGGGTATTCAGTTTTATAAATTGATTAATTATCAACTGCTTTGAATATCTCAACGTCAGGTAAAAGTAATTTTTCTCAGGTTTAATATATAGCTCATTTTATAATTTAGTATTTTGTAGTCAATTATAGACAGATGTGTCATCGTATCGTATGGAATACAGTTATTTCTGTGATTTGCATAAAGCAAAACGACACATAAATACTACAGTATAATAAATAATTTTCATAAGAAATCGATTTTATGAATAAACTATATTACAAAACCTGTATATCAGCCTACCTATTCGAAACCGCGTTATTAGAGAAACAATTTATTTCTAAATTAAATTACATTTGTTTGTTCAAGAAAGGTATTACTCGGTTTATAATCCCGGAATTTAACAGTAATGTGATATAAAACGTTAATAATAAATTTTGGATTCAAACTAAACATTCTTATTGTTATCGAATTAGCAATTATTTTATAAAATTAGCTATATATCAAACCGGCACTGGTATTTTCAAGTTATATATGTATTAATCTTCCTATGAATCGTGAGTAATGGTCATTTCTACAATTACCAGAGAGCTAAACCTAGAAATATTTATGAGCTATGATATTTATGACGTCACGCATATTCATGCAGGCATAAACACGTTTAAGTAGGTCGTTGATCGCTCGAATCATGCCCCCAAGAAGTTTTTATCAAATAACTAATCGTTTGAGCTCACACATCGACATTGTTTTTAATAGTCGAAATAGGGTTACCTATTGTAATAATTATTATTGTATTGTATAATGAAAATACCTCATTTGATTATGTAAAGCATTATTTCGTTCTTTAAATTGCACAAATATTGAATGTTTACAAATTTTACAGATGTGAATTATTTAAAACGGATGATGCAATATTTTGATTATCTGCTTTCAGACCTCAAACAAAAACAGGTACAAGGTTAATTTTATGCAATCAAATCGAGCATTGGACGTAATATTCATGCAGATTTGTGCAGATTTCTGCTAATGAATAGCACAATAATAGTAATGGTTAAGTATTTTGCTTACACTCGGTGTTCACACTCGGAGCATTTCCTTTTGACATATGCTGATACATTAACGTAAAGTGCTCGGATTTTAACAGAACATTGTTTCAGATGATGACGATGCTTATTTTAAAAGATTCATTTTAGCTTAATTATGTGTTTAGTATTCGTCAGACGTGTATATTAATATGACTGCTGCATACACGTTTTAATAAATGTTGCAAATGGGCAGGCGCTCGGCTATTTTATTTACATCTTATTTATTCAGTAGCATGAAAATTTGTATATGAATTAAGTTTTATAGGTTTATAAACTGTAGCAGCAACTTAAGTCGCTGCTAGTTTTTGGTATTACGTAATAGGATCATGATGGTTAGCATCATGATATATTATAGGAATGAATTTGGTGCAATGTCATTAATAACTGAAATACCTATAAAATATATTTTTTGAACTGGTTGATGACATGCCCAATTTCCATGTAAACTACTGGTTTTAATTTTTAATTCTTATATTATATTTACACATCAATTCCAATATCAATATCGAAATTTACAAACTATTAAAAATACTAGAATAAAACTGAAGTAGCCCACGGTCGTATTCATTATAAATTATAGAATGCAACAATGCTGTCGTTTGCGGTTGGCGCCATGGTTCTATATCGAATAAGGTCCGAAAACATAGCAATGACTATTTATTATTCATATAATGCTAATTTTTCTGTTTTTGGTTGTATCGCAAGTTCCCCAGACGTGACTGTGCTCCATTCCTTTAGGAGTATCTCCACTGGGGCGACGTTTTATTAGCGATCTGTGCGCATTCTTTCTTATTTACCTATTTCCGATCATCTGGCTATTTATAAGAGGCCTCAGCCCATTTTCCTTTTCCGCGAATGCGAAAACATTTGTCTGCGTTTATTAAGCTGAGTAATAAACATCGTTTTATTGTGCAGATCACATAGGAATCCTGGGCCGAAGTTATATCGGTTGCCTGTGAGCATGCGCTTTAATTTACCTTCTTACAATCATCTGGCTATTTATAAGGAGTCCCAAACAATTTTCCTCAATAGTGTTTCTTCTACGATTGCAAAACCTCATGGTTTACGTGTTTTAAACTGTAAATAAACATCGTTTTATTATGCAAATTTCATAGGAATCCTGAGCCAAAGTTATATCGGTTGCCTGTGAGCATGCGCTTTAATTTACCTTCTTACAATCATCTGGCTATTTATAAGGAGTCTCAAACAATTTTCCTCAATAGTGTTTCTTCTACGACTACAAAACCTTATGGTTTAAGTGTTTTAAACTGTAAATAAACATAGTTTTATTATGCAAATTTCATAGGAATTCTGAGGCGATGTTATATTGGATGCCTGTGAGCATGCGCTCTAATTTGCCTGTTTACGATCATCTGGCTATAAATATAAGGGGTCTCATCCCATTTTCCTCAGTTGTGTTTCTTCTACGATTGCAAAACCTCGTGGTTTACGTGTTTTAAACTGAGTAACAAACAAATCCTGGGACGAAGTTATATTGATTGCCTGTGAGCACGCACTTTAATTTGCCTGTTTACAATCATCTTGCTATTTATAAGAAGTCTCAGCCCATTTTCCTCAGTAGTGTTTCTTTTACAACTGTAAAACATTGCAATTTACGTGTTTTAAACTGAGTAATAAACATAGTTTTATTGTGCAGATTACAATGGAATCCGTCAAAGTATTCGTCTGCGATGTGTGCCAGAAAAACTTCTCGATCCAGAGCAACCTTAACCGACACAAAAGGGAGGTCCATAATATCATTAGACCACCACGTCAGGTTACAGCCTCAGCTCCACCGACTGGATTATCAGCACCTGCATCATTTGTGTGCGACATTTGTGATATGGGGTTTGGGCGTCGAGCTAATTTAACCCGGCATCAGCACGCCCTCCACGGAGATACTATTTCTTCTACATCGATGTCAGCCAAACGTGGAGCATCACCACCACGTGCTGCACCTGCCCCAAAACGCCAGCGACAGGACATACGATATTGCAAGGATTGCAATATGGACGTTCCTTCATGCCAGTTCCCTGGACATTTACGCAGTGCCGCGCATAAGACCAAATCCGGAGACCCCGAACAAGAAGCGATACAGCTGTTATCGTCTGCCTTCCGCTCCCGGATCGCAACTTACCGCATCAATAATATGTCTGGTTGTAAAGACATTGGAGACTTTTTACTTGAACAAAAGCCGCATTTTGTAAAGTTGATTCAGGACACCTTGGAGGTCCACACGACCCTTAAATGTAATGTGGAAGTGTTTGGTATGTACACAAAGATGGACTTGGGTGATACCGAAGCAACTAAATCTTTCAATACCAAGAATCAAATTATAACCCGATCGAGCGACTTGAACAAAGTGTATACGGCGTTTTCTAGGGAGATGCTCGATAAATCCCAAGAATTTGAACATCACCAGTCTGGTTGGGCCTTACAACGTGTCCTGCATTTAGAACTAAACATCAACAAATACCAGCCACTTAGGGGATCTTCTTACATTGACCTTCCACGCTGGATAAAAGCTAAAAAAGCGGTGGTGAATGTTAAAAACAGAGACGCCGCCTGTTTTGCATACTCCATTGTAGCAGCGCTGTATCCTGCCAAGTATGACCCCAACGTCTTAGCAAGTACCCCATTACTCGAGCTGCTTAAATATGGGTGGTATAGAGTTCCCTATAGCATTTGACAAGATTGCCAAGTTCGAGGCTTTGAACGATCTGAGTATCAATGTATTCGGAGTGGAAGGAAGGTCTATTGTTGGTCCTCTACATTTTACTAAACGCAGGAGAGCCCGGCACGTTAACTTGCTTTACATCCAGGATGAAGAAAAAGGTCACTTCTGTTGGATCAAGAATTTGGGACGTCTGGTCGGTAAACACTCCCTATAGTGGGGGATAAAGAATACTACTATAGTAAGCCTGCTTATCGTAAAAGGCGCAGCAAGGGGCAGCAGCCTTGCTGGCTAAAAGATATTGGAGGAGGGTCGGTTGGTCTCGGGCGATCCTCAATAATTTACAAGCTTGTTGGGGTTGGCCGTGACGGATACGGCTTTTGCTAAAATCTTTAAAACTGCGTTGTGGAAAGATATGGGAGCCTACCACAATATTTCCCAGGTGTGCGTGGCCTAAAACACGAAATATATATGATGGAGAGCTCACAAGTAAAATTCTTGTCCGAGGTAAAATACTCCTCATTCGGATCTCCGGGAGGGGTACTTGGGGCTCGTCATCGTAAGAATATAAAGCAACAGTTCGATTTAGTGATAGGGACTTGGAATGTAAGGTCATTACTCAGAGTAGATAAGTTAACGAATTTATTAGTCGAAATGAGAAAGGAAAAGCTGGACATTTTAGGTATTAGTGAGGTGAGATGGCCAGATAGTAATGACTTTTGGAAAGATAATTATAGAATAATTACAACTTCTTCAACTAATGGACAGGCAGGCGTAGGAATAGTGTTAGGTAAAAGATTAGGGCATAAAGTTAAAGAGTACTTACAATTTAGTGATAGAATAATTATGGTTAGATTGAGTACAAAACCCACAGACACTGTTTTAGTACAGGTTTACATGCCAACAACTCAGTACGAGGATGAGGAAGTAGAAAAGGTATACGAGGATATAAATAGTATAGTGAGAAAAGTAAAAGGAGATGAGAATTTAATAGTTATGGGCGATTTTAATGCGTCAGTGGGAGAAGGTAGTGAGGGAAAAATGGTAGGAAAATTTGGGTATGGCAGACGAAATGATAGAGGAGAAAGATTAGTTGAGTTTTGCCAGGAACATAGATTAGTAACTGTAAACACCCTATTCGAACAACATGTTAGGAGTAGATATACCTGGAAAGCCCCAGGTGATAGGGCTAGGTACCAAATAGATTATATTTTAGTTAAACAAAGATTTAGAAACCAAGTTAAAAACTGTCGTAGTTATCCAGGAGCTGACATAGATAGCGATCATAACTTAGTTAAAATGAAGTGTAAACTAAAATTTAAAAATTTGAGAAAGGTTAAAAGAGAGGGATGGGATCTAGGTAAGCTTAATGATAGTAGGGTAAAGAGGAATATAAACAAGTATTAGATAATAAGAGCAAAGAGATAGCTGTAGGAGGAGCGTAGAAAATAGATGGAAAGAAATAAAACTGACTGTACATGATACAGCAACACAGACTATAGGTAAGAAAAAATAGAAGCGAGAAAACCCTGGGTAACAATGGAGATATTAGATTTAATAGAGAATAGAAGAAAGCTTAAACCTTTCAGAGAAGTGGATAGTGAAAATAAGCAAAAATATAATACAGTTAGAAATAAGATTGTACATGAGTGTAGAAAAGCTAGAAATAAATGGATGGAGGAGAATTGTAAGGGAATACAAGATGATTTGAGAGTAGGTAAGACAGACAGGGCTTACAGAGTAGTTAAAAGTTTTTGGGAAGATAGGAAAAATATAATGGTATTAGAGACGAGAATAATGAGCTTCTAATAAATAAAGTTGAGGTAGCTGATAGATGGAAAAGATATTTAGAAGATTTATATAAGGGAGACGATATGGATGAGTTAGAGAACGACCAAGAAGAGGATGTAGAAATAGGGTTCTCAATATTAAGAGAGGAATTTGATAGAGCTGTTCGAATCTTAAATTAAATAAAGCGCCAGGGATAGACGATATTCCAAGAGAATTAATAAAATATGCAAGTCAGAAAACTTTAGACAGATTATATGAACTAATAAATGTAATATATGACACAGGTGAGGTTCCAATAGATTTCGAAAAATATTATTATCCCAATCCCAAAAAGTCAGGAGCTGATAGGTGTGAGAATTTTAGAACAGTTAGTTTAACTTCTCATGCATCCAAAATACTAGCAATAATAATTAAAAATAGAGTAGAAGCTTTGACTGAGAATTATTTAGGCGAAGACCAATATGGTTTTCGTAAAGACAGAGGACTAGAGAACCGATACTAATGATTAGGTAATTATCGAAAAAGGTTACAAAAAATAAAAAGACTCATTTCGCGTTTGTAGATTTAGAAAAAGCATTTGATAGGGTTAATTGGATTGTTATGTTCAGGGTTTTGCAAAAATAGGAATCTCTCATAGGGATAGAAAAATTATTTACAGTCTATATAAAACCAAAGCGTAGTAATTAGATTTGATGAAATAGAAAAGGAAGCTAAGATTAGAAATGGTGTTAGACAGGGTTGTATACTGTCTCCTTGATTTTTAATGTTTATATTGAGGAAGCTTTAAACTTAGCCAGAGAGAGAAAAGAGATAGGTATTAGTGTACAGGGACAGAAAATAGACATGTTACGTTTTGCAGATGATATAGCCATTATAGCAGAGTCTAGAAAAGAGTTAGGAGAGTTTTAAATATTTTAGATGAGATACTACGGAGTAACTATAGTATGAGAATTAACTCAGTAAAGACAAAGATAATGACAAGTGAGTTACAGTCTAGTTCTAAACCAAAATTAAAAATAGGTAATACCGAGTTAGAGGAGGTAGATGAATTTTGCTATTTAGGTAGTATAATTACAAAGGATGGACGTAGCAGAAGGGATATAGTAGCTAGAATAGCTCAAGCTAGAAAAATGTTTTTAAAAAAGAAAGACTTACTAATAGCTAATAGTATTAGTTTAGATAATAGAAAAGTTTCTTAAAGTCGATCGTATGGAGCGTTCTACTATACGGTAGTGAGGCTTGGACAATTAAAGAAGTAGATAAGAAAAGATAGAAGCTTTTGAAACTTGGTGTTATAGGAGAATGTTAAAGATTAGTTGGACAGATAGAGTAACAAACGAGGAAGTTTATAGAAGGATAGGTGAGGATCCCTGTATGTGGAAACAATTGAAGGTCAGGAGAGATAGAATGATAGGGCACCAGTTAAGACATAAGGGACTATTTAGTAAAGTCTTAGATTATAGACTACCAAATAAAAATAGAGTAGGAAGGCCTAGACAAAGCTATATTAGTCAAATTATTAGAGATTTAGGTTGTGAAGGGTATGTAGACCTTTTTAGACTAGCTCAGAATAGAAAAGAATTTAGAGCTGCGTCAAACCGACTTTAAGTAAGTTCGAAAACAAAACAAAAAAAAATAAAAATCAGTTAACTAAATGTCACCAGGACATAACTCACAATTAGTTAGCGGTCTGGCATGTTGGTAGCGATTCGTTGCTTAAGCCTTACCATAACATATAATTTAATAAACATCACCATGACATAACTCACAATTAGGTAGCGGTCTGGCAGGTGGGTAGCGTTTCGTTGCTTAAGCCTTACCATAACATATATTTTAACACTTTTCCTTTTTGAAGGTTATATTTTTTTTTTTTTTTTTTTTGATTGATTTATTGAATATTGAATAAAATATACAAAATTGCAAGTACAACATAAACATAAAATATATAATTTATAATATATGTAATTACATCTAAATAACTACATTTACTTGTATCTTATTCAAATTCAAAGGGCATGATTCATCAAAGATGATTTTCAATCATACCCTTTACACATGAGTAGGTCAAAAAGTTATCACCTAAGTTCTGTTTTTTGAGAGGCAAGTAGGCTATTCCTAATAGAGGAATTCAAAAGCGTTTTTGAGTCAGTTTGGTATAAGGCTAGATATTTGTTATACATTTTAGATACACAATAAGCAAAACAACCTTTAAATTTAGCAGATTTGTGTTTAGGTATACTTAGACTATTTTGGTTGCGCATATCCCGGAAATGAACTGTAAAACGTTTGTTGAGTAAGTTGAATAAATAACTGGGTAACTGATACTTAAGTATATTAAATATAAATGTAGCAAAAAGTAGCTCAGACCTGTAATTGAATTTCAGAATATTTAATTTGACGTAATAAGGGTTACATGTTCATATGAATGTATATTAAATGAAAACCTTAAACATGTATTCTGGATTAGTTGGATTCTCTTTTCAAACGCATAGTTAAATAATTATAATATACTGTCGAACAGTAGTCAATATGACTTAATACTAAACTATTCACCAATTTCCACTTAATGTCTGAATGTAGTTCATATTTAAACTTGTACAATGATTTAAGCTTAAAAAAGCTGCTGCTTGTTATCTTGTTAATGTGATTTTCAAAAGTTAATTGTGAGTCAAATATAATACCTAAGTTCTTCACATTATCACATATTTTAATCACTGTATTATTTATTTTTAAATCATTGGTAATGTAAGTTTTGGATTTGAAACAGTTTAACCGTGTGCCAATACATAAAGCCACACTCTTGTTAGGATTAAGTATTAGACCATTTGCCACACACCATTTATGCACTGCATCTAGATTGTGATTCAATTTGAGTATAGTTTCATTAGTATTAAGCGGTGAACATGACATATAAAGCTGTGTGTCATCAGCATACATTTGAATATTGCATTCTTTAGTTATACATGTGGATAAATCTGCTGTGAAGATAACAAAAAGCAACGGACCTAAGATGCTCCCTTGCGGTACTCCATGCTTATTTGTAAGAAATCTTGACTGTTTGTAGTTGATCATCACAGATTGTGATCGATCAGTGAGATAATTTGTAAACCATTGTATAGCCGTATCATCACAACCATAAAATGAGAGTTTTGCTAGAAGGAGATCATGGTTAATCACATCAAAGGCTTTACTAAAGTCCAGTAGACATAAGTATGTTACTTCTGATTTGTCCATATTTGCTGCAATATCATTAGTGATCTTGGAGAGGCAGGTTGCTGTGCTATGCTTTGTTCTAAAACCAGACTGTACCGTAGGCAATATACTGTAGTTCTGTACATATGCGAGTAATTGCTGATGTACCACTGTTTCAATGATCTTGGACATGGTGGGTAGTATATTTATCGGACGCAGGTCATTGAAGTTTTTTGCCAATGGCACTTTAGCTAAAGGGATGATTTTTGATTTTTTCCATAGGTTTGGATATACCCCATTGCAGATTGAATGATTTATAATGGATGTAATGGCATCTAAGCAGAAAGGTAGTATCAATTTAATCATCACTATGTTAATATTGTCTATTCCAAAAGAATCTGATTTGACAGAGTTAATAATCTTACTAATATCTTCGGTACTAACTGGATGGAGAGACAGAACTGGCTTACCATGGTATCTGGCATTCCTATATTCATCAAGTTTTGTGATCGTAATACTTGGATAATCAATTGATGTAATGAAAACTTGTTTATGCTATCAGGGTCTTGAATTTCAGTAGCAATCTCATTTCTGGGCCTAGAATGTATGTTGTGATATGCGAATATTTTCCAGAGTTTTTTAGTATTATGTTTATGTAACTGAAGTTGGAATTTAAAGTACGCTACTTTTTCATACCCAATGGCTTTGGTCACATAATTTCTTAGCTCTTTATAAAAGAGATAATGGGCATTCTTCTTTGTCTTGAGATATTTTTGTACGCATAATTTCTCTTTTTTATCATAAGTTTTATTGTATCTGTAATGTAGGGTGGTCGGAATCTTTTAAGGCAAGTATGGATAATCGGTACATGAGTATTAAAGAGCTGTAAGATATGTTTATTTAAAAAATTAACTTTGTCATCTATATGTGGCATATTCTCAATCATATCCCAATGAGTATTTTTTGCATCTGTCACAAACTGTTTCATATTGAAGTGCTTAAAGCTTCTGAATTTTAAGACTTTCGGTTTGGCTTTAAATATTTCTAGGTTTAGGCTAGCTATCACCATTCTATGATCAGTGAGATTACCTAGATCTACAGTTTTACACTTGTATAAGCCAATATTTCTCGAACTGCAAAGTATGTCTATAGTACTCATTGAGAGCTCTGTGACTCTGGTTGGTTCACTTATGTGTTGAACAAGTTCATATATATCAAAGATAGCTTGTAGACGTTTTGTCTTTGAATTATTTGGTTTCATAAAATCGACATTGGCATCTCCTACTAAAATTATACCTTGGGTGTCTATGCACTCGCTAGATAATAAAGCTTCCAGTTCATCCAAACAGTTTATGCTACTTGCGGAGCTCTGTATACTACTCCAATTGCTATTTTTAGTTTATTAATTTTATCTTTATCCACAGTTGTTCTAAATATGTATTATCGATTTGAATATTGGAGACCGTGTATATAATAGTACTTTTTATATAGAAGCAGAGACCGCCTCCTCTAGTGCTTCGATCTGCTCTAACAAGACTATAGCCAGGAATCATAATGAGATGTGATGGAAATTCAGGAATAATCCATGTTTCTGATAATGCAACTATATCCAGATCAAGTTCATTCAGGATATTTACTAATTGATCAAAGCAGTTATTAAGGGACCTGATGTTAACATGTCCTATTTGTATGGGTCGCTTACTTATGGGATTAATTAATTGCTATGCCTTACCTCCATAGTTCATTCGTGTTTGATGTATCTTAAGTTGTCTAACGTAACACTGACAGTCTTTGGCCTTAGAGGTGTGGTTCACGTCTAGACCCATAGAAAAGTGGAATTAGCATTTATACAGTTTATACATTTAGTATCCACGGATTTACATTCCTTATGGTTGTGATTACCAGCGCACTTAACACATACCTGCAATTTATTGCAATTTTAGCGAGATGTTGAAATCCCTGGCATTTAAAACACTGAAGAATATCGACATGATTATAAACATTGGCTCTGGACCAACCTACAGTAAGTTTATCTCTGTTTATAAGAGTACAGTGAGTTTTGGCATCAACTTCCAATATAATTGTTGAAAAGCTGTACTTTCTGTTTTTTATAATCTTATTAATTTTCATTACAAAATCATTATTATCTGCATCTAATTTATTTTGTTTAATTAATTTTGGTATAATTTCATCCAAGTTCTCAATGTCATCGTTGTTTATGATACCTAGCCTTAGTTTTGGGTTCTTGAGTTTGGGAATTTCCACATTGTAATTATCCTGCATTGTTTCAATAATCTTAGTGTGTAAAATATCACGATCTTGATGATTTTCACAACCAATGACTACTGCTCCTTTCGATACTTGTTTCAACTTACAAACATTGACACCAATCGCAACAGGGTCTACAGCAGTTTTTATGTCATTCTTAGTTTTCTGTCCAACCTGTTCATGCCTAGGTTTAATTACTATTACAGGTAAACATGTAAACATGTTAGAGTTCTTTAACAACCATCATGTTGCTAATATCTATGTAAAGTCAGGTGGATAGGAAAAAGATAAAAGGATATAGGAAGACCTAGACCAAACTATATTAGTCAAATTATTAGAAATTTAGGTTGTGAAGGGTATGTAAAACTTTTGAGATTAGCACAGATTAGAAAAGAAGTTAGAGCTGCGTCAAACCGACCTTAAGTAAGGTCGAAAACAGTATGATGATGGTCGGTAAACAGTTATCAAAAGATTGCGTACATAAATGGATCTGCGATGGATGTTTAATCTTTTTTCCTACTGAGACTGCCTTAATTAGGCATACTAAGCAGGACTGTAACCATGTCGTAACCCGAATGCCCACCGTCTTCAACAACGTTTTAGAATTTTCGAGCATCCAAAAACAAATGCAGGTCCCATTCGTTATTTATGCAGACTTTGAGTCGCTTCTACAGCCGTACAGTTTTGCAACGCCCGACCCCTCCACATCATCTACAACACCGCTTCAGCTGCATACCCCTTATAGCTGGGCATATTACATTAAATGCTGCTATGACAACTCCTCAATAAATTTGAGATCTACCGGGTCCAGACGCAGCACGTAAATTTGTTACCAAACTTAGAGAGGAAGCTAGACGTCTGGGTAAGATATTGACGACGAATGTGCCCATGATTCCTTTGGATGCCCAGAATGAACTTTTGTTCCACACTACCGAAGACTGTGGGATATGCAAGAAACCGCTTGGAACAGACCGTGTGCGGATCACAACCACATGAATGGTGCGTACCGCTTCCTGTACACTCCAAATGTAACATCCTCTATCGGGTTCCGCAGTTTATCCCAGTGGTGTTTCACAACCTTAGTGGATATGATGCTCATTTCATCATAAAAGAACTGGGGTATGATAACGATAAGATTAACGTTATACCGAACAATAAAGAGCGGTTCATCTCGTTTTCAAAAACTGTACGACTATACGATACTGAAGTGGTCTTAGACGGACAAGAAAAGACTGTCGACAAGCCCTGTGTCCAACTTCGGTTTATCGACCCTCTCCGATTTATGGCGACCGGGTTGGATACACTGGCGAAGAATTTGCCTCAGGACCAGTTTGTAGAGGTCAGACGTCACTTCCCAGAGGACTCCAGGTTCCGACTGGTTACCAAGAAAGGCGTGTTTCCATACACTTACATACAAAGTATGGAAGTTTTGGAGGAAACAGCTCTCCCACCACAGGCTGTCTTCTACAATGATCTCGCCTCTACATCCATTACCACCGATGAATACGAGAGGGCTCAGATGGTATGGCGCGACTTTGGTCTTAATACGCTAGGAGAATATAGCGACCTCTATTTGAAGACAGATGTACTGTTGTTGGCGGACGTCTTCGAGAACTTTCGCCGGGTGTGCATGTCGACTTATAAACTTGATCCGTGCCAGTATGTGACAGCGCCCTCATTAACCTGGGACGCCATGTTAAAATACACCGGCGTGAACCTGGAGCTCCTCACGGATATTGACATGTACCATTTTATAAAGTCTGGGATCAGAGGGGGTCTGACCCAGTGTAGTGGACGCTACGCTGCTGCCAACAACAAGTATATGGAAGAGTACGATCCTGCGGCTCCGTCTAAGTATTTGGCATACTATGATGCCAATAACTTGTATGGCTGGGCCATGAGCCAGGCTCTCCTCTTGGAGCATTTCGATGGTTGCCCTCACCGATATAGCCGAACCACATGCCACCATCTTAAATGTTCCCAAGGACTCTGCGAAAGGATTCATTCTGGAGGTCGACTTGGAGTACCCTTCACATTTACATGATCTCCACAACGACCTGCCGTTCTGCCCGGAAATGAAAACGTCGCCTTATATCACATCTAAGGCTCAAGCTCCTCGCCACCTTAGAAGACAAACACCGCTACATTATCCACTACAGGAATCTACAGCAGTGTGTGCGGAATGGATTAGTGTTGACCTCCATCTATCGGGTTCTCGAGTTCGACCAGGCTCCATGGTTGAAACCTTATATCGAGTTGAACACGGACCTTCGCACTCGTGCCACTAACGCTTTTGAGAAGGACTTTTTCAAACTCATGAACAATGCCATCTTTGGTAAAACCATGGAAAATATAGACAAGCGCGTCGACGTGAAGCTTGTGACTCGGTGGGAGTGTAACCGGAAGACCTTGTGTGCGAGTACCCTGATTGCCCGCCCGAACTTTAATTGTAATCTGGTACTAGGCGAAAATTTAGCACTCATACAGATGGACCGCGTTAAAGTCACCTATAATAAACCTATATATGCAGGCTTTTCGATTTTAGACCTATCAAAAACCTTGATTTATGACTTTCACTATGAGAAACTGTTGCCTCTGTATGGGTCTAAGCTTTCGCTTTTGTATACAGATACAGATTCGCTCGTGTATAGTGTCGAAACAGAAGACTTGTACAGTGATATTCATGCCCGCCTGGACCTATTCGACACTAGTGACTACCGCCCAGACAATAAATATAAGATCCCACTTGTAAACAAGAAAGTGCCCGGAAAGTTCAAGGATGAGTTTGGTGGTGAGATAGTTTTGGAGTTTGTGGGTACTGCGCCAAGAGTTACTGTATAGTTAGCGAAAGGGATGTAATAAAAAAGATTAAAGGGGTTAAGCGTAGTGTTGTGCAGGGTATAAGTGTTGATAGTTTTAAGGACGTAGCACATAACAGTAACTTCCGAGCCTTCGTGCATTCGATGCGAACTATTAGGAGCAAAAAACATGATTTGTTTACGCTGTTACTTAGCAAGGTTAGTTTATCGGGCGCAGATGATAAGCGTTTCGTCATCCCTAACACGACCTTAACGTATGCTTGGGGGCATAGTGAAATAGATAATAGATTTTATTTTACTTAGTTTATAAGTTGTATATATTGCTCGGATTTAAGTTGTACACATTACGTGACTGTTTTAGGGTCACAATGTATATACATGTTTAGCCTAAAAACAAGTACAATGATAATATTATTGTAAATATAGATATATACAAAGAATTTATTACTACTGTGTATAGATTGTCCAATAAATTTTTATTTCCATATACGGAAACAATTACCCTTTACAATTTTGATTACCCATACCTATGCCATATAATTTTGAGTGCATATGTTAGCTCGATTTAAAAATTTTTCTAAACTTCAAAATTCCGAATGGGGCACCCGCAAAGCCGATAAACATAATGAAGAATTCATACGAGTCATGAGGATCGTTAAAAATTTTTTCTAGACCGCAAAATGCCGAATGGGGCACCATAAAGCCGATAAACATAATTTCATTTATTTCATTTATTAATAAAGTCTCCACAGACATATGTATATAAGTCCAATTATGTAGTCAACTTAATTCTAAAATTTAAGAACACACTTATACTAGTCTAATATTAAAAATGATATATGTTAAAAAGTAAAATTATAATATTAAAATAATAGTGCTAAATAATCCTATGTAATTTCACGATGCTAATTATATCTGCCTATCACTATCGTTAAAAATTTTCTAGCCCGCAAAATGCTGATTAGGGCACCCGCAAAGCCGATAAACATAATGAAGAATTCGAATGAGTCATGAGAATTGTCATAAGACCCCCTTCCCCCTTCAACACCCTACAACTAGTAGGCAAGCAGAAAGGGGTAGGAGGGGGGGCGGTGATCCAGTGAAAAACGATGTGCGCCAGAAGTGTCTTGGGGATCGTCAGAATTTACCAGGCACACCACCTCAACAACTGCGAAATAGAAGGCAGGGTGGGGGGATCGATCGAGTGAGGATCGAAGTGCGCCAGAACATAGGTATATTATCTACTTTCAAGGCATGGGAAAATATTGGTTTAAAAGGATATATCCATAAATTATGGGTTCTTGACCTCAGTTTGTGTAAGCCTAAGAACCATAAACCTATAGTGATAGGGAAAAGCTTTCCATTTTCAAGTAATAGAACATCACTATACCTTATATTAAAGCCTACCTGTGTGCATCAAAAAGGCATAACAAAGTGCATGTGATGTATTGCATGACACCCACCCCTGCATCTGTTTTCATTATCGTATGCCCTTAGAGATATGTCTGTACAGTGCCCGATGCTTGCTCGTGACTAGTGGCATCTATAAATTTTTGTGTATTTTCGACTCTTATTTTCTTGTTAAGTTCTGCCTCTTCAACAAGGAAAAAAATTACCGAAAGTATCAAAATATATTACAAATGGTACCCATGGATTTTGAAATGTCATAATTAGAACCTTGTATTTTGTAAATCAAATCGCTTTTTGGTTTTTAAAATTCAACAAGCTTTCTAATAAAGTTTTTTTTTTACTATTTTTGGTTAGTGTCTATGGTTTATATAATGAAACCCAAATTTTGTGCCTGAAGCATATTTTCGAACTTATGTTTATGTTTGAACAATTTTCGAGAGCACTTCTCAAACTTGAGAGTGCTAAAAAAGGATTTTTATGCGTGCATTACAAATTGTATTTGCATATTTCATGAAAACAAGTCTACGGCACATTAAAAGTGCCGATATGATAACCATACGTACTGAAGATGTTGTTAATGAGGTTTGTCAATATGGGTAACAAGAACGGTTTGCTTCCATGAAAGATGCAAACATGCCCATTTAACAGTCGATCATTTCCTTTGGTCTTGTATACTGCCAGTCATTTCTCAATAAGTTAACGAACTAGACTTATTAAATGAATTGTTTTTACGAGAATTTTACTTTGGAATTAATAAAATATGCATCTGCGAACTACTGGTAATCTATACCTAATTAGTTACTATATTGGTGCAGATGAGATTGTTTCGAATAGAAGCTACTGAAACATGAAAACACAAAAATACATATGTACAATAGTATATTTAGATACAATCACCAAATTATTGGACAAATCTGACAGCGTAAAATAGTTTACAATGGTCCACTGGTCAAAATTCTTAACATTTCTAGAATCTAGGCAATCTATGTACTGTAAAGGAGCCAAGTAAACAGATGGTTGACTACCTTGATATAATATTCCCTCATGCAAGCTCTGAGGCTACACTTTTTACGTTCTAAATGACTTCTCTGAATTTTACTTTCCACACTTAACTTCTCGCCATACCGACCCCCTACTGCATGGATCTACTGCTGTATTATGCACTCGAGTGATTCGATTTTCATGTTCTTATTTATCGGTTCACGAATAAATATTTTTTCCCCGTCTGATATAATTATTGTCAGCTCATCCACCTTTTTCTCGTTTTAGTTGAGGGTTTTTGTCATGGTAGTCTTCCTATTGGGTTTATGGAACGAGTCCCGGGAAAGTACTTATGGTATAATGTGTTTCCTTCTGACTTCGGCAATATAAATTGAATACATTGTAACATTAAATTTTGTGATGTTCAGTTTGTAATATAAATCTGTGGATTCATTAATTCATTGGCGCTTTCTTTGTATTTAACAACGTAGCAATAACCTTATTTTTATCTTGGCTGGATTCATTGCATATTTATTATATTGTATGGTTTATGAAAACTTCCATGGCAGCGTTTTATATTGTCGCAACATTTATCCTATTGGATGACTAATACATTTCTTAATATTGCATTAAATTGTATCAATTTATTTTAAAAAAATGTTTGTTAATTGCTTTAATTATAGTAACTGCCCTAATGAAATTATATTTTCCAAAAACAAAGATAACTGAATATGTTTAATTAAGATGACATATTTGTGAAATCTATTGTGTCATATTTATTCTGTCAAATTAAAATTTTTCTTTTCTCATCTAATTTACAACTAGCGTAACACAACACATTACAGTACTTATCGTAGGATCATTCATTACCCTATCGAGAATTTGTTGTTAAGCGCAAACATTTTTTGCTGTTCTAGGAGGGTTAGCATCTGCAAGCGGTTTCTCTGTCATCGTTCAGTAGTTAAAAAGTTCTGACATTGGGAATACTTCTATTTGGAAACTTTTCTCTATGTCTTACAACTGCAGCAGCATTTCCTGAACATTTTCCCAACACCAAAAGTATGTTCGTCAACTCAGAATATGAATAGTTTGTCCTGTTTAGTACAGAAATGTGAAACACTACAAAAACAGTGTTTAACAAATTTAGCTTTTGAATATACCATAAATGTCATTAAAGCAGTTCAATTGTTTTTAAACATCACTTAGATTTCAAAGAAAACTTGATATTAAAGTGTCGTTGATAAAAGTTATTCCTTGTACTTATATTTTATATGCATGCATGTACATTTCAGAATATCATTTGAAAAGTGCACACATGTTACAAAAATACTCCAAATCCAAACGAGAAAAAGAATAGTATAAAATATATTAAAAGCATTAAGATCACAGATTATTACATTGTATAATACATTTTTTGTTATTACTTAAAAAGATATGTCATAAAATACCATTAGAAATTAATACCTATTTAACTAAAAAGACAATCATTATAAGGTTGTTGATGTAACAGTACTGACACCATGTACAAATGTTACGGGAGGTAAATTTTTACTTAATACTTCTAACATTTCAATGTACTGCACAGCAGAATTTTCTGATTCCAAATCAAATGTGGGCGGTACGGGTAAATATAAAAACGTAATTGCAGTTTCGTTGGAATGCTGCATTATCAGCTGATTTATTCTGTAATAATTAAGAACATGAATAAAGTGCACCTAAAAATATGGAATAAATATATATATGTAATTATACAGGGTGTATCATGGATAATGGGGCAGTCTCTTACATCGAAACAGTGCAATTTAAAAAAAATTAATGTCACATTGTGTGAATCAATAGTGGCTACAATTTAAAAATATTTTTTTAGTATAAAGGGTGTTTCAATATAGTGTAGTGTGGCACATCAAAGTTAGGTTTTGTTTTCTTATCGAACACCTTATATTTAGTTGCAATTTAGAATTCTACGGAACAAATAAGATAAATTTCATTAAGGTTCCCTGTGCTTACCTATTGCGATTTTTGAGATATTTCGACGTTTTGACAAATGTGATATTTTTAAAAAATTATTTAAGAAAAAATCATTGTATTCTGAAATAGTTGGATATTTGTTCGAACAGTTGTAGTATTTAGTACTTTTGAATGTTATACAAGGTGCTCAAAATATTATATTCCTTCATGAGTACATATACATCCCATTAACATGTAACAATTTGCGCTACACAAACAATAAATTAGATGGAAGAAAAAGAAAAGAAAGGAGAAATATATGGACGTGCTTTGTTTAAAAAGTTTGGTAAATAATTATTCTTAATTAATCAGGGTATTTGAAATTTTATTTCTATAAAAATAGTTCAGATAAGAAAAAAAATTAATCTTTTAAATACATTGTATCGTAATAAAGGACAATAACGTTATAAAATCACAAAGCACACATCGGAATGTGACAAATACTGCGTATGCAGTTCCCATAGATAAATACATTCTAATAAACTGTTGCATGACAACTTGTATATTAAGCATAGATTAAACTTGATACATTGAATTAACCAGTCAATGACCATAATTAATATGATTTACAGTGGGATATTAGATTTGTTGAACCAGACGGAAAGAAATAAAATCAGTTAATTACGAATCGGTAATAAGAGAACATCCCTAGATGTAGTAGTGATACAAAAATGTAATAAAGTTGTGATCTGTGCAGTCAGAGGTCGTTATAGCAAGAACTTACATTTTGAAAAGTAAAATAGTGGGACAGAATAATAGAAAGCCGAATGAAACTCAGTTACAAGAAAAAAAAAATAAAGACGGATGTTAAAAAAAACCAGCTTTACTGACAGCATGCAGTAATGTTGTATTCACCATCGATGGTTGCCCACTTCTCACTGCATCGTCCTGGCTTACATATCTGAACCTGTCTTCTAACCATAATGTCACTGGTTGCATATTCACCAGAAACTTCAGAAATATGGTGATAAATTTCACTTAGTTGCATATTTCATTCAAAAAACAAATTACATTGTGAAGGTTATTTGATTGTCTTGAACATTTCGAATGTGAGATAAATAACAGTATTACACAAATTGCGATATGCAAACTGTGTACGGATAGTCCATACATGAAAGGGTAACTGAACATAATGCATGTGACAAGCTGCGTGAAAGATTTGCACAAACGAAACTTACTTTAAAAATACACTTCGTATATAGAAGTTCAAGAACCAAAGTGTTTGATATATACATGGTGAGTGTTTGGTCTATAGACGGTGGATTGTTCCTTAACTATATAACATTTGGGCGTTACAAGAAATAAAAATCAGATGAGGAAGAGGGGCAAGAAATTTAAAACAAACGACTTATTATTGAAGCACTCTGTGTAAGTTTGATTTTAGTGTATTGTTCAGTAAACTACTGCAATAAATAAAGATTCTATAACATTCATAAATTTAGAAATCACAAAAATAGCCTTTTACTTCTGTACAATATATTTGAAATGAAACTCCAATTCATTAATTATTTTAAAAACCACCAAAAAGGAATACAAATTTCAAAATATTTCTCATGATCTATTCAGAAAGCTTTTTGACTTTGAAAATATTCCATTTAATAATAGACCTATGTAACACAATTTCAGATAGTTGCAATGTATACAAGACACAATAAAAGCAGACTTTTACAAAGTAACCCACAAGGAAAACTGAATTGACGAAATTCACAGAAACTAAATTACATCCAGACATTGTATTAATTTACATCACAGTTAGTGTCGGTTAACAATAATAAACTATTACTACAGGCCGTCTTACACATGTTAGGTATATATTAATGGCATATCCCTTTAAGCCAGACAAGTGTGGGAGAATAACATTGAGAGACAAAAGAATTCAATTCCTTACAAGTCATAAATGGGAACAGGTATACGGTTAGAAAAAAAGTAAAGGTTTGGGTTTGTTGTAAATGTCCTAATAATTATGAAATACTAAATGATGGCCACGTGATGGTACACAGATGTTCAACATAACCAACAAACAAATTTAGATTGGAATGGTTTGTTTCCCAGCAGAATATTTTAGAATTTAAGGCCTCAAAGGAGGAGATGATTTCTTGGTTAAATGGGAGCTAGGACCTGCAAGGTAATATTGTTCAAAAATTATTGTGCAGCTGTAGAAAATGGATTTAAGCCAGGTGAGTGAAGAGTAGTTTTATTTGTTAAAACGAACAGGTAACAGTGTGTAAAAGAAACTTCATTCCACCAACAGAATCAACAATCCCTGCTTTTCACGTCCGTCAGCGGAATTCCTATTATCCCAGACGTCGTTGCTGCCCTTTAGACTTAACGAATTGAAAACCTAACAGGGTAAGTGGTAATGACATAGCTTGAAATTGTACCAGGTGAAATTTCAATTTTTATGCAAATTTGTTTAATTTTCTGCCATTTCGTACTAGAGGAACCCATTCCCGCACCACTTGGCATGGTTATACATGATCATTCTACATACATCTTCTTAAAAATATTTAGGTGTACACAGGATGATCCACAAAAATGCCAATACAAACTTGCATTTTTTAAATTGAACACTGTAATTTTTGCATTTTCGAATTTCCTCATGGTATTTGCAACTAAAAATGTATTGGGTTCTATGTTGCTAAGTGTAACTGTTCTGGAGATATTGTTATCTCTGGAACCTTGTTGTTATGGCTGTAATCAAGCTTTTTGAAATGTGTTTACGTCATCGGCTTTCGTTAATAGTCGACAAGATACATCTCAAACTTTCCAAAAAAATGTAATACTGTGCAAGGCAATTACTTTACGCGAAGTGTAACTATTCTTGATTTTCAAATGACCACCCTGTATATCTTTTACAAATTAATTGCTAGTGAAAAGTAGATAATAAATTTATAACTAGAAACGAATCATTCCTAAAATAATGATACTTATGTACAAAAATATTAGATTGAAAAATGTTATTAATATCAACAAATCGTAAAAATAAGACTGAAAAACAACAAATACTAAAAATTTAATAAGTAACTTAAAGAAAATACAAATGAAGAGCTCTAACAAAAACATAATAACTGATACTAAATAGAACTGACAAAGTTTTGATGAAAAATGCAAAATCAGAATAATAAGTCCATAAACAAAAACAATAAATGAATTTAAAACAAATACCCAACCATGTTGAGCCAAACAGTTTTGAATACGGTGCAAACAAGAAAGTTTAACTTCTGACAGCATTTTAGATATAATCGATATACCAAAGTTGGGTTTGATATCTCTAATAGTTAAAGAGCAATCCTTCGGTCACACACTAAACATACACCCTATATATATATATATATATATATATATATATATATATTGCTATGATAAGGGGGTGATTTAAGGGTATATTAAGTCACATGTGTCGTAAGATAAATGTAAATATAATTAACGTTAAGAAAACCAAACAATTCCACCATTAAATAGGAGTAAATCGACTATTTTATATAAAGTCAATAATGACCACACTGTATATAATCATAAACAATTTAATTCATAAGAAATAAGCTCATTATTCAATAATCAGATACTATTTAGCAAAAATAATAATGTGTACGTCGTATAATACGTTCTAAGTTAAATATACAAGTCCAGAACTGGAAAGAAACGAGCAAAAATAAGGTGTTAAACTCATCAAGTTTCATCAAAATCAACACGTGATCGGTGAAGATAAACAACCTGGCATACTAACTATTTATTTATATCATTAAATATATCAATGCATAAATAAGGAAACGCGTTCAAATATGTTATTATAAAGTATGAATATGTGACTAAAGACATTGTATTTCGATAAAATCCAACATATTTGGACTAACAAACAATAAATAACAGGCGGTTCGTGATATGATAAAGTTTGGACTACAATCGACACAAACATGAAGGACGTGACAAAATGCAATTCACAGCTATATATATATATATATATATATATATATATATATATATATATATATTATTATATACCCCACCCCTCTATTTCTTGTGTGTTTCACCTATATTATACCCTTTATTTTATACTTTTGTAAAATGTGCACACCTAATGCATGCCCCTTGTACTTGCACCGTTTGGTTGGTTCTTTTATAAACTATTTAATGTAATGCCTCGACTCTATAAAACTCTTAATCTCAGGTTATTCAACTGCTTATAGTGGGTTTCCGTTATAAGTAGTTGTGTTAAGTCCAACCAACGTGCACCCTTTTGTTTTACTATTAAAATTGCTACTCTACTTTAGTATATGCCAAAATTTCTAATTAGATCAAAGTTACTATGTGCCAAATTAAATTACAACCAAATTTTATATGACTAAATTTTGACGTATTAAAGAATATGATTTTAAAAACTCACCTGGTCTATACTCCGTCGATGCCTTGCTGAATCCTGGCACAAAATCCTAATCACCGTATACTTCCTCACAATGATGTTCTCAAAGTTTCGTGCTGTTTCCAGGTGTCCTTAAATTTCAAACTGCTCCCCAATATCTGAAATGATTAACCCAAATTTAGAATTTTGAAAAAAACTAGTGCTATAACTTCCCTCTGTACTAATCTCCACTTCAAATCCTTGTTTCCGCTCAATGCTTCTGCTGCCTTTAACCCGCTCCAATATCCAACTCGTATCTTTGTTTCCGCTCAATGCTACTGCTGCCTTTAACCCGCTCCAATATCCAACTTTTAATCTATATAACCACTCTCGATGACCTTCTAACTTTTAACCACACTCCAATATCCAACTTCTAATCTGTATAACCACTCTCGATGACCTTCTAACTTTGAACCACACTCCAAATCCAATTTCTAATCGTCGCACAATCACTACTATTCCCTTTATAATTCCTATGCTTGCATCTTTTACCACTTTTCAATTAAACTCACTTTAAAACAATTACTTTTATTATCTGAATACAAAATTAGCACAGTTCTGAAAACACGTCTTTTACCAAATTGGTTCGAAAAATAATCCAAAACACGTCTTTTACAAAATTGCTTCGAAAAATAATCACTTTGTTTACTCTCTAAGGCGACCATGTTAACTCCCTACTAGCCTACTACATCTTAAAGTCCATAACAAATAACTAAGTTCGTGTCGCACATACCATAGTCCATGTCTTTTATACAGTTTCATAATCACATTAAATTCTAATATATGTCCTAAATCTTTACATTCAACCAATCACATTTTACGTTGTTATAACTAATAATTTTGAGTTTACAAATATTGTCCAAAAGTTGATTCTATAGAAAATGAAACCAAAATAAATTACACTTGACCCTGGATGCATGTTGATAGTGAACATTCATAGACGCATCCGGCTTTTGGACGGCAAATGTACTTTCAAAGGCTTTTAAAAATTCAACTCGGTATAAACCCTTGAGCATTTCACATCTTACTACGCCACTTAGTCATTTTAAAATTGCATTTTGGCACTTAATTTCAACTACTATATTTGAATGGTATTTTAGTATACATAAAATACGGCAAACATATATTTTTAGGTTTATGTGATCAAATATGTGGATTATTTGTGTTTGGCATATACTACCTTGTACTAGCCAACCCTTATAACTCTTAGTAGCTCCCTTAGACATTTTATTGGCCCCACTGATTTTGAATGAAATTGGAAATTGCGTCGGCTTTACTCTTTCCTGGAGTGCATAATTTCTAGTTTTATTTAAAATCAAACACCCTCTCACCTTTCTACACAAACCCCTTTTCGGATTCCTATATATTTTAATTACTCAACCCCTATTTTTAATTCTCAATATGTCTGTCTAACTATGCTACATACTAACCTAACTTATAAACTAAAACAAAACTAAACTTTCCGTTGCATGAACTATATAACAACTATTCTACTAAACCCTCTTCCTGTACAACCTTATATGGGTATAGATTTTCCAAATGAAAACGCCCACGATATTCCCCTGTCATAGTAACTAATTCAAATGTATTTCCTTCCGCAAAAATACGCGTAATCTAGTATGGCCCTTCATAAGGAAACAACAACTTCGCGCAAATGTTCCTGTCGCGGTTCGAAACTCTTAACCTTTTCACCACCACCATATCTCCTATTTCGAAAGTCGTCCTTTTTTTGATCCTGCTACACCTCCGCTCGATATCCCTACGCTGCATCCTTTCGATCCTACGTCTAACGCTGCCCAACAACTCTGCGATGTCTTGTACCTCGACTTCTTCCCTCCATGGCCTAGCTGGTATAATCCTCCGAATCAATGTTATCGGACACGTTTTTGTCACTGAACTCGGTACACAATTCATGAAATTTTCAATCTGCGGCAGATATCTAACCCATCTATTATGGTGCTCTTGCGTTGCTAACCGTAGATATTTGATTACCTCCCGTATATATCGTTCGCATGGATTTGCTTTCGGATGCCGTATACTGCTAAATGACACCTTAATGTGCGCTCGATTTAACCCGTTCCTAAATCTTTGGTTGTTAAAATAAGTTGCGTTGTCTACCAATATCCTTTCCATTCTCCCTACCTGGCTTCCAAATTCTTTAATCGACTGTAAAGCATGCACCGTGTTGCTTCGCCTTGCCGGAAATAATTTAACAAATTTTGAAAAGACGTCCACCATTACTAATATGTGCCGATACCCCTGTTCACTCGTAATCAGGTTGCTTAAATAATCAACAGCTACCAATTCCAATGGTCCGCTCACGCTCACACTCATCGGTACGTTCTGCAACACCACGTTCTTGTCCTTCCCTAAGATACAAATTTTGCAACGATTGATCCTTTCTTTGACCACCGTGATATCGTTCCGTGCATAAAACGCCTCCCTGAATACCAAAAATGTTTTTCTTATACCTATATGTCCAAAATTTAAATGAATTTCATCTATGATTTCCACAGCCGCGTCTCTGGATACCACTACTAGCTCTGCCTCACCTATCCTTTTGACTACGAAATGCCCTACGATGGTAAATCCACGGTACTCCTCCACATTTTCGCTTGTTAATCTCTCGCGGATCGTGCTCACCTCTCTGTGCCTTTGCGTTTCCATTAGCTTGGCATTTGTCCACCGACCAACATCCCTGAACTCCTGCAAAGCAACTAAACAATCCCTCACGTCCTTTGGTTGAGCAATCTTTTTCAACTCGTCCAACCTTTTATTACAGATTTTCATCCCATTCTCACTGATTTCAAACCCTAAATATGTAACTTTGTTCTTGAACAACTCGCATTTCTCCACGTTCAACTTCAAACCCCCTTCGTCCAGCCTCTGGATCACCTTTTCTATATGCTCCATGTGTTCTTGCTCAGTCCTTGAAAAGATCAACAAATCATCCACATAGTGCGAACAGAAACATTCATACTCGTTAAACAGCTTCTGCATGGCCCTTACCAGTGCTGCGGAAGAACTACTTAACCCAAACGGAACCACAGAAAACATGTAAATCTCCCCTTCAATGCTAAACCCTGTAAACTTCTTACTGTCTTCATGCAACGGAATTAACCAAAATGAATTTTTAAATCTAGTTTACTGAAAACTTCATCTCGTACACTTTGTACAACAAATTATCCAACCCCTGCGGTTGTTCATACTGCGGTTTCGTAATCGAATTCAACTTTCTCGCATCCAAACAAATCCTTATATCCCTTTTATTGGGTTTAGGAACAATAACTACCGGGTTCACATATTGAGTTTTCGCTGGTTCTATTATTCCATCTCGTAACATCTTGTTAATCTCGGCTTTAACCCTATTTCTAATAGCAAACGGAATTGGATACACCTTTGTATTAAACCCGTTGTCTTCCGTGACCTCTAACTTATGCATGTATCGCCTCGCCAATCTTGGCTCTTCATTAAATAACCCTACATGTTTATTAAACAATTCTTCTAGCTTCGCCTTTATCTCAATACTCACTCTTCCAATCTGTTCATCCTTAATTAATCTCACAAACATATTACATAACCGTACTTTAACCTGTCTATCCTCACTTGTCATTTCCATTCCTAATCCCGACTTATCTATATTATCTCCATTCCTATATTCCTCACTAACCGTAGACACCATCCATAACTTATCTTTATCAAAAATTCGAATCGACCTATCCTTACCATCTATATTCACTCCAAAATCCTCTATAAAATCCATTCCTAATATGAAATCTATATGCAACCCCTTTGTAATTAAAAATTCTGCCCCTCCTGCATTTTTTTCCCCTACAAATATCGGTACACGGATGATCCTATAAATCGTAGTTAACTTTTTATTCATAGCCGACCATAAATTAACCCCATCAATCGCTTCTATTCTTTCTCTTAAAAAATCCGCATGTTTTATCACTACCCTCTCATCTACCAGCGACAACTGTGAACCACTATCAACTAAAGCAACATATAAACACTCATTCAAACTAATATTAATGAACAAAAGGTTCTTTTTATTCAAATTATAATTATTTAACAACAAGTCCTTCAAACTATAAACCACGTCGACCTTTAATCCTACACATTCGTTCGTCCAAAATTTGGCGTTTTTTTTTTTCGGAGGGTGCCTCGTGTATCTGCACCACTTCAATTTGATCGGTGTCCTGAGTCCTTGCGCTGGTCGTTATATGGTGGACATTCGCGTCCCTGTCCGTCCGGCTATATCCGTTCTGTGTACCGCCCCCTGTATTTCGACCGTCATCCGCGTTGTCGTTCTCGCTGGTACCTGTTTTGTCTTTGTATGTCGTTCTCTCGGTGTTCCCTATTGTAGTATGGTCTCCTGTTTCCGTCGTGTCCCCAGTGATTTCGGGGTCCGTGGTTAAAATAGTCCTGTCGGTAGTTGGGTCGATGTTCGTGATGGAAATTTTCCTGTCTATGGTTGGGTCGCTGTTCGTGGTACATATGTCGTCGGTTGTCATCCCTATAACCCCGGTTTTGATCCCAATGACTAATCCGTGTTTTTGCCTCCAGTGCCGTTGCCAAATCGAAATTCCTCATAACGCCTAAAAATTCTCGCAGTGTTTTAACATTATGGACCACAACCATCTTAGTCACTTCCGGCTCCATGTGTCCCGCAAGTAGTAGTATGATGTCGTCCTCGCCCAACTTTGGTGTCAAGTGCTGTGCCTGGTTGTATTTGTCTATTGCATATTCTTCGCGAGTCCCGTGTGTCCGACTGTAGTGTCCCGTAATCAAATTTGTACGTATGTCTGTCTGGTGCGTGTTACTCCAGAACTGTTCCATAAATAGTCGTCGAAATTCTGCGAGGTGTCGTACTGTCGGCGTATGATATTGTGCCACTTTTCCGCGTTCCCTGTCAATGTCGCCCTATTATCTGTAACTTTGTTCTTTCATTTTCCGATTCGACGATCTCGTCCAGTCTGTCTAGAAATCCCATCGGCTGTTCTGTCTTCCGTCCTTCAAATTTAGGTAGCGCGTCCCTGTTCAATTTGATGTGCTGTCCGTAGTCCAGTCCAATGCGCCGTCGTTCTAGGTCGTCCAATTTTTCATGTATTTGTCTTACGTCGTGTCCTACCCGGTTTTCTACTACAGTGACTTTGTCGTCCAGTTGTGTCTTAGTGTTCAAATTTTCGGTCTGTATCGTCTCTAAGGTTTGTCCTAAATTTCTATAGTTTGTCAAATGTCTTTTGTCGCACGTTTGAATTTCGGAATGTAACGTCGTAAAACCACTGACCATTGTCTCCTCAACTGTCTCTACGTGTGTTTTGATTTCAGTCCGTAGGTCCGTTTTTGTCGCGTTCAAGTCTCCCTGAATCTGTACCCGTGTGTTTTCTACTTTGTCATCTATTCTGTCGATCTTTTCGTGTACCTCAGTCCTTATGTCGTCCTGTACGTTTTGTATTTGCGTGAGTAGATAGTCCTGTGTATTATTCAATTTGGCCGTCAGTTCCGCGTGTGCCGTCCTAAACTCGTTTCTCAGTTCGGTGTGTGATTCTTCAATTTGGTTTGTTAAAGTCGTTTGTAATGTCGTTATTTTATTATTCAAAAGCGTATTTGCCTCTTTTTGTTCAGTGCGTGAAGTTTCAAGTTTGTTCGATAGTTCCGCCTTCAGTTCCGTGTTAGAAGTTTCAAATTTGTTCGATAGTTCCGCCTTCAGTTCCGTGTTAGAAGTTTCAAATTTGTTCGATAGATTTGTCTGTGAAGTTTCAAAAGCCGTCCGCGACTCTTCCATTTTGTTGGTTAAATTCGTTTGCAAGCTCATTATGAGTCGTATTAGGTCCTGGGTTCCGGCGGTTTCTGCTACCCTAACCTCCGGTGCCGTCGCCTGGTCCGTGTCCATGCCTGTCACCTCCGGCTCTGTCTGCCTCACGTCCATCTCCGGTATATCTCCCCCTGCATCCAACTCTATGTCTTGGGTCCCTAATCCTATTTCATCGTTTTGTGTCGTGTTGTCTGCTTCAATTCCGTATATCAGTCCCGATCTCGTAAACCGTTTCATTGCTGGGTCCGTCATCTCTGCAGCCTGTCTTTAAACTCGTATGCCTGAAAATATATAACTACTGGCCCCACCTAATCTCAAGCTCCCGTATCCTACTACTGTTTCTGTCTAATTTCCACTCAATCTAGCCTTTTTTTCAGCCCCACGTTGGGTTTGCCACGTATTATATACCCCACCCCTCTATTTCTTGTGTGTTTCACCTATATTATACCCTTTATTTTATACTTTTGTAAAATGTGCACACCTAATGCACGCCCCTTGTACTTGCACCGTTTGGTTGGTTCTTTTATAAACTATTTAATGTAATGCCTCGACTCTATAAAACTCTTAATCTCAGGTTATTCAACTGCTTATAGTGGGTTTCCGTTATAAGTAGTTGTGTTAAGTCCAACCAACGTGCACCCTTTTGTTTTACTATTAAAATTGCTACTCTACTTTAGTATATGCCAAAATTTCTAATTAGATCAAAGTTACTATGTGCCAAATTAAATTACAACCAAATTTTATACGACTAAATTTTGACGTATTAAAACTTTAAAACAATTACTTTTATTATCTGAATACAAAATTAGCACAGTTCTGAAAACACGTCTTTTACCAAATTGGTTCGAAAAATAATCCAAAACACGTCTTTTACAAAATTGCTTCGAAAAATAATCACTTTGTTTACTCTCTAAGGCGACCATGTTAACTCCCTACTAGCCTACTACATCTTAAAGTCCATAACAAATAACTAAGTTCGTGTCGCACATACCATAGTCCATGTCTTTTATACAGTTTCATAATCACATTAAATTCTAATATATGTCCTAAATCTTTACATTCAACCAATCACATTTTACGTTGTTATAACTAATAATTTTGAGTTTACAAATATTGTCCAAAAGTTGATTCTATAGAAAATGAAACCAAAATAAATTACACTTGACCCTGGATGCATGTTGATAGTGAACATTCATAGACGCATCCGGCTTTTGGACGGCAAATGTACTTTCAAAGGCTTTTAAAAATTCAACTCGGTATAAACCCTTGAGCATTTCACATCTTACTACGCCACTTAGTCATTTTAAAATTGCCTTTTGGCACTTAATTTCAACTACTATATTTGAATGGTATTTTAGTATACATAAAATACGGCAAACATATATTTTTAGGTTTATGTGATCAAATATGTGGATTATTTGTGTTTGGCATATACTACCTTGTACTAGCCAACCCTTATAACTCTTAGTAGCTCCCTTAGACATTAATATATTTATATATATATATATATATATATATATATATATACACAATTAGCTCATAAGATGAAAGAGTAACTTAAACTTTTTATGCAAAGCTTAAATGATCATTTCAAATCAAACTAGTAGCTGTAAGATGGAAAATATAAGGTTCTGGAGGGTATTCGAGCCTGTAACACTTTGAGTGCTGACGTACTAATCAATTAAGCAACCTAAATAAATCTAAATCGTGTAAGCTACCATACATCAACCTAATTGTCAATTACATTTACCATTTTTATCAATAAGATAAGTTCCAATCCTGTTCAAGACTTTAAATTTTCCATTTTTCAATTATTAGCTCGATTTGAAATCATTTTGGCTTTGCATAAAAGTCTAAACTATCGTTTTATCTTCTTAAGTAATATTACAGTTTTAACAATCAACTTGTGTTACAGATTAAATGAGCGTTACGTGAATTTTGCTCTGAAGGGGCGGAGATCCCGTAGCAATATAAGGGTGCATCGGCTAACTGCATGAGTTTCTATGGATAAATGAGAAAAGAAAATAAAGAAATACAAATAAATAACAAGACTTAAATGCCAAAATTCTATATTTCGTTAAAACTTAGCCTGACTGGTCTTTCTCTGTCAAAATCAAGGGGCGCCAAACCATCTGTCACAGCAATTACTTTGAAGTCAGATCTGTACGGAAGACTGTTATTTCGCATAAAACTCTTTTGTTTGGGCATCCTAAAGCTGGTCATAATTGAAGAAATTTTTCAAAACAAATGCTCCTTCCAAATAAAATTATCACTGGGGTAGCTGGATATTCTTTACAATTCCCTGACCTTACATATTTCCTAAATTAATTCAAAATCAACTTAAACTTAACCTATATTAACAAAAATAATTTCGGTACACATGCAAATATACTTTCATAGAAACAAATTTTTAACAGTAACTCTGACCAGTAATACTAAAATACATCCTAAAGAAATTTTTTTTAAATCTAAGCCATCAACAAAACTATCTACTACAAATTTTCCTGCTTTCACATTTAATTATAAGATATTCATAAATCCCAAATTATTGGCAATGTCGTTCATAAAAAAAACGACAGTTAAATTCCAACTTCTTCAGTATCTTGTCATTGTCCTTTCCAAAATTACTAAATTTGATACTTTACTACCCTAAATTTCACTAATGAATCTGGCATTTCAAATCACTAATCAGTACCACCAAATAATTATTTTTACTTTATTCATTTCTTTTTTGACCAAAATACACAATTGACATTTAAAAATACATAACACTGTTTTTAATACAATACATAGAAGTTCACAAGAATACTCACGTTTTTTAATTCCAGAATTTCCAGCAACCATCAATATTTTTCCTTTTTCTATTTTTCGAACGACAGCTACAACACAACTCAAAATTCCAACTTAATGATGAGATGGATGAACAATTTCAGTTCTACTTCCTCTAAATGGTCACAATGACAATTCCACCCACAATTGTATTGCAAATACCTCGCTTAGGGCGAGAATAAGTTCACATAATTTATCGTATGCCGCGTTTTCATCCCTCTAAGCTGTGTTCCGTTCAACTTCCTACAATTCATTCACCTCGCCACATTTTTATTTTTCTATATTAACTTCCCTTAATTGTACTTTCCGAACTTATAGCTTGTCCTACGATCTCACACAGAACGGCTTCTCCTATGTATCCCTACATATTCGATGATTTCAGGTTGTTTCCTATATATGACTTTATTTCTTTTTCCGTTACATGCAATAAATCTAATTTACATCCACTGTAAATTCTATTTTATTATGATTAGCGTCTGTTTAATACAATTCATAGAGTTTTATCTATGCTTATCGCAAAAGTTCTCACACTTATAGTCGATTACGATGAATTTACCTGTGGAAAATAATATGCAGGTGTTTGTCACATTTAGATGTCTGCTTTGGGGTTTTTTATTGTCATTCCCTCTCACTACCATACAATGTAGTTAAAAGAATAAATCTGTATTTGCTTTTCTTCTTGATCTTTGGAATTAAAAATTTAATTTCCAAAGGTCAAGAAAAGTAGAAAACAAACCACAACAAACATACAGAATGTACTTGTTTATCTGAATAATTTTTTTAGCAACAAAATTTGAAATATTCTGATTACTTAAGAATGATTTTTTACGATATCTTTCATAAAAAGTGCATCCATATATTTTATCCTTTCAAAATTAAATTTTTTTCTTTCACATGTAATTTATTATTAGCATAACGCAACACGTTACACACTTGGTTTGAGCAACTATGCAGCCTTGATTAATTTGCATATTATGTTTGGAAAGCGAAATTACAAACAATCAAAGTTTAAACCACTACATTAAGGAAATATTAATCCAGCGAGTTGGAGAAAATTGAATAGTTATTGATTATTTCACTGACAAGGTTATGTTATGGAATAAATTGAATCTTTCAGAAAGCAGTTTTAATAACTTATTTTTTTGTTTGAATTATTTCCTAAAAATTTTCAAGTTTTTGTACATAAATGAGAGACAAAAAACACAATAAAAATTATATCCATGGTTTTTCTACAAAAGTGAAAGGCTTGTTAGCTACCCTCTCAGTCAAAACTCAAAATGTTTGGTTATTTTGTGTATTGCTTTAATTAATCGTGTCGATTGTCTTAATATTTAAAAAAAGTATTTCCCTATTTAAATTAAAAAACTTACTTTTGCAAGTATCCATTCATGTTAGATGTTTTTAACTCTGTAATTAGATTTCTATCCACCACTGGAAACAATTTTGCTGATATTCGTAGCATTTTTAAAAGATGTGAAAGTTTTTCTGATTGTGATTCTAAAGATGTTGAAGATCCAGCTCTAAATGTACTTTGTAATATATCATCACAAATACATATTCTTAAACTAAGTTTACTCCATTTTGGTACCATATTCACAATACATGCTAATTGCATCATAAAAAGTGATGTTGTATCAAAAGCATCATTTTCGTTGGGTTTGAAAAAGTTTATAGGCCATACATCTATGTACCCCTTATCTTTATTTCTAAAATGGACTAAAGAGCTTAACAACTTACAATGAATACTTACTTGTTGAGATTAACAAAATTTCTACAAATGCAAACGTTCTTATTCATACATAAGACATCGGATATCATTCGAACATATTCTAAAACTGCGACACTGTTTCCAGGAAGTATTGGAAAAACATCATTTTCAATTTCACGATTGTGATATGGGGAATCCACACTATTACACATAAAATTTAGGTAAATACAAATAATAAACATCCTACCTTTGCAAAAAATCTCTAGATTCATGTTTATCTAGAAAGCCAAACACGATAGTGTTAGGTTTCATAGCTCCCATACCCGAAAGCCTCATTAGGTGTTGAACGCCATCTCTAACAGTAGCTGCTACAGTTATTTCAACAAATGCTTTAACTTTTAAGTGATTAATTAAATTTAACCAATGTGGTATCAATTCTAAGGTGGGATCAATGTCATTTTTTCTATCTTTTTCTTTAACGACATGTCCTAACACATATAAGCCACCCTTTTTAAGATCATTAATAAAATCGATTAATGGACATGCACTTCTAGGACTATTTACCAAAAGTAGAACTTGTGGTCGCCAAAACTTTACATGATCTTTACGTGAATCCAATAAAAGTAAATATTTGCGTACTTGGTGAAATATTAAAGCTTGAGATATACTTCCCCATTGTGCTTGTTTGGACGGAGAAAAAAGATGTAACATAACTACTAATATAAAGCACAGTAAAATGCTACACGATGCGTACACTGCACTTATTACAAACATCATTATTAAAGTACCTAGCAGTCCTATTAAAGCAGTGTGCCATGTAAAATATTTAAATGACGGTCGAAAATTAGGAGCACTAGCTAATTCAAGACCCAGACAAGCCATATTTGTAGCTAAATAACTTAATAA
Source organism: Platerodrilus igneus (assembly GCA_036346225.1). Classification (NCBI taxonomy): domain Eukaryota; kingdom Metazoa; phylum Arthropoda; class Insecta; order Coleoptera; family Lycidae; genus Platerodrilus; species Platerodrilus igneus. The sequence goes on from JARFIW010000124.1 coordinate 4,999,951, forward strand.
AAATAATACTGAATTGAGTTGTGCAATTACATTTAAGGAACCAATCACTAATACTAATTGTACCAAAACACAGGAGAGTATCACTGCAGCTAATGGATTTTTCCTCCAAGTTCCTTTAGGAATGAAATTTAGGAGAGAACCTGAAATATATTAATATGTAAATTATCATTTCCAAGATGTAACAAAATTAAAAGTAGCACTTTTCACTCATTCATTAAAATTAGACATTATATAAAATTGAAATTAATGTCAAAGGCGAATCTTGTGCAGAAAATTTATATGTACGATTTTCAACATTTAATATTATCAAGCTATTAATTAGTAATAAAACGTTGAGTATTTCTTTTCATCACAGTTTATAATTTTTGAAGCACTGTGTTTGTAGTATCTCTATTTTATAGAAAGCATATACTATTGTTTTGTATCTCGATGCAAACAAAATTTTGAATAAAACATGTTATAAATTAGAATAATACATCGGTCTTAATGTATGTAATTTTAATACCTGGATATATTTTAATAATTAACTTTAACCACATTTAATACAAGTATAAATTCGTAAGTATAATTAAACTAATTCAATATAACGAATAACTTCTTAACACTTATAGTGCATTTAACGAACAAATTCATTAAGTGCTCCTCTGATAAACGAGCATTAAGGTTAAATAGAAATTTTATAATTGGTTGACCAGGTTCACACAACCACCCAAATTTTTGTATTGCTAACCTACAATTGTCAATTATTTTCTCACACGTATTTGTAGTTACCGCAATGTGTCAATTTGCTCGCTGTGAATTAAGATTGTGTTCAGTTTGTACTGCACAACTAAAGTCCATACTATTATTTTAATTACTGAATCTGTTCGTTCAATGAACTATAGTAGTTCACATTCAAAAGTGATGGTGCATAATGCAATTTCAACAACTAGTGAAAAGACACCCACAGAAAGTCGACAAAGATGAACCTCCATCTTCACAATTTTTTAACTTTGACAGGCAGGCACCGAACATGACTCCTATATAACCACACATAACAGAAGATCCTTCTAAAAGTTGTACAATATTTAAACACAAAATTTTGAAATTCCTACTTAGGAGGTTCTGTTCTCTCAACCAGGAGGTGCCAATGTTTTCAGTTTGCTCAATGCTTCGTTGGCTTTCTTACGATTAAATATAACTTATGAAAGTTCATTATTATGCACAATAACTACGAGTTTTGAAAGATACAGGTATTTACTTTTCTTATACAGAGTTTCATGTGTACCAGAAAATTTTCAAAGGTGCATCTTTGAACATTAGAAAGGGATTGAGAATTCTTTTATATTTTGATGACACTCTTGTATTTGATAAAAGTGTTGCAGAACACAATAAAAATTTGACTCGTGATTCAAAAAATTAAAGAGTGTATAACATTTAACTAAGAAAATCAAAGTTTTGCATAAATAAAAGGGTATCTCTTCGGATGAAACAAAAATGGGTGCAAACAGAAATATGCAGTCGCCCAAAAATAGAAAGGATCTACAAAGATTATGCCTTGCTATGACTGTCTACCTCTCACAGTTTATTCCAAATTTCTCAGAGGAATCGCGCAAACTGAGAAAATTACTCAGTAATCGAGTCGATTGGTTATGGACTCATAATGAGGAAAAATCATTAATCAGATGAAAGAATTAGTTTCACCGGCTACAATTTTGTCGTATTTACACAAAAAGAATACCACCTTATTAGAAGATGCTGGTCCAAATGGATTAGATGATGTCATCTGGCAGGAAAATAAGTCTATTGAGTTTGTGAGTGAGTTTTTGATTCCAACTCAACGGCGATATAAACACATAGAAAAAGAATGTTTAGCTCTTCTGTTCGGTTGTGAAAAATTTAATTACTACCTATTGGGACTAGAAAATTTTACATTAGAGACTGATCACACACCTCTAACAGGACTTCTTAAAAAGCCTTTGGATGAAATGTCTCCTCAAATTTAGCGGTTAGCTATCACACTTTTAAGATATCGTTTTACATTAACATTTGTGCCTGGTAAGCACCTACAGGTACCTGATACACTTAGTTCAGAACCACTTGTAGACAAAAAAAACTAATTATCTAGAATCGAATTTAAAAGTGTTTTCAGTTCTCATAGTTCGTCCCGAAACTGAACAAAAAATGTTGCAGGCTGTAGAGAAGGACAACATCCTTAAAAAATTAAACACTACGTCCTAAATGGTTGACCGGAGCACAAAAGCAGTGTTCCACGCCCAAACAAATCTGAACACTTATTTTTACACAATGTCAACGAATTAAATGCGTTTTCAATCTCAGATAAGACACACTGGGAAATAAAAAGTTGGTGTCAATTTTTTTTTTTAATTATTTCAACCTTATGCTTCAGCTCATGGAAGGGTAATTACTAATCACAGTTTTATATAAGCAATATACAAAACTACACGCTCATCCTTCTTCTGATGATAAGATCTAATTATGCCGAATTTCATCTTCTGGATGAGCTGGTACGAAATCCTCTTTCAGATGTCACATCAGAAAGCTTCCAACAGTCAAACCACACCAAAGCACCTCCAGTATGCAATTGAATCAAAGAGTTGAACAGAACAGTTTGTGACAACTTAGAGCCTGCGTTACTTCACTATTTCTATCTAAGGATACAGTTGTTTAAGTTGTCCACGATTCTCGCCAATGTAGTGTAACTATTGGTCAAGGTACAGTATCAACTGATAGTAGCACATGAATTTTTTCATTGGCATGATTCAACCTTGATCTTCTAAAGGCTTTCTGGAACATTAACGTTTCAAGATAAGAATGGTAGCCAGTATTTTATTCCTAAACATGGAGTGGTGGAACTAATAATTGACCATCGCCCGGTAATTGACTAAGTTATTTTTAAGCCCTGAAAATAAGGAATCTGCAATATTTTATGTTGTATGTGTTAGTATGTGTTTTGGCCAATAGATGGTCCAACTAGCATAAATAATGCTAGAGCTAAAAGGCCATTTTTAACCTTCGAATCAGCGTTGCATTTAAATGGCATTTAACAAGTAATGTAGCAATAAGAAAGGTAAGCAGGCAATAGTTTTTCTATTCTTAAATCATCTGTTGGTGTTTACTTTTCAATAAAATATTGCTTATACTAGTTGTCAGTTGAATATTGTTTAGTACTGATATATTATTTACTTTTGAAAATTGTTTTTTTAAATAAAAACATGTGGTCAACTACTAGAATTCAACATTTTATCGAAGTGCACGTAATTGACCACTCCGGTCAAATATTAGTGTTTCCAATAAACTAAATATTTTTGACCCCTGTCTATTTCATAGGTTTTGGATTGAATGAAAGAGGGTATTTTATTTTTAAAAAGTTCGTATTTGAAAATGCATCTAGTAGTTGACCATGTCAACTATTGGGTTTATATCAGGCATGGCTTATCCGGTGAGGTAGGTGAGGCAGTGCCTCACCATAAGATGAGAACATAAAAAATCTAAATTCAAAACTAACTCATAAATATCAATTTAAAAAATTTTATTTTTTATTTAAAATCTAGCCACACTTTTATTAATTTCTGTTCTATTATAATGGACCATGGATCCTAATTCATAATGATCAACGCTCATTGCAGTTCAGAAACTTTAACCAATGTTTATACATAACACTCGCCTCTGGCGTTTTAGTTTCGTGCTTTATAACTTATAAGCTGTGTTGAGGCAGACCAATACCTGGCCTCAAGTGCACTTATATTCAACGGACAAAATAATAGTCCATGTTTAATATAAAAACGATTTACAATTACAGGTTTGGCGGAGCATGTAAATTTATAAAATTAACTACTTAGTGCTAATTAATACAGGCTAACTTTTAAAGGAATTAAATAGCCATGGATTATTATTTATTATACTATGTAATCCGAACCGCCAAGTATAACAAACATACAGAACAAAGGGTTTTGATTTCGTTTTTTAAAATAATATGTCTATTCATTCGATATCGAATTCTAATACAAAGTGTTATGCGATAAATACCTAATCTAATAATTATTTAGGAACAAGAACAGAAAGAAATGAAAAATACGAATGAGTGTTTGTTTACTCACAGACTTTCGTATTTGCTGTGTGAAGCAAGTATTCAAACTGCCTCTCATGGTAGTTATAAGCAGATGCGATAACCCCATGCCAATGCCAACACAAAGCCTTATTGTACTTTCTGAGTCTGACTCATTTCTATGACACATTCTTATATTGTGAATCAGTTGTTACCTACCTGTTATTAGAACATAATGTAAACTTTTGAAAATATACTTATAATCATTTAAATGTTAGCTTGATTTTCAATTGTACATACAGTGTTCGTTTTGTCTTATGCGTTATCTGTACGAGTATTCTCAAATTTATCTTAATATAGTGCGTAATTAGCGTTGGCAGTAACGGCAATAGTTATTAATTACCAAAAACAGAAGAGTCAGCGTCTGTTGTATATTTTTTTATGTATGCATCTTTAGTGATAGTTGTAAAATGTCAAACCAGACTGAATTCGGAAAGTGTGACGACATTGTATATTTTATAATTCAAAACGGATTTACATCGTTAACCTACGAAAAAATAAAATATACATTAAAAATTTAGGAAGAACTTGCCCAGATCTTTGCAAATCCTTAATAAATGCAGGAAAACCAAATAGAGCATTTGCTAATTATGGTACCAAAAATGCCTGTGGTTGTGTGGTAGCACACAAATTAATAAATTTCTCTGCTGGCCGTGCATTCTATTTCTACGAGTAGTGAAGTAGTATGGTATAAAACCGGTTACTCGGACATGAAAAATTTATCACGGTCAATTTCTAAACATGAAAAATCTAAAGAACACATTTCTTCCAATTGCAAATTACACCTTTTGGGTAAACAAAACATTGTAAACGTTTTGGACAGTGCACGTGTTACTGAAATTAGAAGATATAATGAACAAGTGTCAGAAAACCGGGAAATACTTAAAAAGATATTGGAGATAATCCTGCATTTGTGTTATCAAGAACTACCATTTCACGGACATGATGAAAGTGAATCTTCATTAAATAAAGGCAATTTCTTAGAACTTATATCTGTTTTCGGTAAAAAAGATCATCTTTTAAAAAATTTATAGAAGGCGATGGCGACACTTAAGTCGATGTTTTTAGGTACTTCAAAAATAATTCGCAACGAGTTAATAGAATCGTTTCATCATGTTTTAAACGAACATATTAGCTCTGAAATAAAATCTTGCGATTATTTTTCTTGGCAAACTGATGAAACCACAGATGTATCAACTTCATCCCAGTTATTAGTAATTATTAGATATATCAAAGATAGAACCATAGTAGAGCGTTTCATGGGATTTTTTGATGTATAGTTGTTTCACTCCATTTAATCGCACTAATTATTAATTTTGGTATATTATTACATTACTTTTTAACAAAAATGCCAACCATAGCTCGATGTAGTGTATGCAATAAAGCAGTTGGTTGAGAGAATGAATTATTTTATGATAAGTGCGGATTGCCTACTCATACAACGTGCTCTAAGTTAGCATGTTCTGACCTTAATTTATTGCTGCATTCTAATGATAAGCACCGCCTTCGCTTCATTGAAATGTCTGTGTATGTTGAAAATAAATTGTGATGTGGATCCCACATTTTGCAATAGTGTTATCAATAAGATGCATGCTGGCATAAAAGCATTCTCTGCAGAGGAAATTTTCACCACACTACTGAAATTAAAAAACAAGTCCACAGCTGGATATGACAAATTCCTAGTTATGTATGTGAGACTGCATTCAAATATTTTGTCAATCACTTTGTATATTGTTTAATCTAGCATTACCTAGCAACACTTTTCAAAAGATTGGAAGATAGCTACAATTATTCCAGTATTTAAAAGTGGCGATCCTAGTAATGTGGAAACTACCGTCCTGTTAGCTAGTTATTCAATTTCGCCAAAGTATTTGAAATTGTTATTTGCCTACGACTTTATCTGTCAATTAAAAACGAAATCTCAAAGCATCCACATGGATTTATGGAAAAAGATCAACCGTAATCAATTTGGTTAAATTTACACAGGAAGTATCAAAAGGTTCACATTATTGCGGTCAAAATGTGGTATACACTTATTTTTCTAAGGTGTATGTATGATCAAATTCATCATTCAATTATTATAGCCAAACTTGACACGTTTGTGTTCTCTGATGCGTTGTTATCTTTCTTTAATTCCAACTTAAGTGATCGTTTGCAATACATATACTATAATGGACAGAGGTTGGATACTTTTATTATGCAATTGGGAGTTCCGCAAGGATCTAATCTTGGTCCTCTTCTATTTTTAATATTCATTAATGATGGTGATGTTAATAAATCAAACATTCTTATGTTTGCGGGTGATATTAAACCATATGGCCATATTGAAATTATCTACAATTGTATGCATCTTCAAATACTACTAGGGCATTTGGAAAATTGGTGTAATCTAAATAGGTTATACCTAAATATTAACAAATGTAAAGTTCTCTTATTCTCATGGGAAAAAGTAGCAATTCTCCAAGAAAATAAGATTAACAATCTAACACTAAATCAAGTTGCTACGACTAAATATCTTGGGATTATTTTCAACAAGTAACTATCATTTATAAATCACATAAGTTTAGTAGTTAAAGCTGCATTAAGAGCATATAGTTTTACTGTGCGTAATTGCAAGAAGTATAACAACACTGCTGCTTTGAAAATGTTATATTTTTCATTTATTAGAGCTAAGTTGGAATATGACTGCATTATATGGTATCCTCACTACCGCACACAAAAGTTTGAAGAGCGTCCAATGTAGGTTTTGTAAAATTTTTTATTTGGATTGAAACTGGTTGTTATCCACCTAGGAAAGTATCGTAAATATTATTGCTTGAGAATTATGGCATTCGTCATGTTATAAATGTGCACTGAACTTCTATAGAAATGTATCTATGTTAGGAAGCTATCTATATTCTATGATTAGGGCACATACTTCACTTCACTTGTATGTTAGCTGTCAGTAGGTCACCATGGTACATTATTACATTGTTAAAAGCATTAATAGTGTTAATCAATAAACATCCATTATATTATGCATTATATTTACATTATTACGTACAATTACAACAACTGGCAACGAGAATAAAGAAGAATTCACGTTATTTCGGGTAAATACGTGTTATTAAAAAAACGGAAAATGAGGTTAACTTGCATCGTGGTGTATTTTAAAATTTTTTTGAATATTCTACATACAATGCCTGAAACGGAATCAGTATCAGCACCCAGTACAGTACATTCTATTTATACAGTGTTTTCAAATGAAACTTACGATGTTTCGAAGAAATTTGACCGTTGGTTAATGCAGTTAGAAAGTGCTTTTAAAGTATTTGCAGTACCTGTTGACGAGCAAGTTGCTAATTTTTGCATTACATGAGACCTGAAGCTTATGATGTTCTTTGTGATAAAATTTCTCCAGACAAACCTGGTGATAAAACTTACAATGAACTGGTTACGTTGATGAAACTTCATTCCAACCCAGAACCTTTAGAAGTAGCAGAAAATTTTCGATTTCTGCAACGAAGACAGCATGAGGGACAGAGCGTTAGGGAATATTTAACGGCTCTACAATGGCTCACTACAATGTGCAAATTTGGAGAGTATCTAAAGAAAGCCCTTCACAATCAATTTGTGTTTGGACTACGTTCACAAAATATTCAAAGTAGATTGTTAAAAATTAAAGATTTAACGATCGACAAAGCCTTGGATGTGGCGGCGAGCATGGAAACTTCATCAAAAGAGGCAGCACAACTTCATAAATCTACAGCAAATCTTCACAGTGTTACACACGCAAGTAAAGTGCAAATACAAAATAATGCACCAAAAATTAATGTTCAATCTACTAGTATACATAATTCTAATATGAAATGTTTTAGATGTGGTCCTTTCAACATTTAGCAGATAATTGTAGAAAGAAAAATTTAACATGCTACAAATGTAAAAGGAAAGGCCATTTGGGTAAAGTACGTTTAAAAAATAAAGAAAAAGTAGGACAGGTGGATGAAATGCAGGTGGGTAACATTCTTCAATTAATACGGAACACAATGCGTTTCGTGATAAATATATAGTTGCATTAAATGTAGAGAAAGTACAATTACAATTTGAAATACATTCTGGTGAGGCAGTTTCAGTAATTAATGTAGAGTATTTCAAACGTTACTTTAAAAATACAAAACTGCATGATACAAGTTTATATTTAGTTACATACTGTGATAGCAAATTAGAGGTTATAGGTTACATACGTGTACACGTTACATACAACGGTATTACAAAATTGCTTAATTTGTATATTGTTGATTCAAATAGGGAACCTTTAACAGGCAGATAATGGATTCGACAGTTAGGATTAACTTTTCCGGATCTACCTAACGAATTAAAAACTATTAATTCATGTGCAAATCAACGTCTTACGACATTATTAAAGAAATACACTACACCTTTTGACGATAGCATTGGAAAAATTACAGGCATACAAGCCAGGCTTAATGTAAAGCCAAACATTCAACCTTATTTTATTAAAGCGCATAAAGTGCCGTTTGCACTATTACCAAAGGTTGAAATGGAATTAGATTACTTGGAAAAAAAGAGGGTATTTTAGAAAAAGTCAATAGTTCTGAGTATGCAACCCCTATTGTACCTGTCATTAAAGCTGATGGGAAGGTGCGCATATGTGGTGATTTTAAATGTACTTTAAATCCCAATCTGATTATTGACAAACATCCTCTTCCTTCGATAGAGTAGCTTTTCTGTTCTACGGCTGGGGGGTGAAAAATTCACCAAGCTTAACACAGGCTTATCTACAATTGGAAATTCAGCCAAAAGACAGAAAGTACTTAGTTGAGTACCCATAAGGGACTATATCAAAGCACTCGCCTACTATATGGAGTGGCAAGTGCACCTGCAATTTGGCAACGTACCTTGGAAAACATTTTAAAAGCCATTACGGGAGTGTCAGTTTTTCTCGACGATATTAAAATTACAGGTGCAGATAATAATACACATTTTGAACGGTAAGAACTAGTTCTTAACGCTTTAACTGACCTCCATATTCGAGTAAATTACAATAAATGTCAATTTTTCACTGTGGATATAAAATTGATAAATTTGGTATTTACAAAACTAAAGAAAAGATGGAAGCAATTCTACATGCTAGAATTCCATCAAACAAAACTGAAGTACGCTCATTTGTTCGCTTAATAAATTATTATGGTAGATTTTTACAAAATTTAGGTCATACATTAAAGCCACTTTACCATTTATTACAAGATGGAGTATAATTTACATGGGACAGGAATTATCAAAATGCATTTGATACAGTCAAGAAAGAAATCTTGTCTGAAAGAGTTCTTACTCATTTTGATCCTAAATTACCATTAGTGTTGGCTACGGATGCTAGTCCATATGCTGTGGGAGCAGTGCTTTCACACATCTATCCTGATGGTTCTGGGCATCCAATTCAGTTTGCTTCGCAAACGCTTTCAAACACGCAATAAAAATACATGCAGATCGATAAAGAGGCTTACGCTATTATTTTCGGTATTAAAAATTTTTATTACTACCTATATGGTAGATCATTTACATTATTGGTGGATAATCAGCCTTTAATGCAGATACTTTCACCTTCAAAAACATTAAATACGCTTATAACTACACGCATGCAGCATTATGCTATATTTTTACAAGGATTTTCGTATAAAATTAAATACAAGAATACGAAACACCATGCAAATGCATATGCATTGTCTAGATTGCCAGTGAATACAACAAATCAGTATCAATATGATGTTGCTGATAGTTTTGAAATTTTACAAATTGAAATGCTGCCGGTAAGTTTTAAAGAGTTACAATATGAAACATTAAGAGATCAACAACTAAAACCATTGTTAGATGGATTGCTAAAAGGTAAAAAGTTGATCCCAAAAATAGATTTAATATACCACAAACAGAATTCTCATTACAAACTGGTTGTATACTAAGACAGCAGATAGTTGTATTTCCTTAAAGTCTGCATAAAAAGATTTTAGACGAATTACACGAGTTGCATTTTGGAGTTAATAAAATGAAATCCTTAGCTCAAAGACATTGTTGGTGGCCAGGCATAGCAAAGGACATACAAAACCTATGTCATAATTGTGCGGTCTGTAACCAGCTTAAAAATGAAGCTCCACGTGTATCTACACATTCGTGGGAAAAACCATCAGAACCTTTTGAAAGAGTGCACATTGATTTTGCAGGACCTATTATGGGTAGTTACTACCTAATCTTGGTAGATGCCTATACCCGATGGTCCGAAATTCATCGTATTAAAAATATAACATCTCAAAATACAATTGAAATATTACGAAAAATTTGTAGTACGTTTGGCATTCCAAACATTTTAGTTTCGAATAATGCTCAAACATTCGTGTCCTACGAATTAAAAAAATTCTTACAATTAAATGGTATTATACATAAACTAAGTGCACCATACCACCCCGCTACAAACGGACTTGCAGAAAGGTATGCGCAGACGTTTACAAACCTTTAAAGGAAACAAAAGCGACAGAGATTGTCAACTTGTTAAGTTCTTATTAACTTACAGGAGTACGCCCCGTTCCATAACAAATATAAGTCCATCTTATTTAATGTTTGGACGAGAAATAAGATCACGCTTAGATTTACTTAAACCAAATGTTATGGGTAAAAATGAATTAATTCCAGAGAAACCCATATGCAAATTAACTGTCGGAAGGATAGTTGCGGCCCGAGATCATATCCATGATAGAAAGTGGGAATTTGGATATATTATAAAGCGATTGGGAAAATTACATTATTTAATTCAGTTAGACGATGGACGAAATTGGCAGAGACACGTCGACCAAATTTGTAAAATAGGTGAACATACACCAACCATAAATAATACAAAAAGTACATACATGCATCCTACTGAAACTGTTTCTGGATCTTCTTCAAATGGTATACAGTGTCCGCATAATACTCAGAGACCAGATATTCAGTTCAGAGAACTTGAAAATTGTTCAAATAGTGGTAACGATACTCATTTGAACGATTCTTTACAGAATGATTCAGATAACTTAATGCAACCAGAAAATCAGGGTTTACCATTGGAACAACCTGCTGCGCCTGCATCAAATTTGCCTCATCCTGCTATCAATTTACATGTTATTTCTCCAGTTGGTCTTAGGCTATCAAAAAGAACTATTAAACCGCCTAGTAGGTTGGATTTGTAGATTAAGAGTTGAATTTCCTAAGAAGGGGGAGAACTGTTATAAATGTGTATTGAACTTCTATAGAAATGTATCTATGTTAGGAAGCTGTCTGTACTCTATGTTCTATGATTAGGATACATACTTCACTTCACTTGTATGTTAGTTGTCAGTAGGTCACCATGCTACATTATTACATTGTTAAAAGCATTAATAGTATTTATCAATAAACATCCATTATATTATGCATTATATTTACATTATTACGTACAATTACAACACGTCATTCGACAAGACACATTAATTTTCTGCCTTTCATTTTTCTACAGAAATAATAATGATAATAATAATCACCTTTACCGACTTAAAAATTTTTTCTTTTTTCTGGAACTGGTCTATTACTCTATATTTCATATATTCTAACCATTTACTTCAATTCTTCTTTATGCAAATAAAGGAATATCTCAATTGTTTATTTAATTTTTTTCTTAAAACTAATCAATTCAAGGAAATTGTTATATTCTCTTGTTTTTTAAAACATTTAATTCACAACACAAAAATCTATCCAATTTAATGAATATACAATGATGAAGAGTTTAATAATTAGAAACTATTAAAAGAATAGAGCGAAGATGTTGACGAAAATAAAAAAATTTGTTTCAAATACTCTTGTAATGGTGAAAAGTTCCACACTATGATTCTATTATTACTTACCAAATACATTATCCTTTGACAACGCTTCTAACACTCTTGATGCACCAATTACATTACTTAATGCGGCAGACCAAGTTGCTGTAAGAAGGCCAACTGCGACACTAGCTGGAAATATACTTATACCTGCCATATATAAATAATTGTTTTGTAATAAAAAACGACTACAAGTAGCTGCTGTAAAAAGTGATATACTTAAATATACTGTTAATGTAAAAATTACAGCTGACAGGGTTCCTTTTGGTATAGCTTTGCCAGGATTTTTTAATTCCCCTAAAAATAACTAATAAAAATTAAGGTTACTAATGTCACACAGACCGCTCATATTAGCACCAGCCATAATTCCAGTTACACCAGAAAATAAAACTCCAAATACCGATGCAAATGACACAGAGTCTCTATCAGTTACAGTATAATCTAAAGTATAATTTGACCATAAGTTTTCGTTAAAGGTGTAAGATCGTGCACCAGTAAAATTGCCAAAACGTGTACCATTCATAGGTATTATAGTATTCGAATTTGGTAATGCCACCTAAACAAAATTTTGTTATTTATTTATATAGGTTTAAATTAAAATTTTACCTGCATAGGATTTGTTACAAAAAAACTCACTACTGTTATCCCTATACAAACTACCACTGTTGCTAATATAAAAACTGTTGTTTTGGCAAACATTCCAGCACCAATTAGACATATGACTAAATTAACTAAATTTAAAATAGTGCAGTATAAAAAACGATACCATGGACTATCTGGAATCAATCCATCTGATAAGTTTTCCACTAGATATCCTACAATAAATATTCACATGAAAAGGTTATTACAAACAGCTATTGAATTTCCTATACAGGGTGCCCACAATCTATCTCCGTATATGGGTAACCTTTTTATTATAGAAGATACAATGTTGGTTAAATTAGCAAAGTTGAAGAGAAATTTACGAGTAGTATGATGCTTTTTTGAAAACTCACCTAGATGCTCAACTTTTTTAGATATTTGAAAAAAACTGAAATTTGCCATTTTCTTCAAACGCTAATAACTTTTTAACGGTTTAACCTATAGAGAAAATAAAAACTGCTTGTAAGGTAACTTTTTATGTAGAATTCAATAGCGTATATGACAATTTTAATTGGAAATGGGTTTTCAAGCTACAAACATAACCTCACTTTTTTTAAATAGAAACCATAGTTCAATATAACCCAAATGGAAAGGTTTTTCTTTTCTGATTACCCTGATGTAAGGGTTGATGTACTTATTTTCAGTAGTTTCTTCATAATAAAGAAAAAACGATTTATTTATTTGCGGACATCAAGGAGTCCATGGATACATATTACAAACAAACAAAATGTGTAAAAGTCAATAATGGAAACACAAGTTAGATGTAACTAAATTTATTATAAACTAAGAAAAATAAAATACTTAAAAAATAAACTATCCATACAATACAAATAACTTAATCAAAGGAAACAAAAATTAATTAATGCGAATATGCCCACTCCTACATTAACATATGCTCAAAATGACCTCCATTAGCTTGCAAACACATTTCGCACCTTTTAATTAGGTTTTGGTGCACCTTATTTAACGTTTGTGGTTTTATACTTGTAATAGCTGCTGTAATACTATCTTTGAGTTGCTCAATGTTATTGGATTTTTTAGCATACACTACATCCTTTACAGTACCCCAAAGAAAAAATCCAGTGGCGATAGTTCTGGTGCCCTTGCCGGCCATGGAACAGGACCTGCATTGCCAATCCAATTTGGAAAACCATTATCAAGATATTCAGAAACGGCTTGAGCATTGTGAGCAGGTGCACCGTCATGCTGAAAATAATATAAGTTTTGCAGTAAATGAAGTGGCAAATTATCGAGCATTTCTTGCAATTCATTTTGTAGAAAATTTAAATAGCGTACACCATTTAAATTATAATTATAGAAGAAACGCCCAAGTATTTTATTACCAAAAATGGCACACCACACATTTATCGAAAATTGATGTTGATCCCGCCTTTCTTCTGTTAAACATGCCTTTGTTAGTAAATTTTGCTTCGTCGGTAAATATAATAGTGTGACTAAAACCAGGATTATTATTTGTTTCATTAAGAAACCACCTACAAAACTGTTGTCTTCTCTCACAATCCCCATGATACAGTGTATTGCTAACATGGGTTTTGTATGGTTTGTAGCGGTTTTGTTTTAAAATTAGGCGAGCTTTTTCTGTAGAAGTAGCGCACTCAATTGCAGTTTCTCGGGTGGACCCTGTTGGCTTAAAATTTATGTAGGCTAACACACGTTCTTCATCATCAGTTTTGAATTTTCTTTTATCAGTACTGGGTTTTGTAAAAGCACCAAACTTTTTTAAATTGTTTTCTAATTTAGAAAACAATCGTTTATCTGGCTGCCTTCTTTCCAAATATCTTTTATAATACATATCACCAGCAGCATCACAATTTCTGTTACAGGCATAGTAACAAAAGAGCATGTCATTTTTTTCGTCGTTTGTATACATTCTCTATTATAATCAAATAAATTTAAAAGTCTTCTACACAAAATTTGCAACCTGGAGCAAATAAACACTTTAACTAATAATATCTGACAAATGCCAGTTGTTTTTTGTTTATTTAAAATATGTATCCATGGACTCCTTGATGTCCGCAAATAAAGAAATCGTTTTTTCTTTATTATGAAGAAACTACTGATAATAAGTACATCAACCCTTACATCAGGGTAATCAGAAAAGAAAAACCTTTCCATTTGGGTTATATTGAACTATGGTTTCCATTTAAAAAAAGTGAGGTTATGTTTGTAGCTTGAAAACCCATTTCCAATTAAAATTGTCATATACGCTATTGAATTCTACATAAAAAGTTACCTTACAAGCAGTTTTTAATTTCTCTATAGGTTAAACCGTTAAAAAGTTATTAGCGTTTGAAGAAAATGGCAAATTTAAGTTTTTTTCAAATATCTAAAAAAGTTTAGCATCTAGGTGAGTTTTCAAAAAAGCATCATACTACTCGTAAATTTCTCTTCAACTTTGCTAATTTAACCAACATTGTATCTTCTATAATAAAAAAGTTACCCATATACGGAGATAGATTGTGGGCACCCTGTATATATTTAGCATCCTTAAAAAAGTTGTTCTATTCAGCACTATTTCCTTTTCAAAGACAACTCATCTATTTCTTTCTACTGGTTTGTCAACAATTTTCAGTATCACGGCACTATAGATAGTAATCAATGGATCAATTTTACGCATGAGGTTATATGTCTATGTAAACAAAAACATGCCAATTTTTCTCATTATAAGTAGTCGTTTGTTTGAAAAGAAAAAAACTATCGTTACTGCTTTTAGTGCAATATCTATGAAATTTTATTCAAAATCACAAATTAATGCCTAATACAATAGTTATTCTTAATTGCAATTTCTGAATTTTTCTGTGCGAGTTTTCACAACAACAAAATTTATACTAGTACAAGCTATTATTCAATCTATTTATGTGCAAATTGGTATTGCAGCTTGGTTAAAGGCAGATAAAGAAAATTGCTAGAAAATAAGAATTTAATTCTTAATATGTTAATAGTAAGGATTAGGGCTGATAATAATACTAACTACTGGTAAGTCAGTTTTAATAAATTGGTTTCTTTATAAAACCTATTTTGGTAAACTGGTTTCGGTACTTTTAAAACCATTTTTAACAGATATACAAAACAGTTTTAGTAAAAGAGGATATGGCAAAATTCATTTCACCAAAAAGAATTTGAATAAATTGCATTTGGTCAGAAATGGTTTTGTTAAATCATTTTTGATAGAATCTTTTGCTTATTAAATCGTGTTGTCAGAATTTGAATAGTTTATTGTAAAAGAAACTTTACTAGTTTCGTCAGTGAAGATCAATTGGTTTTTACATACCAAATAGTGAATTTCTGAATTTTTCTGTGTGGAAGTTTTTAAAGCAACGAAATTTACATTAGTACAAGCTATTAATTAATATATTTATGTGCAAATTGGTATTGCAGCTTGATTAAAGGCAGATAAAGAAAATTGTTAGAAAATAAGAATTTAATTCTTAATATGTTAATAGTAAGGATTTTGACTGATAATAATACCCATTACTGGTAAGTCAGTCTTAGTAAATTGGTTTCTTTATAAAACCCATTTTGGTAAACTGGTTTCGGTACTTTTAAAACCATTTTTAGCAGATGTACAAAATAGTTTAGGAAAAGAGGATATGACAGAATCCATTTCACCAAAAAGAGTTTGGATAAATTGCATTTGGTCAGAAACGGTTTTGTTAAATCATTTTTGGTAGAACCGTGTTGTCAGAATTTGAATGGTTTTTGTAAAAGAAACTTTACTAGTTTCGTCACAGTTGGTTTTTACATACCAAATAGTATTTGCAAAATCCATAAATCGCCAAAGATTTTTGTTGATTAATGTGACGAACGATTACTGCTTCAACCACATGTAATCTAGTTTAATCTAGTGTATACCCTCTGTGAAATTCTGTTAAATCGTATGTGAAGTTTGTGTAATCCGTGTAATCTGTATACTCAATGTGGAATTCTTTGTAATCTATGTATTCTTTGTATAATCTGTATATTTTCTGTGAAATCAGGATTTATCCCAGGTAATTATCCGAGTAGGAAAAGATTCATATACCCATGCACAGTTACTGATAAAATAAAAACCATAATCAGGAAACAAAATTACTATGCACGAAGCGCTTTACTGATGGTATTTAGTTAGGTAGCCTTATGTTGAATGTCGCTGACCATGGCGAGCTTGGCATAGAATTACTTAATTCATAGCACAATCATTGCATTCATGTGTTCCTAATGTTGTGTATTATACACGTATTATGCTCATGTTTATGAGATCGTATTCATGCCCTATTGTATTTAAATTACAAATAGTTTCAAAAGTTTGAAAACAATTTTATTAGCATAATATTGGCCTATTCATTTATAGATTCACAGTTTTAAACGGTTTTAAAATGATGATATCATAGCACATTAAAAATATACAACATAGTATTATAATAGCAATGTTAGAACTTAATGTGTTAATCTCACTTCCAAGAATATAAACGATTTAATTCCTTTTTGATGGTATGGAATTTAAAACACTAGGTATACATTTATTTTAAATCTAAAATCAATAATTAAATGAATACATATATTATTATAGAAAAACAGTGTTATTTCTAAAATTACCAATTTTTACAACTAATGTTAATTGGGGCATCATAATTAAGCTTGGCGTTTCCATAACTGAATTTTCTTTGCAATACTTTACACCTGCAAATGAATTTTTGCTGCGATTGGTTAAAGTGTTCAATTATTACTTCTATTATGAAAAAAAGAGTCAATAAAATGGTAAATCCTTGTGCAAGTTTTTTTTTGTTCGGGAGTTTCAAAACAATCATTTTACCAATACAGGCTGTCCAGAAACACTTTTCACAATATATTAATAACTAATATTTTACTCGGATGTCTGATCTAAATAATATATTTAAGGTTTTATTAAATTTATTTGAAATCATTGGACGAGTTGTTTGAAAATTTCAATCATGCTGCCTAAAGTAATTATTATGACTGTATAATGTAGATAGCTCAGGGTAAAGTTCAAGCAGTGTATACAATTACTATTTCACCCAAACTATTTTCAGTTGAGTGTTTATTTAACTGAAACATTTGTATAAAAATAACTTTTTGCACTATAGTCACTTTTGCTATCCAAGCCTACAATCTACAATGTCTCCATAACTATGAAATTCTTCTCCATTGTTAAAACCATGCTTGATGTTACCAATAGTTTTTCAAGATTCAAACAATAAACTACCTATATTCCAAGTTTTATTTTTAACTGATTGTTTTAATTAAAATCTTTGAAGTTCAGTAGAAATCTACTCTTTGTTAAGTTATGCTCATGCTGAATCCTTTGATGCAGATTCCACAATAGATTTTATCCACACTTATAAACTCTGTATGTATTTGAAAAATTCATACTTCAAACATAGTTCTTAATGATATTTGAAGAATTTTAAGTTCATTTTCCAGTTTTCTTATCTTGACAGTTTATTCCTCCTGTTCGAAAGGAATAGTAACTTTGACCTCATAGTGAATATCCCATAATCTTTCTTTATATGATTTATTTAATTCACTTAGTCCCAAGAAGTAATATAAAACTCAAAAGTGAATACGCCTTGCCTTATATCATAGATTAGTAGTAAGGATAAGTATTTGTTTACACATTAATAATTTGACATTACATTAAGGGTTATTTTAGCGAATCGTGATTTTTTAAGTTGAACTGAAAACACCGTGTTATATCCTTTTCTAAAGGTTTCTCACTTCCTCCATTGCGCATTCCAGGGTCGCTGAGATTTTGAAACAGTTCTACCGCCTTTTTGCGATACTAATCTTTAAAATTAATACATTACAATAATCACCATATAACTATTAAATAAATTCTTCTTAAGCTTCTTTGGGAATTAAACCACTCATAGTTTTTAAAATGATCTTTATTTACGTTTGATCCATGACCTAGGATCGTTGTCAAAATAATAAAACTTCAAGTTTGGCGTTTCGACATAAATTGAAGGTTACTTTGATTTATTGATGTTTGAAATATTTGATTTGAGTACACTAAGCAAAAATTTTAAAGTTTAAAGAATGATTGCCTTCAATTTGTGTTGCGACCTGGGATCGACTTTCCTAAGGTTAGCGTGATTTCACGTTAGCGTGTTGGCTACCTTAGGAAAGTCGATCCCAGGTCGCAACACAAATTGAAGGCGATCATTCTTTAAACTTTAAAATGCTTAGTGTACTCAAATCAAATATTTCAAACATCAATAAATCAAAGTAACCTTCAATTTATGTCATAAACGTCAAAACTTGAAGTTTTATTATTTGACAACGATCCTAGGTCATGGATCAAACGTAAATAAAGATCATTTTAAAACTATGAGTGGTTTAATTCCCAAAGAAGCTTAAGAAGAATGCTAAACAAACCACAACAAACATACAGGGAGTATTTATTAAATAAATGTTTTATTTTGCTAAATAGTAGAACACTTTATTTTATTCAAGTATTTTTAATTTATATAGTAACTGACTTTGTAGGAATTTTCTATCATTCGAAAATCATTCTTGCTCCTACATAACAGTACACAAATCATAAAGTCATAATAAAACTCTCTTGATTTTAATAACATTGGAAGTGAAACAAAGTGTACAATTCCTAATTCCTTCTAACCCCAACATTCACTATTGTATTCAGTAATCAGTATTCAGCTATTCACTTCATAGTTTATGTTCATGATTCATCCTTTACCGTTCAAGCAGGTAAAGGTTGGAACGTTGTCCGTTTTCAGTCATTCAGACCAGGATTCTTTTATTTTGTAGTCCGTATTGAATTATTCTCGTAGAAACCAAAGAACTAGTTCGTTCAGTCCATAGTTCGGAATAGTTCATTTTAGCCTATTCGGTCATGAACTACTCATCACGACTTGACAGTACACTACAATAAACAAAGAATTATAAAATTTAAAAGTATTGTAATGATTTCTAAATACTTAAATCATGATACAGTAGCTGTTCACTTATTTAAAAAAAGACTGATTTCTTATCTGACAGCTGATGCTCTACCTTCCTTGCAGAACATATTTTAGATTCTATTATTGCTTGTCCACTGGTTTTTAGAGTTTCTACTTGCACCTTATTTATACCCAGTGCCTTATTATTTTTCAGACTCTAATGTTCAAACTCATCTCTAAGTATAGGATATCGCCCTTTTCAATGTCTGATTCCTATTCTAGTGCTTCTAGTTCCTGTCCTGCATATAAATTCCTTAGATACTCTTGCCAGCTAACTACTTTCTCTACATTTTCTATAACGTTTCTTCCTGCGTCCGTTAAATTTTTGGTATATAGTTTATATCACTAAAATTCATTCTGATTAGTTTGTATGCTTCATCTGTCTTTCCTATTTCCATCTTAGTTTGTACCTCTTTACACTATTCCTCAATCCATTGCTATACAGCTTTCCTGAGTTTGCAAAAAATTTTCCATTTTATGGCTCTGTGTCTCTGTCTTCCTGCTTCATTAGGTTTGTTTTTGTATTTTCACCTTCTTCTAAGTTTAGAACATCTTTTATTACCATGGCTTCTTATTTTCTTTTTGTTTATACCCCCAGAATATCTTTGGCCGCTATATCTAGGCTGGATTTACTGTCATTCCATTCTGTTTCCACTTCTTTAATATCAGAAATTTTTCCGATGTCTTTCAGTAATTGGTTTGACTTTTTCTCAAATCTTTTGTGGATATCTTTATCTTTTAGTTTCTCAAAGTCCAAGTGCCTTTTTCTGTTCCTTTTTCAAAATTTTAAATATAAATACGGCTTTCATAATTATTATCTTGTGGTTAGTGTCCATATCTGCTTCTAGGTAGTTTCTAGTCTTTTACTTGATTCATAAACCCTTGTCGAACAAGAATGTAATCTATTTGATATCTCCGTATGTCATCTAGCATCTTCCACGTATACTGTCTTCTAGCATGATGTAGAAATAATGTGTTTATGATGGTTAAATTGTTTTTGTCGCAAAATTCTACCAGCCTATTTGCCCTGTCATTTCTCGTGCCTAAACCAAATAAACCTACTACCGCTCCTTCCCTACCCTCGCCTACCACTGCATTAAAATCTCCTGTAATTATTAAATTTTCATGTCCTTTTACAAATCTTAGTGTCTTCGATATCTTTATAGATCGCTTCTACCTCCTCGTCACTGTAGCTTGGTGGTGGGCAAGTATACTTGTATTATTACTGTATTTACGAGTTTAGATTTTAATCTAACCATGACCACTCTTTCATATGTAAGTAGTTTTCTACACAGTGTCCTATCTTGTTCCGCATGACTATCCTCACACCTGAATTTCCTTCCTCTGATCCTGTATGAATTACCTTAAAGTCTCTGTTCCAAAAATCCCCCGTCTCTGGCCACCGTACTTTGCTAATCCCTACTATATCTAATGCTATCCTATCCATTTCAATTTTCAGATTCTCTAGCTTACCTACTTGCTTCATGGTTCTGACATTCCACGCTCGGATCCGCAAAATATTCGCTGCTCTTCCTTTAAACTGGTCGATCACATCCTCCGAAGTAGTTCCCTCCCGAGATCCGAATGGGGAACTATTTTAACTCCAGAAACTTTTACCAAAGAGGATGCCATCATTTTGAAACATTTTCAGTATGCTGTCTACTTGGGAGGTAATGTGGTGGTTTCCCGTTGCCTTTCACATCACAGTAGTATGTCTTAGACTGTCATACCGACCTCCAAGGTCTCTGCCATGCTAGGTACCGAAAGAGCTGCTGTCCTCCTTGGGGGACCTGTGTTAGTCTGGTTCCTCATTAAAGACCCCCACTAAATTGGTTAAACCTATAATTTGGCTCTTTAACTCACTGAAACACGTAATCCATTCTACCCGTTCTAGTATTTTAGAACTTCTTTAAGATGCAGGTCCTTTCAGATTGGTACACAACTTTAAAAATTTGTAAATCAAAAACAGCATGAAATAAAAACATTCTGTAGAATTCTTTTTTAACTAGTACAAAGGAAGTACAAAGTCTTAAGTTTATATAAAATAATGAGATAATTTCCCATTTCAAATGAGGATCTAAAATATCCAAGCATTGAACTTATGCACACTGTTGGCTTGCAATATTGTAACGTTCTGTTTTTCCTCTCCAGTAGTAACACATATAAATTCTGTGTTGTGCTACAAAAATTTTAAAATCCCTTTTAATTCAATATAATTCGTATATCTAGAACTATACATAATTAAAAGAAAGTTATAATTTTGAAACACTATTTATTATCCTTTCATTCTATTTTATCTAGTAAATAAATTCATCGTTATAAGTACTCCAGTTTTGTGTTTAACATTATGTTACAACTCGTACATGCTAGTTAGAATTTCCATAAATTATCTCCAAGGTAATGTAATTTAAAGCGATTGTGCGCACATGTTGTTTTGAATACTATGTTGAAGCCTCGATTGTTCACGGACTCCGGCAGTCGACCCTTTACCGTCCTAATAATAAGATGAAGCAGTTAATATTAAAGGGCGACAAGGCTGGCATTTCAATTATGCAGTAAATCGATCCAAATGTGTTAGACAGTTCATCATGGTTTGTATTTTATGCTTTGTATAATTAAAACTAATTTTAATTAGTTTCCCTTAGCGCAACACTGAAGTTTTTAATTAATACGGAGATTTTTGGTCAACACGGAAGTTTTTGGTCAACACTGAAGTTTTTAGTTAACACGAAGGTTTTTAGTCAACATGGAAATTTTTGGTCATTACGGAAGTTTTTGGTTTACACTGAAGTTTTCATCTAATAATGGCTATGCGTAACAGCTAATCTATAGCGTATAAATTGTATACGAATGGAAACCTACAGTTAGAGACTTCAACGATGACTCTCCCCTAAGGTGGAGTACACTCTTTATTTTTATGGTTTTGATCTTCAGGATATTGCTGTAATAAAACGCATGAGTTTTTGCTGTCATTATGCAGTATTAGAGGCGCATACATGCTTCGAGTTTATCTACTAAATGGTGTGTAACAAATTTCACTCTACGTTCGAGGTCGGTAAGTCGATTTTCCTTTGTTATGAAAACCGTCTGTTTGACGTACAACGTTTAGTGGTTATTTTTCTCTAATTAGAAGATATCCAAAGTTAAGCTGTAATCTTTGAAGATTACACTAAATTAAATTCTTGCTATATAGGATTTTACCAAAACGATCTGTTCAAGAACTTAGATTGTGAATCATACTAAATAGATGTCGTTATTAGAATTTGCTTATTTACGTTGATTTTTTTAAATACAGTTGAGTAGTTTCTTACACGTGATACTTTTTTAACAAGGCTTAAAATTACTAATTAAAAGATCCTCGTACATAAGTAATTTAATAAAAATGTATGTCGTTTGATCAGTACTTGAAAAATGACAAAAACTAATAATTTTGATAATGAAATATATATAATGCCTATTTACGTTAAAGGCTCCGATATAATCAAGTTTATTACAGAAATAAAAGTGGATAACTAAACACTTACAACATCTATTGTAAATTCCTGTTCAGTTTGAAACAAAATTATTTATAGTTAATACATATCTTGGTTTATAACAAGTCTAATTATTTTAAAATTTACAAGTGGTTAATCCCACTTAAAGAGATACTAAAAGGTTGTATTTATTCTACCTCATACATTTTTGTATTCTATAAATCTTATATGAACCAAGGGTGTATATATTTAATAAGTAGGGTGTCCATGCACCAATGGCCGGTAGCAAATTCTATAAGTACATATAAGTTGTCTGATTTATTGATTTTATTATTTTGAGACGCAAACTGCTGTCTCCACTACGGGCGTCGCCGTGGATCAATGTAGTAAGCGTAAGACTACGAATCCCAAGGTCCCGGGTTCATATCCCGACACGGCCAACTGCTTGAAAAATGGCAGGTGAGCATTTTTCACAAAAATTACGCCCTCGTTCGGATGAGAGGTTAAATGGAGGTCCCGTGTGTGAGTGTTGTCACGCACGTTAAAGATCCCTACCTTGCCTGGAACGGCAAGGGTTCGGCAAAATTGTAAATTTCCAAGCAACAAAAAACTCGCCTCCTGGCCAATGTAGTACCTACATATGGAGCATTGGAAATGTAAATAAACTGTCTCCACTACACCCAAGGTCCCGGGTTTGAATCCCGACATGGTCCGCTTGAAAAATGTTAGGCGAGCATTTTTCACAAAAATACACCCTCGTTCAAATGAGAGGCAAAATGGAGGTCCCGTGTGTGTGTTGTCATGCACGTTAACGATCCCTACCTTGCTTAGAACAGCAAGGGTTCGGCAAAATTCTAAATTTTCCAGGTAAAAAAAAAACTCGCTTCCTGGCCAATGTAGTACCTTCGGGTGGAGCATTGGAAAATCACATGTAATGTCTCCAATGCATTTTTATGTATTTTATTTTATTTCAGGATAAACGTTTGTACCATCTATGATTACAAAATCTTGTATTCCGATAACAGAATATATTCGTCGAGCTTCCTGTATTTTTCTTGGCGATATTCCTTGTTCTTTTATATTGCATAAGTACAGTGGCGCCTGACCCATCCGTATTTATTTAACGACCCCCCTGATAGTCTCTAAAAACCACTGAAGTTAGAGTTCAGAGCTAGTACGGAAGTCTACAAAAGTCAGTTTGTGTTAATACGGATAAATCAACATCTTCTGCACGACTTTAGTTAGAAATATGTTTGCCTAGGTATCCCCTAAGTCTACAAAAGCTTAGATGTTTCTCTGTCGCTACATGATGTGGCTTGACAACACAGAGAAAATAAAATTGTTTAAATATTACAATACTACTTTAAACGTTGCAGTTTAGGAGACAAAAAAATCAGGTTCATAACACATGTTGTTAGAAGCAGTGCCAGTGATAGAAACATTGTAATATACATGAGGTAGATAGGTCATCTACTTACAGTGTCACCAAGCAAACATAGGATCAGGAAAATACGTGAACTAATTTCCAACAAGAACATATGGAACCAATCAGAAAGCGATTTGTTTCAAAGTACACTGCGGGAACAAAGCATTTTTAAGCAAATTAAAAATTCCCTGGTGTGTTCCATATATGCATTTAATAAATTGTTTTAGATTAAGGTGTGTGTTATGTCATGTCATTGTTAATTAAATATTCTAAAATTATTAAAGATTAAAAAATACAATAATGCCATGAATGTTGAATATTAATAACATAATCTTACAAATATTTCAATTTGACAAATAAAAGCTTTCTACACTGAATGTACTTCTCAGCAGTGACATCAAGGACACAACTCCCAAGTCCTATGTTTGCTTGGTGGCACTATAATTTAGTTATTCTCAATGCATTTTGCTATGTCGTGTAACTAAAATTAATATGCCATATCTTCTGATTGTTTAAACTATTACACAACACACAGTATCACTTTTTGCATTTGAAGATTTAATTGTGAATTGCATGTTTACTGTAACTAAAAGGAAACTATGGTGCAAATCGTATTAAACTCGTTTACAAAACTAGCATAGAATAGCACATTTGAAAATTCAAACAAATAGAGTGCTTTTTGAACACCTTTTGTAAGCAGTCAAAATTGGTGAGTAATTATCATAATTTAAGTAAATAAGTACACGCATTTCATACATACTTGTTTAAAGTTTTCAATTTCTAAGAAATCATATTATTGCATAAATAATTACTCTACTCCCAGTTTCAAACATAAGTTAAAGTGATAATCCACAAAATTAAGAATTTTACGTGTGATTAAAAACTCCATTAGATAAAGCGACTTGCTGATTAGAAAAATAAAGTCGGATTCTCCCAACTAACTTTCTGTGATGTGTCACCTCTTTACTTTATAAATTTACATAGACATTTTTAAAAATACCTTTAAATTTTGTCATTATTTTTAAGAAATAATTTTTTAAGCAAAAATATCAATTTATGACCCTTTCTTAAGCATCAGTTAAAATATTTCTATGAAAATTGTGAATCATCCTGCATTTAAATCTTAGTTACAATTTGTGGCTATTTTCTGTTATAAGCTTACCCTTGGGTCCGATATTTTGAACTAGTCCTTCAACACATCCCGATATATTAAGTGCACTGTTAACAATATTAGCTAAGAAAAATAATGTACCAATAGATCCACCAAATTCTGGTCCAAGGGTGCGACTAATCATAACTAAAATAGAAATATAAATTACCTTGGAACAATAAGCTAACTTACAGTATGCTCCACCGCCTTCAACTGCACCATTAGTTGAAATTGCACATATAGATGCAACAGTAAAAACAAGTATCATATAAGCTATCGCAAATTGTAAAAGAGTTACAAGTATGCCTGCGTTTCCAACAGCATAACCTACACATTTAAAATACATAAATAAAGCTCTCCTTAACGCTGCTTACCAACACGTAAAAATATCAAAGATGAGAACATCGAAAGAGTCACAGGGCAGAAAACTCCTGCAAATACTCCTAGTGTACGACTGTCTGATTGATCACGCATAGATCCAAACTCTATATATCCATCAGAAATTGTATTAGGTTCTTCTGTTTTATTTAGTAAGTGCCTTAATTTGCTCCACATGCTAACATGTGAAACTAACGGGGTTTTATCAGTCATTTCTCCATTAGTAGAGCCTACTTCTGGTGCCAACATTTTTAAACTGTGAAATTAATATTCACAAAATAAAAACAATTTAAAAACATGTACACATCTATTTAGTCACAAAACAAAAGATCACCTTATCTGTTGTGATGTCATCTTGAGCTTGATAAGATATAAAAATAAACATATGGCCAGGGTGTGTTCGTTACGTAGGCAGCATTTAAAATGCGTTCTGAAACAAAGAACAACTACTCTTTATAATACGATCACTTAAAAAAATTATAATCCGAATGTTCACAACTTTATTATTAATATGCTTTTAATAGGCTATCATCTTTATAAGTTCAAGAAACAAATATTATTATATAGGGATAGAGCGGCAAAAATATTTAAACCCCAAAGCGGCATGGTACCCAAAAAACTCAAAAAAGGCTCTGAATGTGTCACATTCAAAAATTAGTACCCCCGCTTTTTGACATATACACAATTCCACCACATGATGGGCTGCCTTTGTGAAAATCATCAACCTCCGGTTATTTGCCAAAAATTCGGCAACAAACAATTAACTTTTTATTATATCTATTACGAGCCCTGCGCTGTCAAATTAAAAAATTCATATCTCCAAAAAAAATTGGTACTTCCGCGATTTGACATAAACACAAGGTCTACCACATGATGGGCTACCTTGGTGAAAATTTTAAGCTTCCGATATTTTGCCAAAAACTCGGCAACGAGCAATTAACTCTTTATTATACCTATTACGAGTCCGTGCGCTATCACATTAAAAAATTCATATCTCCGAAAAAAATTGGTACTCCCGCGTTTTGGCATATACACAGGGTCCACCACATGATGGGCTGCCTTTGTGAAAATTAACAGCCTTCGGTGTTCTGCCGAAAATTCGGCAACGAGCAATTAACTTTTTAATATACCTATTGCGAGCCGTGCGCTGTCACATTAAAAAATTGGCATTCCCGCGTTTTGACATATACACATGGTCCACCACATGATCGGCTGTCTTTGTGAAAATTATCAGCCTCCGGTGTTTTGCCAAAAATTCGGCAACGAGCAAGTAACTTGTTAATATACCTATTACGAGCCCTGCGCTGTCGCATTAAAAAATTCATACCTCCGAAAAAAATTGGTACTCCTACATTTTTATTATCAGGATTTAGATATCAGAGACTTTTACACGTTTTGCTTAGGCTGAAGGTTGGACAAACATCCACTAAACATTCAAAAGAAAAGGATGGTTACAATTGCGGAGTATTCGTAATGTATAGTAGAATTTATTTAAAAAGAGCCTGTACGTCATCATGCACACACGGTTAAAATGGTGTCAGATAGTCCATTGTTTATAAATAGGCGTGTTCATTCAGCATATCAGTGGCGTAGATAATTTGCTGCTAAATGTCAATTGGTACTTGTGACTTTGATATTCTATATTTATTTCTTGCGCTTTCGTAGTTGTCTTTGTGTTTTATGTTTTGCTTATTCGCGTATTCGCCATGTAAATTTAAACCAACTACAAAATAAAACTTGATTTTAGAATATTTACTCTATGGGAGTTTGATAAAAATTATTAAATCCGCTACGTCACTGACTTTCAAGGTTTGCGCATATGTCAAATGACGTACAGGCTTTTCTTAAATAAATTCTACTTCTACTACATCCATAACTTAATTCTTAATGGCGGGGTGTTCATTTACGACGAAAATTGTTTAACAGATAGCTATCGCTGCTATTTACAAAATTATCTCCTAAATCATTCAATGTATGTTGAAGAATAGTATACGTACTGCGCACTATCTGGACTTTGCAGTTTTGACTATTCTTGGCGGGGATGCAGTGAATGCAAACAATGAATACGAGTCGACAAAGATGACGTAATAGAACCTAACCAATGTTGCCATACAAATAGAAGCGATTCAGCTAACGAATGGGTAGCATGTGACGTTTGTCGACGCTGGGTACACTTTAATTGTATAACAGATTCAAAGATCAACCTAACCTCTTATAAAGAGATGGAGTTTAAATGTAAAATTTGTGAAAAAAATTTATAATTGTACATAAAATCTGTTAAAATTATCTTTACACCTAAACTGCCCGTTGAAACGGCTATGCATTGTCTAATATGCCGGAATAAAAAATGTAGGCCATTCACATAATTTGCCCGTTTAAAGGGTTGTGAATTGTCTAATATGCCGTGATAAAAAATTTAAATCAATTAATTAAACAAATTATAAATTGTAGGTGTATTTATATTAAATTACTCTGTTTTCCTAAAATTCCCTCCATCCACATTAGCATCATCCTATACCACCCTGATACCCACAAATTGGAACATATTGTGCCTTTTCTTGAATAATTCCAGTTCCAGACTTAAACCTACTACTATAACTTTCATATAAAAATTATAATTTTTATAATTTGTTCTATCAAGTATAATAAATTCTCTATTCTGCATATTCTCACCTATAGGTGCAGCCTGACTTGCAAGGGGAGAGACGATGACGACAACATAGTAGAAAGTTGTTCATGAATCTCAAAGTACTATAGCACTGTTTTGATCATTATAAGATACTGTAATTCAGTAAATACTGTTTCTTTATGTACAGTGCGTTAATGAAAGCTATTACTATGCTACTATGCGCCCTAAATAATTTTTGATACACTGACTCTTATTTAAAAATTACAAAATTATGTCAAAAGCAGACAGAAAAACGGTAGCAGCCTTTTGGAATGCTGTGCTTCAGATATATGGGGATGATAGCAGGGACAGACAAAGTTAATAACAAATAGGTTATACAAATAGTGGGGGAACAAGGATATCTATGGAAAAAAATAGGAGAAATAGAAGGGCGGAATACGTTTTAAGGCATTTTTGGAGAATAGTATGGGATATATTACAAGCAGAGATAGGAAAATGGAGGTAAATATAGACCTAGATCAGATAGTGGATAGATGGAGGCTGTGCAAATTTCAGGGAAATGTGTAGATTAGTTCAGAATAGGAAACAATGATAGTACGCGTCTAACAAGTTCCAGGACTGAAGATCTAATGATGATAATATCAAAATATTAATCAAGGAGGACATATTTTGCCATACTCAAGTTTTCTATAATTTCTACCCCGCGTATCCAAAATCGACATACGAATTTTTTTTAATGAGAGTTCCTTAATTTTATTATTTTTAAATTGTTCCAGGAGTTGATTGTGAAAATGCATAACATGGGTCGAGGATTAATACTGTGCGAAATATGTACGTTTTTGAAGTAACGATTTAATCAATCTATTTGCAAACAGGCGTTTTAGATAAATCATTAATTCCAAAACTAGTTAATCAAGTGTTGAAATTGACTTCCGTCGACTTGTATTAATGATAAACTTTACCTTCAAAATCTCTTCTTTACCAAACTTGCGGGGTTAGTTGTTGACATTCTTGAAATACATTTCTGTTATCGGTTCGTCGGACGAATCTTCAAATGAAAGAAAAATAAAACATTTATAAAAATTTAAGGATTGGCCTTGGGGGTGTGTGTGTTGAAATTATACAAAATTTGTGTATGACAAAATATGTGTGCCTTGAGTGATATTTAAACGTTATTGCATTTTTATAAAATTCAGTATATCGAAAGTTGTTTAGGGTGAAATGTGTTAATTGAAACGCATTGTATTTATGGCAAGACCATTGGACCTAGCACAAACAGACACGTAACCAAATTTTTTAACACGAAAAGTTTTAATTGACGAAGAAGCAAAAACAACGGCAGGTTCAGTGGCTTAGGGAAAATTCATCTAAAATTACTGTTTACTGTTTTACTTTATATTTTGTGCTAAAATATTTCTGTAAAACAGATTTATATAAACCAATGTGTCGTGCAAGTGTTATTAAGGTGGTCAAAAACTCCCGAAATATTTACCACTATTTTACTTAATATTTTATCGGAAAATATAATAACCTCGTGAAAGCAAATGGAACATCAATCAGGATCAAACCAAGCTTATTCCATTTGCATATACTATGTCTACCACCCATAAAAATTCCACTTTGAAGTAATTTTTAAATTGTCGGATAAAATATTAAGTATTAAGTATTAAGTGGGTGGGTGTTTATCTATGTTTCATGTGCTTTTGACGTTGTTGGGTGGTGATAAACTGAAACAAAATTATTTTTTACAATCATACCACACACTCACTCAGAAAAGCAAGAAATTAACTCTCAATTAATTACTAATGTTTTCTGTATTATTTTAAAGAAACTTCAGCAGCAACCGGTATGAAATTACCACAGGTTAGAAAAATAATAACAATGGCGTGGCTGTATTTTTTGGGGGTTGAATAAAACGGCATCCCCAGTGCTAATTACGATTGGCGCGGACGCTAACAATTAAATGACAGTTTACTATACGCCTATTCATTTGTAGGCAGATGACTGTGATTTATGTGGTGTTCATAGAGACCCTTACCTCATTCAAACTATAAATGGTAAAATCTTGTACTCATAATTTTGTGAATCATGAGATGGATTTGTTTATCTTGTGATAGTGTTGAACAGTGGGGGAAAGCGAGCGTAAGTTTACAAGGGACTCGCGGTTGTGAAAGGGGATAGTTAAAATGTATCTACGCTATTGTACTTATTTTAGTATATTATTGTAGTGAGAATAATTATAATTTTACACTTGCAAGTAGCAGGTTCTGTTGTAGCAAATGTCCATTTATATATAAAAATAATCCAGATATTGATTTGCTATTAGAGAATTTAGTGGTTTTACAATGTTCATGTATTCGTTCTTGGATCTACACAATAAAAGATAATTTATGGTACCTGAGATTATTTATTTTCAAGGACTGGAAAGGGGTTTCATAGCAATAATAATCTTGGGACACTTGCACTTTAGGAGAAAGAAATATTCTCTGACAGTCTATTGTAATTTATAGTTTATTACCAGTGTATTCATTCTTTGCTTTATACTTTGCATCTTGTTTATTTACATAACGTTGTAATCTTCTTGTTACTGAGTTAACTATGTCCACATAAATATATAACAAAATGTTGAATGTTTTAAATATTCTTCGAAGTACCATCAACTGCATAGGTCATTGTCGATGGACTAAATAAATTTTAAAATAATTGTATATGAAAAAACCCAAAAGATTATCTTTTGCACGCTTTGTTACGTGCCAAAGTGGCCCTGTAACATATGTATTAGGTTAAGTTGATTTATGGAGGTTTCGCGCCATAATTTCAAAAGACGCGGCGCGCGGAATTTGAATAGACTAGGCGTGTACTTCCGTTACGTCATAGTGCATTTGCGCAGATCGTGCGACTCTAGAGGGATGGACGAATAAGTTCGCGCGGATGTGAAAAAGACAAGGAGTGGGGACAAAGTGGTGAAAGGTTTCCGTGACGCTCTTGAACGTGGCTTTTTGCCTTTGTTCTTCGAGTGAAGTGGTTGTTTTTTGGTAACGTATCGTTAGCTTTACCTATGTAGATTTCCTTGCTTGCTTATCTTTTGTTTGTCGACCCCTACCTGTTTTTTTCCGTCATTCCCTACATAGGTAGATAAATTTGCAGCCACCTCGAGGCAAACCGGACTCCACGACCCTGATGTCCATGCCCCGCTAGCCGCTCCGGAGGAATCACCATCTTTAATCCCTCCGGGATGTAGCCGGATGGACTTCAATAGAGGCCTACCGTAGCGCAACTTCGTGCGTATGCCGGATATCTTATGTGAGTATTCTGTTTGTAAAAATTATTCGCTTTTATCTTTCATTGTTTAAATATGTAAATTTCCGTAGTATTACGCAATGTAATTTGTGCAGTGGTGACGTCATGGTAGATGACCGCGCCCCAAATCTGTATAAGGTTCGCGCTGCCCTCCGCTAGAGGCGTCACTCGCTTTATTCATTGCGCTAGCGCGATGTGTTTATGAACTCTTAAACTGTATTACCGATTTT
The DNA here is from genome assembly GCA_036346225.1 of Platerodrilus igneus. Lineage (NCBI taxonomy): Eukaryota > Metazoa > Arthropoda > Insecta > Coleoptera > Lycidae > Platerodrilus > Platerodrilus igneus. The sequence continues at coordinate 5,032,141 of JARFIW010000124.1, forward strand.
GTAACTGTATTTATCGACGTAGTTCGTAAACTGTTTTATCGACTTTTAAAGGGTAAGAACTATCACCAATTGAATTGTAATACGTAATACGTAATACTATTACGTAATACCGAATACGTACAATTGAATTGTAATAGCTTAACGTCCAGATAATTGTTTACCACATTGAGCCACGTTTGCAACATTTCATAATCACAGGTCCTTTCAATGCTTAAGTATCGATATCTTTCTTCAATAAGTACTTTACAAAATATTATTTGAAATGCAACGTAGTTTTTATTATTTTGTTTACACCAACCTGCATGGACTGATAATATGTGTATTTTTTATAAGAATGTGGATTCAACGTAGGTTCTGTTGGATGTACCCCTACAATAATAAATAGCTTGGAACTTTTGTAAGAAATGGCAGCCAATTAGTGATTTTAGAAGTTTTGTCAAGACATCCTTAAAAATGTCAAGGGTCATTATTTTATAGTAATGCTAGTTATGTATCCCCCAATTATATATATGTATTGAAATATTGAATGTAATAGGAAGTATTAGAAATTGTTAAATAAAGTATACGTTCATTGCAACATTGTAATACAAGGATAACCCAGAGAGGTTATCGACAGTTCATGAGAACGGAATGCAACTTTGCATCCGTGAGGGCAGTGATACTGCAGGTGGCAGGTCACAGGCGGTTAACATACCGCAATTACTTAGAATTAAGATTGATACATTGTAACAAAGTGTAAAGCAGACATGAGATCTGCAAGTTCCCACAGCCGTGTGAGGGGCAGGTTATTATAAAAAGCCCGGGAGCTCAATGCCCGGCAGTCAGTCTTCGAACTCCATACTTCGTTGTTCAAGCTACTCACCTTAGTACAATTAATTATTTTTTATTAAAGTTATTATGAACAAGTTATTCCAAATTTCACTGTAATTTCTGTTTCAAATTAAATAAATTTTTGTTAAGTATTTGAAGTTGTTTTTTAAAAACACAGCTCCAAAGGCCCGAACCTTAACTGGCGCAGACGGTAGGATGTCAAAAGGGCACTAAAACTCCAAAAATCGGAAGATTGGTGACCAAGAATTTTAATTCGCAATTTTGACAGAACCCAAACCAAGTTGGAGGAAGAACACAAATCGTCTAAATCCAGCAACAAACCAAGTTGGAGGAAGAACAAAAATAGTCTAAATCCAGCAACAAACCAAGGTGGACAAGATACAGCATCGATCGAGCCCACAAAAGAAACAGATGAAATTAATGTAAGTTCATTTCCTTTTTATACCAATTTAAACCACAAACTATAATTGATATATGCTAGTATTATTATTTTATTGTTGATTACCATTTATTATGTTATGAATTTTATTTTATGCCAATATTGTTTTGAAAATAGTTACAAAGAGAAATTATTTTCAATAAACGAGACTGTATAACATTTTATAAGAAAGTAAAAGAGATTTTCTTTAAAAAAAAAGCAAATGAGACTTGATATTTAAGAGATTCTTACCACAATTATTAAAGCAAACTCAAAAATAAACCAAAAATAACGGACGCACTAACACCAAATAAGAAACATTAACTAGCGCGATTCAAACGCACGTTATAAACCGGTAAACTAAAACACAGAACGCAAAATTAATTCCAAAGCCAAAGGTAATTCTTCAAAGCAATTACGGAACGAGTATTTAAACCATTGACCTCTTTAATACTGTATAAACTACAGCAAAAACACTCTGCAGTAACCTAAAACCAGCGTGCAATCTTTACCTATGATAAGCAAATTCGCGAAGGAAGCATCCTTTATTACACACTTAAAAACCTCAGAGAATTGCAATAACTTTCAGAACTAAAGCAGCATTATAAGTAATTAAATCCATCACGGAATAATAAAAGCAATGTAGTTTTTCATTAATACCCACAAGTAATCAATCCATAAAAGCGCGTAAAATTGCAACTATCTTAGTACAAATACAGAATAAAAAGCTAAACGTTTGTAATTAAAAATTACTCATCATTTGCATTATCCCAGTACAAATACTGAGTGAAGCTAAACGGTCATCGTAAGAAGCTTTAATTAAAACGCTTATAATTGTTACAAGTCGTGCATTACCGAGATATCTAAAAATAAATAGACGTAACATTTATGCAAGCAACTAGCGAGTAAGAGAAGCGAATTAGTAATTCCTATAAGCTGAAAACGAACACCTGTAAGTGTTAATTACCTCAACGTTTATAAGTGTACGCGATTAAATAACCAAGATTACATCTGTTAGTATTTAAATTGCAACGATAAAGTGCAAAAGTAATAAACCTGCAAGTTATAATTAGAATTCAAGACAGACGAACTATACATTTATGCAACTCAACCCACGGAAAGAGTATTAATTACAAATTAACAGAATTAAACTAACACAAAGTCGTGAGAGCAAATATATTCACTCCAGATTCTTCAGAAAACAGAAACTCAAGACAAATTAAAAACCGCAAGATAAAAACAGGCAAATTCAAGACTACGGTAATTAAATCAATATCATCGAACATAAATCTCACAAGATCATTACCGCACTGTGTAACTAAGCACAAGTAACAGCAAATACGATTCTAAAAATAACCCGACGCAGTCTAAACTGAAAATTAATAAATCCAAACCCAAAATAACGATAAAAATAGCCAAATCAATTTCAATTTTTACCAAATTTGAATTTACCCAACCTAAATAAAAAATTAAAAAATCTAAACCAAAAATAACGTTCAAATAACAAAAATCAACTCCAATTTTTACAAAATTTCAAATTACCCAATCTAAAAGGAAAATTAATAAAACCAACGCAAAATTAACATCACAAGTAGCAAAACCAACCCCAATTTTTATAAAATTTCAAATTACCCAATCTAAAAGGAAAATTAAGAAAACCAGAGCAAAATTAACATCACAAATAGTAAAACCAACCCCAATTTTTACAAAATTTCAAATTAATCCAATCTAAAAGGAAAATTAATAAAACCAAACCAAAATTAACGTTTCAAATAGCAAAACCAACCCCAATTTTTACAAAATTCAAAATTACCCAACCCAAACGGAAAATTAATAAACTCGAAGGAAAAATAACGATATACATAGCGAAATAAACCTCAATTAAAAAAAATATTTTTTTTTGAAATTACCCAAAATCGAAAACAACCCTTAACCAACATGAGTAGCACAGACATGTGACTGTATTTAGAGACAATACAGATATTTGATGGCACGCAGATGCATCTTGCAAATTTTATTGGTGCAGCCGAAATGTTTCTAAAAACCTTCTACAAACCCGGAGATAACAAAAGGAATTCATTGCTTATACGCTTGATAATTAGTAAGCTAACCGGAAGGGCACTAACCTTAATCGCCAGTAGGGACGATTTACAAGAATGGCAGGAATTTAAACAACTACTAATTGCATATTTTGGAGACCAACGTAACATAAAATGCCTGGTACGAGACCTAATAAACCTTAGAATGGAACCCAACCAATCCCCTACCAATTCGGAATGAAATGCCAAGACGTGAGAAGTTTAATTCTAACCAAATTAAAAATCGAAGAACCCGATCAAAACGTTAGACATATAAAAACAAAAATGTATGACGAAATGGCACTGGACACGTATATAAACGCTTTACCAGAACGACTATCGGATAAAATCAGATTCCAACGACCCCAAAATCTAAAAGAAGCTATGAACCTAGTAATAGAAGAAGAAAATGTAATGTATTACCGCAACAGACTATACAACCCCAACGCGAATAAAAGTTATTCAGCAATAAAAACCATACAAGCCACAAGACAAGCAATCCCTCAACAAAAATTCACACCCTTCAACGCACAAACAAATCAACCGCGAATTAATAACCCAAGTTTCAACAATACAAATTTTAATAATCAATATAAACATTTTCCATAACCAACGTTTAACCCAACTTTTACGAAACCCGCATTCCAACCAAGATTTAATCAAAACCTAAACCAACAAAGACCAGCATTCAACGCAAACCCCAATAGAAATATACCAATGAATAATAATCATAACAACCCTAATAATTATTATAAACCAACACCCATGGATACCTCATCTGGTAACACCAGACAAAATACAAAAATAACACATATCCGACCAAACCCTCATCAGAAACGCAATTTTACACCGGAAGAATTATTCCACCAAGAAGTAGAAAAATTTGACACTGACCAGAATAATTACATTGAGACAACTACGAACAATGAATCAAACCATGCAGAAACTTATGAACGCGACGAACAATACGAAACTTACGAGGAGTACGACGAAGAAAACTCGAACTCAAATTTTCAAATGGACCAATTCATAGACAACCAAACTTAATAAACTTAAATAACATAAATCACTTAGTACTACCATACATAGAAATACCCCACGCCGAATTCAAACTATTAATCGACACCGGATCATCAAAAACATTAATTAGCCCTAGAAACGTACAAAAACATTATTTAGCTTATGTAGAAAGAGAACCATTTAAAATTAAAACAGCCCATCAAACAACACTACACCAATTCGTAGCTAATATACCCTTACCGAGAACATTTAATGTTAAAATGAAACATAAATTTTGTGTATTCGAATTTAACGACAAATATGACGGCTTAATCGGAATGGACCTTCTAAGAAAATTAGGAGCCAACATTGACATTAAAAATCGCTTATTAAGGACGAAATACGGAAAAATCCCCATTAAATTTCAAAACACACAAATTGAACAAAAATACACAATAGAACCCCGAACGGAAAGAAAAATAAAAATCCCAGTAAAATCTAACAAAAATTTAGGAATAATAAATCATATGACATTTCAGCAAGGAGTAGAAACCCCAACTGCCTTAGTGCAAATAAAAGATAACTATGCAACCACAACAATATTAAATTCAAACGACTATCCCGTAGAATTATCATTGACAGACCCAATTAACGTAGAAGAACTAAATTTCAACGAAATGGAAATAGACGAAAATTTAGAAAACGATTGCAACCTAATAGAACATGACGAAATGTTAAGAGAAAATTTAAATAACATCCGCTTTAATACCGATATCAATCAAGAAGAAGAAAAAGCAATTAAAAACTTATGTTTTGAATACCGCGACATATTCCATTGCGAAGGAATACCATTAACATTCACCAACACAGTAAAACATAATATCGAGTTAACAGACAACAAGCCAATTTTTACAAAAGCATATAGACTACCTCATGCAAGCCAAGAAGAAGCTGACAGACAAGTAGCAGACTTATTAGAACAAGACATAATCCAGCACTCCAATTCACCATGGAGCAGCCCCGTGTTAATAGTACCTAAGAAATTAGACGCAACCGGAAAGAGAAAGTACAGAATGGTAATAGATTATAGAAAGTTAAATGAAAAAACGGTAGATGACAAATATCCACTACCAAATATAACCGAAATTTTAGACAAATTAGGCAAATGCCAATATTTTTCAACATTAGACCTAGCATCAGGATACCATCAGGGGGAGATGGAAGAAAAAGACATATCAAAAACAGCCTTCAGCACACCTAGAGGACATTACGAGTACAAACGAATGCCATTCGGATTAAAGAACGCACCCGCTACTTTCCAGAGAGTCATGGACAATATACTACGAGGAATACACAATGAAAAATGCCTTGTATACCTTGACGACATCATAGTTTATTCCACATCATTGGTAGAACACATAGAAAGATTGAAAGAAGTATTCGAAAGACTAAGACAAGCACATTTCAAAGTACAATTAGACAAAAGTGAATTTTTACAAAAAGAAGTATCATTTTTAGGACATGTAATAACACCCCAAGGAGTAATGCCAAATCCCGACAAAACAAATGCAGTTCTAAATTACCCATTGCCAAAAACAACCAAAAAAATTAAAGGATTTCTAGGACTTAGTGGTTACTACCGCAAATTCATTAAACGTTACGCTCAGATAACCAAACCCCTGACAAACTGTTTAAAAAAGGGAAACAAAATTGAACACACCCCGGAATTTATTAAAGCCGTAGACAAAATTAAAAACATACTAACGAATCACCCTGTATTAGAATACCCAGACTTTTCAAAACCATTTATACTGACGACAGACGCATCGAATGTAGCATTAGGCGCAGTATTGAGCCAAGGAAAAGTAGGTAGCGATAAACCCATCAGCTACGCATCCAGAACCCTAAACGAAACCGAACAGAAATATAGCACCATAGAAAAAGAACTATTAGCCATAATTTGGGCAACAAAATATTTTGGACCTTACTTATATGGAAGAAAGTTTTACATATACACCGATCATAGACCATTAGTATGGCTATGCAAACTGAAAGAACTGAATTCAAAATTACAACGATGGAGAATCAGACTCGAAGAGTACGATTACGAAATTATATACAAAAAAGGAATTTATAACAACAACGCAGACGCTTTAAGTAGAATCCAACTCAATGCATTAGAAACGGAATCCATTGTAGGAAACGTAGACGAAGCAGAAATAAAGGAAGATCCAGACGAGATCGACACGATACATTCGACACAAAACGAAGAACCTAAAAACGCGATTAAAATTTTAAACGAAGCAATCGATATGAAACCCAATCAATTTATAATAACCGAAGTTTTAAATAACCCCAATCCCGTAAAATATACAAAAGTAGATAACAAAAAAATATACCAAATTCAAATAACTAAAGATGACAACGAGGAACAAATAATTAAAATTCTAAAGGAATACACCCCCGAGAAAAAAAGATTTTATTTCTATTTCAACACCGAACATTTATACCAAAGATTTTCAGAATTATACATTAAACTATTCAATAACTCTGGCACTGAACTCATCAGATGTACTAGAAAATTAATAACACTAGACGACCCTGACGAAATAAACGATGTAATTAGGAATCAACACGAAGGAAAAACCAACCATCATGGAATTAACGAAACAATAAAGCAACTTGTAAGACGTTATTATTTTAAAGACATGAAGGAATTGACCACAGATTTCATTAACCAATGTGAATTATGTGACAAAGCGAAATACGATAGAAAACCCCCAAAGATACCCTTAATGTGTTACGTGCCAAGGGTCACTTTAACATTGTATGTTTAGTTTTTAATGTACGGAAGTTTCCCGCCATAATTTTCAAATACGCGAGACGCGGGAATTTTTAAATGGACCAGGCGGTGCTTCCGTACGTAATAGTAGTGAGTTTGCGCAAGAGTGCATATCCCTATAGGGGTATACGAATACTAGACAAAGAGTGGGGTGGAGTTTTGCGGTTCTCGCCCTGAATCGTGTCTGTTTTTGCCGAACTTTCAAGTGAAACAGTCGTGCCGGGTATTGTGTCTTATCTTACTATGTAGATTCATTTGCCTTGATTATCTTTGTTGTCTTTACCTAATTAACCTCTTCCTTATCGTTCCACTACATTTAGGATGGATCCGACCCCTGGAGCAGCCCACGACCCGATGTCCGGGCTCTACCAACAGCACCGGTACCGAGGCTACCGTAGCGTAACTTCCTGCCGGATACCGGATTCCTCACGTGAGTAAATTCTCTAATTTTCATTGTTTTAATTTTAAGTAAATTTTCCGATCATGGCGTAATATAAATTATCGGTGACGTCATGGTGTTTGGCTACGCGTAACCTGTAAAAAAGGTTTGCGCTTTCCTCCGCTAGAGGCGTCACTTGCTTTTTATCCATTGCGCTCGCGCGATGTATCATATAAACTTTCACGAGTAAAAGTGTAACAAATGTTAACCAAAACACCCGACAAACCATTTCAAAAACTACATGCCGATACTCTAGTAGTAGAAGCGCAAAACTATCTAACAATTGTAGACGCATTCACAAAAATAGGCCAAGCAATACCAATCACATCCAAAAATAGCATTGACGTGACCCAAGGATTTTTACAATATTTCACATTTTATGGAACACCCGAATCAATAACTCTAGACAATGGTAGCGAATTTAAAAATGAGACAATACAAAACACTTTAGAACTTCACAAAATAAAAATTCATTTCATAACGGAAAACCACCCTGAATCAAACGGACTAATTGAACGATTACATTTAACCCTGTTAGAACAAATTCGATTATTAAGAATACATTATAAAAAGGAACATATAACCAATTTAATGTCATACGCACTAATCGCCTATAATAATACAATTCACTCATCAACAAATTTTACACCCTTAGAATTAACATTAGGACACTCAGATTCAAGAAATCCCTATGACATACACTACAATAAGGAAGTATATCAACAATACACGAAAGATCAGAAACAAAAACTAAAAATAACTTATGACAAGGTAAAAGATAAATTAGATAACGATAAGGAACGTATCACCACAACCCGAAACAAAAATACCGACGCAAATAAATTCTCAGTAGGACAAACCGTGTATGAGAAAAACTTTCAAAGCAAGCGACATAAAACAGCACCCAGAAATTTAGGACCATTCAAAATTAAGAAAATATCAGATAAAAACATAGCAGTAGTAGACAACAGTAAAATAACAAAGTACATTCATTTGAAAAACCTAAGACACCCTGTCATTTCAGATGGACAATCATCACCATTACCGTCAACCTCCGTCCAGGTAGAACGGACAACCAAGTAATAATATAACATATAAAAACAACCCCGGTATACTACCAATTAAATTAGGCAGTATGCAAAACCCAATTAACATTTGCAAAATTAAATACCCTACACTCTAGTATTATTGAACCAACCGATTTATTAAAAGAATTAATAAAAATTAGATCACTTATAACTAACAGTAAATTACCTTTTGATGTAACAGAGACAAACATTGTAATATTTGAAAAGATAGCTATAGTAAAAGGCTACATTAAGAATAACGAAATAATATTTTTAATAGAAATCCCGATAGTAGAAAGTAATAATTATAATTATTATCATTTATTTGCTTTTCCAACAAAAGTTACTAGCACATACCAAGTAATCATACCCAAAACCAAATTCCTATCCCTAAATGAACTGAGATATGGTTATACAAACGAAAAATGTACTGAAGTAACACCAAACCAATAATTATGCCAATTAATGACGACAACAACCATTAAAGAAGACAGCCCTTGTAAAGTGCAACTATTAAAATTCTCAAATCATTACGAAAACTGTGAAGCCAAACAAGTGTAAATAACTAACATGAAAATTCAAAAGGTTACAGAAAACAAATGGATAGCCATTTTCCCAACAGAAGTAGTAGCAACCATCCACTGCAACCAAGATGAAAATAACCAAGCATTAATCGGAAGCAAACTAATTACCCTCAAAGAAGAATGTTATGTGAAATTGAAAGACGAAGTAATCAGAGTTTATCAAGATCCCATAGCAACAAAGAAACTTGCAAACCTACCGGAACTACAGTTCAAGATAGAACAAGAAGACAAAGAAATAATCAAGAAACCTATGAAGCTAGAGCATCTAGACTTAGACGACCTAAACCACGCCATGAAATTAGTAGAAAGTTACAAAGAACATTTAAGTGAACTGAAAACGCCAAAGTTACATTATAATAATATAAGTGTTTGGACAATTGTATTGATCATGTTAATAATTTTTGTAATTATATATGTATTTTACAAAATGTACCTTAGATATAAGAATGAAGGAAACAGTTCTAGATTTAAGAGAAATAAAGAAACGATAAGTATACCCTTAGAAATAATGAATTTTAAATACAATTGAATAATAAATTTTATGTATTTAAAATTTAAGTAAAACTTTAATTTTTCATTTACGGTGGGAGGAGTTATGTATCCCTCAATTATATATATGTATTGAAATATTGAATCTAATAGGAATTATTAGAAATTGTTAAATAAAGTATAAGTTCATTGCAACATTGTAATACAAGGATAACCCAGAGAGGTTATCGACAGTTCATGAGAACGGAATGCAACTTTGCATCCGTGAGGGCAGTGATACTGCAGGTGGCAGGTCACAGGCGGTTAACATACCGCAATTACTTAGAATTAAGATTGATACATTGTAACAAAGTGTAAAGCAGACATGAGATCTGCAAGTTCCCACAGCCGTGTGAGGGGCAGGTTATTATAAAAAGCCCGAGAGCTCAATGCCCGGCAGTCAGTCTTCGAACTCCATACTTCGTTGTTCAAGCTACTCACTTTAGTACAATTAATTATTTTTTATTAAAGTTATTATGAACAAGTTATTCCAAATTTCACTGTAATTTCTGTTTCAAATTAAATAAAATTTTGTTAAGTGTTTGAAGTTGTTTCTACAAGCACAGCTCCAAAGGCCCGAGCCTTAACTTGCTAAAAATCATAAAATCACTCGCTAATTGAATGTATCTCCCAAACGCAAAATTAAATTCTTTGAAATTTGTTTGTCGCAAACCTTTTTTAATTTGTGCACAAAGGAACGTGCAACTAGCATAATTTTTTAAGATCGATCGAACAGTTTGCTATAGTAATGCTTTTTTGCTGGTCAAGTAATCACTTTGTAGGTTTCTGTTTTAAACAAATCTATATAATTATGAATGTTTTCTGAAATTCATATTACTTAACACTTTGCTACTTGCTGATGTTGGTTTTGTTTTTTGACTTACGTATAAGGTAAGGTGTTTTTTTTTTGTTCATCAGATACAACTATTGTTTTCTGCAATGCAATTTTAGCGCTTTTTGAAAAACAATCAAAACAGATTTGAAGGGACGTACAGTCGAGTACCTTAAACATCTAAAAATCATATATTTTCACGTAGCATATTTTTATTTAGCAATGTTTTACTATTAAGCAACGTTTAAATTATTTGATACAATCCTGCCAATGCGTAATATGTCAACAACAGCAGAAAATATATTGTACTGAAGAAAGTATAGAATGCGATATGTAGTATGCACTTTCTATGAACTCAATGTAATAATATCATTAAAAGTTTATACGACATGTAATACTAAACAAGCATTACAATTGATAAAATATGTTGTAACTGGATATGTAATAAATAATAAATTATTTATTTTGATTGATTTGTACTTTGGTTAAATTAAGCTTACCACCAAATGAGTGAGAATTCGAATTAAGACTATTTTGAACTAGCATAACCCCTCTTGTGTAAATAGTTTTTCTCATAGCTACATGTAGACAATTATTAAGCTGTCCATGATAAGTTGTGACCCACACAATAAAGAAACATTGTTTCTGTGTTCAAATATTCAGTTTTGTCTGCTTTGAAATCAAGGATAAGTATTTGAAATTCGATATTGTTAATAGAAACAAACTCGCTACACAATATATTTGTAAAACCTATTTTTTATGTAAGTTGTTTAAAAACATATTTAAAAGCACATTATTCCTATAATTGTCGTGTTGTTTACATGTTCCTTTCTTTGGGAATAAAATCACTTGGTTTTTAAACATGGACAGAAACATCAATAAACATGTTTAAAAATTTGAAGTGGCTTTATTTTCAAAGTAAAGAAATTGTAATTTGACGAGCGTCTCGCGCCACATCTGATCTCGGCTGCCGTCAAGGCCATAGCTTCCTTGTTTTCATTACGTTGTCATGTGCCTGGATAGTTATGTTATGTTTGTTGGTGGTTTTAATTTAATAATTCTAATTCTGTAAATGAACAAGTGGAAACCATATCTTCATTACATTATAGAAAAAATTAAACCAGTTATTGTATAAGATTGGATCTCACAGAAAGGAGAATAATTCTTGGGGCATATAAACAAGGATTTATTAGTAACTGAAGGCTAATAAGTCATTTATACATAATATATTTGGTAAAGTCCTCACAAGTGTAATTTTAATTGCTGAGAGTGCCATCAAAGTTTTGATGTTTAATCTTCACCATGTAAACAAGTTTCATAATTGTCAACTGAAAACTATGATGACCTTAGCGGCAGCCAAGATCAGATGTGGCGCGAGACGCGCTCGTAATTTGTACCTAAATATTTAAAAGTTTTAGTACTGATCTAATTCTAAATTAAGAAAATTTCCAGCCTTAACATTTTGGGATTTACTGTGAATGTTTTAGTAATGCTGATTTAACAACCACGAACGCTTCCTCCGCTAGATGGCGCAAAACGACTTGACAAGTTATAACTTGAACGATTGTATATATCTTTCTTTATCTAGGCAGTAGGCATAGAGAACATTTGCCTATGGTGGATATTTATGTCATAGGTAATCAGTGTATTCCTGCTCGCAAACTTGTATTTTGTGTAGTTTAATTGAAATATACAGACTTAACTTTTTGTGTACAAAAATTATCATTGTCCATCAAGTAATTGTGTATTTTTGAAATACTTACAGATTTCCTTGCTGTTGAAATATTAAGATTTGGTTATGGGCAGAAAGAAATGTAAGTGACATTCATTAAATAATTTTTGGCTTGTTGGCTTAAATTTTTTTTCTGGTAAATTGCATGATGGCTATATTATTTTATTATTGTATTTTCTTGCAGTATATATATATTTAAAAATGTTGCAAGTTGCAGGCATAGCTGATGTAATTATATTTTGAGGGATCCCATAAGAAATATTTGTTTATACAGTATATTTTTGGGTGGCATTTTATGAATATCTTACTGTGTAAAATTTTTAATAAGAGTTGAAGGAATGCCGTTGTAATTGTTTTATTGGCCGAAAGGAATAAAGCTATAATAATCATTATCCAGAACAGTTTTAGCAAATTGACCTCTAAAGTTTCTCTAAAGATTCTGCCGTCGTGGTGTGAAAGAATATTAAAAGTTTCCAAAATTAATGTATTTATTGCTGACTGAAGAAATCACTGAAAGTCAACCACCGAATGAACAAAATGATGAGCGATGTTTGTGGAGTCTGACAAATATCCCAAAATTAAATGATTTGTATAAAACAAAATCAAAGCTTGTTTAAATCTACCTCTGTAAGAAACTGAAAGATTCGGAACAATATTACAAATTAAATGAAATTATCAAGGGGTCATTTGCGAAAGAAAATTATTTACAGTAGACTTCCTACACTCAAAACTTCCCGGTACTTACTCGGACTTCCCGGGACTTAATCGGACTTCCCGGTACTTACACGGACTTCCCGGAACTTACTCGGGCTTCCCAGAACTTACTCGGACTTCCCAGGACTTTCTAAACTTTCCGGGACTTCCTCGGATTCCCTGTTGATGTTATTTTCTCGTAAAGAATACTTTCATATAGACACTTTATAATTGCAGATAATATTTACAATATTTGACGAATGCGATAGACTAATTGTATAGTACGCATTGTGTTGTAAAGAATGTGTGTATGGATGTCTAATTATCGCCAAACGACTGCATACCAATTGTAATCAATTTTGGCACACGTTGCAGTTTATGTTGTGTTGTCGAGTTGTGCATCTTGTATTTTTTTATTTTGAAATTTTGAGTAGGGAGGGTATAAGGGTAATATTTACAAAAACAAAAAGAGCCATTTTAAATTTTGAAGTGTAATGAACTTGAAAAAAACGTTTCTGATAAATGTTTTATATAAAACTGGAAAAATAAAAACATTGTCCTCATTTATTAAAATATTTTATTTAACGTGCAGCGTTCGTATAGTATGTGTTTCCGGTTCAAAATCTGTGATCAATTTTTTTGCCTGCTTCTTGGTATCCAATCAAGTTGAAATTTCGCATACCGCTTTAGCTCTGATGGCAATACAATACAGTATAATTAATGTCATTCTATATCCGAAATGGTGGATATTCCAACTTCAAGATGGTATATAACCCTTTTTTAAACCGCTTGACATGGGTTTTAATTAAAAGTATTTGACAAGTGGAACATGATAAGCTACATAGCGCCATTCTAAATCCAATATGGTAGATGACTAAAAAAATGACATTACTTTTTCTTCAATCTCGTTATGGATATCAAATAAAAGCATTTGACAAGTGAAACATTTTAAGCTACATAATATCATTTAAATCCAATATGGCATATATGCCCCAAGATGGTGGATTACTTTTGTTTACAACCTTGGTGACACGGGTATCAATTATAACGGTTCGACGAGTAGAACACGATGAGCTACATAATATCATTCTAAATCCAATATGGCAGTTGCCACAAGATGGCGGATTACTTTTTTACAACCCCATTGACATGGATATCCAATAAAAGGGTTTGACAAGTAGAACACGATAAGTTACATAGTGCCATTCTAAATTCAATGTGGTAAACGTCGCAAGATGGCGGATTACCTATTTTTACAACTTCTTTAACATGGATATCAAATAAAAGGGTTCTGACAAGCAGAACATGATAAGTTACGTAATCCCGTTCTAAATCCAATATGACGGATGTTTCAAGATGGCGAATTGCCTATTTTTACAACCTCATTGACATGAATATAGCTATCAAATAAAAGGGTTCCAACAAATAAAACACCATAAGTTACGTAATGCCATCCTTAATCCAATATGACGGACGCCCCAAGATGGCGAATACATTTTTTTACAACCACCTTGTCATGGGTATCAAATAAATGGAAGATGTTACATGCCAAAATGGTCATGTATCATGTTTTAGGTTTAGAGATACTTTGTAGGTTAATTGCCGCGTATTATTTTAAAATGAAAAGCCAACTTTCGCCGTTGGTGACGGTTGAGTCTGCGCAGAAGGAATGCAGACGTGCACAAGTCGAGGAAGCGAAATTAAGCAACGAGACATGGACTAAGTAACAAGTATCTAAGTGCGGTGTAGTTTTTAAAGAAAAACAGGTATGTAGTTTCCCTTTACCTCCCCTTATCGTTTTGCTACCTCTTTTCTTTCAAACCCCTACGAGATGCAATAGAAGTTCAGTGGCGGATAATAATTTGATGATTAACACGGCGTAATCACAACTCTAAGCACGTGCTGGACCCTGAGATGAAGTTCCGAGATATACACATCACGTAAGTCATTTGAATTTTACCTAGAATGTGCATGTAAATTGACTTAGGCAACGATTGCATCTTCTGGAAACAATGTCGCCCAACATTAGGCGCCAATGTTATAATTACGCGCATTACAATTTAGGCGTGGCTCTAACGCCGTTATAAAACCTATACCGACCACGTTTTTACCAGATGATGCAATCGCTAAGTCAATTTACATGCACATTCTAGATAAAATTCAAATTACTTACGTGATGTGTATATCTCAGGACTTCATCTCAGGTCCAGCATATGGCTAGGGTTGTGATTACATCGTGTTGAACTTCAAATTATTATCCACCACTGAACTTCTATTGCATCTCATAGGGGTTTGAAAGAAAAGAGATAGCGGAACGATAAAGGGAGGTAAAGGAAAACTACATACCTGTTTTCCTTTAAAAACTACACCGCACTTAGATACTTGTTGCTTAGTCCATGTCTCGTTGCTTAATGTCGCTTCCTCGACTCGCGCACATCTACATTCCTTCTGCGCAGACTCGACCGTCACCAACGGCAGAAGTTAGCGTATCATTTCAAAAATACGCGGTAATTAACCTACAAAGTATCTCTAAACCTAAAACATGTTACATGGCCATTTTGGCATGTAACAAGGAGAGTGTTGTAAATAAACCGAGTGAATAATAGCTACTATATGTGAGTAGAATACTAGACTTTATCCAAGATTGTTAAATGAGTTTAGCTAAAGTTATCACAAATATTGAAACAAAACATTGAATTTCTCGATAACTAATTCAGTATGGCATAATTTTGTTTATTAATATTAATGGTAACGCTTGCATTCACACAATTTCCTATGTATCTGTATCCATTTGCTAATGAAGTACTTTAAATTAATCGAACTTTTTGACGTCCGAGTTAAAATTAACAGCGAAAGTGCTCTGGATTTGACATTTCATATTCAGCTGTTTTTTATCTTTTACGTACAAAATTGTATTGCAATCCTTGATATTATAAATCCGTAAATAATGAAATCATTATTTACTAACGAATAATAGATATTTTTAGTAGTGAGTAAATACATATATAGACAAGTGGTGGATAAAAAAATGTTTATCTACAATTAATCTATATTATGATCATTATACATGTATTTAGTCACTTATAAAGATATCCATCATACACTAGTGAATAATGATTTCATTATTCACTGCTTTATAAAAATCAGACTTGCAATACAATTTTGTACGTAAAAAATAAAAAGACAGCTGGCTATGAAACGTCAAGTCCAAAGCATTTCTACTGTTAATTTTTATTTGAAATGTCAAAAAGTTCAATTTATTTAAACACCATACTTTTAAAGTACTTTACTGAAAAATGGATACATATAGTGAAAATTAGATGTGTTGTACTGCACCAGATATATGGGCAGCCGCAAAAATGGCAAGTTTGAACACAAACCTACAACTTTCGTAAAGCTACCCTGCAGCTCCTCTATTTTGACTTGTCACTCAAGCAGTGGGATGATCTATACTCTTGCACAGATATTAATGCTGCCTGTGATTATTTCTACTCTTCATTATAAAATATTCGACAAATGTGTTCCTAAAACATCTGTTGCTAAAAGGGGTTATCCTCCTTGGTTTACAGCTACAGTTATTAAAAAATTAAACGCAAATATTCCCTATGGAAAATTTATAAGACATCTCTCGACCAGATAATTCATCAACAATACAAATTACTCAGAACCAGTATTAAGCATTACATATCTATTGCTTTCAAATCGTTTCTTATGAATATTGAGACGCATATTAAAGAGCAGCCTAAAAAGCTCTGGTCTTATTTGCATCATAAAAAAGGCCCATCAGTGCATACTTCTTACATGCATAACATAGGTACCTTATGCTCCGGTGGTATCAATGTAGCGAATGCTTTTGCTGATTTGTTTTCTGCAGCTTATTCTGGTCCCAATAATATCACTTTACCTACATTGAATCAGGTATATGATTCCAATACCATCTCTGTTGATCATATCACAGCTAATGATATTGCTACTGCAGTCAAAAGCCTAAAGTCAAATATGACCTCGGGCCCTGATCACATACCGGCATTTATTATTCATGACTGTCTTAACATACTTCTATACCCATTATCCTTTCTGTTTAACCTGGTATTAAAACTCAAAACTTTCCCCTCAGTTTGGATATTATCCAGAATTGTATCTGTGTTCAAAAATGGGGACAGAAATGATATTAACAACTACCGACCGATTGCCATAATTTGTAATTTTTGTATGATCCTAGAAAATATACTTCATTCTTACATTGCTAACCAAGTCCATGATAAGTTGATTATTAATCAGCATGGCTTTATAAAGGGCAGGTCCACCACAACTAATTTATTTCGCATAACTCAGTTCATAGCAGAATCTATTGACCAACTTTCACAGGTGGATATAATTTATACTGACTTTTCCAAGGCTTTTGATCGTATATCTCATAATACCTTACGCTATAAATTAGAGATGATTGGTTTTTCAGACAATCTAATACTTTTAATATCTGATTATCTTACTAATCGTAAACAATTTGTCCAGCATCTTGGTTATTCATCAAAACTAATCAATGCTACATCGGGTGTGCCACAGGGGTCCATACTTGGACCTCTCCTATTTATATTATACATAATGATATTGGAGCCTCCTTTAACATTGATTACCTGTTGTATGCTGATGACCTAAAGCTGTTTACTAAAGTAACCTCCCAGAAACACTGTATGATTCTTCAATCCAACCTCAACAGACTAAGCAACTGGTGTAGATTAAACGACTTACCATTAAATGTCAATAAATGTTATGTTATGACCTTTTCACGCTCTCATAATCCACTACACTTTGACTATTCTCTCAATGGCAGTGTTCTTCAACGCCCTCAGTATGTTAAGGATCTTGGAATTTACTTTGACTGCAAGCTTACTTTTGCTTAACATATAAACATATAAACTATCGTAGTCGTTCATCTTCTAAGACGCTAGGAATCATTATTCGAAATTCTGTGGGCTTTAGACAATCGTCAACTATGATCTTGTTGTTTAATGCTTACATTAGGTCCCGGCTGGAGTATGCCAGTGTTATATGGTGTCTGCACTATGCAATATATATACACCTTATTGAAAGTATACTGAGGAGATTTTTGAAAATATTAATATTTCGATATAAAGGATTTTACCCTCCTTTTGGCTATTGTAATATAGCTCTTATGTCTGCTTTTGGGATTATCTCTTTGGAGAAGAGACATTTCTTGCATTCCTTGATTTTCCTCTATAATATCCTTTTCACTTTTCACCGCCCTGACCTACTGAACGAAATTACTTTTACGGTACCTCGCTTATCTTCTCGCAATCCTTCCACATTCCATAATCTCGTACCCCGTACCAACGTATTAAAATTTTCTCCACTTTATCAGATTTATATGAACTATGCCTCTATCCAAAATAACATTGACATTTTCCACACCTCTATACGTGCTATAAAAAAGAATGTACTTATCAATGTGTAATTTTAGTATTTGTTAACTGTGTGTCGTTGCTGTTTTTATGCTTACTGTTTTATTTTGTAGTTATAATGATGTCTTGTAATTGGATCTAGATCTGTTAGATGGTAAATAGATAAATAAATATTACGGAAAAGTCGAAAAAACTTTCTTGTTTAAGTTTCAATATTACAGGGTGTCTTAACTGGAGCAACTGAATAAAAATTCGTTACTTTTATGTACATTTTAGGACAATTGAAAAAATTCAGTGCTTTTTGTTGCATGAAAAACAAAAAAGAAGCGTAATCAAAACAATCACATACTTTAATTGGTTCAGAGTGCTTACATAAAAAAATGAAAAATTACATGATAATACATACATTCAAGAATAAAGTGCATAGAAAATATTTTTATTTATTTATTTATTTACATGTTCAAAAGACAAATGCCCATATTTGAACAGAAATACAACAAAATAAAATTAAAATGCAACTAAAATAAAGTAATAGAAAAGAAAAAAGAGAAGCTATAAACACAAATAAAAAGACTACAGAATTTCACAATTAATACTACTGCAAGGGTAAATAAAAACCACTTGTATTGTTACAATTTTAATTGTTTTAGGTCCTTCATTATTATATCAATAATTACGCGTACATGTTCATATGCAGTACACATTCTTTGTAATGGTGAAAACTTGAGCCTATTGGTCCTAGGTGTTTTTAAGTAGAAATAAGTAGGATAACGTACAGATAAGCAAGATTTATTGCGTTCTAACATATGTGCGGTATCATCACAGTTCGGCTGTTGAGTAAGGAGCTTGTGTAGAAAAGTTAATAGATTAATCTTTCTTTGGTTGCGGACTGATTGAAACTGGAACTGTTGTAGAAGTAGGGTGTGAGAAAAGCCAATTGGAGTTTTTTTTGAAAAATCCATGATATGCCAACATGCATGGGACTCCAGTCATAAAATAAAATGGGCAGACGCAAAAAATATCGACAAAGAAGAAAACCACCAAAAACGCAAAATCAAAGAAGCTGCTTATATAACCCTACATAAAAATAACTGCTTAGCAACGAATCCGCAACTTTCAGTAAGCAATGGATTCCATTACTAAAAGAAATAAAAGAAATAACAAATGAAAATCAAATGCCCACAATATCTAGGTAGCATTGCAAGTTTTTCCCGGGTTTTCCTTGTGACATTAACATGAAATACAGCATACATACTTGATTTCTATTTATACATACAACTAATTACTAACAATAGACATATTAGCAGCCACCGGCTGCTTAAGCCTTACGGTAACGTAATCACACACTTCTTTAATAACCATTTGCTCAACCGTATAAATAGAAACATGTTAAAAAATGTTTTCCAAACCTCAAATTAATGAATTTATTTGAAATTACCAATAAAAATTAAACAGCTGATTACACGTTAAGCGTATTGGCTACCTAAAAAGTCGGTCCCAGGCCGCAACACAAATTGAAGGCAATCATTCTTTTAAACTTTAAAATTTTCACCTAATGTACTCAAACCAAATATATCGAACATCAATAAATCAAGGTCACCTTCAATTTATGTTTTTATTATTTTGACAACGATCCTAGGTCATGGTTTGAAAAGTAAATAAAGATGATTTTAAAAACTATGAGCGGTTTAATTCCCAAAGAAGATTAAGGAAAATACTAAACAAACCACAACAAACATACAGGGAGTATTTACAAGTCAATTGGAGGATAAATACCACTAGATTTAAAAGATAGAAACTTTAAGAATCGACGTTGTACAACTTCAATGCGAGTTATGTGATTTTCATAATGCGGTTCCCATACTATTGCTGCATATTCTAGATTAAATCTTACATATGCGGAGTAGAGTACTATAGTTGTGTTAACATTGAAGTCTTGACAGTTTCTTATAATAAAACCAAGTGCTTTGTAGGCCTTGGAAATAACATGGTTAATGTGCTCATTAAATGTTAGTTTGGAGTCAAATATCACTCCTAGGTCATGAATAACTTGCAGTCTTAATAAAACAATATTATTGATTGTATAATTGTACACTATTGTGTTTTATGCTAAGTTATAAGACATACTGAAGCATTTTTCACTATTCAAGTTTAAGTTGTTGTCACACCAGATTAATATTTTATTTAGATATATTGTAGAACCTGACAATCAGCAATATTGGAAATTTTCGAGAATAGTTTAAGGTCGTCAGCATATAGGAGACACTGTATAGTGTTATCAAGTATGTCAACTATATCATTAATAAAAATATTGAAGAGTAGTGATCTTAATACAGAGCCTTGCGGTACACCGGAGGTAACCTTTATAATGTTAGATTTATAGTTATTGATTAATACAAATTGTTGTCTATTCGTAAAATAAGATCTAAATAGTAGGAGTAAATCAGTAGGGATATCATAACTTTGAAGTTTTTTTAGAAGAAGTGTGTGGTCAAGACGGTCAAACCCCTTAGTAAAATCCATGTAAATTACATCACACTGCATTCTATCATTCAAAGATTGACATATGAATTGCAATATACAAAATAAATTAGTGACAGTGGAGCGACCACTTACAAATTCATGTTGTTGAGTTATTAGGTGTTTACAAAAAAAGTCTTGGATTCTGTTGTATAGGGCCACTTTTCTAAAGTTGTTTATTATAGCTATAGGTCTATAGTTTTTCACAGAGTGCTTGTCACCCTTTTTAAATACTGGACAGACTTTAGAGATCTTCCAAGCAGTTGGATAAACGCCAGTTTTTAAGCACAGATTGAAAATAGTGGTTATAGGCTTAACAAGTACAGAACGACAGTCATGCAAAACAAAGGCAGGGATGCTAATTTACTATTGTCGTATATGTTATGAATTGGAGGAATTGTATAGTTACCATTGGACGGGATGTAAGTACTGCCACAATATTCTGCAAAGGCATTTGCTATTTTCTGAGAATCAAATGTTTCTACACCGTCAATGGTCATAGATTTTGGGTAGGCAGCTACCTTGCATCTTACTTCGACGTATTTCCAGAAGTTTGCAGAATCAGTATTTATTCCGTCTTGTATGTTTTTAATGTATATATTATGTGTTTCACATATTTTATTTTTTAGAGCCGAACGTATCATTTTAAATTCATTAAGTGATGAGCCTGAACGAATTCTGCAGTGACGTTTCCATAATCATTTCTTCAATTTTATTTTTGTATGATAAGACCATTTTCAGGGTGGATAGCTTTTAGATACAGGCTTGGTTTTTGTTACTGTAAAATCAAATATGGACCCAATTGATTGTACATATATAATCACAGGCAAGATCCACATAATCAAAATTGAGACGGGCTTTCCAATCTGTTGGGAAAGATTTGGATCGCGTTATGACTACGCGAGTTGAGCACTTAGTGCGAGACAGTGGCGGCTTTAATAACCGACAGTTTTGTTTATGGAGGGAAAGTCGACTATCGGTGCATTAGAGTTAGTTGTTGGGGAAATTAATCAGGGGAGAGATGCAAAGGAACATTGTGTTGTTGTTTTGGACATTTCAGGAGCATTTGATGCTGCCTGGTTGCCATTGATTGTTTGCGAATTGGAAAGTAGAGATTGTCCACGAAACTTGATGTCTTTGATCAAGAGTTATTTCTCGGGATGATTGGCACAGGTTGAAATTCCGAGTGAAGTTTTGTCGCACGAGGTGAAAAGGGAATGCTCGTAGGGGTCATGCTCTGGTCCCACATTTTGAAAGCTGTTGTATGAGAGCATTTTTAGGGTCATGTTGCCCACGGGATGCTCAATCGTTGGGTTTGCGGATGATACACTTTTAATTGTCAATTCACTGTTACTAATGGATATGCGCACAAAACCGAACGAGGCGCTTAATAAGTTACAAGAATGGTCGCATCAAGTAACGTTAAAATTTAACTCGTTGAAAGAGGCGCTTTATTTCGGGACGAAACCGGGACAACGACCTCCTAAGCTAGAGCTAGGAGGGGAGAAAATCCCGTTTAAGGACGCTATCATATACCTCGGTGTCAAGATCGACAATAAATTGGTAAGTGCACGTACAGTACATAAAAAGTAAGGGCATCGAAATATCAAATAAAATGGAGTTTCAGGGGCAAATCGCTTAGAACAATTTCTGCCGGAGCAATAGAGCCGGCGATGCTGTATGCAGCATTTGTTTGGGCGGAGGGTTGTAAAGTAAGGGAAACTCGACAGTTGACGATCGTGCAACACATAACTGCGGTCAAGGCGGCGAGGGCATACAGGACCGCAGATGCGGTCTTGGTGATCAGTAGGACTCTCGATTGACATGCTACTCGGAACGGAAATCTTTACGCAGGTTTTGTTGAACGAGTCTCGTTGGAATGTCGCTAACGAGCCAGTTGCTATTAAAACAACCTTTGATTGGGTTTTAACGTGAAAGGTTGTTTTCCGAAAAGTTCTATTACGTCGTTGTGTGCTTTTGTT